>JAUPFV010000002.1:268663873-269394208 GCA_036936605.1 Limnanthes douglasii subsp. nivea | reverse complement strand
CATAGATTCGGGTTTAATTTTTTTTTCTTTTCATTATTCTGATTCATGCTTGTTTAATTAAGAGTTTCTTGCAGTTTTTTTAAAAGAAAACTAATACATTAATGGCCTTAAAAGTAGATTCCATGTCCTATCAATCGAGTGCAAAATGACTTAATCGATATGCAAGTAATTTATATTTTAACAAAAAATTATGTCATGTATTTATCAACTATCGATAATAAGTATATCATTTTTAATCATCATCTACTCCCTACATGATGCTTGGATATGAAGTCACGTATTTTAGGTTCACTTTTAATTAGAAAGGTTGAAGAAATGTAGAAAAATAAGGATTTCAGAATAAATAATTGGTAATTGAGGATTTAGGTTCCAGAGTTTGGAAGAGACAATATAAAGGTTGAATGTTTGGGCTTAGGCGGGGTATAATTAGGAAAATTTGTAGAGGACAATACTGAGATAATATTTGTACCTTTGGGGTGCCACGTGTTAGATTCTTATGGCTCACATGTGCGGAAGGACTTATCATACAAAATTTTAAAACATAGGAGATGGATAGAAGATCAAAATAAAGATAGAGAACTAGTTTGATACAATGGTAAAACATGAAGGGACTAATGATTTTTAGCCCAATTGTTTCTAATTTAGAGATTTATAAACAAGAAAATACTTTATATTCTCACATGAAAATAATTATATACTGTATTATTTAAATGAGTTATGCTATAAGGGATGTGGTGCTATTACTATAATTTTAATTGTACGAAACATATAATTTAATTTTGTTACACCAGTTATAATTTAAACGATCTGAAATATATCTTATTAAAGTCATTTCATTGAAGTATGAGAGGGGTAGAACTAGGGGAGTCAGATGAGGGTCGGCTCTGCCCAACTTCACTTTTGTACATTGAAGTTTTTATGTAATTGTTTTTTAACTTAAAAAAATATAAGATCGGTTTTTGTAATATATATTTTCGGTCTTCCAAATATTATAAAATTTTATTTAGAACTAAAATTGATTTTGTAGTCTTAGAATTTAGGAAAGATAATGTTTTTTAATATTAAACATATTTACAAGTTTCATGATAATTTTCTATTTTCGAAATCCCCAAGTTACACAGATACCCATTTACAATCCCTAACTATGTTTTTTCTCATTTCTTATTTGAAGCATGAATAACACTAAGAGAAAACAAATTACTTCAGTTTTAAACCTCAAAATAAACAAAATATATGTGAAGATGATATACAAGCACTAACTACACCCTCAATTGTATATGAATCTAAAAATATTTCATTCACGGAGCAAACAACAATTTTAGTTAAATTTTTTTGATATAAAAGGTCTTGTGAAAGAGAGATTTTTGGATTTAGTCCATGCTAAAGATACGACTTCTTTAATTTTAAAAATTGAAATTTGTGATATTTTGTCTTATCACAATCTTAGTGTTCAGAACACTAGAGGCCAAAGGTATGAAGATATTAGTAATATGAGGGGTAAATGGAATGAGCTACAAGATTTTTTTTTAAGATTATCGTTTTGCTTATAATATTCACCGTTTGGCACATTAATTATAGTTAGCACTTGTTGCTCCAACAAGAGAAGTGCCTCAGATTCCTACTTTATTTCAAAATTTGGTTTTTATTATCAATGATGTGACAAGTTCTACTAAACACCATGATGAGTTGCAGGCTATCGAATTGTTGAAATTGAACATTTAAAGGATATTGAGGAGATTTATACGGGTAAAGGTCTAAATCAAATTAGAACACTACAACGTCCCAAAATTATTATATAGAGCTCACATTTCACATAAATACGCAGTTTGATAAAAAATGTACGGTGCTACTCATTTTGTTTTAACTTAAATAATTGCTCAGTGAATTTGTGTTTATTTTACATGTTGTAAAATAGATTATGGATATTAATGATTTAATTTGTCGAGAATTGCAACAAAAAAAATTAGAATATTATAAATGTTATGCACTTGGTTTCAACCATAAATCCGGTGATTCAAAAATTAATAAGTGATGGTTGAGAAAGTTTTTTAGAGAATGTGAGATTATTTTGTGAGTGATATACTATCTTGATTCCTGACATAAATGCTCGTTATTTTAATGTATTGAAATCTCTTTCGGAAAAATAAAAACAAAGAAAAACAGTGACAATGGAACATCATTATAGAGTATAATATTTGCCGATGTCATAGATCAACAATTGCAGGAGTTAACAATAGGTTTAGTGAACAAGAAACAAAGCTTCTCTTTTTGAGTACATCATTGAATCCTAGAGATGGTCACATATCATTCAATATAGAGAATATCTGTATGTTTCCTGGAAAAATTTATCCTTATGATATTTTGGAGGATAAAAAAATTCTTTAAAGTGTGAATTACAACGTTCTAGGCTAGTTATTCTTACTCATCTAGATTTTAAAGATATTTATACTTTTGGTGATTTATGTCAAACAATGATCATAATAGGGAAAAGCTTATGTGTATTCAGTTATAAATAGACTTTTACGTCTTGTCTTGATACTTCTTTATATCCACTGCAACAACCAATAAATATTTTTTGGTTATATAAAGAGTGAAAACAAGTCTTCATAGTCGAATGGAAGATGAACTTTCAAGAAATTATTTGTTAGTGTATATATAAAAAAATATTGCAGCTTCAGGGTGCTCGGTTGAGATCGTTGAAATATTTTATATAACAAATAAAGGCGAGCACATCTCAAAGAAATCAGTATATTTTCTGAATTTTATTATTTTGAGTGAGTTCAACTTCTTGATGTTATCCATTCTTTTGATATAATTATATTAGTTTGTGGCGTACTTATCTCCTCACTTGTTGGTTGAAAATGTTGAATCATTAATATAAATTTTTTGTTTAGTTTTTTTGGTACATATATACCATAATTCTAGTTCCACCCTTAAGTAGGAGTATATATTTAGCTAGTAGAAATTTTATTTAGAACAGTACGATCTACAATGTCATTACAAGTTTAAACCATACTTCTTAATTTTTATTTTTATTTTTATTTTTGGCTTATTATACGTATAAAATATCCTCCTCTATTTGTATATTTAACATATTGTTTTTTCAAAAACTAATTTCTCTCACCGATATTTATCTTCTTTTTTTAATTTTTTCTTCTCTCACAAGAAAATTTTATTTTTTTCCACAAACAACAAAAAAAACTTTGGTAATTTCAAGAGCCTCTCTTCTTAAGATAATTTACTTTTCTTCTCTAACAAAGTGACTTTTCTTTTAAAAAACAAGGCTCCTCTTCAAAATAAACCAAATTAAGTGATTTTATACTATTTTTTCTTCATCAATGTAATGAGTAAAGAAAAAGAGTAAGACATTCCCTTTATTGATTTTATGAGTTAAATATTTATATTTCATCTTTAGAAGCTAATCGTCTTCATTTTTAGTACGATTTCTTGATCGATTATTGATGTGTAGATGTTGTAATGGTTTAGCAACGGGTTAACTGTAAGTTTAGAATCAATTCTCTTCTGATTTTATGTTATATCATTGTAATGGATGAAATTTATTTTGATTTAAAATCGAATTTAGGGTTAAAAAATAAAAATACGTTGTGTCGTGTTCTTAATCACGAGAGGTACAAATCCCATGCACCCCAATGTCAATAGATCAGTACGCTAGTGCAGTACAATAATATTGGGTGTACACCAATCTAATATTTCTAGTGCAAATCACTTGTGGCCCAGACCAACAAAGAGTGATCGACAAAGAAAATCCATTAACGAGGCCAGGGCCGTTCGTGACGCGAAATCATGTACCCATGAGGAAAAACAATATAAAAAGGTATGGGTGCATAAAAAACGATCACGAGCTATGGAAAGCTTATAAACCCCTAACGTTGAGACTTACCCACTGAGGTGCCAACAACTCACGATCTTGACTCCTACCCGTGAGCTGATTAAGACCAATGGTCGAGGAACCAAGTATGATTCTTCTAAAAAACTCAGTGAAGAAACATGTGAAACAAATTGAACAGACACAGGAACTGAAACAATAAGCACAGAAGAGTTTATTTTATTACTTGAAGAAATAAAAAAAGATTGAGTACTTATAGAAAATATGATTCAAACGTCTCTTGGTAATTTGAGACTTTCAGACTTCTTAATGTAACTCCGACTACTTCACTAAGTTATTTAATAGTTGAGAATTGACCTGGAGCTGTCTGCTTCTTTGCGGGTCTTTAGTCTGTCTGCGGGTCCTTTACGGGTCTTGAGTCTGTCCGCGAGTCCTTTGCGGGTCCTGAGTTTGTATGTTTCTTGTAACTTGGATTAAAGAGTGCACTAATTTTGATACTCCCCCTTAGTGAATTCTTTCGATCAGCTGGACCGAGATGAATATTTGTCACTTGCATCTGCCATGTGTTTTAATCTTTCTGAAGACCTAGCCCATCCAATTCAACCACAACCCCATAGGAAGTACCATCGACTATTCCTGCCTTACGGTTTAACTTGATTCTATCACTTCAATTTGCAGCATGTAGTGAATCGCCAAGGATGATTTCTTCATCAGCATCCAGCTGTTTGTCCAACTCTTGCTTTCCTAGAAATTCCTGAATCTTGCTCTGTAACTTGAGCATTCTAGTAGCACCTCCTATTGGTTCCACTACATAAATATCATTTTCCTTTAAACCTGAATGCTTGAGAACCTCATTTATTGGTCCAAGATATCTATCCCACAAATCTAGACATAATTCTTTAAATTTTCCACGAGTTATACTGCTCATAAAATCATGATCATCATGTAGGGATTCGACGAATATTGGAGCTGCGACGTTTGCACTTCAAATTTATTTTGTACGTTTAACTTGAATCTTTAGTTTATTCGTTGCCTTCGGGAATTTCCTCACATCAACACTGTTTCTAACCTGTTTATTAAACTCATCTGCAAAGTACTCAACCAAGAGCAACTACATGTTTTGACCTTCAAGTTCTGGTTGTCCAAAATAGGGAGAAACAGAAATAACAGCATCCTTAATTAGAATTTTGGAATAGAACTCTGCTAATTCTGAGGCATAGGTCAAAATCATACTCAACAGCTCCTCAACAGCATAAATTGTATCGTTGTCATCAACTATAAAACCAACGACACCTCTAGAATTTTTTATAATAGCAAAAGGCAAGTACATTAAATACACCTTCTCAGGATACCGAGCCACTATAACAGCAGCTTCTTCACCTGTAACTGTTTCTTCGAGTACTTCTAAACATAACTTCATTTTTAGTTTCTTCTTTTTCGACAGTTTCTTCTCCAAATCATTCACTCGATGGGTCAGGCTTGATATTACGTCAAGTTGCTCCTTCTCGGCTCCCACAAGTTTCTCCATCATCTTAATAAGACTTTGATTATGCTCAATCAATTTCTGATTCCCATCCATTGGTTTATTATTTTTGAGATCCGTAATCTTATATTCTGAGATAAAACCACTGAGAGAATATGATCAATTTCCATCCACTTTAATGTCCAGATTCTCAAGAGGCTTCTCCTCTTCTTCCTCCGATAAAGGAGGTTCTTGTTCAGGATCAACCTCAACGATATGCAACCTCAATATTTCAACCGACTCAGCTACATCTGATTCAAGTTTACAATCAACAAACACCTCTGCCAATCTGAGCTCCTCCGTACATGTTATTGTCACCAAGTCTCCATCGTCATCCTTATACTTGATCAAAACCGGCTTTTAACACTGGAAATCTTGTACTTATAATCTCCTTCAAAACCTTAAGGTTACAATTAACAGGCTCTGAAAAATATTTATATCATGCCCATAAACAAGATTCAATTATCTACTTGATTGAAACGGCCATATCAACTAGTTTCTTACCAACCGATACCGCAATCAAATCAGATAAACCTGCTTCAAATTGACCATCATGACATGTTGCCATACTAATATCACTTTTAGAAGAGCCCTGCAAAACCTTCAACATAACCTTGGACGATTTGCTTTTGCTCTTGCGCGGACCATTTTCAGTCACGATACCATTTTATGACTTCTCTACCTTATTATTACCACCAAGAAATACAGCTGAACCATTTTGTACCTTCTTCGGTGTGAGGCGTGCAGGTAGACAAGGCCCGAGTCTAGGAATCAGTGCACCGCGGACAGCTGCGGCACCAAGGGAAACTGATTGATTAATAACTGAAGCCATATTGTCCGGTTGATTTACAACCTCAATCGAGAAACAACTTTCCCACCATATCTCATTGCTCTCAACATCATATACAACATTTGCATATGATTTGAATTTTTTCGAACAATAATTTGGTTTAACGTGGCCTAGTTTTCCACACTTCTTGCAAATAAGCTTTGCACGATAATCCGACTTCATGTGTCCAGTCCTTCCACATCTAAAACATGTCCATTTAAAGTGGTTTGCTAACTCCCCTTTATTTATTGTGTGCTTACCATCATTTTGTGTGCTTTTCCACCTTGAACTGTCTTTAGTAAACCGTGTATCTTCAACATCAACTGAATACTTACCAAACATTTGTTTAACCAATGCTTCCTGGTTAGAGAGTAGGTTCTCTAACTCAACAATTGATGGTTGGTTAACTCATCCATGTATTGATGATATAAACGGCATGAAGTCAGATCGTAATCCAAGAATCAAATAACGTCTTAGCATTGCATCACTGATAGGTTCATCACTATCCAAACCTGAAATTTCTAAACATACATTCTTAACCTTAAGAAATTAATTAGATATCGACATATTACCTTGTGTTAACGAAACAAGCTCATTCTCAAGGTATTGAACCCGCATAGTATTATTCTGGGTAAATAACTTGTCAAGAGTATCCCAAATATCCTTTGGAGAATCCAAAGCACGAACATAATCAATAAATTCCTTACGGATCGAAGTTCTCAACGCAAATAAAGCCTTTCTGCGCCTTAGTTTCTATTTCCTCCTTAACTCAACATTTTCCGGAGTATCACTAGGAAGTATCTCGGTACCGGAAACAAGATACCATAAATCTTATTTTTGAAAGAAGGCCTCCATACAAAACCGCCAATATTGGTAATTGGTTCCAACAAGCTTCTTTGTAGACATATGAGAAGCTGAATTACTTCCATTCATATTGATTTAAAAGTAATGATACTTGAAAGGATTTTTTTGGGTAATAAAATCAAACACTTGATATGCAGAGACCTTGCTCTGATATCATGAAACAAATTGAACAGATACAGGAACTGAAACAATAAGCACACAAGATTTTATTTTATTACTTGAAGAAATGAAACAAAAGATTCACTACTTACAAAAAATATGATTCAAACGTCTCTTGGTAATTTGAGACTTTCAGACTTCTTAATATAACTCTCACTAATTCACTAAGTCATTTAATAGTTGAGAAATGATTTGGAGCTGTCTGCTTCTTTGCGGGTCCTTTGCGGGTCTTTAGTCCGTCTGCGGGTCCTGAGTCTGTCTGTGGGTCCTTTGCGGGTCCTGAGTCTGTCTGCGGGTCCTGAGTCTGTCTGCTTCTTATAACTTGGATTAAATAGTGCATTAATTTTGACAACATGTGTCTCATATAGTCACCATGAACCATATGACCATGATAAAGAAGAAGATTCACATGCAGATCTAGACATTCGTATGGAACATATTGACAATACTAGAGTTGAAACCGATAAAATAATTTATTCTTAAAGAAAAACTCAGTTGTCTGTTTTGGGACTACATAGAATATGATGCATACAAGTTTATGATACTTGAATATATTTTTATAAATTGGTTTATATATATAATTAGTAGATTATAACATATACTCTTCTTTGTCTTTGTTTTCATTTTTACAGTACTGCAGTGGTATAAACTTTCAGGCTGTGTATGAACTTTTACAGAAGTGAGACTTGAGTAGCCATATTGATGTTAAGAATTTATAGGTCAAGAATTAATCTGGGCCTCTCATTTTTCACTTGAGTAGGCTTAACTAAAATACTCTGTTGAACGAGGTTTTCCTCGAGCGATGACATCATAAGACTAATACTTTCCAGTTCTGCTTCGAGAAGATAAATATCAGTTCGAAGACATGTTTGTTATTACGACCATTATCCTTGTCTTCTCCCTCAGTTGAACAATATGTATAGCATATCCAATCCAAAGCTTCTTAACTGTTTTTTGAAGAAGCTTATGGGCGTGAATGTTCAACTGAAAAGTTACTACTGTGAAAGTTTTGCTGGTCTCAAGGAAAAATACGTGAGTATTTTATTTTTATTTGTTCTAGTTTATTTAACCGGAAGTGTGTGTTAGCTTGTTTGGTGGAAACATATTAAATTATTTTTGTTTGTTAAGTTGTACTTTATATATTGGTTTTGGACACATGTTAAAATTGATGTTTGTTTAAAAATTATATTCAAGTTGTGTGCAGACATAAGGGCTCGGTTCCCAATACAAGAGATTATAATCTACAACTTTCCATCCGGATCATGTAGACTATTGACTGATATATGTCAGATCGAATGATGTGGAAGTTTGGAATGGTCTAGGATAGTCTAACGTCTCCTCAAGAAGTTAATCTGATTATCGAGAAGGGAGAGCACAACCCATACTCTTGGGGGGTAGAATTTTAGAGTGAATGACATAACTATTTACTTCCTAAAGAACATAAGACACGTGCCATTTCTAGAAACCACAAATGTACGATTAGTCGGTATGCTGAATATGTAAAGAGGTATCGGTCGTATTTCATCACTCATAATATTGTTAGTTATTTTGATACGGCAGAGACAATTCACAAGATCAACAATATTTGACCTTTTAAGAACAAATAAGAAGAGGTAAGGATACTTTCAAAACGAGTTATGAAGATCCTTGATAATTGACTCTTTGTTGTTTTAAGATTTTTAATCTAGTTTATGTTTTCTAGTTGTAGATGAATGGTGTCGTTTTTGTATTTGAACGATGTTGTGAATGGTGCCGTTCTTAGATTTTGATGATGTTACGAATGGTTCCATATTTGGATTTGGATGATGTTGCGGTACTAAGCATTCATAAAATTAGTACATTAATTGCACCACCGGTATGAAAATTATAAATCGTTGGTATAGTATATTACTGTCGGTACATAAAATATATACCATGAGTGCATGCTCCCAATTCTTAGTAAAAACCTTAGATATTCCCTTTGTATACAAAGGATACTAAATATTCATGCCATCGGTATATTAATTGCAATGATAATATGAAAATTATATACCACCGTTATAGTAAGTCACGAGCAGAACAAAAAATTTGTACCACCACTGCAAGTGTCCAACTTTTAGTAAAAACCTTAGTGTCCCCCCCTTTTATACCGAAGGTACTTAGCATAAATACTACCGGATATTAGTTACACTGATTATATGAAAAATACATACCATCAGTATAATAAATCATTGGTGGTACAAAACAGATTAGTTGCACCAACGATATACAATTATATACCTATATTATAATAAAACACTCGTGGTAAAAAAAATGTATTTCTAGTACATGCGCCCAATTTTTAGTCTTGGGTTTTCCTTTTTGTATACCGATGATCTTAACATAATACTAGTTACACTTTTGCTATGAAAATTACATACCATTGGTACAGTGAATCTTTGGGAGTACTAAAATATGTACTGCCAGTGTATGCGCTTATAATTCTCACCAAGTAAAACTCCTGCAAACTCAAACTCTCGCCAACTCAAATTCACTCTAACTACACAGTTCCTATAATTTCATGATTTAATCTATATAAAAATCATATATAGTTAGGGTGCTAAACGAGTTCTCTTAACTCAAAAGATTAAGGAAGATTCCTTTTAACTCTTCAAACAAAAAAATCATATATAGTTAGGGTACTAAACGAGTTCTCTTATTCTCTTTGAATCTTCTGAGATAAAAATCTAATCTCCTCAACGCGTTGCTTTTTTGATTCCCTCTAAGATTGGTAAAAAAGAGAACTGAAAGAATTGTGTAAGCTAAAATGAAGCTCAGGATATGTAATTGATGAGGCACTTAAAGCAAGTACTAAAAAGTTTATGGTTGATTCACGTGAGGGAGATTTTTCGGTCCCATTTTAACATTTTTTTATTTATTGTATCGGGAGATGTGCCCACTATATCTATTGATTATAGTCAAGGAGAAAGCACATTCTTTGCAAGTAGGGAATGCTGCGTCTATACCAACTTATCCACCTTCTTTGCCTTTGGTGGTGTAATATTCAAAATATCTTTGAGATCGACCATAATGCCCCTTTGACTCACGAAAAACCATATATGTGCTTGAAAGTTGAGATAAGCAAGGTAAACATCTTCTCATAATACAAAGCATGCAAGTTCTTAATGATTATACAAACTTGATCTTTTTTAAGACGAATGGTTAGTTATTTTATTTTGATAGTTTTCCCTCACCATATCATAAATAATTCATAAAATGATTAATTCGCTCGTTGTTTTGTAGTCTCCACGTCTATCTAGGGGACATGAAGTTGGGTGTTAGATGAGTATTATTTTACGAACTCATCAACTATTTTGTCCCACTATTTTATCTTTCACCAACCCATAACAAGCATGATACAAGTTAGAAGTGAGCCACTAAGATAGGGATTAACCAGAATACTAGAGATGAATAAAAGAGTCCCTCTCTTGATTAAGGGAATGAGGAGTCCAGGATAAAATCCTTAGTCGAGTGGATTAATGGATTCAAAGTCCCGAAAGGAGTGATCTCCTGAGATTTTGTCTTCTTTCTCTCTTGATGAACCTGAAACTGACCAACCATGTGATAGCATTTCAGTGCTATCAAGGGCTATTTAGAAAAGTGTGCTTATTAAATTATAACTTATAATGTACTACATGTACGAGTAAATGTATGAGCATCGATGATCTCCTCATCCACCTCCACGTGGTTTGGAAAAAGTCTCTAACAGAGTTTTGAGTGTTCGATCTCTCGTACAAAGTACCTATTAGGTTAGAAATTTCTGAATCAGTTTGTGATCTCCCACAAAATGAAAGGCAAAATGAAAATTTTGGTTTGAGGATTACTGAGTCTGTTAAATAACATATACTTTATGAAATTGACTTAGAACTCGTTTAAATAGACTCGAACAAGTGCAGAAGGATTTTTACCTCTTAAAATTAAATATGTAAGGATTTAACTCTTCGTAAAGTGTTGTATTATTTGTATAACATATTTTTATTTAATGTATTTTCCTATTATATGCAATGTATTTGCTTTTGATATCTTTCAATTTTATGTTTAATTTTATCGCATTAAGTTTGATGTTTTCAAATTGTTAGCACAATGAAACAAAATAAATAAATAAATAAAATAAGTATCAAGGCGAAAATACTTTACAATGAAAAATAGTTCCAAAACAAATTCCACGTAATATTGAACCAATACACATAAATTGGTCACTTTGTAGTTGTCGAGCACGTTGTTAAAAATTTGAATCTCTTGATATCTCATGCAACGAGATATAATTGGTGATTCTCAACCTGCAGCTTCTAGGATACGCAATGTGATACAAAAAAGATGTATCATTGCACATGGGTCGTCATTCGCAAGGGATATTTATATAAAAAACAAAGAAAAACTTCCAACTTAAATATCAACTGGATATTATGAATTGAATATAACAAAAATATGAAATAGTTACATTGAAAAAATGGTTATTAATATTATTAACAAAACCCAACCCAATTTCCTCCTTTTAAAACATCGAAGGAGGGGAACCTCGTAATGTTAGAAAAGTAAAACTAACATTCATCGATCACGACCACCCTATAAAATGGTCTATATAGTTAAACTTTAAAGCGATCGGGATTCTCATCTCTAATATTTTCATCTAATTCCCTATAGTATCAGTATTTTTATAGTTGTTTATGTTCCTCGATATTTAGTAACTCATCCACACCACTAAATATATGCATGTAAACATTAGAAAAATCCATAAGCTAATCTTAAAGAGATTCCTTAACAATCTTTCATCAATTTTCTAGCATATTCAAGGCAAAACAAATTAAATTATACCAGCAATATATGTCGGTTTTAACTTTATTAATCATAGTTATAAAAAGTCTATTGAAGATATAAAATTGTTGCAAGTAATTTTTCAGATAAAAAAAATTACTTTAGAAGGAATCGTTACGTTTGAGCTACAACGAACCGTTCCACTTGATAATGAAAGAATCATAAGAGTTCCAAAACCATATTATTTTTCGGTATGGTATATATGATCATTTTTTGTCTCAGTAATCAGTTATATCTTTTAAAATAACCAATGGAGTTTGAAATTGTATTTAGTGCAATCAATTTATTTGAATCTGAAATGTTTTCAAAATATAGTTTTTTCTTGTTTAGTAGATAACATGTAAATATATAATTTACTTTTGATAGGTGGACAACCACGTTATTTTCGTTATCTTAAGTTTTTAAAAGGGAATATGTTTTCAGATAGACTGTGTCAAACCATTTCTTGTAACATGTTCTATGCATCCTTCATCATTGGTTTACATGACAACATATGCTACTAATTATTTATTAATCAGTTATATATTAGTTTATTTAGTTTTTATTTCTGTATCTCTGTCATTGTTAGTTTAGTACAATAAACTATATATAACCTCTCCCAATAATTTTTGAAAAAGTCTAAACACGTTGCCATGCCATTTTTTAAACATTCATAGATGTCATGCAAAAATGACATACCGTGCGTAGTTTGTATAACACACGCAAAATTTATGTACACAACTTCAGTTTTAAGGCATATATTGATTTCGTATGAAAAAAATATCTAAAATAGTATGCTATTACCTCAAAGATTTATGTACACCTTGTGTATAAATTTATATTGGGCTATAAATTGACTATATTTAAATGATGCTTTAATTTCTCAATGTTACATTTTTAGTAAACAATGCACATTTCCCCAAAACAAATCAAAGTTTCTTTCTCTCGTAACTATTGAACGTTTCGGGGTGGAATGAGCGCTCTCCACGTGGTTAATGGTCTTGTTAACAAAATGCATGATTTTGTTAGTTTTTCAAGCGATACATTTATTAATGTAAGAAACTAACGAATAAGTTCTGATGTATTTGATTGCTTTAGGATAATATTTGAAATCACTGAGAATTTTATCCCAAATGTTATTGACATATTTTGTGTGGGTAAATGTTCAAAGACAACACTTGAGATTAAGGCAATTGAAGCAATCACTTATGCTTAGGCAGTTGAGAGTTTAATGTATGCTCAAGTTTGTACTACGACGAACATTTCCTTTGCTGTAAATATGTTGGGGAGATATGTTAGTAACCCATGCTTGGACCATTGTAAGGAAATAAAACAACACATGTTGACATATAAGTAGTAAAAAAGGCTGGAAATCATTGAGTATTCTGACTTATTTTTTTGTTGGATTCAAGAACATGTTAACAAGAACTTTTGAAAATATATTTGTATTAATTGGAGGTGAAATATCCTGAAAAAGCGTAAAGAAAACACTCAGTGCATCGTCCATCGTGCTGGAAGATTTGTTCCGTGCTTTGAGGCATCAAACCTGTAATTATGGTTGCAAAATTCTGCAATGCTATACTCTAACAGTAATAGGAACTTAAGGTCCAAACACATAAACATAATATTCATGTTAGTTAAATAGAGAGTTTCCAGATAGGTTCAGATAAATATAAAGCACATCAGAATAAACTCTATGATAGCAAATCCTCAAACAAATGTAATTTCACTTAATATTTATCAACGACACACCATTAGTATGAGTGTGGTTGATTTAGAGGATTGTTAGTTTCAGTGGAAGAGTTTGTGATATGATCTGATGTTATATTTAGTATTGTACACATTAAAGTTTATTGCAATATATATGTTTGTAATATTTATTAATATTTGTACAGTATTGGATCTTCAAAGATATAACACATTTAAGAATATATATGTATGATTACATGCCATATAACTGTTAAACTACATTCCATAATTGGCCAAAGTAGTTGATTAATAGTAGTAATCTGAGTACTATTGCATTATATTGGTCACATTACGAGAAAAAATCTTTAGTCCTTTATTGATATCAGTCATGTACTGGGTTGTACATTTTCCTCGTTAACAATGGATTCAGAGATCCTACTAGGGTTGAATATGTATTCTTGAGTAGCATGTGGTGGTCTAAGTGGGAGATTGTTGTAATATATTTATTTAATATATTTATGGACCAACAATAATTTTAATCAACATGCTAAATATACACATCCAATCATTATCTTAAGGTAGTTCAAATTAAAAGTAATCGAGTTAGTTAACTTGTAATTAACTGAATTGGACCTATAGGTGAAAAGAATTTATGGATACAAGTGTGGTAATTGTGTTGAATTTAGACACTATGAAAAAAGGACCCAGATATCAACACTTAAGCGTGAACTAATAATTCACGGTGTAAATTGATTTATCAATTTACTAGGTTATGGTCCCCGATCATGAGGTAGTAAAACAGGTTGGGCTTTATAACTTTATGTTTTAAGTTGTAAAGTCTATAAATAAGAGGCTTAGACTTTGACATTTCATCATCCAAAATCTAAAATAGTCGATTGTCGCTACCTCAAGTGATTGGAAGATCAGTATCCTCATTTCTCTCTTTCTTTTTCTAGTTCTTCATCAGGTATTCTTGAAGATTAAAGGTTTACTATATATTTAAGAAGAAATATGCTAATGGATAACATCAAGCAAACTATTAAGTTTTTTTTGTTTATTCAGTAGGAAATTACAAAACGGTTATTATGTTTTCCGGGTTTTGATGAATTCATCACTTATAACTTTGTTGTTCATCATCAATACATAAACTTAAAAATAAAAATTCATTTTTGTGATTATATACAATAATTAGATCTAGACTGATATGCATAGAGATCTTGATTATCTTATATAGAGAAAGTGAGTAAACTTATGTCGTTATCATCAAAATATCTATGTGTTTCTCGGTTAAGGAAAAATTTATCTTCTGCTTCTCATTTATGTTTGACTCATCTACCATGTTCATTACAAACCAATCCTTATTAGCATGTTGATACCAAAATTATGTCATCTTCAACTCATCCACCACCATATCACATGCCTTGTTCACCAAACGAACATCTCTACAGACTTCCTTCCAAATCATAATTACGAAATATGAAACCCATCCACTAGATGATGGTACGTTCTCAAGACTATAAATTCTGACTAAATTGAATTCCCCATGTTTAAGATAAGGTGATAAATACAATTCAACCTTCTGTTCAACTCCAATGTGAGTGTAGACTTACTCAAGCCCTCCCGTAATTTCATCCAAGATTTGTAATCTTTTGTTGAAAAAATTCCTGAGCATTTTTGGTACTAAATCTTGCTTAATCACGAATCTAAATGTCTTAACACTGCACTCGTGAAGCTTATCATAAAATGCTACATTTAACTCCCGTTTCTCTAAAATAAATTACGCTCACTGGGATTTCACGCAAAAGTTCGGAGGCCTCGTAGGCATTTATGAGCGTGAGCGCACCACTTAAGTTGTGACCGGTGATTGTAATACTAATTTTTTTTACTTCGATTTTTGTACATATAAATTAACCTTATGATCTTATTCACTTGTTCTGATGCACTAAGTTTATTAAACTTAATGGATTCATTTTTCAAAAGTTAAAAACTCAACAGAATCGTGTTAGACTTTTGAATCACCAGTTCTTATTTGCTTTAATTTTCTCTGAATCTTTGTACCACTTTGATGTAAATCTTTGTACTACTGTGGCATTTTGATCTACGAGATCACGTAAATGTATTTTATTATCTTATATTCATCTTTACTAAACCGTAGCTTCCGAAAAAATTGTTGCGACTATACCGGCTGCTCCCACATTATTCGGAAAAATAATCGAAATCGAAAGCACTCTATGTTGCATGTGCGAACTCATCGTATTTTACGACCTTATAGTTGAAACTAAAGATGGATGGAATGGAGCATCTCATCCCAATCCGATTTAAAATTCGTGGATTTCACGCCATTTTGCGATGATGACCTTTTTAATGAGAGAACAGTGAAGACATAATCTGTTAGGAGACGGTAGTTAATGATAAATGATTAAAAGTTAGATATGTAAAAATATCACCGATGACGAAAGAAAAATTCAAAAACCTAAATAAAAATATGAAATTTTAAAAATATCATCGGTGATAAAAAAAAATCCAAACTAAAATTGAGTACTGAAAAAATATCACTATAAACTTATAAAGAATTATGACATTATTGATATTTTTTGTCTGAATTATTGAAAGATCAAAATATCTTACCTTGATTAATAACTTTTCATACGATTATGGATTCCAATTAAGTTAATAATACTCTATATATATTTCATAATATGGGTTTTTTTAGAAGATTTGTTTTGTTTTATAGTAATGGTGGTTTTCTTTTGTAATACGGTATTGATTACTTATATTTTTTTAACCAATAAAATAGTTAATTTTATGCACAAATTATTTACTCTATCAATCATTTTTTTTTCAAATTTATTATTATTTTTCTCAATATTAATAAAAAATTTTAAATGACCCATGTTATGAAAAGCAATGAGTAGCTGTTTAGCCCCAAGGGGTAGTCGAGTTTGTTGAGTAAGGCATGTTTGTGACCAAAGGTCATGAGTTCGAGTCCCTCTACATACGCTTTCTCGGATGCGCCTGTCACCTTGTGTGGTTTACCTTCTGACATTGGTTTGCAGACTATCGCGTCAGACTGAGGGTTCTAAAAGTTTACCATGTGCGCACTCATTGCACTCTGAATGTTACGGGTTCCCTCGAAATTTTGTGAAATGATACTTAAAATAAAAACAAAAAATGGTTTAGAAGATCATTTATTTCTTATTCAGTATAGCGAATAGGGAAACTATAACGGTAGGATCTTACAATATCATTAAAACTTCATATGTCGCTTGCATGACGTCTCACAATCGTTAAATTAATCAATTGAATACTTTACTCCCTAATTTATCTATCATAACGAAATTATTACCCAATAAAAATTATTGACCTAAAATAAAAAGTTAAATATCTTTTAGGTACAATATTCTTTTCATCCATTAAAAAAAGTAATGTACGATTTAAGGTCCAAAATCTTAACTATTATCTATTTAAGGTTTACATTTTTATGTTTTTTTAGAATGATCCGTTTTAGCCAAATATTTATCATTTAAGATCCACTAATATCCTAAATACCCATACTGAGTTATATAAGAGCTTTTAATAACTCTTACCTCACTTTTTCCCATTTTGTTTTCTCTTCGTGAAAAGAACTGTGCCCATTTTTTTACTCGATTTCTTGTTTTTCTTTTGTTTTTGTATAATTTTGATTGTGTTTTTATTTGATTTCGAAGTTTGATTATCGATATTTGTTTAGATAAGTCGATTTGTGTGTGTGGTAACTCGAATTCTGATTTAAAAATATTAGGGGACTCGAGATCTCTTTTCATTCTGATTTTTTGTGTTCATATGATATTACATTGTTAATGTAGTTTATTTGTTGTATTCGAGTTAGATTTTCTTCGATTTTTAGTTTGTTTTTTGTGTTCGTGAAATTTATGTTCGCGTAAAACGGTTCTGGGATTCAGAGGAAGGAGATGTGAAACATGGTAGATGCGAAACGTTATTGTTTTTTTTGTATAGTAGATACGAAACATAGTAACAGATAGATGCGAAACCTATGTACTGTTTTCTACTGGTAGGTTCGAAAATATTATTTGTTCTAAATAATTTTTTTTAAAAAAAATATTTAGAACATATCATGAGTGGTATTAGTTTTGTTCGTCTTAAAAAAAACAAAACCAATAGTGTTTTTGGATTTTTTTTCTGAGTTACGGTTTAAAAAATATAGACTTTTAAAGTTTTAAATTTATAGGGTTTAACGAAGAAAATGCGAAACCTTCTTTGTTTTGGGAGATTCGAAACCTTCTTTGTTGTGCTAGATGTGAAACCTTCTTTATTTTGCTAGATGCGAAACCTTCTTTATTTTGCTAGATGAAAAATCTTTTTTGTTTTGCTAGATGCGAAACCTTCTTTGTTTTGCTAGATGAGAACCTCTTTGTGTTTGCTAGATGCGAAATTTTCTATGTTTTGCTAGATGCGAAACCTTCTTTGTTTTGCTAGACGTGAAACTTGTTTAAATCGTACTGCTAGATGTGAAGCCCTACTATGATAGATTATAGATACGAAACCAGTCCATTATGATAAATGCGAAACCATATACTCAGAAACCTGTGTAAAATTTTATTTAAAAAAAACAATTCAAAACCTATCATGAGTGGTACTACTTTTATTCGTCTTAAAAAAACAAAACCAATGATATTTTCGAATTTTTTTCGAATTACGATTTAAAAGATATAGATCTTAAAATTTTAAATGAAAAATAAATAAATTGATACTAAATATTATATAGAACGGTAGTTTAGGTAGAAAATCTCTTAAAAAAAGTCCAAATTTGTATCTGTAATAATTTTTTTGAATGGATCTTCACATAAATTTTTTCTTAACAATACTCTTAGTTCTTAGGTCTAAGCACATGATCACGAGACTCATGGCCCTTAAAATCACTTTTAAAATAAAAAGTTAGATATATTTTGGATACAAAATTCATTTTGTTTTCATCCATTTAAAAAAAATCATCTAAAAACATAAAAAAAATAAACACTTTCTTATCAGTACTCTTAGTCTTAAAAATCACTTTTAAGAAAAAGTTCGTTAGACGTCCGCTTTTGTTAGGAATAAATCATGACTGTCTTTAATTTTTAATTCTGAAAGTTGTCACATTAATTATGGTATTAATGCTATGCTTTTATCTAAAAATCACATATATTATGCAGTGCAATAAAAGTCATTATATTTTTACCCGATAAAGATAATTCTCAATAATAAATTTAAAATTTGATTCACGTTTTATAACAAAGCTTCCATTTATAATCATAATATTAAAAGTTAGATAAATTATCAATTAAAAAGAAACAAAATTTATAACATTAAGGTTTTTATCAGAATGAAAATTGTAAAACATATAGCTAGAAAGATCACATTGAAATAAAATTAAACCTCAAAATAATAAAATGATACAAAATTTTCTGTTTTTATTGTGTATACTATATAAAAGAAAAGTAAGTTATTATTATTTTACTTTTACATATTTTTTTTGTCTTTTAATTAAATAAATGCCAGCTATTGTAACAGATCCTCTTCTACACCACTACAAATACACATCCAAAGGCAGAACTTCTTATCGTATTAGACCAAACACCAACGCTATCTCTATAGCCCCTCTCTCTCTAGAAAATGGAACCTGATGAGAATGTCAAGGAACCGCTTCTCTCTCTACAAGACACCCAATCCCTTCCAAACGACCAACCTCGCTCCATTTTTGTTGCAGACGCCGGCGATATATCTCCGATCACCGGTGTTCGTGATTTTTGCAGAGAATTCGTCGTTGAATCGAAGAAACTATGGTACCTTGCCGGTCCGGCTATCTTCACAGCTATATGTCAGTACTCTCTCGGTGCTATCACTCAAGTGTTTGCGGGCCACATCAGTACTTTAGCTCTAGCAGCTGCTTCCGTTGAAAACTCCGTCATCGCCGGCTTCACCTTTGGCATCATGGTGCGCACGACTTCGTAGTCTTCATTACATATGGCTAATATTATATTTGATTTTCTATTTTATATTTTCTATTATAAATTATATATAGTTGATTTATTATAAAATTTGGAACAGCTTGGAATGGGAAGCGCGCTTGAAACACTTTGCGGCCAAGCCTATGGAGCCGGACAAGTGGAAATGCTCGGTGTATACCTACAAAGATCATGGGTGATTCTAAACACAACGTCACTACTTCTTACGCTACTGTACATATTCGCTGCACCGTTATTGAAACTGATAGGGCAACAAAAGAGTATATCGGAATCGGCCGGAATATTCGCCATCTACATGATCCCTCAACTTTTTGCCTACTCGGTTAATTTCCCTACGGCTAAGTTTCTCCAGTCGCAGAGCAAAATGATGGTCATGGCTGTTATTGCGGCCGCAGCACTAGTCTTGCATACTTTTTTTAGTTGGTTGTTTATGTTGAAGCTTGGGTGGGGTCTAGTGGGTGCAGCTGTGGTGCTGAATTCATCGTGGTGGTTCATTGACATTGCTCAGATCGTTTATATTTTTAGCGGAGCTTGTGGACGGGCTTGGTCTGGGTTTTCGATGGAGGCTTTTAGTAATTTGTGGGGTTTTGTTAAACTATCTCTTGCTTCGGCTGTTATGCTATGCTTGGAAATATGGTACTTTATGGCATTGGTATTGTTCGCTGGGTACCTGAAGAATGCTGAAGTTTCCGTTGATGCCCTCGCTATATGGTTAGTTTTATTTCAGATTGCCTAACTTTATATTGGTGTTTGATTTGATAAAGTTATGAATTAGGAGGATTACTGGGCCATAAGATCTAATAATTTTTGGGATTGGTCCGGTAAAATGCTTTTGATAGTGTTATCTAACTGTTTACTAGGCTACTTTTGAATCCGGGTCGGATTTATAAGAATCCGATTTATGTTATTTTGTTAATATATCAAAAATTAGACCAAATTTTCGACTATGCTGGTTGTTGGACTATCGATCCAAGTAATTTGTCCATGTTCGATTCGGTTAAACCTGTTTGAGACCGATTTGATAGTGTTATCGAACGGTTTACAAATCAAATTTTAAGTCCGGCCTCATAACCGATATGACTGATAAAACCAATTTACTGGTCCGGACCAAAAAATTTCAAACCCAGCTTGATGAAAACCCTATGATAATTATTTGTAACCGTGTTTATGACAAATTAACACATGGTGCAGCATAAACATACTGGGATGGACCATCATGGTATCTATTGGAACAAATGCAGCTGTGAGGTCAGTTTCCTACATACACAATGAAATTAAAAGTTCATTTTTGTTTCTGTTTAAGAAAAAAATTTACTATTTCAACCATATATATGTCTTTTTTTTTTTCCTGAATTACTGTGTGCAGCGTATGGTTTTATGTATATTATATTCCGCTATAACTACGATGATTTCAATAGGTTCAAGTTGGAAATTTGCGTTTTGAGCATCGGATTTTTTATATATGATATACGATTTCAAGTTTCATAAGGCTCTACTAATTTAATCTGTAGATTTCGTTAAATTTACTTTTTGATATTTGAGAAATCAATGATTAAAATTCGAAAATGTATGGATTAAATTTATCAAATTAGATTATCTTTTAAAATGGTTAAAAATTATCGCTAGTTTCCATATTTCGCGTTTGAATCAAACTAATTTCTATCCGTCATTAATTTTTATATTCCGGTTGTTTGCTATTATCTAAAAAAATCGATCCAATGAAATGCATACGATATTGATTTTATTTGATAGTGTGCGAGTATCAAACGAACTGGGAGCAGGACACCCAAGAACTGCGAGATTCTCGCTAGTAGTGGCAGTAATTTCATCGACAGTAATCGGAATGATAATCTCGATGATTTTGATAATATACCGAGATGAATATCCAGCATTATTCGCAGAAGACGAAGAAGTTAAAGCTGTGGTTAGACAGTTAACACCAATGCTGGCCCTGTGCATTGTGATAAACAATATTCAACCTGTTCTATCAGGTAATAACAATCTCAAATTCATAAGGCTTTGTTTGGATTTACGGATAAATAGAGAAAAAATAAAATTAGGCGCAGTAGTTTTCTTAGTCAAGCACGTTCTCTAATGTTTTCTAGAATGAATAAAAAAATACCGACCAAACACAAAAAAAATTAATATTTTGCAAATTGTATCCTAAAATAGGAGTCGCTGTTGGAGCTGGTTGGCAAGCTGTGGTGGCTTATGTGAATATAGCATGTTACTATATCTTTGGTATTCCGCTAGGCCTCTTTCTCGGTTACACACTTGATTACGGGGTGAAGGTAATAATATTTATTTAAAAAATAAATCAATTTACCAATAATAGATCTTGTATTTATTATTGCAATATGGTTATATGTATATATAATTTCAGGGGATTTGGTGTGGAATGCTAATGGGTACTATTGTGCAAACTTCTGTTCTGTTTGGGATGATTTATAGAACCAATTGGAACAAAGAGGTAAAAGTATTAAATTTAATTTTTTTTTACAAATTAGATAGTGTTTGATGTTGTTATATTTATTAAATATGTGAGTAATTTGCAGGCTTCTTTGGCTGAAGAAAGAATAAGGAAATGGGGAGGTGGCACAGATTCTAAATAGAACATTTTAGAAAATTAAAAGGATTAATTTAGGTTTTACAGAGGAGTGGTTTTTTTTTTCTTTCGCCCATTTCCATCACTTTTGTTGTAGTGATAAACTCTAATGTCGATTTCATATATAATATTTTTATTTTCTTTTTTCTTAATGATTAAAATAACTAATAATTTTCATATTATGTGTTACTCTCTATCTACTTTATTTTGACTAGCTATTAAAATCCAGTTCTCCAACCTTAATCTTTGATTATATGTTGATCTCCCAGACTTTAAACAAAGAAATAAATATAGTGTAATCTTTGATTATATGTTGATCTCCCAGACTTTAAACAAAGAAATAAATATAGTGTAGATCAAGTTTAAAACCTCCACACTAGTGTGATATTGTTTACGTTGGGCCAAATAAATCTTTCATGTTTTCTAGTCTTAAAAGACCAAACTAATGATATTTTCGGATATTGTTTTGGAGTTATGGTTTGAAAGATATGATATATTTTTAAACCAAAAAACAGGAAAGAGAAAATCACACGATGACACTTATTCCGCAACCAAAATCTTATTTCCACAACTTTTTTTTTTATATTTATACAACACATTTACACTTTTTTTATAAGGACTTATATTGAATTAATAGGAAAGTACAAGCCTTTTAGGAAATATTACTAAAAATTTGAAAATTAGCCGTTAGAGTTCATCTTCTTCCTCACCACCCAGAACCACAGAAACCCTAATTTGAAAATCGTAAATACCCCAAATTGAGACTTTCCAACAAAGCAATGGCCTTCAACTTCGAAGGAGCATCAATTCCATTGAAATCCACGTTCGATTGACTCCTCAAAGTTTCTTTAGCAATCCAATCAGCCCCAAGGTTTTGCTCACGATAGACATGTCTGATAACCATTTCAGACTTGATTAGCTTCCTACAACACCTTAACATAGGGTCCAGATACCAAGCAGAATTTCCATAGAGCAAAAGGTTAACCAAAATCAACGAATCAATCTCCACATCGACCTTGTTCAGACTAAGACTGTTACATAATCTCAAACCATCAAACAGAGCACGACACTCAGCTATTAAAGGCGAACTTTTACCATACAATCTGCCAATGGCCATGATGAGACTGCTATTACTATCTCTGATTAAAGCGCCGCCTCCTGATTCACAGCTGAAGGTACATGCTCCATCAATGTTTATCTTATATCTTCCCTCCTTAGGATTTTTCCACTTCAGAAAGAGCGGCTTGATCCAAGCTTTAATCCGATTTACACAACCAATGCTAGCAGCTTCTCTTTCATATCTTCCCCAATGCTTCTTATTCAGAATCTTCGCATGATCTAGACTGGTTAAGATGTAAAGAATATGCCTGATTATAGTAGCATAATTAGTACTTTCATTGTTAATCTTCTTTTTATTTCGACCTGACCAGATCGACCATACTATAATTGCAGGCAAGATTGTGAAAATTTCACAGTTGTTTTGAGCAGCCCAATACCACTTCATGATAATGTGCGAAACCGTCATGTAGGGATGTATCTGTACTTTGAAGATGACGCTGAAATGGAGCCAAACAGACTAAGCTTGAGGACATTGCACCATAGCATGGTTAGTAGTTTCAATGTTGTTGGAATGAACACACTTAGAAGCAATATGGAAGTTTTTAGATTGCATAACTTCATCAGTAGGTAACCAATTGTGCAGAGTAATATGTTTGGAAAACAAATTCGCAACCAATTTAACGTAATTTCGTAACTAAAATAAAATTTAAAAAAAATGCTTTCGTGGATCTAGTTATGTTCGTCTTAAAAAAATAAAACAGACCAATCATATCAACCAAAATTTTATTTCTTCAACTAACTTCTTCTTATTTACGCAACACAATTGCACTTATTTACGCAACCCCAATTCCTAACATTCAAAACTGTATGTTTTTCAAACCTAAATTAAAAATAATAATCCAAAACACGTTACATTTCTAGTTTTTGACAAACAAAACGAAATTCATAAGTGATTTATTTGGAGATTTTCTTTTCCATTTTTTGCAATCAATTTACATGTAATTTCATAACTAAAAAATTAAAGAATATATTTAACGAATTTAGTTTTGACCGTCTTAAAAAAAAGTCGAAGGTGCAGTCACTGTATCTCCTCCAAAATGGTTAATGATTCAAAAAAGCTGATCAGTCCGGAGATTGTCTTAGTTTTTTCTGTTACTACCCCCACCGGATTTCAATATGGATCCGGGTCCAAATACTCAGAATCTACATCAAATCTTTCAACTATCACCATTGCACCCTCCAGTGGCGGATCTAGGAATTGAACTAAGGGGGACCCAAAATTCTCGTCGAATTCTCGTCGAATTTTATCTCTAGCATTACTATCAGAATTTTCAATAAGTTGGCGTAGTCCACTATATATTCATTCATTCAAATGAAATTCTACACTATCATCATTAGGTCTTGATATAGAGGCAATTATTCTTTGGTTTAATTATATATATATATATATATATATATATATATATATAACAATAAATCTTAATGTATCTTAATATATTATTTTTAAAAGATATATAAAATAAAATAGAATATAACAAAACCAAATTTAATATTTAAAAAGATATTTTAAAATTTACATAAAAGTAAATAAAATTTGTTATTAAAAAAATATTTTGAAAAATATATGAAAACATTAATATATTATTTTTAATATTATTTAAAATATTATTACTTTAAAAAATTTATAATTAATATATTTTAGGTAAGGGGGCCTACGCCCCTCCGGGCCCCAACGTAGATCCGCCGTTGGCACCCTCTTGTGCAAATGTCCTAGGATTATTCAAAGGACCCGTCTGGGGAGCATTATTTGGTCTGTTTCCACTTCGCTTTTTCATATAGGCACTCAACTTTCCCCTTTTAATAAGGTTATGGACCTCTTGTTCTAATGTTATGCAATCCTGAGTATCATGGCCTATATCATTATGATATTGGCGAAAATGAGTGTTACGGTTCTCTCTAGGTGGTTGGACAGGGGAAAAAAGATGATTAATGGATTCGATATCATTACAAAACTGGCATTTTGAAAAAATATTAGTTTTTCTTTTGAGTGCATCATCCTGGCCTATAAAGTTTAATTGCTTCTAAAATAAAGCCAAAGCCTACATGAAAATGTGCTTTAAATGACTGTAATATTTAGACCATCTTCATCACAATTGTTACATATCTTAAACCTGCTTGATCAAATTACAACATTTTAATCTTCTTTAGCTCTCCATATAAATGTATTGTGTAATCTATATATTCAATATATTACTGTTTCAGGAAGGTATAACTTTGAACATAATAAGAGGGAATGACCATAAGAACATAGTGTATCAGAAATAGTATTTCTACAAAAGAAAAGGTTTTGCAGTCTGATTCTAAAATTTTCTTTCTTATATTGGATTTAAGTTCACCAAAGTAACATACTTTGTTACTTTGATGAATAGTTATACCTAAATATTCTAATTGAGAGATAACTATGTCTGAAACAAGTTAAATGATTATTGCATTGTTTGTTGCTTTGTTTCTATTCTGAGAATTAAAAAATGATGATTTGTTTGTGCTAATTATCTAGCCCTAGATTTTTTGTTAATGATTAAGGAAATCCCAGAACATTTTAACATTGTTTACAGAACCAATTACAAAGATGATTTTATCATCTGCATCAGCAAGACAATGCATAAGAATTCTACTTCTTGAATGGTAGGTCATTGAGTTATTGTTTTGAATTAGGTCTATAAATCCCCTAATGAAATATCATTTTTCCATAATGAAAAGGTTGGGTGACAAAGAGTCACCCTACCTCACACCATTATATTATCTAAAGTAGCCATGTGAAGAGGCATTTATAATGACATAAAATTAGAGATTTGCAATTCCTTTTTTATAAGGTCAATGAATTGCCTTTTAAAACCAAAAATATCCATAATCCTAACAATGAAGTTAATTGAGATTATATCATAACCTTTGTCCATGTCCAGTTCCAAAATGATATTTCCACCTCTTTGTTTCTTTGCTAAGTCATGGGACATCTCATGAGTAATCAAGATATTCTTTCATATATATTTATGTACATAATAAAACCCCTTTGGTCATCTGATATGGTTTTAGGAAGTAGAGTAGCCAACCTATTATTTATTAACTTGGACATTATTCTGTTAAATAAATTACTTAGACTAATAGGCCTGAAATCATTCCAGATCTTAAATAAGTCTTTCTTGGGGATCAAGTACAATGTTGTTGCATACACCCCCGATAGAGCATAATTTTCATTAAAATAGTCCATTATGGACTCTCTAAGGCAAAAAAACATGCTATCAAATTGAGACTTCCTAAAACACTTAAACATATATTTTGACCATATTTTTTAGCCTTGGAGTGGATGGTTCAAGTGGTTTTATTTAGCCTTAGAGAGTCTTATTTTATCTTTCATATTTTTTGTTCTTTCAAAGCAGGATTCAAATATTTTATTTTTCCTGAACAATTGCTATGCTATCAAATATATTACTAAAATTTTCCTTATTCCACTCTTTTAATCTATGTTTAAGTATATTTAATTTAGCCTAGAATACCTGAAAAAATGGATCAAGTATGTTGACAACCCAAATTTCTTCAACTATTTTTATAAATTCAGATTGAAGAAGCCACATGTTTTGACATTTAAAGTTTCATTTTGGTGTATTTTTATCACAGGATATGGTTATACGCAATGGTGAATGAATCAAAGTAATCACGTCAGGAAGCATTATATAATTCTATATCCAATATTTTCCAGACTCTATTATTAGTCAAAGTGAATCTGGATCCCTAAAATCCAGCATCTTTAAGCTGACATTCCAAGATAGATTCATTAAAATCACCAATGCTATTTATGCATATTGAGGAACAATATAATTGTTCCCGATATAGGTAAGACGACCCACATTTATGTAGTTATTTTGGACAAACGTAAATGACCCTTATTCGGCACTTGGGTATCAGATCTGGGAAAAATTGGTACTCAAATTGCACGTCTCGACAAGCTCAACTATTCTCAAAAGTGTGATAGTTTTTGTCACAAAATTCAGACATCAAATTCCACTGTTTAGGGTTCGAACAACCTATTTTACTATTTTTTTATATTTTATTTTAGAATAATATTTTAATTAGTGAATCAAATCTAATTTCATTCAGTTTTGATTTGATTTTTATTTTTAATATCTTTATTTTTATTTTTTAGAATATTTTATTAGAATTTTGGATAGTTGTTATATAAAGCATTTTATACCTTATTTTGTCGTCAGACTTTTATGAATCAAAAATGAGTTTTTCTTTAAGTCTCTTATACTCTAACCTCGGGTTAGGGTTTATTTATCCTCTATTTCGTCTTCTTATTTCTTATGTTTACAACTGTTTGTTCTATCTCTCATATAGCCGCCACCATATTAGTATCAGAGCACCAGAGCTCTTACGATGTGGGTTACAGAGGTATGCCACCCAAGAGATCCTTACGCGGGAAGTCCATTATTTCAATCGTAGAATCGGTCAATGAAGATGAGTTCGAAAATTGATTTGGCAAGGTGGGCAAACAAATGCATTTGCTGGAAAACCAGATGATAAATGTACATGAAGCACTACAGCGGATGTTGAACAACCAAACCAACAAATTTTGAGATCCAGGATCGAGAAACCAACTGTCGGGATATGAGAGAGACCGTCCTTGAGCAAAATTCGTTTGCTCTTCGGAGAGAAAAAGGTAGGGGTCAATATTACCCACAAGACTGTCATGAATATGTATTTGAGCAGTCGCCAATAAGAGATTATGACAAGAACGCCAGCAACCAGTGGGAATCTAGATTTAGACCTGAGGTCCTAGAGTTCTAGGGCGGTCTCGAACGGGAGGATTTCTTAGATTGAACCGCCTTAGTTGAAGAAGTCCTTGATTTCTAGGAGGTTCCGAATGCAAAATGGATAAAGTTTGCCGCAACTAAGTTCCAAGACTGAGCTGCATCTTGGTGGCAACAATTAATGTAGACCAAATCAAGGAAAGGTAAGCAAAAAATAACAACATGGGATAAAGTTGTGAAGCACTTGAGGGATGCGTTTTTTCCTTACAATTATGCGCGTATAATGTACCAGCAGTTCCAAAACCTTAAACAAGGGTCAATGACTATTGATGAATACACTAACCATTTTTTCAAGCTGCAAAACCGTGCCGATATTGTTGATTCGGTAGATCAATTAGTATCTCGCTACATAGGTGGGATGAGACAACACTTTCAGGATCAGCTGAACTTGTTCGACCTTATGAATGTGTCTGAAGTACATCAACGTGCACTTTATCTGGAGAAAGCTCTTTCACAAAGGTCTTATGGAGGAGATACTGACAGAACAACTCCAATGACGTTTCCAAAAAGGACGGTTCCAGATCCTAGCCTAGCAGTGCCAACTGCTAATATTATTTTCACAAGTGCTAACTCACAGGTCCCTAGTCGTGCAGGTCAGGTGCTACCATTGTCATGAATTAGGGCATGTTGCTTTACAATTTCCAAAATTACGACAACATCCACAACAATTGAGGGGTTTGTTCACCGGAGCTGCTGATTTCGAAGGTGAACCACAGTTTGATGAGGAACTGGAGGAAACTGTTGATGAGGTTCAGGAGGACTACGTTACCGGAGGAGATGTTGTGCATGCATTGGTTTTAAAACATGTCTGTTTTACCCCTAAGACAAAAGGTGAGGGGAATGATTAGCTGCGAAACAATATCTTCCCGTCGACTTATATTATTGGGGGAAATGTTTGTAAATTCGTTATTGATTCATGGAGTTGTGAAAATGTGATTTCCGAAGAAGTTGTGTAGAAGTTGGCCATGAAAACATAAGACCACCCCAACCCCTACACACTCACCTGGTTAAAGAAAGGTAGTGGGGTAACAACCTCTAAAATATGTCAGGTATATTTTTCTGTCGGTAACTATAAGGATAAGGCATGGTACGATGCCATTGTTATGAATTCTTGTCACTTATTGCTAGGCCGACCATGGCAATATGATAGAAGTGTCACATATGATGGTAGGAGAAACCGCTATAGTTTCATATGGAATAATGTTATCCATATTAACACCAACTAAGGAGGTATCCCCAAAACCTGCACTTGTTGTATCACAGGAGTCGGGTAAGAACTTCTTAGCTCAGAAAGTATTTATTAAACATGTTAGTGATACAATAATTGTTTATCTATTGGTGGTTAAATAATGGGATAATGAAGATCTAATTAATGTTGAGGAGAAACTTGTAGATCGAGAAATTGTCTCAGACTTCAGTACATCATACTATATCATTCCAGAGATTTTGGTGAAGAATGACTGCGAAACAGTAACTTTTATCATGGAGATGCGCCTTCCAGGTATTTTCGGTTATCCAACAATCGAATCCTTGCTTTGGTTAAGTGTAGATGCATATTGTTGTGTTGGAAAAATGTTGTGTTTGAGATTATGAAGAGTTTGATTAGAAGAAAACAATATTGTTTTAATGGATAAAAGGTTAGGTTTTGTAATGGAACCTGAAGGAGTTTTTCAAGGTGATAGAGTGATACAAAATATTTGTGAGGGCATTGTGATACTAAATGTGCAATTGAGGGATGAGAATGAGGAACAGTTTGACATACATTTGTCGCATATCACCATAAAAGAGTCAGTTGTTTACTCATTTTTGGCTACGTTTACCACAAGAAATAGATAGACAACCAAAATCAATATTTGATAAAAATATCGTCGGGAATTCGAAGGTGAATTCTTCCCAACCGGGAGAGGATGATGTAGGTCAGACGACCCACAATTATGTAGTTGTTTTAGACAGGCGCAAATGGGCCTTAGTTGTCACTCGGGTATCATATCTGGACAAAATTGGTACTCAAATTGAACGTCTCGACAATCCCAACAGTTCTCAAAAGCGTGATAATTTCTATCACAAAATACAGACATCAAATTCCACTATTTAGGGTCCGAAAAACCTATTTTACTGTTTTTTATATTTTATTTTAGAAAAATATTATAATTAGTGAATCAAATCTGATTGCATTCAGATATGATTTGACTTTTGCTTTTAATATATTTATTTTATTTTTTAGAATATTTGATTATGGTTTTGGGTAGTTGCGATATAAAGCATCTTATACCCTATTTTGCTGTCAGATTTTTATAAATCAAAATTAAGTTTTTATCAAAGTCTCTTATACTCGGACCTATATTAGGGTTTATATATCCTCTGTTTCATCTTCTTATCTCTTGTGTTTGCAGCCGTTCGTTCTACCTCACATATAGCCGTCACCAGTTCCTCAGCAAGGTTATTGCATTAAAGTCTCTAACCGCTAACCATTCTTAGTTGTTTTCCATATTTTTCCTTAATTCTCTTGCACATTTAACATATATTATGGAAACTAAAATTATTTTTTTAAGAGAGTATGTTTTAAAAATAGATGAAGGATTTGGTCCTCATCAGTTAAGGTGGTAATTTTGAAATATTCCTTCCAGATTACCTAAATTTTATTGTTTCTGTTAATACAACCTGAATAGAATCCCAAAGTTTTGTTATATTGTCAATTGTGTCAGAATTGATCATTGGCTCATGAAGAGCAATGTAGCCAATTCTTTCAGATTTTATTTTTATTCTAAGGATTGTCCCCTTATTTTTTATCCTCATAACATTCCAGTTTAAAACCTGTAATGTTATTTAAAATTTGAAGTGAAATGACTAGATTATCATTTTAACTAAATCATCTTTGCATTTATTGGACCTCTTTATATTTTGTATTTTAGTTTTTTAGACATTTTCTTTATATTTTTTTGGTGTTGTTAACTTCAGGTTTATTATTACTATTTGAGGATAATTTGATAGATCCTTTATTCTTAGTAATAAAGGATTTAAAGCTATATGTAATGCTTTTAGAATCATTAATTGAGTTAAACATGTTCTGTATTTCTAAAGTACGAAGAGATTTAACTATTTCACTGTTATGAGTTAGTGGATTGCCAATTTCTGTCTTCTGATTAACTTTCTTATTTGTTATTATATCTTAGTCTTGAGTTTTTATCTCCAACATTAAAAATTTTAATATCTAAGGATTCCGATTTTAAAACTCTCTTATCAACTTTTAGAGGTTAATATGGCTTTAATATTCCTGCTTCCTTGGTTTTTTAGGATATATGATGACTGACTTAAGTTTGTTTTATCAATTGAGTTAATAGATGAGTTATAAACTATCAATGATATGACTTTGTGGTTTTGTTTTGGGAACTAATTTTGTTTTTGAGAGGTAATATTTAGACTTTGTTATATATTGAATTTTTGTTGTCTTTTATCTAATTCCCTAAATGTTTGCATTTTGGATTGAATCTGAGATACCTTTGAATAGTCTTAAGGAATGTTGCCCAGCATACCAAACATTTATTTTCTTAAATTTTGAAACGTCTTTTAAAAGTTCTATTTTGATAAGGTAGTGTCTATAGCCGCACTGTGAGACATTATATTAGCCAAAACAAAAATTAAACTATCTAAAAATGTGTGGAATTAGTCTAAGTTAGGTTTACTGAATGAAAATTTAACAATAAGCATAAAGAGGAAATATTAAGAATATTAGACTTTCTTCCTCCTAAAAAATGACAGCTTTGTATCCTTCATTTGTCTGATTTTTTCACCTTTGAGTGTAGAATTCCCTTGTTCTTGGATTTTGTAACCTCTTCAAATGATTTCCCGTTGTTGCTTTGTTTTTACTCCATGAGCTTTCTTGATTCAGCTTTAAAGGTATACAAATATATTATTAATCTCGTTTGAATGATAAAGTAAAATCACTTATATTTCTCAATAAATTTTTCGTTTTTATATGCCTATCCTACTAAAAGAGAACGAAATAAAATACTAAAGAGTTATCCCGCACTCTTCCAAGAATTTAATTAAGAGTCCATAAGAATTTAAACTAAGAGTCCATGTTATTATTTACCATCGAACACACTTAATCATTTATCATATCTTTTGAACTTATATTTTAAAACTATTTATAAGATATATTTTATATATAATATATATAACATAAAAAATCATGTATAATTAATGTAAAATATCGTTCATTATTCCAAAATATTATATAGAATATATGAATAAATATATTCTAAAAAGTTTGTCTCTCTAAATTCATATAATTATGTATATATTTTTTGATACAATTAACACAAAAATTCAAAATTTAATTAATCTATAATAGATATTGAACCCTCAAAATAAACATTTGAGTTCTATTTAAATATAATAATGATCGAATCGTATACCTTGAAGTGTTGTCTATTTTTCGATGTTATGGTTGGGTTTACTGCTTACATTTATATTCGTTGTGATCTACAATATTATATAACATATCAAAATTATCATTTGTTACAAACTTTCCAAATCATAAATTCACCATTTCCGATTAATCAAAGCTATCTAATATAAATAAAATTAAATTCATTCAAAAACGTGACGTACATACATTACATGTTCAAATAATAAACGATATCCTATTAAAGTAACAAATAAAAATCACAAATATTTAAACTAAGCACAAAATATCCTCCACTGTATTGACGGATATTACTATCAATAAAGTTTTGTTCGAACTAATTCACCACGTTTTTCTTGTACAAAAATAAATTTATTTCTAAAATTATCATAACTATAAGGTTACATATAGATTTTATATAAAAAAAATTAATTTAAATATTCTTTTTTGAAATGACCTAGTTTTTTTTACAAGGGGATACCATTCTCTATCGCATGAAACTTTTAATTTTTTGTTTGTACTTAAACCTCATATATGTGTATTTGAACCCTATTTCACATTTTTTGCCCATTCTTGTGAAACATTAATCATTTGAGCTTTGAGACATTCAGGTTTAAATTTTCATTCTCTCGTGCAAGCTTGTAAGAATATTGTTTTTATCATTCTAAGAGTTATACGACATCTCAAACTTCTAATACTAAGATGAAACTGAATGGAACACAAAAATATAACAATAAAATCATTTAAAAGGTTAATTTTAAGTGTTTAGTAAGTAATCAAAATTTAAGAGTTAAAAAATATGTTCACTTATTATCTATTTGCAAAAATATATCATGAAAGATATTTTAGTAAGTAATATATTAATCTCATACTTTATTATTCTTTAAAAAAATATGTTTTGACCTGTTAATCATTTGTTTTAAACCATGCCACATAATTATTTGGATGTTCTTTGAAGAAATGTAGCTAACTAAACCTGATGAGTTTGAAATCAGCTCACAATACTTGCTAAGTAATAAATGTAGAGAGAGAAAACTACTAGAGAGATACATAGAATAGAAAATACCAAGTTTGTTCACACTTCACAAAGAGGGTGACAAGTTATATTTATAGACAAAAGATGTGGACATATAACCTCTATTGGTTTAATTAAACAATGAAATACCTTTAGGGCTTATGTTAAGCCTACAAATAATAATGTATAAAGGAGATCCAAAAAAAATCTTTTAACCCAACATATAATTTACTTATTAATAGTCTTATTTTCTTATCGAACTGGCTGAGGTAAAAATACCAAAAGCCCCATGGTAAGGTTCGATGGTGCTGATCCAGGAACCCCCAGAGTGCACTGAACGGATTGATCCTTGAGTTGAGCCAATGTAACCTTGCACTTGATTTTTAAAGTTCTCGTTCATGAAGTTGTAGTATTGGGAACGGAGAATTCTGAAGTACTAGGTCCATGTCACGTTCTCTCTGGGGTGGATGCTCCAAAGTTGTTCGCTCGTTGGAATTTGGAAAGATTTTGAAGTTACAATTTTTCATCTTCCAAAATAGGTCTGTGTTTTTTCACTATTTGGTGTCCCTTCTCTAACCTAGGGGCGATCTTTTATACATCGTTATGGTGCATATTCGACTCTTTAAAACACTTTTCATGATTGCATTTAAGGTAGGATGTAAATTTTGACAGTCTTTGAAGCTTCTTGATTCTTAGGGAAGTTTTTAAATTTTCGCGAGGTTCAAAGAAGTTGTTCAGCATCAAAGTTAGATTTTAAAATTCCTTAAGCTACGCCTACTAAGTTTTTCTACGTGTCATCTGTACTCTGACCTAAGGTAAGCCTCGTGTAGCCTAGCAATGCATGCATAAAATGATTTTGTCGTTTCGACTCATCGAGGCTCGTATGGTGATAGATATGAAAGGAAGCCATCATAATAATAATGATGCTTCCCACTATAAATAGAGTAGCTAAAATATAAATATTTTAATTACTCCATTTATTTTTCTATTAGAGAGATAAATTTCCAAAGCATAGAGAGCATCTGAACCGCCTCCCACTTTAACCTTTTTTCGGCCACTTTTTTCGGTTGACCACTAACCCTAGGGGTCAACCTCAAAAACAGTTTAAACTTTCATTTGGTCGCTCTTATTTCAAAATTTGGTGGAAAAATAACACAAGGCCGATAAAAAATCTTCAGGATCTTTGGAGCATGGATTTCCCCCTCAAGGCTACCACCTTCAGAACGAGCGATTAACACTCTGGTGCTAAAGCATCGAATCTCCTAGGGAGTCCTCCATGAGTCGAGCAACCAAATTTGGACTTTGACATCCGATTTCATCATCTTACCATACTCGAAATGGTTTCTTATAGGTACTCTAATATCATTAACCTCCACAAACTGAGAAACCGATGACAAATTCTTAAAAAAATGTCAATCTATGACTTCTTGTCAAACAATATACCCCACTTTCTATGAGGTTAAACGAATTGGTCTTCTTCACTGACGTATGCGACTAAGGGATTCTGATTCCGTTTTGACCTCCATCTCAGATAGTTATTTGGTGCTCTTGATATTTTTCCTTGCCAAGCCAGTCCAAATATATGGAGGACCCTAATTAGTTTCAGAATTTCGTCAGAACTATCGATGATCCCATTACCTTGGATAAAATGATTTGCAATGTACCATATCTAATAATTAAACTGTCATGTTTACTATATTTTTTTATAGGGAAATATCTCAAGATAGTGCTCAATCTTTCGGATCCTTATCATGAGTGGAGAAGGCAGTTTATCTTTGTTCAGGGTATGTGGGAAACTGAGAATTTTACAAGTTTGAAAAATCCGAGATTTCTCAGAAAATCTTGGAGAAGCAAAATAAGAAACCTAAACCCTTCTTGTGAGATATGAAAATATTCCTTCTATGTTATTGTTGTATTCATGATTTCTATTTTGGGTTTTCCTTGTATAATACATGAAGTTGTTTCACGCCAATATTAAAACGGGAAATAAGAAACTTCTTAAGTTAAGTCATTGGGCTAAACAAATACTTGGGGCTCAGTTTCATAAATGATTCACTATCGAGAATCTAATTGATTCAAAACTTTGGCTTTTTCTTGATGATAATGGGGGTAACAAATGCGCCAACATTTTGAATCTTAAAGGAAAACTAGAGAAATCCATACGACTACAAGCTCATGACAAGGCTTAGAGTAAGCACTCTTTTAAAACAGAGGGATCCAATCCTCCTCAAAAGAATATGAAGCAAGATAGATGTTCAGATTCTTCTGATAGATCAAGGCAGATAATCCCTACCATGACGATTGCGTATGTCCTGTTAGAGAAATCTTCCTCTGGTGGCTTCTAGCATGCGAAAACATATTAGGGCGATGAAAAAGGTTTCCCTACCAACACTACAGTAGCCAGTGGTTCCCATGACCTATCCGCGAACCTCGAGCTTAAAGAAAAACGACACGGTTGCAGCAAAATTTCAAAAATTTCCTATGGTTATCGCTCGGTATATAAACTCCTCGGAGCATACTCTGGAGGTCACTCACCAAACTATTCCCGAAATGTTAGCTTGTCAATTAGCGTTACATAATCACGTAATTTGTTTCTTTATTATTTTATGGAAGGCTCATTTTTCTTCTCTCTTGAAAGACTTTGCTTCACTTGTAGGGCTTAAATAATACTTAGGTTATGATGCAAGAACTGCACGAATCTCACTAGGCCAATTCCCTCAACTTTTCCACCCCGATGAAGAAAACCCTTAAACATATGATTGATGGTGAATACAACTCTAGAATGTAAAAGGGTCAAACGCGACAATCACATATTGACTGATCAGACTATTTCCAATATTTGGGCCAAAATTGCCAAACTAGAAGCTTAGGTCGAGAATACCAAAAAAGTCATAATGAAGATGCGTAAGAATTAATTAGGTGTAATATATAAACATGATACAAGAAGCATGGAGAAATGGTTTTAAGCTTTCGTCGAGGGTTCCCGGATCTCAAGGTAGAGCCATCCTAGGAATTTGTCTCATAAACAAAACACCCTCTGGGTTTTGTCTAGAGTTCAACCCATAATTTGTGTCCAACCTCGAAAGAGGAGAGGAAAATGGGGTAATTTAGGTTATCCTGAGTTTAGAACCTGAAAATATCACTTGTCTGGACTCCCATGCCGATGATACCATCTTCCCCGCTAACCCTAGTATCGGGGTCACTCTCAGGGGCAAGTAATTCAAAATCCTATCCCTCACCATCAATAATTTATCAGAATATACTATATTTTAATTATCTTTTGAATCATTGGAAGTCCCCAAGCTTTGTGGATGCATTTCTTATGTTGTAGTCCCAATTATCTGTAATAATTTGTTATGAATTGAATAGAAACTTCATGAATAGAGCTCAACAATCGAAATAGACCAAGATATTGTAGGAAATGTTTTAGAAGATAAGGGGAGTTTGGTTTTACCCAAACCTTTCAAGCTCAGGGCTCGAACTAGACCAATATCTTATGGGGAATATTTTAGGTGATAAAAGAAGTTTCATTTTACCTAACCCTTGGGCTTGGGGCTCGAACTAGACCCATATCTTGTGGGAAATCATTTAGATGATAAAGAGACTTTGGTGTTACCCAAACCCCTCGATTTGAGACTTTAAACTAGACCCATTTATTTGTGGAAATTATTTTAGATGATAAGAAGATTTCAACTCTACCATAACCCTTTGGGCTCATGGATCAAACTAGACCGATATATTGTAGGAAAATGTTTAACGATAAGGGAAGTTTGATTTTACCCAAACCTCTTGAGCGCGGGGATCAAACTAGACCCATATGTTATGAGAAATATTTAGGTGAGAAATGAAGTTTGAAATTACCTAAACGCATCTAGCTTGAGGCCCGAACTAGACCCATTTGTTGTTGGAAACATTTTAAGAGAGACGAAACTTGCTATGTTGTAAAATATAGTATCTTACATAAAGTAATAATAAAATTTTCACCATGGAAACATACTTAAATTTACTAGATACGTAATATCTTAAAACAAACTTCGGTGAACATAAATTGAATTACCCTGACCATCCAATGACTTTAGATCAAAGATAACAAAGGAACAAAAAAAATACCCGTTTCCAAAGAGGTGAGAACATTATTTCAGTTAGTCGGGCGAGCTACTTTGGGAATAGATACAGCTAGAAAAAACAACAAAGGCACTACCCAAAGTGACGAAAGCTTCTATATTACCAAAGGCCCCATTTTGGAATAACTCCAACGACACGACGCTCGGGTCTAAGTTTAAGTATTCACATCCGGGGATGGCTTCCTCCTCGTTGCATCCTGGATTAAGATCTGCAAGACCGCTGTAAAATCATGTTCGACCATCAAATTATCATACTCCTGCTCTGGAAAAACCTCTCAATTCCACGATCTTCCTACCCTAACGGACTCCGGCTTATTCCTTGCATTCCCACGTGTCTTGAAATTTTACTTCACATAGTGAAAGATTTTGTCACCATCTATCAGACTTTGAATTTCTTCCCTCAACGTTATGTATTCCTTGGTGTTATGAGCGATCAAATTATGGAACTTCGAGAACTTACCATTTCTTGCCTCATGAAGCTTGGTCATCGGAGGTGAAGGCCTAAACTGGACATGACATATAGCCTTTTAGAAAATATGCGCCATGGTTTCTAATTAATTTGGTGTAATCCTCGTTCTTCATTCACCATCCATGTCGCATGTCTTGTGATCTGCTTAAAACAAAGGTACGACACACCGCAAACCCAAACTGCCTCAAATTCTAACCTTGAACCAATCGTGCCTATTTTGGTGTTATGGTTGGCAACGAGATGCGATTCATTATTAATTATTGTACCCAAAGTTCTCTCAAGGCTCTGCTTTCCTCCAAGATGAAAGCATATGTTAGGGTTGGGGTCTGGTTATGCAGTTCAAGTGCATTGTCTAAAAACCGAAAATAATGAATGATATCCTCGAGGTGAACTTGTGCGTCAACCTCTTCTAATAAAGTGCCAATTTTTCGATTTTTTTTCTTTAATACTCCTTCCACTGAGGGGGTCTTGGGAAGAAGCCCCTGCATGAAATTACGACAACCATCTCTTCGCGTTATTTCTCAAGGTTGTTTTTAGTATGTAAAAAACATTATTCATAATTCTTAAAACTTTCCTCATATGCTGATTGAACGATATTACATAGTATCCATGAACCATTGTTATTTTTCTTTCATCAAATTGACATCTGAAAAATGCTCACATCATATTGAAACTCGCGATAGACCTTGAGACTAATTGGATGAACCAGGTCAAAACACTACCTCCAACGTTCATAGAAAATTCTTGACACCATAAGCGATCATCCTATGGAAAGCTCTTCATTAGAGTCATAAAATGCTCGATATGATGTTCAGGCTCTCTAACTTTTTCATAACTTTCCAGTTTTCTAACGTTAAAGTTTCGTGCTAATTCTAAATCCATAATTCTTGGGACCAATGGATACACTAAAATTTCATAACAATGAGTGTGAAGTGTTTTACTTAAAACGTCTATTGGATCTGAATAAGGGTTTGCACGATAACTCGACCCTAAGGTAAAAATAGACGTTGGGTTGCCCTAGGAAGGATCCCGCCTATTGATTGCCCGCAAATGTTGAGTGGACTTTGGTATATAAGTGCTATTCTGCTCAAGTTTTCAGACAAATGTGGTGAGGACTCCGACACTCTCGTAATGCTACCAAACCCCTAGGTGGATGGCCTGGTAGAGACCCCTAAGCTTTGTGTTGAGCATTTGACTCGCCCCTTCTCTGGCTTTCCTCATAATCCTCGTGGGAACTTATTCTTAGTCTACACCTAATTAATCTCTAACCTCCTTGATTATGCTGCAAAATATTAAAGGTGGAGTTCCCTCACCCTCACTTGTGGATTCAGACACACTTGGCTCGATCCATCGAACGCAAAAGGCTCACTACCATAATTATCAATACTCAATTTATCAGGAACCTCAACGCAGTCCTCAAACAACACCTAAATTTTTCTAAGTTCCATTTTACTCCATAGTGTGGTCTTCCCGACAACTCGGGCGGTGTTCACTAAGAATTTCTTCTTTGTTGGTAGCGTAGGGGCCTAACACGTAAGTAGTATTCTCTACCCCTCTAGATGGGCTGAAGTGAGGGTAGAACCAAGCGATTTTTTTTCCGCTTGTCACAAATAGAGGAAGGATTACTAGCTGTTCCCTGAGTAGTCATTCTTTTGAAACTCGCCCTAGAAGCAAATGCGTAGTCCAGTTTTGAAAATTTATTTCGGATACCAATTCGAAAGTCATTCCCAATATGGTCGTCACTGATGAGTCTGATATTACTCTATTTTTTGGTGCTATTAGAGCTTGTTGTGATAATAACTAATAAATAACCTAAGTGATGTCATCATGGTGGTAAGGATTTTTGCCACATAGAATAAACTTTGAAAATATGGTTTTTCTTTGAATTTTATTTGTCCATGACACGTACCCATCTGTATTTGGAAGCTATTCTTTTATGTGCTTCATGAAATCCTTGCCTCCACCAATCCATTATGGACCTAGTTTAGTTGATTTCTCATGCAAGGCCTCTTTTGGTTTGGAAGCTTTTCATCGAACACAAGACATGCCAATCTTTATCGTCGTCATTCCAGATGTCATGATTTATCCACTGCCTATCTTCAATCACCCTCTCATGTTGTTGTTTGCTTTCTTTAATTTCTTGCTTATGTCCGTCTTTAGCTCGGAGGAGTTCTGTCGTGGTGGAAGTTTCAGCTCATCTTTTGGTTTTCGAATGATTCAGCAAAAAAAGGATATGTGTTTTTAATTTTACCATCTTCTCTTTAGTTTGACGCCAGCCTGTTTTTCAATATCTGGTGTTTAAACACTTAAAATTAATAGAAAGGTTTCATTTGCTTCAAATAATTATTCATAAAAAAAAAAATCAAACCAAATTATACAATTACATAGGCTAAAAATCACCGCTAATCTTTCATGTAATGTGCTTGTTTCAAATTTATATTTTTTTCACTTTTGTCTTCATTAATCCTCCATGTTTTAAAATTTTGCATGTTTAGTCCTACGCACATTTAATTTCTTATGAGCTGTCATGTGACAGCTCAAACATAGATTATTCGTTCTACATTTGAACCTTAATGTTTTGTTAATAATACTCACCTTTTAAATTTGAATATTATTGATAGAAGATTGAGTGTGTATTATTGAAAAAAAATTGAGAGAACCAAATGTGAGACGAAAACTAATTCTTTAAGTTATCATGTGTAGCTCCTAAACAATTAAACATGTAAAGTGTTAAAATGTAGAGACTCTTAAAAGAAAAAATTGAACAAAATAGACTAATTAATAGGAACACAAATAGGAGGATTATATATATATATATATATATATATATATATATATATATATATATATATAATTTTGTTTTAATTAGATACATATAAATATATACACATATTCAAATATTATCTATAATACCAATTTATTTTATCAAAAGTAATTGTTCGATAGAAAAACAACTAATAATTGCTCAGTAGTTTAATATTAATTGCTCAGTAGTTTAATATTAATTTAAAAAAATACAATAACTTAATATCTGTTAAATAAATTGATAAAAAAAATAATGCTTCATATGTTAATAGAATATATATATATATATATATATATATATATATATATATATATATATTAACAAAGTTACACGTTTTTTTTAGGAACCCGCAGTCGCTACTCATAGTGCAATGAGTGCGCACAGGGTAAATCCTCAGTCTGACGTGATAGCCTGCAAACCAACGCCAGAAGGTAAACCACACAAGGTGACAGGCTCAGGCGAAAAAACGTATGTTGAGGGACTCGAACTCATGACCTTTTGGTCATAAGAATGTCATACTCAACCAACTCGGCTACCCCTCGGAGGGCTAAAATAAAATTACACGTTGTGTATTATCATTTCTTTGATGATCGAAACAAGAAAATACCATATAAAAGAATTGATTGGAAATAATTCTCAATGAGATAGATCAAACCTAAATACCAATCCATATAAAAGAATACCAATTTAACTATTATTATAAAATTAGGAAGTTAGAATCCGAACGAACATTGAAATTTCTGCACAAATTCGATTCATTACATGTAAAATCTGGATTCGCTGTGCTTTAATTTGGCCGGGCCGGGCCAATATTAAACACTTTTAGATCCAAAATAATACAAGGTTGAGTGGATCAAATAATACATAAACCCAGCCCATACATTGTATTAAAAACTTTTGCAAGATGTGTGCCGAATTCTTTTTAACAATAAAAACTGAAAGTCTAAAATTAATACTCATATTTTATTTATTTTAAATAATAAATTTATAAAATCACATTGCCATCAATTTTATTTGTTCCTTTCTTAACCATCCATGATTTTTGTAAAATGTAGTAGTAATTAATATAACTTATGGGACTTTTATATTCAATTGACTACTTAGTTTTTTTTAGATAAATGTTATTTATTCGAATAAATTATTCGAATAAAATATATTTTTACGTAATTTATTACGTATGGATTTTACATTTATTTTAAACAAATAAAATTTTAAAATTATGAGATTTGGCTATAGTGGTGTATTATAAAACATGACCATCTTATTAATTAAGCGAGTTTTGTTTTGAAATAAAATAAATAGCTCGGGCTCAAACAAATTAATGATGAAATTTTGGGTAAAGCTCATTTGATTTAGAGAGAAAAATATACCATAGTCGGGCTCAAATTCAACTGGGCCGAACTTGGATCTCTCCCCAGGCACCCATTTTGAAAAGCTTTTTAAATCTGATATTAATTCCTCATATGTATATGTGTATTGTACGTAACTCGTTTCTATAAATGTTCAGACGAAAGAAGAAGATTCACATCATTGTATATAATTCGGATTTTAGAGTACGCAATATACCTATTGATAGGTATTGTATAAAAAAGGTATCACTTTTTTTTATGTATATTAATGTTTCCACTATCAATATGATTTATTTTATATTTTTTATATTTAATTTTTATTTTAATTTTTTAATAATATCTTAAATACCTCAACCAATTATATATATAACTTCTTATATATAATTTTATTTCAAAAGTTTACTTTAAAGAGAAATCTGTTTTAGTAATCGTAAAGATTTTCCTTTTGTTTCGAATATAACCGTTATTCCGTATCTCGTTTCATGTGGGATTCGATTTCCTTTTCAGATTTTTATAAGATTCGGTTTCGAGAAAATACAAAAAACAAAGTCGTGTTTGGTTTAGTAAGACTGAATTTTTATTTTTTGTTAGGTAGTTATAAACTCATGACTTTTTTAGGTTTTTTTTTTGAGTTCTGAGTTATTTTTAGGTCGTGAAATATTTAGGAAGTTGATTTTGCAATTTGCAGTTACGATTTTGGAAGATGCGAGATATGGTGGTATGAAGATGTGAGACGTTAGATATATTATACGCGAGACTTGCATAATTATCATACGTCTTGCATGCGCATGCGTCTTGCATGCGCATGCGTCATATATGCGAGATCTATATATGCGAGATCTACAAACATGTATCATAATGTTGGTAGATGCCACACTATAACAAGGATTATATGATATATGCGAAACATGTGCATGCATCGTATATACGATATTGTTCTATGCTTTCAAGTTTGAGATGCGAGACACTTTTAATATAATTTTGATATCTTCGTAGAATTTTTGTTGAGAGACGCGAGCCCATATTATTTTTTTAAATTTTATAGTTGCTACTAACTATCAAGGTGTAGATGAGGTGTGTTGATTAGAGGTAATTTCCATATAACATACTATTGCGATGATAATAAGAATTGTTTATTTATGATTGTTACAAATTTTGTGGGTTCGCTAGCAGTGCTTGATATTAAGTGCTTAAAAAGTCTTAGTTTTAATATAGAAAAATATGCGGTTGATGTCTTTCCTGAGAAACACGTAGAGAGTTTAACTTAAGTTTTATTTGAAACCTCAAATAATGAATTAATTATTGGGGAGAATGGTGCTAAAAACCTTGACTGGTCACCAATGTTTGACACATGTTGCTATTATTGGTTGGGTTTATACGATGACAAGTGTTGTGGAAGTTTTTCTATCAAGGTCCTGCAGCTCTAAGGTTAGCTTTATGTCGTTATGAATTAGAGCATGGTTTTTGTTTTAAATCTACGCATAATATAAGATCTAAAATATTTGCTTATTGCATAATTAAAGCTTCAAAAGGATGTAAATAGAGATTTTATGCATTACTTGACACGTCCAACGTTTTATGGTTATCAAACGGTTTGTTGAGCTACATACATGCGGTATTGTTTTTTTTACAAAGAAAGTAGGAAGCATTTGACATCCGATTTGATTTCTAAAGAGATTCATGATTCCATTAGATCAAAAATTAACTTTACAATGACGAGTATAAAATCATTTGTTAAGCAGAACTACGGCTTATATATCTTTTATTGTCTATTAAATACTTTGTAGAAAGCTAGGAGATGAGTTTTTGGAGATAATTCTACTTCTTTTAATATAATTATGGGATATTTCAGAATATTAAAGAGCATAGATATTACGAGTGACTACCATATCGAATATACTCCAGGAAGAACTTCAAGCGGTGTTTGATTGCATTCGGGTCTTGTCTTCAAGGTTTCCATTCTTGCCGTCCATTTTTATATATCTATACAATGTTTTTTACCGATAAACATAGAGGAATATTTATTTATGCCATATCAAAAGATGGCCAATAGTAAGTTTCATGTGTTAGACTGTTGTTTTATTCAATTATGTTTTTAATATTATATGTTTTAAGATGAAAAACTAAACGAAATTTCCCGTGTTACATGCAAGACCAATTTATTTTTATATGAGCGATATGCGAGACATTATGATTTTTGTATAGGCTAGGCGCGAGACAAGAATGTAACATACATGCGATATGCAAGACCAACATATAATATACATACGAGATACGAGACCTTAGTATATAATAAATACTACACACGAGACCATTTTATAGTATCGCATACATACTTCACGTGAGACACAAAAATATGACCTTGTATGTGAGGAACGCACGATACACTATATTTTCTCATGGGAGATGTGAACAAATATAATAAGAAGACCTACTTAAAGATATATATATATATGAGCCATCATAAGTTTGTATATGATAGAAGCGAGACCAGTATATAATATACATGCATGATACGAGACCAACCTATAATATAAATGCGAGACGCGAAGCCTTAAAATCTCATAAAATATCATGCATACTGTATCTTTCATCTTGTTGGAAATTTAAAATATCATCTCACATATTTCTTAGTAATTTATGCTATTAAAATAATGTTCGTATGAGAGTATATGTCACAGAAATGTTTGTATGTTGATATTTCCAAAGTAAGAGATTGAATAAGTAGAAAGAGAAAGAGACAAAAATAATAATTGAAGTAATAATTGTCTAATCATTGACCCATTTCCCCAAATGAATGTTCTTTATATAGTATATGGGGTAGGTTCTGAGATTACACATTTACCATCTCTTAAGTGGATCTTCCCACCTCACTCATTTGCTAACTATAAACACACTCACTAGTTATTATATATGACCCCCCTCAACCCATATATTTGCTTTATTTTAGTCCTTGACATTTAATTACATGAAATTAACCCCTTTGATAATAATATATATCTTATTCGTCATTAAAATTTTCTCTCTTTATCAATATAAACATGTTTAATGAAAATCTTGCACCGTTTATTATTGAATGAGATCATAAAATTATTTACCTTCTCGATAATTTACCTGGAGACAAATATGCCCAAGAATTTAAAAAAAATGATATGGTGATGTGACATCTTCTCCGACCAAATATTTTAACCATGAGATTAAAAATCTATATAGTCTACCTATTATGGAAAAATTGGCAAGATTAGAGTATTACGTATGACTCAAATTTCACGATGTTATGCAAATAGACTATGTTGGAGTAGTAAATTATATCATGAGTATGAAAAGAAGCTTAAAGTCAATGTTGAAAAAGGTTGTCATTGGCTAGGTTGTAAGTCTCCAACAATCATATATGAAGCATACCTTGAGCCAATTTATATTGTCAACTATTATAGGTCAACTTACTCTTTTAATGTGCATGCTTTAACTAATTTTGATGAAAGGTCGAGCTCTAATGAATCACATGGAATTATACCTCCTAATTTAAAAAATAAACTGAAATTCCTAAGAAGAACATATTCCGTTTAGAGGAGAATAATAACCCGAAAGATGAATTGTAGTTGTTGTTCAAAGTTCTGGAATAATCGAATGTCTTGCAAAGAAATGTTTTATATGTTTTGGATTTACTTTTTATGTTTTGTAGTTTTAACTTCGCGCTTTTGTTTTAAGGATTATAGAATACTGTAATTTTTATGTTTTATTCCTTAATGCGAAACAATCTATACTTTTGTTCCAATTTGATGTTAAAAGATGTAATCGTACTTGCGAGACCAAGTTTAATTTTATGGATGGATGCGTGACTATCTTAAATATTATGGTTAAATGCCAAGTTTAGTATTATAGATAAATACAAGACTAACTTTAAGATTATGGCCAAATTTGAGACCTTTTTTATTATTATTGCGAGACTATCTTTAGCATTATAAAGAGATGTGAGACATGTTCTACGATAATTTGATATTAAAGGTTTCTGAAATAACCCTTATATAGTTAAGAAAGGGTATTTGAGATATTTGACGTCAAGGATATTAATTCTATATTTTATAGTAAGACGAGAGATAGACCCGTTATATCATGTATGGTTATGGTAGAGTAGTGGTATGGTTAAGGAGATATGCAAGATAACATCAAATACAAAGGAGATATGCGAGACTATTGCAACTACTACATGCGATACTGGAACAAACACTACATGAAAGACTACTAAAACTAAAACATGCAAGACCGAAGAAAATAATATGCAAGAACGACAAAAAATACAAAAGAGAGATGCCAGACCAGAGACTGCAATAAATACAAAAGAGAGATGCAAATTACTACTTGAAGACATGCACAACTAAGTAATATACAATATGAGGCCAAGAAATAAAGTCATACGAAACTATAAAATAAAAGCATGCGAGATTGGGAAAATGTTATGATAAATATATTCGCGTTTTAAAAAAAATTCTTCATAAGTAAAAAGATAATCATAAAAGATAACTAACAACTAAAAACCATGTTTACTACTAATCTAGGAACTTAGTGTTGTGCCTTCTGGCTCCTTATATAGTACACTTCTTCATTTACATTGTTATTTTTATCCTTGATGCTATCCGCTTCATTGAGAAAGAATGGTTACGAGAAACTAGTTCTAGCTAGCTACTTGTTGCAAGAATTTTTACCAGACCACTACAGTGGGGGTGATACATGATCGTCGTGGGAGGATCGAGTTTTGGCTCTACGAATGGGGTTTTCTTGGTACAATTGGCCATAAGTAGTATCTCTTTGGCTTGATGAAGGGAAGCTTGGATGACTTCAGACTCGATATAGTGCATTTGTTGAGGTATATGAGAGTTCCCTTCCTCATCAAGTGCAAGAAGATATCTTATGTAGTTACCGTCAACTTCCTCATATGAGGTGGAAAAGTGGGTTGGGTATTCGGTCATTCAGATGTGAGACTACAACAAATATAAAGGAGAGATGCAAGACTACTGCAAATTATACATGCGATACTGGAAGAAATACTACACACGAGACTATTGAAACTACAACATGTCAGACACATACAAATGTTGGTTTAAATTACAAAATACTTAAGTTTATAAATATATTATGTTTGTTTATTTACAAAATACATTACTTACAAAACACTAAATTGTATCAAATACTTTAGTTCTTACTTACAAAAAATCACATAGCAAAATACTTATGTTATTACTTCGAATAAAATATTGTTTTATTATCATTAAGAAAAAGATAAAAAAATCTATGCTCTCTTCAATGTACATATTTCTTCATCGTATTAATGAGAAAGAAACCCATTATCGATAATATCTCTTGCGTATTTGCTATCAAAAACATTATAGTCGACTGTTCTACTCATCTGATGTGGGATATCTCTGCGTGAAACTATCCTATATATTTCTTTTTTTTTTGGTATAAACGTTTCATGAGGTAGTGCAAATTTACACAATGTTAAAATAAGCAATACAATAAATAGACGCCAACTTAGATAATAAAATACTAGGGAAATGTTACAATACAATACTTTTAATACTTACCAACGAGAGACATGTTATATATTCATGTTATACAAGATAACAAATACATGTGAGACTGGAAAATAAAGTAATGCGAGACTAGGTAATGTAACAATACGATACAAAAAATAAATACATGCGAGACCCGATAATAAATACATGGAAGATCAGACAATAAAGACTTACGAGACTATGTAATTTTATAATATGAGACTTGTAATACTTATTAGTGGTGTAACAATATTTATTGTTTTTCCTAATGTGTTTTTTTGGTAGGAAATAGTGGGTTATATTATGTTGCTTTGACCTTTTCATGGTCCATAATCAATAATAACAAAATTTTCAATGTATTTTTCTAGATGGTTTAGAATCAACACATAATATGTCCCGTCTACCATATAGAGGAATACAATGTCAATCATATTTGTAACATCATCCTTATCGGCCAACGAAGTTTGCATTAAGACAAAGGATTACATACAGGTTTAGTTTAATAATAGATTTATAATTATAGCTATACATACCACTCTAAGACCATAAAGTGCTATCGTGTGGGTGGTATCTGAAAATTTCCCATCAGTATCTTTGATTGGTACTTTAAAATCCTTTTCTTTAATCTTCTTATAAATTCAAGCGTCAATAACTTACCAAACAAAAAGTGGGGGACATGTTACACAAGAGGCGAGACATAGCGATGTTGGAACCAATAAATGTTACAATAAAGTCATGCGAGACCTGACAATAGCGGCATGCGAGACTAAGTAATGCTAAAAATTAGTCATACGAGACTAGGAAATGTTACAATGTGAGACTTGTAATACTAACTAGTAGTAGACATATTCAAAATATGTGAGCCATGCATTAGACTACATGTGAGATGTGACATAGGTTCTGATGACATCAAACAACTGAAATTATTTTCAATTTTACCTTATAGACCAACTCGTCTTCATTTGGTAGCGCCATCAAATCACTTACACAAACATTCACTGGTATTGTTGAATATGATGTTGGGCTATACCATAAAATTGGATCTTCTTATTTTTATCTCATTTGTATCTCAGCCAGTTTGTGGTCTTCGTTGACTTCAATCAATTGCTTTGTATCGGTATCCATTTCATAATTGGTTTCAGCCATCTTTTGTATCTCATAATGTTGTTTCTTCATAGGTTGCTCATTCATCGCTTCATGTACTTGTTCTTTGCCTTTCTGCAAGATGCGAGACATGAGTCAATTAAGATACGATTCATGTATAACATGAGAGCGACGTGTGAGACATGATTACTTATTAAATATCAGATGAGATTCCCATAACATACATGCAAGACCAGTTATACATGAACTAAATATGTGAGTCATAGGCATGTCTCACTGAGTTATATAGATGTGAGACCAATTATACATGAAGGATATATGCGATACATCGACACGTTTTATTTAGATATATACGAGATATATTATACATAAAAGATAGGTACAATACATCGCCACATCTTATCAAGATAGATGCGAGACACATCATACATGAAAGATATATACGAAACCACTTATACATGAAGGATAATGTGAGATAAGGTAAATAAAAAGACGAGACTAAAGAAAACAAACATACGAGACAAATGAAAAAACATACAAGATATGTAAATCAAAATATAGTGTTTTATAACCCTACGATCTATAATATTACAATTCCATAATATATGACTAGGTAACAAAAAATGAAGTTGAATCTTAATCTACTTAAGATCTACTTAAATCCTCGGAAAGTTGTACCATTGATGTTGTATTTATCTCATTCACAACAACTCTAGTAACATGAGTACCATCCAACATAAAAATAGTAGTAGTAACGAGGTCAACAACAACTTCAGCAACATGAGTATTATCGAGAACATAAGTAGTGGTAGCTTATTGGGAACCAGAAACCTTAAATTGCATCAATATTTTCAAAAAACTCCACATATTTCTTGGTAAGTTGTGTTGTTTCGACATCGTTTTCTTCTGCAGTATGTAAATTTTTGAAAGGTGTATTAGCTAAAAAATATGGTGATAGTTCTCTTTTTCATTTTTGTGAGGTTATCGTTGGGGATTTCCTGGTTGTGGTTATTCTGGTTATGGCTGGCTTGTTGGTTTTGGGGTTAGGGTTGTTCTGGTTTGTTTGGTTGTGGGTGACTGGTGGTTTCTATGGTTTGTCATGCTGGGCTTGTTCTATTTGGGGTTGATTTTCTTGGTTGTTGGGTGAAATGTTTTGGTTGAATGGTGAAATATTTGGTTTTCCAGATGGAATTGGTAGTGTTTCATGGGGTTTTGGGTCATAAAAAGGTAGGTATAGTGTTTTTCCTAATACTTTTAAGTCTATATTTTCACATAACTCGGTTATCACTTCATCTTTCTTTTTTATCTGGAATTTCCAAATAAAAATAGTTTAATCATGCGAGACTAGTCATGATTTAATAGCTAGACGCGAAACGATCGTTGATGAAACATACCAAATATGTTATATACTATGCGAGGAAAGGTATACTTGAGAAACAAGTTATAAAAAGGTGCGACATATGATGATTTAATAGTTAGACATGAAACTAACATTGGTAGAACATGTGAGACTAGCATTGATAAAATATTTATAAAACATGCGATCCTAGAAGATATTTAAAGGTTAGACGCGAAAATATAATTGATTAAAACATGCAAGACTATTATTTCTTTAATTGTTAGACGCAAGACCATCACTGATTGAAAACACGAGACTATGAGAGAAATATATACTTCCAATGCTCATTTGTTTGGAAAGTAAACAGCTTTCTCTTTTAAGAAAAACCTTCACACGTTTGTACACCACCGATAACCTATACGTATAGAAACGTCTCTTAGGTTCCACTATATGATTAATAGAATTCCTCCTGTAGGTGGTTGCATTCTTCTTGGATTTGTTAGAGTGTTCCTCATTAGGTGGTTGGAGTGTTCCTCTTGGGTAGTTGGAGTGTTCTTGTTCTTCTTGGAGGCAGTTGCAGTGTTCTTAGAGGTGGTCGGAGATTCTTAGAGTTAGTTGGAGTGTTCCTTTTTTGTAAGACGGATTCATCTAGATTGGTATTAATATTAGTGTCAGTATCATTATTAGTGTATAATATAGAGTCATACAGGCCTTCGGACCTAAAACAGAGACTATCATACTAGTGTAGATATTTGGTTGTTCATACTTATCTACTATATTTCAAACAAAACATGTAATGATATCCTGAATTATAATATTTTATCCGTGGAAATTCAGAGTATCCAAACTATTATAATTGTAAGTTCAAATAATTAAGCGTATTCAATAATGAGTGGAGGCCAAAATTGCCTAAACTTATGATATGTGAATTATTTTTAGAAGCAAAGAACAACAGTAAAAATATATGAAGAACTTGAAAATATTATGACAAAAACAATTCTATTATATTTCTGATATGAATTAAAAAATAATATCTCTTTATGATGTTACTATTCTCTCTAGCTTTCACCTACTTCACAAATGCAACATTAACTCCTTCTATAATGGCTTCGATTTGGAAGGGTCTTAGGTTGTTGCCTCTTAAATAGTGCAGATTTTTCTATCCCTCCAGATATTTTATTAGAATGAGGTACATCATTGGGGGCTGCTTTATCGTACAAGGTCAACCAGGCTTCCATACGTTGCCAGACACAATTTTGTTCATTCAACGACACTCGGTAGAGGAGATACCAACGGAGGCTAAGTGTTTGTTGGCTAATGATCGTAAGGGTGCTAAATGCATGCTCATTGCGAGCTTATTACATGGACTCATGAGCCGTTTATGTTTTATCGCACCAAAGGGGCAGATGAGGTTTGGCTAAGTCAGTTACGCATATAGAGGATGGTTCGTCGAGATTGAACGAATTAGCTGGTCCCTTAAGGACATATGGCCAACTTAACTTTAGGCCTTAAATTTCTTGGCAAAGTTGGCCACTTTGGTCTTAAGCACCAGATGCTCGCTAAAGGCCTTGGTGCCAGTATGCTCAGTCATGTCTCGCATCGAAGCTGCATTTCTTTGGTTTGGGTTTGGTTAGTTTACTTTAGACTTATTTGTGTGTATCAATAAGTATATTAGACCAACATATAATTAAGAAAACCTTATATTATGTAGACATTAATTGGATTGATTTAAAATCTATATGGAAGACCCATAAATATGAAACTATAAATATTGGGCTTTAAGAGTATAATATTATTATGATCCATATGTGACATGAGATATGAGATTCAAACGGTATTAGGAATCTATGGGATAACTCAGTAATATATAGACCATATTAGAACCTTCAAATTGAATTTATCCACTATTAAGCCCAAGTACATCCACAAGTAATGGATTATAAATAAGGATAGTAAAGAAAATATACATAATTTATTCTATTCTTTCTTACACTTCATCTTACAGACTCTCTCTGAAACTAATACTCTAGAATTAAACCGTCTTCGTCTATTTAATGATATTAGTTCCTCTCATACAAGAACTGAATACACGATGGATCGTGATCAGAAGGATTATCTGCAACCATCAGACTTATATCCAAGAAGCCAAAGTCAATTGTTATCTTATAGAGTTCATTGTTTTTTGTGTTGTTTTCTCTATTCCTCTACCCAAATGAATTAACATTGACATAATGCATATTTCGTTACTCATATCCACATGAAAGATTTTGGTTGTACTTTTACAAGAAGACTAAGGATATAAACTTTAGATATTAAAGTTGATATCAGAGCATGCATGTGGAGATTAGGAATTTAGAAACTACATGTTTGTTTCTCCCGGAATCAGTTCAGTTAATTGATTGATGTTTTATGAAAAAAAAAGAAAAAAAAATCCTTTATGATTAAATCATATAAAAACATTGATGCTCAAAGTGCACTTTTTGATTTTTGATTAAATGTTATATGAAGGCATGTTCAACAAATTACCTTTTCTAATTCAAATGTTGTATAAACACCTTAATAAAGTAGGAAAACCTGTTTTTTATTATGAAAATCAAGTGGTTATCGCAGTACGTGGTTTATTATCGCAACAAAACTGATGCAACAACAAGTATGCTGCAACACTCACATGAGTAGCTCGAGAAAGTAGGATTCTAGAGCTGGAATGTGTGTTGTCGTGACAAGGGCATGGTGCTTTACGTTGCTAAGAAACATGTATGTTTTTATGGAAACAACCATACTATGACTCTCATGTCATGGCACTATGTGGTATTGCTACAACCATAGCCTAGTAGTCATGTCCCAGTCTTTAGTTGGTTTTGTTTATTTTATTGTATGTGTGTTTGTTGTCTTGAACCCTCTTTAAATGTGCAATAAACTATTTTTTTAATTATGTTAGTTTTATTAAATTTTAATATGTATAATGTTGCATGTTATACGTGTTATTCATTATATATTATGTTAGGTGTTTAGAGGATGCACAATTATGTTGTCCCATTATGTGCGTGTTAAGAATACGTACAATGGATTAGATGTATGGCTTGGGGATGTGAGTGATGACCTATTTTTGTTGAGCACTTAGACTTTAGAATATATAGGGTGATGTCACACTTGTATTAGTTTTAACACTTGGACATTGGAGTTTGAATGACATTCATCTCCATGGAGATATCGGAGCTAGTAAAGGGATATTTCAGATCGTATAGACAACTTAAAATGTTTAAATTGCAATGAAGCATGACACCAAAAGTTTTGTTCAGCTAAGCCATTAATGTTTTAACTTGAGTTAAACGCTACCTTTTCTCATTCTCTGAAATTGTATGACAACCCATATACAATCTCCAAAGTGATCCTTACTCGTGAGTCATACAAGAGATAAGTTTGGACACCCATTTCTAAAGAAGATTAGTTATGTTTGTAGGCCGGCCCAAATAAATAAATGTTCACATCTGTCTAACAATGAGCAAACCGTTGCATGAAGTTTTTGCTATGTGTACACGCTGAATATTCATGCACAACTAGACCTAAATCTTGATCAATTTCAATTAGGTTTTCCATAAAATAAAATTATCATAGGCGCAAAAGAAGGCTTGGTTGTTTACAGGTGTATTCATGAACCAAAATTGTTTCCTTTAAAGAGTTGTCCTTTAGAATTAATGTATGATGCATTGGCCCAAAGGTCTCTGATAAAGATTACAATGATGTGGTTCAAATGAATTCTTATTAAGACTTAAGACTTAAAAATAAAGAAATTTTAGTCTAAAAGTCAAGGTATGCTTGAATTTAAATAAACGTTTCATTAATGAAATATTTTGTTTTTGATTGATTGTTCAACTATTGACACTCATTAAGAAACACCATTTAGGTTCTCTTTCTATTGAGGGTGGGGGGGGGCAGTTGTAAAAAATGAAGTGTGAAATCACTCTTTTCATGAGACTAATTGATTTAGACCACTGTATTATCGAGTAGAAATCTACCATTTTTACTAACCAAAGAACTTACATAAAATGATGCATTTTGAAAGGTGGGAGTGCTTAAATCATCTCAGTCACTATAGATGCAGAAGAGAGTTACATAAGTATATTTAAGTGCTTAATCCACCGAGATAAAAGTTGTTAAATATATGCTAGCCTGTTTAGAAAAAATCTTTACGAAGTCTCCTCATGCAAAAATTAAAGGCATGATAGGAAAGATGTTACCATCTATATACAAAGGACATGATAAATTCATAGAGCATATAGTGGGAATGAGAATATTCATAGTAATCTGAAGGCACTTGAGCTAGAACTCCCATAGGTAATTATAATAAGAACATATTCATGTTTCTTCCCCAATGATTCAGTGCCTTTAAGACAACTTATGACTTCAAATATGTTAAATGTGATATTAACAACCTAATAGGAAATCTTGTACATGGCCTGCTCAGGGGAGAAAAGAGGCTAACGTTATTAGAATTGGTAAAAATGACGGCAATAACAATAACAAAAAGAATTCAGTTACAAATACATATATGACAAGTTTCTTTTATGGATCACAAGATAATGACCTTAAAAAGGCTGAGAAAAATGGAAATATTATGTTTTTTTCACTATAAGAGTTCGGATCACATAAAGAATGGTTGTGAGGCCTGAAAAATTTGCATACTTAAGAAATGTAAAATTAATTTTAGTACAGTTCAAAATTTAATTTAGTAAAAATGTTAAGAGACACTTGGTGGGTTGATACAACAACCTCAATTCTTGTTTGTGTTTCTTTGTGGAGTACAATATGAATTTGAAGTCGCCATGATAAAAAGATTGCAATTTATACTAGCTAAATGGTCTTTATGCTTAATGCACATATTTTATCTTTGGATGGTGTAATATTTTTATATTATTTTCAAATGAATTTAATTTCAGTTTCTTAACAAATTGGTTATGTTTATTAATTTGACAATGAAGAATTTAAATTATCCTATAAAAATGGTTGTGTAGGCACATACGTACTAGATAATATTAATGATTTTTATAGACTTAATGATATTACCAATGGACACCATGTTATTAATATATCTTATAAAATTATTCTTAATAATTCAGTATTTCTTTAGCACAAGTGTTTATGTCACATCTCTATAAAGAGAATTGACAAGCTTGTTGCAGATGGTCCTTTAATCTTTTTGACTCTGCTAACTTTGAAACATGTGTCGGGTTTATCAAAGTTAAACATACTAAACATAGAAATTTTGAAGTATTTTGTGCAACATACGTCTATAAGTTAATTCATACACATATATACGACCATTTCCTTACAACTTTATAAAACGACCAAAGATACAACATGTCATTTATATAAAACTATTCACAATATGAATACCGTTATTTCCTTCATGCGAAACCTGAATCCATATACAATTTCAAATCTTCCAAGGCCGAGGTTGAGTTACAACTTGGCAAGAGAATCAAAACCATCATATCTAACCGTGGAAGTGAATATTATGGTAAAAATTATGGTATGGATGAATAATATCATATATATTTTTTATCTGTACTTTGATGATAATGGAATTATTCCTTAATAAACCATTGAGGTTCACCTACTATTAATGATGTGTCTGAATGAAGAAAATACACATTACAAGAATTGGGTAGCAAGATGTTGCCTCATACATCATTATCCATTTCACTTGGAGCGGGGGGGGGGGATAAATTAAGTGTGAAATATATGTTGTTAGCATAGTTCCCTACTATAAGAGGATCTAAAACCCCATACAAACTATTTGTGGGGCAAAAACTGAGTTTGAAACACTTGCACATATGAGGATGTTCAGATAAAGAAAAACCTTATAGGTCAAATAAACATAAGTTGGAATCTAAATTATTATAATTATAAGTCTAATAAATTATATAAAATTAGCAATAAATATATTGGACGAACATGTAATTAGGGAAACTTATAAACATAAATTTTAGATTATAGTTGGATTGATATAGGATATAGAGGGCAAACCCATCAACCTGACCCTATAGATATTGGGCCTCAGGAGATCAATATGGTTATAGCCTCCAACTCACACCAGATATGATATGAAATTGGTATGATGCCTTATGGGTTAACTAAATAATAAAGAGATTCAATTTGAATCCCTTAGATTTGATATATCTACTATTAATCTATAGTACATACTATATATAAGGAGAGTAAAGAATATATAGAGAATTTATTTTTTCCTACGCTTTGTCTTACAAGCTCTTTCTCTTTTTTTCAAACTTTGAAGTCATTTTTTGAGATATCAAAAGAAAAGTCTTATTCTTCGGACTCTTCTTCTTCCTCCTCATTCTCTTCCTCATGTTCTTTCTCCTCTTTTTCTTCTCCAGACTCTTCTTCCACTTCATGAAAAATAAATAAATGTTTTCAAACTTTGGTTGCATAATTACATGCAATCGTGTTGTGAAAATACATTTTTAGATGGGTCATACATGGTTGCATAATTATGAGTAAATTGTGTGCCAATTTAGTTTTTTGGTTGCAAAGTTACATGTTATAATAGAGTCTTTAAATCATTGAATTCTTCATGGGCATTCTTTATTTCTTATGTGATATGAGATGTATTTGTAATCCTGATGTAGATGACACTTATTCTTTACGTGTACTAGGTTACGTAAAAACTGTTTCATTTTGTTGGGTATAGGTTGCGAATTTATATGAAAGCTGGTGTGTAAATACAAACAAAATATTTTATAGTTTGAAACAGAAGTACAAAAAATAAAAGAAAATCTAAAAACAAAATTTGAAGTCATATTTTGAGACATCATAATAAGAGTCATCTTCTTCAGACTTTTCTTTAACTTCATTAAAAATAAATACAGGTTTGGGGTTGCGTAATTACGTCCAACCGTGTTGTAAAAATACATTTTTAGATGGATCATACATGGTTGTGTAACTGTGAGTAACTTGGGTGAGAATTTAGTTTTTTGGTTGCGAAAAAAGAATGAAGTTACATGTTGTAATAGATTCTTCAAATCATTTGATTTTCATGAGCATTCTGCGATCGGAGATGTATTTGTAATCCTGATGTGGATGCCACTAATTATTTTTTATCTACATTACAAAGTTAATATACATGTAGATTAATATTCCAACTTACTATCAATTGGTAGCATAAATACGTTCAACGAGGTTGCGAAAAATAATAATTCACAACATTTAAACATGTACACATGTAATGTAATGTAATGCTTAGGTTGCCAATTGGATTTTTTGTTACTTAAATTTATCGTGAAAACTATATTTAGTAGTTGATTTATGCTGAATTGTTTGAGAATTCACTGAAATTTGTTACTCAAACTTTTAATTTGAGAGATATGTGAGTTTCAAATTTAGATATAGAGAAAGCCAAGAGTCAAAAGAAACTAAAATTCTTTGATTTTTCGGTTAAATACCCAAAAAGTATTCTAGCGGTAAATTTGAAAATCCAAGATAGTAATTAGTAGTTTTACTATTTCTTATAGTTTATTTTTTCAATTTTAATAACTATTTAAATATATTAATTTATGTTTGTTTGAAATATTTCTAAATAAAACCCAATTCTTTTCTTATACGCTAAACTGAAATGATTATCTAAAAAGAGTTAAAATAGGTTAAAGTTACCAAAACCGATTCTGAACGATAAAAATCAAACTCAAACTTTAAGTGGGATATTATTATAGTTTAAAAATAAAATATATGTATGAAAAAAGGCAATCTTTGTATTGCACGACTCAATCGGCTTTCTCCGTATGAGTGTATATTTGTTTATGCGTGGGGCTGACTAACCATGAGGGAATAGCTGCCAAAGCAGTAAAAGTTTGGTTTGCTTTTATCATCAATCCTGGCTTATTATTTGACTTTTCTTATTATTATCTTAATTGGTATTCAATTTTATAGACTAAAAGGTTCTTAAATTTATAAGAAAAATATTCACATCCCAACTACAGTAAACTATTCTGTTTGGAAATTTTAATATTTTAAGTAAAAACATATTTTAACAATCTTAAAATACATACTAATTATACTTCTTTCTTTTTAAAATTTTTAATCTTTTTTTCTATAATAATATTTTTTCTATAATAATCTTTTTCAGTCTTTTTTTTCATGGAATATAACAAATCTAAAAAAATGTTAATAAAAAAATAAAAAATTGATATTAATACATTTATTAAATAAATAATAATGCTATAAAAAATACGTGTGTTTAAAGATTATAATGGTTTTTAGATAATTTAAGCTCCGAATATAAATTATTTATATAAATTTAAAAATATTTTTAAAATTTATTTAATATTTTTGAAAACAATACAATATAAAACAACCGGAAAAAAAAACAGTTTATGGTTTTTGGATCAATATCTATTATAATTCATGTTTATTACTTGAAACTTTCTTCATTTCCAAATCAAACGGTAATATTTTTATTTTTATAAAATAAATACAATTAATGATACGAAATTTTGTTAAAACGGAAGAACCTTACACTTACATATGTTAACATACAATCTCAATCGGACTAATATAAAAGAACATATTTCAATATTTTTTCTCTAATTCAGTTTTTTTACAAAAAACAACAAGATAATAAATATTGATGGATTATTTAATGTTATTTATAAATAAAAAAGTTTTAGTTGAAAAGTATTCACTCCATCTGTCATTATATAAAATTTTAATCTTAGTATCCAATTATTTTGAAATTTTGTTATAATAATTTTAAGAGTATAAAAAACCTCATATTAAACAAATAAATATAAGTGGATATAGATTAGTTATAAAAAACTTTACAAAGTATATTTTACCACCACAAGTTAGAATACTATTTCATTCGCATACATTATTATGAATTCAATTTAATAAATTTGCGCATCTTCTAGTTTTTTGATAAAATTTATTAATATCCAATATCCCTATTATATAATTTGTAAGTGTATTTTTTTTATTAATCGTCTGCTTGTATTATGACTTACATCAAAAAGTTCATCAATATAATTACTTTGAATAAGAAAGTAAACATAAATATTTTTATTATTTTAATTGTATACAATTTAACAATTTCATCACAAATATATTTTAAATGAAGGTATCGATTTACAAGAAATCATGTTACTAGATTTGTAAACCTTGAATAAATATCACTAAAATCATGATTAGCTTTCATATATAGAAAATATAGAATATTGTCAAACACTATTTTAATACATGTAAACATTAGTTTAATGTCCCTCTTCCAAAACCTTTGGACATGTTGTTGTAGTATATTTTCATCTCAAGTGAATGATCTTTTTCTTCAAACATTTTGAATAAAATATAACATAAAGAACATGTACCAATGTTCTACGAATTGTACCATCTTTCAAAATTATTGTTCCTAATTGGTGTGAATTAAAGTTGTCACAAGTGAATTCAGAACAGAGAGTTTACAGTGGAAAATTCAAGTAGTGAAAAGTACCTCTGAATATTTCATAGGTCAAAATAACTCTCTCAGCCTCTTTAAATAGGCCAGGTGAGTTAGTTAGAGAAAACGGTTACATATTGTTAAATTTACAACTTAACCCCTAGGTTCCTCCTAAAGTCTAATTTAATCCTATAATTACAGCATTTATCACTTTAGTCCCTAAAGAATACTTTTCCTTATCAGTAGCCCCCCTAGTTCTTATATATCTATGTATAAGAACTATTAGCTCTTCGATCTCTTCTTCGGATCAGCATTATTTTATATCTTTATTATGATTAAATCCAATAAACCAAGAGTCTCTTCGAACTGGCGAGTAAGTGCAAATGAATTTCTCAACTGCCTCGAATTCAACTCCTCATCGAATTTAACTTCTTGTGGTACTGCGTTGCCTTTGATTTTTACACCTGATTACTTCACACGTAGTTTAACAACACTTCGAAATTCCTAAACTCTACTCGATGGACTGATTAGACTGCTAGTAGTAGACCTGTGACATCATTAGTTTCCTTTTCGTTTCATATTCCAGCGAATGAGAAGAGATTACTTGTTCCTTGCTTTCACATTCTCGATGTTACTCTTTACTCTATAAATACTCAGCTATTCATTCAGTAAGAGCTTTTTAGAGAATCCACCTTTGAAACATCTCCAGATTGTTCTTCATCTTCAACCTACTCATCTTCAACCTGTTCATCTTCAACCTGCTCATCTTCAACCTGTTCATCTTCTCTTGTTCATCTTCTCTTGTCTTACCAAGTAACCTTTCATACCAAAAACCATTGTATGAGAAGATACCCTAGATACAATAGATTCAAACCCAGAAGACCAGTAAGATCAAAGAAAAATCTTTTCCCTGGTTCCAGTAACCAAGTATTTGGGGCCTACGATTATCTTTGTATTTCTCGAAGAGCCAAAGAATACAAAGCTGCTGGGTTGATCTATAACGGTCCTCACTCTTCCTGCACCACTTTTAAATATGGCAACTTTAATCCAAACCTTGCTACTTCGTCTTCGCCTCTAACTTCTAACCCAGAAAGTAGCTCAACGACCTCTTCTCTCCAAAATCCAACCAAACTTTCACTACTAAGACCTCATCGGAAACCTAAAGTAGTTACTTTAGACAAACCACCCACTTATAACAGATCACCACTTAAATCACCTGTCCTTCAATTCGAAGAGACAAAAAACCCTCAAACCAAAACACTTCCTCCTCAATTCGAGGCTATTAGAGCTAAACGTTCCAAAAAATCATCTTTCTTAGTAATGGGTGAAGAAACAAAAACCTCTTCCACTCCTCAACACTCTCCTCCTCCCCCACAAGAAATGGATGATACTACACCAGAGTGTAGTCAGCCAATTCCTGTGACTCAACAAGAAACACAAACTCGAAGTCACTCCGAGGAAGGTCATAAAAAGGATGATTCAGAAGCTACTGAATCTGATGCCGAGGAGGAATCCGAGGCTGAAGGCGTAGCTCCTCCAAAGAAACCTCGAGGGAAAAAAGCTCTTATTACTCTTCCTGATAACGTTGCTTCCTTAGTTCAAGAAAATCTCAAGCCTCTTTCTGCCTGGTACATTCTTGCTTTGAAGAATGTATCTTACAGTTACTACCTCGAATCAGAGAAGGAGCAACTCAGAAAACTATGGGGGTTAACTGACAACATGATTCTTCGATTACCAGTTGAAGGAGAAACACCCTTAAACTGTCAAAAAGATGAGCTAGTAGTGTACCCTGAGCTCTTCAACTGGGGACTTCGGTTTCCCCTTGATCCGATGATAGTAAAGTTCTTCGAAATCCATCAACTGTGCCCAACACAGGTCACTCCGAACTTACTCTTCACCTTATTTTCAGCAATAATGGTATCAAGGCTTGGTGGAATTCCCCTCGAAATCGAGGACTTCATCTCAGTAACCAAAGTCTCAAACGGCCCAGTTTTGCCTTTTTATTACTTAACCCTTGAAGATGACTTAAAAATTATCGACGACCTCCTCGAAGCCGATAAGTTCTGGAAACAAAGGTTTGTCTTTCTGTCAGGTGCCTGGGAAAATGGCAAAGAGATTTCTGATGCCAATCCTTCCAAACTCACCCTTACCTGGAGAGACAGTAGTAAGTGATACCTTCCCTTGTTTATTTAGTTGTTTTTGATTCAAACTACTTAGCTAACTATTTTTCTCTTTTTAGAAATTCCGAGGCGGTTTAAAAGTCGTCGAAAAGAAGCCAAACTTATCTTCCAAAAGATGGCTGAATGGGCTGAAAAATCTTGGGGCAATGGTTTTCATTCAGCATTCGAGCCCATTAACTTCGTTAACAGCCATCTCTGGCGCATATCCTTAGGGGCAGACTTCCCTCAGGATCCGATGACGCCACCAGATCCCCTTCTAGCAGTTGAGAGGATTCTTGCACCAGATGGGAAATGCTATCTTCCTCTTCGGAACCGGAGTGACAGCCATCTTCCTTTGAAAAAGAAAGGAAAGAAGAAACCCACCACCAGCAAAACTAAACCTCCCACTACTTCGAAGAGTGTAAGGAAGAGAAAAACGTCTGCACCTTCGCTTCCCACCATATCCGAGGAAGACCAGCCCATTCTGAAAAAGACAAAGAAAAAACAAACTTCTCCAAAAAAGAAAGATAAAAGTAAGCCAAACAAGCCCAATGAGAAGAATGAGGCTGATATCTTAGAGGCTGTGCTAGCTTCCGAGGCACGAGGTAAAACTTTTGTCGAGGTGAATCCTGAAGGAGGTATAAACCTTGGAGATAAACAAATTGATGACTATCTAAACTTCGAGGACTTCAACTCAAGTGGAGATTTTGTATTTCCTGGTTCTCAACCTGCCAACGTTGCTCCTCCAAATTCTACTGAAGCTGCTACAGCTTCAACATCTAACCCTTTTGCTCCTGTTCACCAACCATTGGTCTTTCCTCATTCAGAAAAATCCGATGAGGTAATTTCAATTCTTCAACCCTTCCCCAATCTAATTTCTGCAGTCACCAAATTATACGAAGAGGTGAGCAAATCCCAAACCCAACTGGAGCGTCTTGCCCAAGAGCTAGCTAGGAGTAGAAAAGAAACAGAGTCTGAAAAGACTTCGAAAAATGAAGCACTCCAAAAATTCGAAGCTGAGAAAGAAGAGCTTCTTAAAAAACACAAGGAGGAAATCGAAGCTCTTAAAACTACTCATCTAGGAGCTCTTGAAAGTCTGAAAGCTGAACATTCTACTGCCATCTCCGCTGCTACTGCACTTGTTAAGGAAACAAAAGATAAACTGGAAAAAAGCCAAAATGAGATTACTACACTTCGAACAGGATTCGAAGAAGAAAAGAAGGCTGCAGTCAAACAGGCTGAAACTAAGGTTAGTTCTGTGATGCTCGAAGGCATGAAGAAAACTCAAATTGATACATCTATTCAGATCCTTCGAGAAGTTCATGCTGCTTGTCCAAGGTTGGACTTATCAAACCTTTGGAGACGAGTTCCAGAAGAGCAACGCCCAAAGGAAGCTTTCGAAGCGCCACCAAGCTCTTCCTCAGAAGATGGAAATAACTCCGAAGAGGCGTCATCAGAAGATGAAGAAGAAGAGAATGATGCTTAATAGACCAAACAGTTCGCTTTTGTTTTTTGTGTATGTGATTAAATGCTGTCCTCCTTTTTTGTAAACTTCGTATTTTATTCCACGATGAAATCACTTGTCCCTTTTTTTTTTTATATCTTGAATTTCTGACATACTTGTTTAAACTGGTTATTCTTAAACATAAATACTTAAGTTATTACACCTCGTAAAATAGATGCACTCATAAGACGTGGCACCTCGAAAAATAGATGCACTCATAAGACGTGGCACCTCGAAAAATAGATGCACTTATAAGACGTGGCACCTCGAAAAATAGATGCACTCATAAGACGTGGCACCTCGAAAAATAGATGCACTCATAAGACGTGGCACCTCGAAAAATTTGGTTGTTTCTTCAAAGCTATCGCTTCGGAAAATTATTCTTGGTCAATTTCCAAAGATGATCAATCTTTGCCAAATTACCAAAATAATAAATCACACATCATTAACAAACAACCAATGGCCAAAAGAAATTTTATTAAAAAATTCAATATCAATCAGACACCTCGTTAAAACCTTTCTGGGCCAACAGATAAGGAAAAAGTATGTCTGTTTTACAAAAATTCGAAGTTCAATTTTACTCACAGTACAATTTCAAGTGCTCTATGTTCCAAGGGTGCTTGAGCATCCTCCCTTCTCGATCTGATAACCTGTAAGAACCTGGTTTGATCCTCATTGTAACTTCGTAAGGACCTTCCCAATTCGGGGCCAATTTTCCGAGGTGTTTTTCCTTGGTGTGTAGAAACACTTTTCGCAACACTAGATCACCAATTTTGAATTCTCTTCTCTTAACTTTAGCATCGTACCTGCTTCTCATTAATGTTTGATAATGGATGACATTCAAATGTGCCTTGACCCTTTTTTCTTCCAACAAATCCAGCTCCACCCTTCTAGCCTCGTCGTTATCTGCCTCGGAATATTGTAGTAGTCTATAAGAGGGCAATGTAGATTCAGCAGGGCACACAGCGTCCATCCCATATACTAAAGAAAAAGGGGTCTCTTTTGTAGCCTCTCTAGGAGTTGTTCTATATGCCCATAATACTTCTTGGAGATAATTTGGCCATTTCCCTGCTGCTCCTGCCAAATTTTTCTTCAAGCCATCCAAAATAGATCTATTCGTAACTTCTACCTGTCCATTTGCCTGAGGATGAAAAGGAGTGGAAAAACACTGCTGTATCCCTTTCGAAGAGCAAAATGAGTCCATTTCCTTGTTATTAAATTGAGGACCATTATCAGTTGTTATTTTCCGAGGTACTCCAAAACGGTAGCAAATGTTGCTTTGAATAAACTTGATTACATCCTTAGCTTTTGTCCCAGCTAAGGGTTCTGCTTCTGCCCACTTCGAAAAATAATCAACCGCAACAATAATCATTTGTCTTCCTCCAGAAGCCATAGGTAATGGTCCCACCAAATCAATTCCCCACCTATCAAAAGGAATTGCCTCTGAAATTGTCATTAGAGGTACTGCTGGTTTGTGTATTAAATTTGCATACCTTTGGCAAGTGTCACAACTTCGAACTAATGACTTGGCATCTTGCAAAATGGTAGGCCAATAATATCCTGCCAACAATACTCTACGCGTTAAAGCTCTAAACCCACAATGAGCTGACCCATCTCCATCATGCAGTTCGGACAAAACATTCTGAGACTCATCCTTGCCTAAACATCGTAGTAAAGGTTTTGAAGCAGACCTTTTGTACAGCACCCCATCCAGTACCACATAGCCAAGGGATTTGTACTTTATTTTCTTGAGCAAGTGTTTATCCATAGGTAATATTCCATTTAAAATAAAGTTTAACAAGTCAAACCTCCAATCTCCTCGAGCGCACGTCGGATTATTTACCACCTCATCAACAACTTCACATTGCTCAGAATTCGATTTGATCGAAGGCGATGGTTGAGTTACAATCCATGGATATTCTTCTGAATAAGCCATCGTTGCCAAAGAATCAGCCATAGTATTGTTTCCTCTTCGAATATGCTCCACTTCGACATTTTCAAACTGCGCCATCATCCCCCGAAGTTCTTGTAGGTACAAAACCAAACACTCCTTTTTAGCTTCTGATACCCCTTTGACATGGTTAACTACCAACTGTGAATCTGTTTCCAAGCGCACAAACATTGCTCCACAAATCTTCGCTAACCGCAACCCTGCTAGCACAGCCTCATATTCAGCTTCGTTATTTGAAGCATGAAAGCCAAATTTTATAGCTTGAAACATAAATTCCCCTGTTGGTGCCACCAATTCCACTCCTGCACTTGACCCTTTACTACTGGATCCCCCATCAGTTCGAATTGTCCACGTCGGATTCTCATTCACCTTTTCTGCATCTTTCTCCTCGGATCTGCTCGAGTGAAACTCCACCAAAAAATCTGCTAAAGCTTGAGCTTTGATAGCTGTCCGAGGAGAAAATAGCACATCGAAATCTCCCAATTCCACAGACCACTTTGTCATCCTTCCTGAAATGTCTGGTTTTTGTAAAACATTCTTTAATGGATATGAAGTTCGAACTACAATCGTATGTGCCTGGAAGTAAGGGCGCATCTTTCTTGCTGCCACTACTATACACAGTGCCAATTTTTCGAGCTTCAAATAACGTTTCTCAGCATCAACCAAACTTTTGCTGACATAGTAAACAGGCTTCGAAATTTTTGTATCCTCGCTGATCAAAACTGCACTTACTGCATAATCCGATACTGCTATATACAAAAACAACTGTTCACCCTTTCGAGGCTTCGATAATATTTCAGGAGAGGATAAAAGATTTTTGATCTTCAGAAAGGCTTCTTCACAATCCGAAGTCCACTCGAAATTATTGGGTTTACGCAACACCTGGAAAAAAGGCAAGCACTTATCTGAAAAACGAGAAATGAATCTGTTCAGAGCTGCCAACCTGCCTGTTAACATTTGTACTTCTTTGATATTCCGAGGTGACGACATCGATATCAGGGCCTTCAACTGTTCTGGATCCACCTCGATTCCTCTCTCACTAATCATATACCCCAAAAACTTGCCAGATCGGACTCCAAATGTGCATTTTTCTGGATTCAACTTCAATTGAATGGCTCTAAGATTCAAAAACGTTTCTTCTAAATCATCAATATGTTCATCATCACCTTTGCTTTTAACAAGCATGTCATCGATGTACACCTCAATATTTCTCCCAATCTGCGAAGCAAACGCCTTATTCATCAGCCTCTGATACGTTGATCCAGCATTCTTCAATCCAAATGGCATTACTTTATAGCAATGCAAACCTCTATCAGTAATAAAAGTTGTGCTTTCTTCATCATCCGGATTCATTCGAATTTGATTATACCCCGAAAACGCATCCATGAAAGTCAAAATTTTATTTCCCGAAGTGGAATCCACTAACTGATCTATTCGAGGCACTGGAAAAGGATCTTTTGGACAGGCTCTATTCAAATCTGTGAAGTCCACACACATTCGCCATTTTCCATTTTTCTTTTTTACTACCACCGGATTAGCCGTCCACCTCGGATAATTGGCCTCCCTAATATGCCCCATCTTGTATAACCGATCCACTTCGGCAACTATGGCCTCAGATTTCTCCAATGAAAAAGCCCTTCTTTTTTGGATAATTGGTTTGACCTTCGGATCAACCGCTAGGCTATGACATATGATATTGCTTAGGACCCCTACTACATCTTCAGATCTCCAGGCAAACACATCCAAATTTTCAGACAAAAAATTCAACAACTTTTCCCGCATCGACAAAGATAACAGAGTGCCAATTCGAAGTACCCTGCCATTATTAAAAGTAAATTCCTCTATTTCTTCATTGACCACTACAGAACTCGGGGTTGACCTCGGATCATCAATTCCCTCGTCCGTTTCACTACAAGACAACCCCCCAAACTGCTAACTCTCCATGAGATCATCAGAACTTTTACCATGTAACCTAAATGCAGCAGCATAACATTCTCTTGCCACCTTTTGGTCACTTCGGACTACGCCAACTCTGTCCTCGACCACATACTTCAGACACTGATGAACTGTAGAAACTACAGCGTACATTTTGGCCAACCATGACCTCCCAAGAATAGCGTTGTAACTTGATGGACAATCCACCACCACAAATAGTACCTGTACTTTCTTCTTGAAAGGCCCTTTTCCCAAGGAAATTTCACCTTCGAATTCACCTATTACAATTGCTGATGCGCCGGTAAACCCAATGATAGTCCTCTCTGATTTTTCTATTCGAGGTGGTGCAGTCAACCTATCATACATTGACTTAAAAAGCACATTAGCAGAACTTCCTGTGTCGATCAGCACGCGTCGAATCTCCACCCCACATACTTCTGCTCCAATGACCACCGCATCCTCATGTGGCCCAGTAATGCCCCTCAAATCATCTCCATCGAATATTATAAAGGGCACATCCTTTCTGCTGCTTAGATGTGCCGATGCACCTCCCTCAATTTGTCGTGTTAAATTTACTATATGCCTCTTCCTCGAATTATTGGTGTTGTTGGTCATCGAATCCCCTCCAAATATGGTTAATGATTCAAAAAAGGCACACAGATCTCGAACACGTCCCTGACGCATCGGCTCATCTATCGACATTAACAAAAGTCGGCTGGGGTCTGGTTCGACATATTCCGAGGCTACATCGAAACCATCTGCCTCACCTGCAACATCTAAAATCATTAACGCAGTTTCCTGCTTGGAACTGGGATTACCTCCTTTAAGAACTGTTGTTTTGGCATTCTTCCTGACATACTCTAGCAGCTTTCCATTTTCGATGAGAACTTGCATCTCCTTCTTCAGAGCAATGCAATCATTTGTATCATGGCCGACATCCTCATGATACCTACAAAATTTATTATTGCGCTCCTCCCTTGGCTTGTTGATAGCTGGTGGCTTTCTAAAATTGACTGTTCCTCTTGTTTTTTCATATATTGAAGCCACACTCTCAGTTAAATCTGCATAGTAATCCGGCCTCACCCACACATTCGACCTGGATCTATACTGCTGCTGGTTGTTAGAATTATGTTGATTATATCCCCCTTGATACGAGTTCGAGGCTCCTCGGTTAGAAACATTTTGATTGTTCTTCGGACGCGAGGTATTGTTGTTTGAGACGTTAGATTGTCCACTCCCTTTTTGAACAGTATTAGCACCTCCTCGAACCCTCATCGATTCTTCGACCTTAATCTGGTCCTCAACCTGAGCCATAAGAGCTCCAAAAGTTAGCGCCCTGCGCCTCGTTGTCTCATCGGCTAAATCCCCAGGCAACAGCCCCTGCCTGAACGCTGCCATAGCCACACTTTCCTCACAGTCATCTAGCTCAGCCTTTGTTGACACAAACCTCTTGGTATAATCCTTCAACTTCTCTCCCACAGCCTGCTTGCACTGTATTATCGTGTCCCCATTGGCTCTCATCTCCTTGCTTCCCACAAATTGTCTGCGAAAAGCGGTGTAGAAACTTCTAAAATTTGCAATTGATTCCTTAGGAATCTTATTAAACCATTTTAGCGCAGTTCCCTTAAACGTTTGAGAAAAAGCTCTACACACCAATCTATCATCATCTTCAAAATTAGTCATGTAGTTTTTAAATTGTTCTATGTGATCATCGGGATCTTGAGTCCCATCGAACTTTTCAACTTTAGAAATATCAAACCGCCTCGGTAATGGCACAGATCTGATCTCCCTTACCAATGGTGAGTCCCTCCAGTCAACCCCCTGGACATACTGATCCTCATTTCTCATTCCCACAGTTGCATATAAACTGGTCTCGCCCTCATATTTCCGAGGTGAACACCTCCGAGGCGAGTATTTTCGAGGTGAGTATACTCGCCTTTCTTTCTTTTTTCTTCCTTCCCTGTACATCTTAGCTGGTCGGAGCTCACGCTCTGCTCTTCCTGAATGGCCTCGAGAGCGTTCGTACCTCGGCGTCTCATCGGACTCGGAATCTTCGAAGTCCTCTTCATCACTAGAGTTTTCATACAATCGCCTTTGTAATTTTTCTTTCCTCTTTATCCCGCTATATTCTTTTTTCTGCTCAAAACGTGCTTTGCGCTGCTCATAATGATCATCGCCATCGTCCATCGACTGATCCGACTGATCATTCCGATCACCCCCAGCAATCTTAGATCTAAGCCTAGCACCATCATTATTATCTCCCTTCTTTTTTACCAATTCGTCAAGCTCAGCCACCTTCCTAATCATTTCATTCATTTTTCCCTCAAAATCAAATTGAACAGGTTGAATTGGAACAAAATTACCTGCCTCTTGCAGATCAGATTTCAGCGTTTCCATCGCCTTGCGAACGGATGGATTGTCACCTTCCTCCGGATTCATCTTCAAATAGCGAAAAATCAAACGAAATATGAAAATTCGAACGAAAAACCTTTAAAAACGAGAACTCGAACGTCGATTTTTGATCTGTTGATCAAGGTATCCTCGTCCCCCTCTTTCTAGCGCCAATTTGGTGTGAATTAAAGTTGTCACAAGTGAATTCAGAACAGAGAGTTTACAGTGGAAAATTCAAGTAGTGAAAAGTACCTCTGAATATTTCATAGGTCAAAATAACTCTCTCAGCCTCTTTAAATAGGCCAGGTGAGTTAGTTAGAGAAAACGGTTACATATTGTTAAATTTACAACTTAACCCCTAGGTTCCTCCTAAAGTCTAATTTAATCCTATAATTACAGCATTTATCACTTTAGTCCCTAAAGAATACTTTTCCTTATCACTAATGACATTGATATTTGTTATTATTTTCATAATCTCATATTCGATGATATTTAGAGTATAATTATTTTTTAAAGGACAATCTTTTGAAAATGTTCCACATTTATTATAAACGAATAAATTTCTCAAGTTTTCATAATTTATTTTTGTTTCCTTTTACGAATGAATTTTAGAGAACTTTTGCTTCTTTCTCTTAGGATCATCAGAGTTTCACTCTTTGAAGTTCCTACGATAAAATCTTCATTTGTCCCGTCTCTTACACGTGAATCTTTTTTTAATCCGCATATATTCTTCGATTATTTAATGTACTTTTCATAAATCTTCTTCGATCATGATTGAGAAAATATCACTATGATTTCTTTAGGTTTGAACACTTTTGGAAGTGTAACGTTAACGGATACAATGATATCTAAAACTCATATGATAATGATATCTAAGGACATATTATAAAATCCCATTGAAATCAATACTCTTTTAAACAAGCAGTACTCATCATATTGGTGTATTACTAAAATATTATAGGCATTAATGCTTTAGTAAGAGGTTCTACCGCCATATAATTTGTTATGATGTAGTATATATAGATTTAATGGCTTTACAATCTCTCTTTATCATACAAGAACTTGATATTTATATACTTTAACTTAGCTGAACTGTGGGATTTTTGTCATAATATAGCCTTATGGGTTTCCTATTCCTTTATCATGACTAAATTTTGCAACACACCACTTAAATATGAGTCGAGATATATAATCATCTCTAAATTATCCGACTTCTTATATATCAACACGTGTCCTTTTTATTTTGTTACTTATACTAGAGAATCATTTTTTTATCATATTTAATGATCAATCCCTGAATTACTTATATGCCTTCTAGACAACCCAAGAACAAAGATAATGTCCAACCTTGCACAAAATTGAACATACATTAGACTCCCGACTATCGAAGCACGTGAGATCTTTTGCATTTTTTCAATCCCAAATATTGTATTTGAACATTGACTTAGATTTGATTTATCTCCTTTTATAATAGTGGTATTCAATGGTTTCTTATATGTCATTTCACAATATTACAACATACTTTCTACATATTCATTTTGTGACAATCCTAAGATTATACTGGAATATTTTCGATAAATATGGATTTCTAACACAAAACATCCATCACTAATATCTTTGATATCAAAGTTCTTTACATAAATCGCTTGGTATAATGTAACAGTTCATTCTTATTCGTGGCCAACAATATGTCATCAACATATAATATTAAAAATATGTACTTACTCCTACTAAAAGATAATATTACCTTAATGACCATATGGTACCACTGTCGATGATCTTGTTTGAGCCCATAGATGGACTTCTTATGTTTGCATAAAATTGATTTTAAATCACCATTTATAAAGTTCTCATGATGAACCATATAGATAATTATCTCAATGTCATCATTAAGAATGATCTTAGCATCTGTTTATTGAAATTTTAGGTCGAAATATGCAACTAGTATCATGTTTGTCCTAAAACAGTCATTCGATAAAAGTAGAAATAAAGTTTTCTTAAAGTTAATCAATTCACGCCAGTATCACTTTGTACCATAATTTGCGCGTTATGTCTCTTCAGATTACCCTTAGAATCCCATTTGGAATCTAAATCCACTTACAACCAATCAAATTCTTTCCTTTGGGTAATTGTACAAACTCCCAACCTATATTATCTTGTAATGATTTATACTTTTCCTCTACAGCGTTGATCCACAACTTAAAATCATAACTCTTCATAGATTCACACAATTATAACAGATAATTTATAGTTACACTATATGAATCTTCATGTTCTTTAAGATACACAATGTAATTCGAAGATATAATATTATTCATTTCACTAGTGGAAATTCTTAAGGGCACTAATTCTTTAACTTGCACTTCTTTAGGAGGTAGAATTGTATCTTCTTGAACAATTTTATTTTATAATATATGTGGAAGACAAATATCACACTGAGTATCTAACATGTCCAAACTGATTGAAATTAGAACCAAATTATTTAATGCTCGAGTAAAAAGTCACCAACATAGATCACCGTGGTGTGATATAATATAATTTGAAGATGTAATATTATTCATTTCACTAGTGAGATCCTTAAGGGCACTAATTCTTCAATTTGCACTTCTTTCAAAGAAAGAATTTTATCTTCTTGAACAATTTTATTTTATAATTTATATATCATATTGAGTATCTAACATGTCCGAATTGATTGGCATTAGAACCAAATTATTTAATGCTCGATTAACAATTCACCAACGTAGATCACTGTGGTGTGATATTTTGGATACATAACCGACTTATCTTCGTTAGAAAATTTGTAAATATTTATAGATTCTTTATCAAATGAACATTATTTCATGAATTCTTCCCCCAAATCAGTATGTCCAAAGAACATTTTTGTTCAATTTTAAAAATAATTTTAATGAAATAAATGTTAAATATCTTAGGGTCCAATTTTTTTTATGATTCAACGTATAAGGCTCCACTTCAAATAATATCCCTAATATGCAGATGTTTTATTCTAGGCTCACATCCAGTCCAAAGGTCACGTTGGGTCGCAATGGTTATTTTTTTACGAACTATATTAAAAATGTAAACATCGCATTTGGTGGCCTAACCCTATGGTGAAAATAACAGCGTCGAATGACTAATCATACTTCTTAATTATCCTTAAGTGTATAGTTTCTTCATTCAGATTCTTCATTCATGTTAAGGGTAACCTAACATTATATACCAATGAACTATACTACATTATTCTAGGTACTTTACAAATGGTCTAAGACGTTATTCACTCGAAACGCCGTAACTGTCATCGCACTCACCACCACGGTCATATCTAAATCATTTAATGCTCTTACAAAGTTGTTTAACTTCAGTCTTAAAAACAATTTTAATTGTAAATCTTATGATATCTCATGAATAAGGTATAAATACCTATACCAAGAGAAGTAATCTATAAATTATATAAAATATCACTGATCTTTCCATGGTGTCTATGGGAATGTTCCACATATGTCGGTATATATCAACTCTATGACTTCTTTTGCCTTGTATACATCTAAACTTTTTCAATTTGGTTTGTTTTCCTATTGATACATTCAATTCAAGCACCAAAGTCTGAATAATCAAGAGAACCTGATAAACCTTTCATAAAAAACTTATTCATTCTTTCCTTAGAGATATGACATAAGTGTTCGTGCCGAATATTTCTTAAGTTTTTATCTTATAATTTAGTTTATTAGATACTTGTATGATCATTGCTTTTTTTAGGCTTACTCTTATCAATTCAACTTATTATTAATTGTTATATATCAAATGTCTACCATATTATCATGAACATAAAATAATGATTTGATTATTTCCAAAAAGACATGATTATCCACAAGTGTATGATTTAAGAAGATATATCAAATTTCTTCTAATATCTTTCAAATACAGGAAATGTCCACTAGAAAATATAAATGAAGATCACAAATGGAATAAAATAAGCATAAATTTCACTTTATTTAATAAATAAATCTTTCACTATCCCTAAGACTTCAGCTCCTTACCGTATAATGCATAAAAATACAAACATATGTGGTCGTAGTCTTATCAACCCATCATATGTTTCTTGCAATTGAAATTAAATTTATTTTTAAACATACCATAGTTGTGAGACTACCGTTAACTTGCATATGACCTTAGTATATATCACACTCTCTTTTGAGATGATATGTTCTCTTCCAAAAGAAACATCAACATGCAATATGTGACTCACTACTAAACCAAAAGTCTTATCAGATGCTTTACACAAACTTTTCTTTTTTTCATTTATATGTTGAGAACTCACCATATCACCTCATGATGTTCTTAGTTCACACTCTTCTTCTCTTGAGTAGTATGGGAAATTAGCTCACTAATTGTTCATTTTACACACTGAGAAAAAAACTGAAATACAAACCCTACAACAACTTTCATGAGAAGGTTAATCTTAAGTGATTCTAAAGTTAGAGCGATATTAAAAATACTGAGAATATGTTGCACTATTTTCCCTTAGCCATGAAGCTTCATGGTGGAGAGCTGCGACAACAACATCGTAATCTTCACCTTATTAATTTGGGAAATACAATTCTCAATGGTGTTCTCAGTTGAGACAACCCCATGAAATGCCAAGGTATTCATTGTTTCATGATTACCCAACACAAACTATTAGACCTTTCCCACATATTAAATTTTTTTAATCTTTAAAAGAACCTTCTTCAGTAAAGGGTGTGGGCTTCTTAGTCCTTAACATCATGTCAAAATTTGACCGTTCAAATACAATTATATTACCATTTTTTCATTTGAAAATTCTAGAGTAATCTAAAAATTGGAGGTCTATTTCCTAATGGGTATAGTTATTTACTACAACATTTCACTAAACAAACATCACATAAGCGAGACATCCATTGACAAATAAAATTATAACATTTTTTAAATATGGATTTAACATGTAAAATATAATCATACATCGATAATAAGATATCATGATTTGAGAAAACATATAAACATATACTTGTATCACTTTGAAAAAAGTTCAATTTTAGCCGACTAAATTCAGGAGAACCTTTCAACAAGGATTATTGTGGTGCAATATATTGAGCTTGATAATCTTATTTTGATAAAATACTTGATGACTATTTCAAAACTAATTATTCAAAATATTAAGCTTTCTTTGGATTAGTAATGTTTGCAATAGCATTGATCATGAACCCATAAATAACCTAAGTAAATAAATTTACCAACATAGATCAAGATGTTGGCTTCATGACCTACTTATTCAAATTAAGATGACATTAACCATGCAATCTATATAACACATAAAACACCAAACAAACACATAATTATACTCAATTTATAAGTTAACATATGATTAAGTAAATATTTTAAAAATATTAGTTTTAATTGGTACCATCTAAATGTATATATATTAAATTTGTTTTATTGTTTTATATTGATCTAGGTGTTTAGAAAGAATATACAATTAATATTTACAAATATTATTTATCGGTATAAGTTTATAGCAACAACTAAATTAGTTGTTTAATACTTTTGAGCATTTGGATCATTTTTTTAATACTTTTCATTAACTCAATATTATTTTTATGGTACCGATGTTTTTACTTTAATGTAATATTTTTTTATCAAATTTGATTTTGCTTTTGAAATCTAATGAATTGTGATTTCTTTCTAATTACATTTTCTTACTGTATCCCAAAGTAAGTGGTTATCACTTTTATTCGTTGAATGAGCCTCTATTTATTTTTATTTTTGCGTTTGTTATGTTTCCTTTTAATTGTCAATTTTAATTTTAGTTTCGTATTGAATTTATTCCAGCTCGAAATTAAGTTAAAGTTAGGTTTAAGCTTATTAACATATCATTGGTGACATTTCTTTGTTTTTTTAAATATTTTTGTAGTTATTAAACTAATTTTCAATCTTTGTAATAGTTGTTAACATTTTATAATTTTCTTATTGTTTAGTTACAGGAATTAACTATTTTTTAAAATTTAAATAAAAAATTAGCTTTTTATGTTTTTAAATCAATTTAACTATTTATAATAGAAAGAAAAACTAAATGTTTTAAAAAAGTATATATATGTGTATGTATATAAAAAATACTCGTCTACTATTTTTTCCACTAATTTAACTTTTTAGGAAGTAGATGCATCTAAATATTTATAAATATGCTTGACGGCTAGAAGTTTATATAGCAACACCTAAGTATTGATTGTGTTTATACACTTAATGAGCTATTTAGAAATAGGAAGAATAACTAAATGTTTAAAAATATTGTTCTTACTTTGTACCACCTGAATGTTTTAACTAATTGTTATTTTATTTTTCTTGCAACGTTTTTTAGCTTTTAAAATTTGGTTTAGTAAAGTAATTTACTAGCAACCATATATATATATATTAGTTCTAACCGGTACAATTTATATATATATATATATATATATATATATATATATATTTATTGCTCACATACTACTCATATCATATGGAAGTTCCACTTTATTCTCTTATCAATATAACACTAATAACAAAATTTAGCACCGCTACATACGAACATACGAGAATAGATGTTCTCTTATTCGAAGTTTCGATAAAATCTTAAGTGATAACAAATCCTCTTTAATCTTCGAAAACGTCTCGTCACATTCTAATTTCGACATAAATTTATTTGGTTGGTAAAAAACTTGGAAAAAAGCAGCATATTTGTCTGGAAATCGAGAAATCAATCTACTTAAAGTAGGCAATCTTCCTGTCAAGATCTACACTTCTTTGATTGTCCGAGGTGAAGTTATTGATATCAAAACCTTCAACTGATCATGATCATCTTCTATTCCTTTCTCACTTATGATATACCCCCAAAAATTTCATGATCTAACTCCGAAGGTACATTTTTCTAGGTTCAACTTCAAGCAAATAGCTCTGATTCAAGAAAGTTTTATTCAAATTCTTTAAATACTCATCATCCAAAGTGCTTTTGACCAACATATTAGCAATAAAAATTCAATTTTTCTCCCAATTTGAGAAGTAAAAGCCTTGTTGACTAGCCTTTGATATGTTACCCTACCATTCTTATGACCAAAAGGCATAACTCGATAATAATGCAACCCTCGATCAATAATAAACGTAGTAGTTTATTGGTTCATCGGATTCATTTGTATCTGATTATAACCGACAAATGCATCCATGAAAGAAAGAGTTTTACTCCCCAACATTGAATCCACAAGCTGATCAATTCATGGGATATGTCATGTTTAAATTTGTAAAATCAACACATATTCTCCATTTTCCATTCTTATTTTTTACTAACACTGGATTTCTGATCCACCTCTGCCACAATTGCCTCAGATTTTTCTACAAAGAAATCTCCTATCTTTTGAATAATGGGACTAACCTTTTAATCTAAGGCCAAGCTATAACATATTACCTCGGATGGTACCCGTACAACATCCTCAGTTTTGCAAGAAAAAACATACAAGTTATCAGACAAAAACTTGAGCAATTAATATCGTAGAGTAGGTGACAATAATGTTCATAATCCCAAAGTTGTCCCACTTGGGAATGTATACTCCTCGACATTTTCACCCACTATTAGAGGAAGCAAGGTTTCCCTCAGACCATCTACACCTTCCTCATCCGAAGTCAACACCTTTAATTGTTATTCAGTCATTTATTTATCAGAAACAACCCTTTTGAATGAAATATTGTTGCATAACATTCTCTTATCATTTTTTTTATCATTTTGAACCAATCTGACGCAATCAAAAATTGTATATTTCAAACATTAGTGGACAATTGAGACAACATCATGCATCCTTCACAATGAATACCTTCCAAAGATAGTGTGATAACTGGTCGGACATGTGATCACCATGAATAAAACTCGAAGTTTCTTCTTAAATGTACCTTTTTCCAAGTAACCCACTCCCCCTCGAATTCCCCAATTATGGTATGTTTAGATTAAAGAATTGCGGGTGGGTTACGCATCTTAGCATATGCTGACTTGAATAATACATTCGCTGAACTTCCAGTATCAATCAAATTACATAGGATTTCAGTCCGTGCGATTTTCGCCCCTATTATTACTGCATCTTTATGGGGCCCAGCTATACCCTTTAGATCATCTTCGTCAAATATAATAAAGGGTGTTTGGGTCTTCTCATACAAGTGGGTAGACATTTTAACTTTTGGTTGAGTTACGAAACTCACCACATGCCTCTTTCTAGAACTGTTTGTATTATCAGTTCTTGTATCTCATCTAAAAATTGTTAGAGATTCAAAGTTTCACATATGCTTCGAACCCTTCCTCGAAATACTGGTTCGTCCACAACCATCGGAATTAAGAGATCCGGGTATGAGTCCAAATATTCTGATGTCACATCAAACCTTTCAAATTTAGAATCCATAATCATCTACGTATTTTCCTACTTCGAATTTTTGTTAACACCTTGTTGTGCTGACGTGCTCGGATTATTCCGTCAACTACTCTGTCCTTTAACGAAAGTCGTTAACTTGCCATTTTATACCAAAAGATGTATTTATTTCTTTAATGTTATACAATCAGCAGTATCATGCCCTATATCATTATGGTCTACGAGAGTTTCGCTCCTCGTTTGGCTCTATTTATTAGAGTTGGTTTTATAAAATTGACATGATTCTTATCTCTCTCGGAGATGGTTTCCACATTCTTTGTTAACTCCACAAAATACTTTGGCTTATCCACTAGTTGGGCACCCGAAGAGGTTGATAACTAGCTAATTGGAAGGTGCTCCTCCTACTCGAGGAGGAAGACTAGTATTTGTCCTCGGACAAGATGGTATTTGAGAACTCAAAGTGTTTCCCTCTTAATGTTGGCCAATAGGTGCATGCCCTAAATTTATTTGAGTAGAACTTGATCCACCTCAGACTCTCGTAAACCCATCCACCTTATATGTTCTTCAACTTGAGCCATCAAAACTCTAAATTTCAATGCCCTTCTCTTTGTAGTTTCATTTGCCAGATCCCCTAGAAGAAATCCTTGCTTGAAAGCTGCCATAGCAACAAGTTCTTCACAATCTTCCAATTCTGTCTTTGTTAACACAAACCGTCTAGTATAATCTTTTAACTTTTCTCCTCCTGCATGTTTGTATTGTATGATAGTATCACCATTAACTCACATCTTTTTTATCCCCACGAATTGTCTTTGGAATGCAGTCTAAAAACACCTAAAGTTGTTTATAGATCCCTTCTGAATTCTATTGTACCACTTTTAAAAAGTGCACTTAAAAGTTTGCAAAAATTCTATACATACCAGCCTATCATCATCTTCGAAATTCATTATATAGTTTTTAAATTGCTTAATGTGATCATCGAGATCTTTTGTTCCATTAAACTTTTCTACCTTCGAAATATCAAAACGCCTAGGAAGAGGTATTGACCATATCTCAATAGACAAATTAGAATTTCTTCAATTCATTGTTTGCATATACTGGTTAGCTCCCGTTGTTCCCATGACTACATACAGGTTCTAGTTCACAATGTTAACATATTTGTGGGATGTATTACCCTCGTACCATGGATTATCCCTCGTATTTCGAGGCTTCATCATATGTGTCATTTACTTTAATAGTCTGATCTGATAAATAATGAATTTATGCGATGTTTTCTTGGGTCGGGTTATTATTTATACGATTTCTAATATTGTCGATTTTTTTAATGATACCTATTTACATGGAAAGTATAAAGATCAATTACTTGTTGCAATTTTGAAAGATGCGAATTAAAATATATTTTTATTATATTTAAATAACTAAATTAATTTAAATTATTAGTTATTCTAAAAAGTGGATATAATTTGTTTTAGCTCAGTATTTTTTTATATTATTGTTCGTGTAACTTGATGTTTAATATAGAATTTTAATACGTACACTAATAGTTAAAGTATATTGTTCGACAACTAAATGTTTGTCTAACAAGTTATTTGTGATTATTTATTTTAGCATATGAATACATAAAATATTAACACAATATATGTTGTTAAAGTTAAATGTTTGATGTAATAGATTATTTTCATGATAGGTAAAGTTTATCATTTGAATACATATATTTAGGCTACAAAATATGGAAGTCTTTCATGTTTGTGATTTGTCTCATGTTAGTCCATCATTCACTTGTGTAATAAACAGGTCCTCAACATTATAAAAGATGTAACAAACCAGTCTTCTTTAACCATCTCTTTTTTATCCATTTTTACCTTTTTACCTTCCACGTAGATCGCTAACATGGACGCGGTAACTAATTTAAAAATTAATATTTATTGTTTAAATAGTTTTATTATCCCACATGGTCCACTTAATAACCCAACCATTTAACAACCTAATCTGGTCCACCTGATAATCTAGCACACTCAATAACTCAATCCAGCTCACCTAATAACCCAACCCAATTTAATTAAAAAATCCAAATCATTTTTAGTGATTTATAATCCAATGTTATAGAGCTCGCGGTATTGTTAGTATTTTATATATATTGTAAAACGATTTACTCATAACTGATGTGAGATTGTATAGTTTGTTGAACAAGTGTGCAATCTAAGCACTTTTGGATCCCTCATAACCAATATTACTTCTATCAAGACATTTAACTCTGGAATTTTCCACCAAAATCTTACATATGAGATTAGTTTGCGTCCTAATATTTATGAAAAATGGACATTTTAATATTCTATAGCATACGTTCTCTTGTATATCTACTTTTCTCATTTAATACTAATCGATACACCATTTTCCAGAAACCATTCTACTATCTACTATTGTATTAATGCCTCTACTATCTACTACTGTATTAATGCACGGTTGTGTTGAACACTTCCATACTTTCACTAGCAAGCCTCTTACATTCTCTACTACATATCCAAAATGTTCACTACGATATTAGTTTCTGCACAATCGTGTTGAACACTTTCACTAAATATCTTCTTATAGTCTTTTATATAGTCTCTAAACAATTAAGATATGTGTTAATTCCCACTTGTTATGGGCAAAACAAAATCCAAGAAAACAAAATTCATTAGTATTTTTTATTGGTATTTTCCCAACTTTAAGGTCTATATATTGATCATACTCTCCCTAATCTATATTAAATAGCTTCCAAAAGATATGGGGTGAGTCCGCACTTCACAATATTCAAATATGCTTAGCCTAATAGGCTTTGGCTTTAGTTCTATTACATGACTGAGGATTAAACCGAACACTAAACTAAACAAAATATCATTTGTATTTCTTCTCATGAAATTTAACTCGTATAATTAGATTATTTTTAGTTATTAAGAATAATTTACTTAGATATACCAACTCCAACTTTACCTATCCAAATTAAATGAAAAAACAATTCTTTAACAAATTGTACAACCCCACATCGATTATGATATAATATTTTTTATAGTATATATATATATATATATATGAATAAAATACTAACAAAACCATGAGTTTGGTAACGGGGGATTGTAACTTACAAAAATTAATTTGAATTTTTAATTAAAACGCGATTGATTATTAGATGGCCCGGATTAGGTTATTGAGTGGTCTAGGTTATTTGGTTGGCCATATTGAATTATTGAGTGTCCTGGATTATTAAGTGGGTCGGGTTTTATAATAAAAATATTTAAAAAAATAAATATTTATTTTTACCTAGTTACCACGTCCAAGTCTGCGTCCTACGTGGAAGCTCACATTGAAGTCAAATGGTAAAAATGGGTAGAAAAAGGGTTGGGGTAAATAATACTGGTTTGTTGCGTTATTAACACTGAGATTCGTTTATTACACAAGTGAAATATGGAGACTAACGTGAGATAAGTCACAAACATAGGGGATTTGCTATGCTTTTTAGCCCATATATTTATATTTTTGATCACTTCTACTATATATGTATCTTAATGTTTTATATTAAATGTCGATTTTACTGTTAAATATATGAAGAACGAAATCTTTGTACTAATATGTATATTTTTCATATGTTTCATCTAAATATTTTTTCTTCCTTTGTTTTACAGCAGTACTTCATATATGATTTGTTATTATTCATTATGAAGATACATATAATTGGTTCTTGTTTTTGAATTTACTAAAGCCCAATTTTAATGGTTATTTTGTAAAATTTATATATAACCGACACTTAAGTATCATAGAGTTTGTTACTAGAATCTTTGATAAATATTCTCATTCATGTTGTATGTTTTATATGTACAAAAATCTTATAGATAAGTATCCTAGGGGAAATGAAAATATTTTTAATAAAATAATTAATAAATTATGGCAATATTCATTTACTACAAAAGTTGTAGCTTATACAATTATTTTTTATTTGTTAGTTAATGAAGGTAGCAATGTCATTAAGGACTTTGTGGATAATTTACCTGCTAATGTTTTTTAAATGCATATTTTAGAGGCAATAAGTATGTTCGGATGAGTTCTAATGTTGTTGAGGGTTTTAATTATCAAATTCAATGTTACAAATGGCTTACAAATGGTTTTAATCCTCTTTTCCTTCCGAGTCTTCATCATTTTCATCGAAACTACATGGAGTTAGAACAAAATACTTTCTTATATGAAACAGAAGGTTCAGAAGTCTTTCTCATAGGTACAGGAAGAATTTTCAGAAATATGACTCAATGATGATTCTTTATATATCTGTTTAAAGTATTCTTCCATCATTTCATATTTGGATAAAGATTTTGATGATTGAAGTGAGGTATGCACTGATCATCCATTTTGTATCCTGACTGAGATGAATATTTCCCTAATAATTTGTCATCAGATGAATCATATGATAGTTTTTCAGTGTAAACAAATTTGGTTGGTCTCATACATTCTTCATAGCGTGTCTATTTTCAGAATCCATAATTTTTTGTTAAAATAAAAGAATTGTTCATTCTGGTCTATTTAATAAAGAAGGTTGAGTGTAAAATATAAATTTTCTTTAACGTTTGTGTGTGGTTGATATATTATTTGTCGTTGCAAGTAAATATCAAAGTAATTCTCCATTTAAATGTTTAAAATCTAACAAATATATGAAAAGTTAACATGTCATGTAAATGGTCAGAATAACTTTAGTATTTCAACCGAATATTGTAGATTATTCCAAAAAAACCTCACATATCAGCCTATCATGTAAGGAACATAGGTTGAGTTGATAGTTTTAATGATATCATTCCCACCAAAATAACGTATAATTAATGTTCATAAGTATATAAAAAAATGTTAACTCTTACTATTAATGTTATAATAATTTATTATTCTAAGATTATTTACATATATTTTATATTAAACTTTACATCTACGAGGTTAACAACTTGATACATAATATTTAAAACTAGTGATAACAAAATGAATTAATATATAACATGAGAATTGTATTTGAGTGAATGACAACTAAATGTTTGATAATAATATAATTATAAATATTTAACGATATTTAAATAAACATTTGTATGGTTAAATTATTAATAAAATATAAACATTTAACTTATATATTAAGTATTTATTTGTAAAATGTGTTAGTAAAAAACAATTTGTTTATTTTATATATTTAGTTTTTTATGCAAACAGCTAAATCTATGTGTTTGTTCGAACATATAAATTTGTTTTTAGATTTATATATGTTTCTTACAACTAAATATATTTTTATAAAGTTAAATGCTAAATGATGTAAAGTTAACCGGTAAATATATTTTTATCATGTAAGGAACATAGGTTGAGTTGATAGTTTTAATGATTCCATTCCGACCAAAATAACGTATAATTAATGTTCATAAGTATATAAAAAAATGTTAACTCTTACTATTAATGTTATAATAATTTATTATTCTAAGATTATTTACATATATTTTATATTAAACTTTACATCTACGAGGTTAACAACTTGATACATAATATTTAAAACTAGTGATAACAAAATGAATTAATATATAACATGAGAATTGTATTTGAGTGAATGACAACTAAATGTTTGATAATAATATAATTATAAATATTTAACGATATTTAAATAAAAATTTGTATGGTTAAATTATTAATAAAATATAAACATTTAACTTATATATTAAGTATTTATTTGTAAAATGTGTTTAGTAAAAAACAATTTGTTTATTTTATATATTCAGTTTTTTATGCAAACATCTAAATTTATGTGTTTGTTCGAACATATAAATTTGTTTTTAGCTTTATATATATGTTTCTTACAACTAAATATATTTTTATAAAGTTAACTGCTAAATGATGTAAAGTTAACCGGTAAATATATTTTTATCATGTAAGGAACATAGGTTGAGTTGATAGTTTTAATGATTCAATTCCGACCAAAATAACGTATAATTAATGTTCATAAGTATATATAAAAATGTTAATTCTTACTATTAATGTTATAATAATTTATTATTCTAAGATTATTTACATATATTGTATATTAAGGTTTACATCTATGAGGTTAACAACTTGATACATAATATTTAAAACTAGTGATAACAAAATGAATTAATATATAACATGAGAATTGTATTTGAGTGAATGACAACTAAATGTTTGATAATAATATAATTATAAATATTTAACGATATTTAAATAAACATTTGTATGGTTAAATTATTAATAAAATATAAACATTTAACTTATATATTAAGTATTTATTTGTAAAATGTTTTTAGTAAAAAACAATTTGTTTATTTTATATATTCAGTTTTTATGCAAACAGCTAAATCTATGTGTTTGTTCGAACATATAAATTTGTTTTTAGCTTTATATATGTTTCTTACAACTAAATATATTTTTTATAAAGTTAACTGCTAAATCCAAAAGAACAACTTCTTATTCGTCGATTCATTATAATACATAACATTTATTTATGAAAATAGAAAAATAACATAAATAAAATAGAAATACATATTTAGCATTTATAATATAGGTAGACGCATGATCATCAAAATTTTCTTAGTCATTTTCATCATCTTCATCTGGATTTATCTTCCAAGTAGTGTTGTTAGTAATCATATTCTTAATGTCTTCTTCTGCTTTTGCTAACTAATGATTAAGCTTATCATCATCATTCCAATATTCAGAATCAAAATAGTCATTATTTTTCTTGTTATATACATCTCTTAGGATTTAATAATTCTTCATATCGGAGACATAATCATTATGTACCTCATATGATTCTTTCTTTTTTGCTTTTGGAAGAATTTTTGTGTATGTTTTGTTTGTAAATTTTGATTATTTGTATTGATTTGGAAATAATGAGCCTCAAATCAAAAAATTATATTGGTTGGTTGAACGTATTAATAAGAAAATTATTTTTACAACTTGTTTTTTATATTACAAAACCTTTTTTGTTATAAAAAGGTTAAATTTAAATAAATAAAAGTGTACATACACTTGGGGGCCTAGTACAACACAAGGAAATTTAAAGATATGTTAGTGTACCGAGCTGATATTATGACAAAAAACAAACTCGTGAAATCAATATTATGGCAAAAACAAAGTCTAACAAATGAAGTCCTTAATACTAAGAACCCTTACAAACTAAGAATAAATAAATAAAAGACAAGTAACTTTGGACAAAATTTGAAATACTAGAAGACGTCCAAAGCACCGCAGCCTTAGAAATAAAATGACTAGCAATAAAGAAGTAAATAACGTAAAAACCATCAACAATATCTTCAACACAATACGTTAGCAAAGAAACACCACCATGGAAAAAACCACAAGCCGTTTTCCCAACAAAAGCAACAGAAATACATATCTAAATTTGGATATAAACCTGAAGAAATGATTACAGAAGATGGATGAACAATAATAAAAAACATTAGATCTAGGACAAACCGAGAAACAACAACCTAGATACAATAGATAAAGGTTAAGGACATGATAAAAAAAAGATGAACAAGTATAGAGAGGATGAGAAAATATGAGGCTTGCTTAACATTATATCTCGACCATACGACCTGAAGAGAGAAAAACCAAAAAATAGAGAAAAATACAGCCAAAAGAGTACTTCTCGCAATGAAAGTGAAAATGTATTTGATGTAAGAATTGAAGATGGGCAAAACCGAGAGAGTTTCCATATATATTCCAACAACTTAACATTTACTATATTTAATTTAAATATTTACAATTGGATTAATTTGTTCAAGCTATAGTTTCGCTAAATAGTTGGTGTAATAAGTGTACTAGTCTAACATGTAATATTTTTCACTAAATAACTAGTTGATTAATATTTGACTGAGTGGCGACTAAGTACTTTGGATAATATGTGTATAGATTGAATATGTAAGTGTTTGTAGTAATAGATTTAAATGAATTAAACTACTATTTAGTGATAAGTAAACACTTTTCTTACGGTTTAAGAAACGTACAAATAATTGAATATAGTATTTGGAAGCTAAATGTTGGATAAATAAGTTATATATGAATCTATACAGTGATTTTTAAATGTTTAAAAATAAGTGACAACTAAATGTTTTTTTAAGTATGACATATGATTTAACAATTAATTACAAACAACATAATATGTTCTAATAAAAACAAAAGTAAAAAATAATTTATAATAAGTTATTACAAAGATATTTAACACTTTTTTGTTTCTTCTTCCGCTTCAAATCATTTGTTTTTTACCATGTTCATGAATCGTCATTGATGACAGTTTTGAATATTTATGCGATCATTTTATAAATAGTTGCAACTGATATTTGCGTCTATCCACTCTTTTAAAGTAAAAAAAATAATTTGCAAATAGATAGCATGAATACTCCACATTACATCATGTTTGTTTGTTGGGAAAAAATATATAACTTATCTATGTGTGTGTCTTGAGTGAAGTCATCGTTGTCATCACTTTTAAGTAAAGTCTTTCACCTTTAATATTTTGCCTACTGTTATTCATAATCGTGTTTGAATCTTTACTTTAGTATCTACTATACTTGGATATTCCCTAAAGTTCTTGAAGAATCTTTTCATACAAAACAATTGTTAGTCTTCTTCTCATAAAGCGGCGACTGATCTTTTTTAGTTTAGGTTGAAGAAATATTTAAACTCCACTTATTCATTTTATACACAAATGCAGGTAAAACCTTAGTTCTATAAATTACATTATATACTTTGTGATCAAAGACCACAAAGACTAAACTAATAAAACAAATTTAATCCCTGAATTATCAGTTTAGGCCTAAGTGTTGAGATTTGGCCACAATCCTTCATACTTCCAAAATTCAACCCAATTACAACGCTTATAAATCCACGATGACTTTTAAGCAAGAGGTTCAATAATTAATTAATTATATAAAATATAACTAATCTGATTATTGGACTAACTTCTAACAATGACCAAATATATTTAGCATATTGGGCCATAAATATTCGAACAATCTCCCACTTAGATCGTCATATGTTTCTCAAGAATATATTTAAATTCAATGAGAACCCTATATCTATTATCAATATGTGAACGATTAAACCTCGTATATGATCAATAAATAATAAATGAATAAATACATTTTTCTCCTGATGTGAACAATACGATTCAACAGTAATCATATTACTGCTATCAGAGTGAAGTTTAAAAGTAACATCAACTGTAATTGTACATATTTACTCTTGAATGGTCCTACCTTTGGCGATCATATAAAGTAACATATGCCAATAAATATAACCAAGCCATATATATTGCAAGAAACCTTTATGTATACAACTACAATAGTGTGTTCCTAAAAATCCCACTGAAACTTAACGTTATTCTAAATCAGCTACACTCATACTGATAGTGTGTTCCTAAAAAACTTAAGAAATACCGCCTTTGTAAGATGATATGCTATCATGCTATTTCTGATGTGCTCTATACTTATCTGACCCAACCAAACTATTTTTTTAACAAACATAAACTTTATGTATATGTGTTTGGATTTAGGTGAGCTCCTGTTACCGTTAGAATATCATACTACAAAATTTTTATCGCAATACAACCTCATAGGACCTTCTATACCTTACACTATACGCAATCCAGTGATAAAATTCTGTAGGCACAATGACTGGTTCAATGCCTCAAAACACAATAAATTATGTTGCCATGGTGGACAATGAAATAAATGTTTGCTCTACACTTTTCTAGGATATTACATCTCTACCCAATACGACTATGTTGCCCGAATTTCTCTTCGGTGTGTCTACACATCCATCAAAATATGAGTCGAAATACCCAATGATCTCTAGCCTTTCTGACTTCCTATATATCAATATGTGCCCTTTTGTTCCTTGCAGATATCAAAGTACCATTTTCACTGCCTTTCAGTGGTCCATATCCGGGTTACTTACATATTTCCTCAATTTATTTACAACAAAGGAATTTTCTGGCCTAGTACAAGCCTGAGCATATATTAAATTCTCAACCGCTGAAGAATAAATGATCAATTTCATTTCCTTAATCTCAATTTTTAATTTTGGACACTGACCCAAACTTAGTGTGTCACCCTTTGCTATAGGGGTACTAATGGGTTTTCATTTTTTCAATCCGTAACGTTTTAACACATTTTCAATATATTCCTTTTGTGATAATCCAAGAATATCACGAGAGAAATCACGATGTATTTGGATTTCTAACACAAAACTGGCATCACCAAGATCCTTTATATCAAACTTGTCTGATAAAAGTATCTTTTTAGTGTGTAATAATTTCTTATTGCTCGAGACAAACATTATGTCATAGACATATAATACCAAAAATATAAAGTTAATCAGACTGAACTTGTGATACGTATAATACTCAACCGAGTTGACCTGAAACTCAAAAGATACTATCACCTCTAGAGATATTTTAGTACGACTGACGAGAAGCCTATTTGAGTCCATAATTCGATTTTTAAAGCCTGAAAACCATATTCTTTGAGTTACCTACTACAAAGTGTTTTGGTTGCACCATATAGATCATTTTCTCAATATTAAAATTAAGATATGCATTTAAGGAAGCTTAATATCAAAGTGTGCAACTAATTCCATGATTATTCTAATTGAATCTTTCGTCAATACTGGAAAAAAAGTTTCTTTAAAATCAAACCATTTACGATAAGTATAAAATTTCGCTACTAGGTGTGTTTTATGTCTTCCCACATTTCCTAGGGAATTGCATTTAGTTTTGTAAACCTACCTACAACCAATTTTCTTTTTCCTTTCAGGAAATTTACAAGTTCCCATAACTCATTGTCATGTATTGATTTATACTCTTCCTTTATAGCGCCAATCCACTTTCGAGATTTAGAGATTTTCATGGTTTGTTTGTACGATGAGGGTCGTCTATAATTCTAGCACATGAATCATCATATTCCTGAAGATATACTATAAAACATGGATGTATTACATTCTTCTTTTCTCTCGTGTAACTTATTAAAAGAACTATTAATTTATGTTTCGCTTTTTGAAGAGGTAAAGTTTTATCCTCATGAACAATATTATTTTGATCTTATTCTGGAAGATTATCTCGAGGTTCATTCTATTCTAACTGGACAATATATGTATCTTGTTTATAAACTTCAAATTGAATATTATTGTTACTCTGAGTAGAACCTCGTTTTAACGGGACCAAAATAATTATCATTAAATTCCAATCTTCAGATACCTGAGTATTTCCGCTAAAACCTTCAAGAATCTCTACAAATTCTTCCTCAAAATTAACATTTGTTATTTTATTCTTCCTTCCAAACTCAATAACCTCTAGAAAATTTGTTGTTCTCGTTTCAAATATACTACCAATTAAAGGATCATAAAAAAAATTAAAATCCCTTTAGTATTCTGAATAACCAATGAAGAAGCAACTAAGTGTTTCCGCGTTCAGTTTCTTTTATTGAGGTTTGTAAGCCTTTTTCTCAACTGGACACCGACATATATAAATATGTTTTAAATTAGGCATGCGCTCATTTCAAAGCTCATATGGGGTCCAAACAGTTTCCTTAATGGGTACTCTATTGAATATATAAGCATCACATTTGATGGCTTCCCCCGAGAGAGATAATGACATAGATGAGTTGCTTATCATACTTATAACCATATTCTTTAATATAAGTTTCCATCTCTCATATATACCATTCATGCGTACAAAACCTGACATTGTATATTGTGAGACTATTCCACATGCCTCTAAGTATTTTCCAAATTATTTTTGAGTTTGTTCACTTGATACATAAAATATACTATAATATTCACCACCACGGTGAGATCTAACGCTCTTAATGATTTTACCAAGTTGTTTTTCAACTTCAGTCCTAAAAAAGAATTGAACTTTTCTAGGGACTTTGAATTTTTATAAAGGAGGTAGATGTATCTGAAACGAGATAAGTTATCTATAAATAACATGAAGTACTGTTTCCCATTCCATGATTTCTTTGGGAAGGTTCATAGATATTGGTACGAATCAATTCTAACACTTTACTCTCTTTATATTCCTATACCCTTTTAATTTTGGTATGTTTCCTCTTGAAACACCCGATGCGTGCACCAAAAATAGAGTAATCTAGGGACCCAATAAACCTTCAATTACAAGCTTGTCCATCCTCAACTTTAGATATATGACCTAACCACATGTGCTATAGTTTAGATATGTTTTTGGATTAGTAATCTTATTTTATACAAGTTTGAATTCATGAGAATTTTTTTATTGTTAATAGTATTTAATAAATACAAACTATGTTCCTTTATCAAACTTCCATGACCAACAATCATATCATAATAAGAGGGTTAATTTACTGTTTCCCATAAGACAAGTATATCAATAAAAATCTAAAACTGAAAATAAATTAACTTCAAATATTGGGAACAAACATAACATTCTTTAAAAACAATACATATCTAGTAAAAATTTAAATTCAAATCATAAATTGCCAACAAATGGAATTATCTCTCGTATGTTGTGAAAATAGATCTTTCATCCTCACATAATATCATGATCGTGAATGTATCTGGCAAAGAAATACAAACATGAGTCGTAACCTTCAAATCAACCAGTCATGTACTTTTTCACATAAACGAGATTACTTTCTAATACAACCAAAGATGTGACAGTACATTTGCTTAACATATAAGCCTGGCGTTTCTCGCAATTCTTCTTGAGATTTCTTTTCTCTTTGGAGAAAAACCATCGACCAGCCGTCGATTCTTTGGATTTTTTCTTCTTAGCCGGACCATTACCTGGTCCTTTGCCATCAAATTATTTCAGGCATTACCTTTTTAAGCCTTTCCTCATATTGTGATGTGTATGCAATAAATTTTTTATTTTTTATTTTTTCCGCATGCAGTTATAACTGGAATGAAAGTGCTTAAAATTTTCCAATAAGGGTTGAAAAGTGAATACTACCATACTATTCAGGTAAGACTATGCATACGCCCACAAAATGCAACTGGTATTCCTTAAAGCATAATGGTCATTCATATTCTATTAGATTTTTCTGCATTGTCCTTAGAAGGTTCACCAACAGTCTCCAATAACGACCAAAGATCATCCCTGAAATGGGCAGGCATATGTGAAGTGTGATACTAGGTAGTTAAAACATTCAAGAATGTTTACAAAATAGAGGTGTACGTATAACGCCATGATTTGAATATGAATTAGTTCATTGATTATCCATTTTTGTGACAGATAGTCCCTCGACTAAAAAATGTCTGGATTTAGTCTGTTGATAATCTATTTTGAATAAACTTAGTCCATCGCGTGTATTGACTATCTATTTTTGTGATATATAGTCCATCAACTATTCATTTTCAATAAAGTTAGTACTTTCACTATTCATTTTTGATAAACTTGGTCCTCTATATAAACATACGTGAGGGACTAACTTTATCCAAAATGGATAGTCAAAGGACTAAAACCGGACGATTTTTTGTCGAAAGATTATATCTCACTAAACTTGATAGTCAATGAACTAAATCCAACATTTGTTTAGTCGAAGGACTGTCTGTCATGAAAATCGATAGTCAATAGACCAATTATTGTTCAAAGCTTATAAAGCCATGAATACAAATAATATAAAATTAACTCAATTGTAAACATACCTCAACATCAAGGTTCAAATACATCTTCACTGAATCCACAAATAAAAAATGGTTAGGTATCTTTCTTCGGCTAGTTGCAACAAAAAATTGGCTCACAATCTTAGGGATCTGTTTCAACCTAAGCACATGCAATCATGGAATCCAACCATATCTACCCGTAGAAGTTGTTTGATTTGGTACATTAAGCATGTTCCAAGCATCAATCGTTGCCTCAAGTTATCTCAGACTTGCAACACCTTCGAATCGAAACTGCCTAGTCTTAGCAACCAGTTGGTCGATCGGATTTGACTCAATAAGTAGATTAACTATAAGCACTAAGGCGTTGTGCTCTTCTATTAGTACTACACAGGTAAGACCCTGATCTATCTTCTCTGTAGTATATGCATGTTGTAGCCACACAACATGGATATTTGCAGCATATTTCCTAACTACAAGGTTGACCGTTGCGATAACACACAGTCTTGGATTTTTCACATTAGAGGACCATTCACTAGTAGTCATACTACATTTCTTATTGACCAAATACCCCAACAAACGTGTAGTTTTGATCTCAGCTTTAATGACTTTCTTCTTATTCAGAGCTTTAAAGTATATATATGGGGATCATATACTCTGAATGGGGTTTTCATTTCTCTTTAGACATAAGAACCTGACTTGTTAGTTGTGAATTATTTAAAAAAATAGCAATCTCGTTTGTCGAGATAAAATGGACTTCATAAATCATAACTAGCTTCGCCTCTGTGAATATCAGTTATTCTCCAATGACAACAAACCTAATACTCACACACTTAAACTGGTTTGGAAAATCTGCAACCTCAGAGATACAGATAGTCGTGTAAACAGGAAAATTTTCCACCATTCCCTTTGAGTGGGGAAATGATCACTTCAGTCTCTACACCATAATATATCATCTCTTGTATCGTTGGAACTATAAACATACCAGCAAAAACCCTCACAAATGAAGTATGCCCGCTTATATCTTCAACAACGGGACCACATACTTCTACAGACTTGGGATTAGGCTTGTCCCTTGTTCTCTTGGTCTCAATAGCTCTTTGTCCTCCTAAACCAGATCTAATAATGTTTGTATGTTTAGTAAGGAATACATCATGCTCCCGACTTTCATCCATGTCTCTCTCACTACTTCTCTTAACCCTCTCACCTACATGTCTTGGCTTGATGCATTTGTCATGCTCACATCAAATAAGCTTCATACCAGTCATTCTGACATGGGATCGTCTCAGTAAAATCTCTTTTCTTAATACATCTTCTCTTTTATTGTTTCCAAATAAAGTAATAACTTTGTACGATTCGTTAGAGAAATATCCACCTCTCCCACTTTATTTTTTGGGTGATATTCATAGACAGAGAATACCTTGATGGTAGCAGCTTCAGCCATAAGCCACTGACTATAAAAGATTTAGGCACCAACATGGCTCTATACGTATGCTTCTATTAGGAAGCCTCCCTCACTAATTTCTTATTGGTGTCCGACTTTTTTTGAAGAAAAATGTCACATGTAATAATAGACATAGATAAAAAAATTGGTCACACCTGGAAACCATATCCTATGACGATATCACAACCAAATGATGCTCAAGGTATATGACTTACTTTTGGAATTTGAAGCACAATAATAGAGCCACTTCTTCTCTTTCAAGTTGATCTCTCTATTATAAAAAAACGTACACAAATTCCTTCTTTCAGACCTCATTAAAATTTGGAAGGTCATCTAATATCTTTGCTTTCTCACTCATGGAATTTTACCTCAATTCCTTTGCTTTTACCATGTGTCAGCGCACAAACATTTCCCCAAAGATACTCTTGTTGGTTTAATTACAGTTAACCCCGCAATTAAACAACATCACCATTCATGACCATATATTATCTAATTGTTGGTTTCGACTATATAGACATATTTTGTAGGGGCTACATTCAACCATCTTACAAATACCAGCCACAAGCTTCAGCATGTCTAAATCTGAAGGAACTAATAATCGTACATGGTCGACCCTTCTCCCTGCACTATTGAGTCACATAATGATTTGTAGATATTACAATAGTCATTTGTTCATTTTTTTTAAAGGACTAAGGGGCTATTCTCTTATATTTATGTGCAATATGAGTCAGCTTCAAACTTATAAAAGATTTTCAGTATTTGACCGGCGTTTTAACAAACCTAGCAGCATGCTACCTCGAAGTTAGATTTACCTTACATTTGGTAAAATAGAGTTTTTTTTCTCAAGAGAGGTTTTGTTCGGCAAATGTTTTTTAATAAAGCAGAAATATAGTTAGCACAAACCAATGCGGAGACGCCTCCGAGTTTTTGTTCGGCTATGGTAAGTTGAATTCATTGAAGGCAACACAATGTATTCTAAGACTCTTATGTCGCTCATGGAGGCTAGGATGTGGTACGGTTCAACATCAAGAACAATCGGTATAAAACAAATGCATAAAAAAAATTGACACCTCGGTAAAATGAAAAAAAACTGACTCTAGTGTTCTACAACATCTTGGTATTTCATCGATTCTCTTGTGAATATTAGAGAAGTTATTGATAATGGTGGAGTTAGTCCAACTCAATTATTCGACTCACTTAAGAATAAACCCCAACGGATCTCAACAAGATATTGGGTAACATCAAGAAAAAAGAAAAAAAAATACATATACCAATAACACGACATAATAACACGACATAATTAATAATAATATGTTATTAATTGCATTTAATTTCATTTTTTCACTATCTACCTACATGTAAAAACTTTATAATGTGTTTTACTGCCATATTACAAACTACTTTTTATTTTACCATTTAATTCAACCAATTCAAAAATTAAATCATACTAATTCAATTTCACGATACCAATTATATATGAACCCTAATATACTATCTTTTAATATTTTAAAATTCTCCCCCTCTTTTTAATCTTCGAGTTCTGGTGATTCTTATTCCGAATTTAGTTTTAAATTCCGTTATTTACTCAAAATTAACCACCATATAAAACTTATATCACATATATTTCAAACGGTTATAAGTCAACCATATAACTATCTATAAAAGTTCCCTATCAACCAACTGATTTTCTATAGAAGTACATCTGAACCACCCATTTATCAAAACAAATCGTATTATTATTTAAACAAATCGTATTTGTTATCGTTTAAACAAAGGTGAAAGCTATTTCCTTATTTTTTATTTCTTCCATATTTTGAAAAATTCTCCATGATGTTATTTCCTCCATAAAGGAAGTTATAAAATTGTCCTTTTACCCATTTTTTCTTCACAGAACCATTACCCTAACATACCCATTCTATTAAGTACAACAAAACTCATTCTTCATTTTTCGATTAGGGTTTGTAGTTAGATTTTGTTGTTCGATTTGGGGTTTGATTTGGGGTAAGATAACGAATACATCTTCTTTGTTTCATTTGGGGTTTGATTTCATTGTTAAAATCGATTAGGATTTGATCTTTGGTTTGCCTTGGGATATCCTACTGTTCTGAATTTTTTTTGCCCACTCACTCGGAATCACATGCTGAGTGGGCAAAAAAAAATTCAGAACAAACACGAATGCTCTTCATTACCTGTAGTCGAGTTCATGCTTCTGTATTTAACAATCCAAAAGCGTTAGAATAATAATACACAATTATTCGAGATTTAAACCACAATTAAAGTTCTTTGTTTTAGGGTTAATTTTAGAGATAAAATCATATATCTTGGATTAAAGTTAGGTTAATGCTGTGTTTTTTCATATAAGACTATCTATAAATGGCATCTAGTGATAAATTTGAAATAAAAATAAGGGCAATTTGGTAAAAACAAGTCACTAGTGTTTTTGAAAGTTTAAAAAAATAAAAAATAAAAATAAAATAGCTTTGGCCTTAAACAAATCGTGGTCCATATAACTAAACTATAATACAAATAGCTGATGGAACTGCTGGTACGTTGTATATATACGGCAAACCGATAAGCAATGACTTCTATAATAAAATAATGTTTACACTCATATGGTATATTTATAATTATCGTCATCTTTCAATTAAAAGTCGCATATGATGTGAATATTACAAAAATCTATAAAATAGTAAATAAAAATCAATAGGTTATTAGTAATGCAGATTACTCTTGTAAACATTATTGTAATTTATCGTGCAACAGAGTCTGAAATTTGAAAAATAAAACGATATACCATGATTGGTTGTATATAAATATATTATTATTTTCAGTTGATAGATCTCAAAAGTATAGGGAAAGCATTAAATAAAACCTCTGCTATTATGAACCACTTGCTGACTACTATAGTACTACGTGGAGAGGTGTCAACGGTTGAACCAGCACCAAACCGGCATCGTTTAAATCAGAACCACGGGTTGCGGTCCTGGCGGGTTGCAGTTCTGCCGGGTTGCAGTCCTGGCGGGTTGCGGTCCTGCCAGATTGCAGTCCTGCCGGGTTGCTTTTTATGCTGTCCTGGCGGGTTGCGGTCCTGCCAGGTTGCAGTCCTAATGGGCCAGTTTCACAGTTAAACCGTCAGTTCAAACCAACAGACGAACCATTTAAGTACCGTTTACCAGTTCAAACAATCAGCCAAACCATTTAAGAACCGTTTATCAGAATATTTTATAATGTTATTTAAAATTAATTTTGTAAGTGTTTAATTGAATCTAATTTCAATAATTGAGTTAATTATTCTATTTCATGTATTTTAATTTAAATATGTTATTATTTTAATCGAAATTTTATAATCATCAATTACATTCTAAAAAAATAATTGTAATTTGATTTTGATACGTTTTCTTTTCTTATTATATTTATGTATTTAAGATATTTTATTTAATATTATGTAGATATTAAATAAAATAAGTACATCTACTTGTATTTCGATTACAAATTTACAATATTTGAAGTATTTAATTTTTGAAGTATAAATTTAAAGTTTTAAAAATTGTATAAATTTGGATTATGTTCCAATTGCATAAACACATGTGATTTGGTTGTGAAATAAATTCAAAAATACCAAATGTGTTTCAATTAACTATCTGTAATTTGGTTCCTAAAAAGAAATTATATTATGACGACATAATTAAATATAATTAATTAAATATATTTATTTAGGAGATTAACATCATCAACAATATAAACTATCTATTATGTTCCAAATTAACTTGTTAATAATATAAAATTTCTTTCAATCAACTAGAAAAAAAGGAAGGGTTTATAATATAAAATTTCTTTCATTAATCTAGAGAATTTAATATATATTTTTTCATAAAAGTACTAAAATTATTAAAAAACTAATAGTTCGAAAAATCTATTTATAGATTTTTATTTTTTTAAAATAATAGTTCGAATTTCCTATTTAAATCATTTTTTTTAATTGTTTTTTAAAATATTAGTGCGCGAAATCCTATATATAAAGTTTTGATTATTTTTAATAGTTTAAAGTGCTTACATTTAAAAAAAAAATTATAAAAAAAATCAGTCACGGATGACGTCAGCAAGTGACGTCATCCGTGACGTCATCAAGCGGACCATCCGGCCAATCATCCGGATGGTCCGCGCCAACGGCTAGTTCAAACGAACTAGCCGTTGGGTGAACCGGGGCATCCGGGCGAACCGTCCGGATGCCCCGGTTCCAACCGGACCATCCTGATCGATATCCGGATTGTCCGATTTGCCTGTCCGGGCGTCCGGGCGAAACCGTCCGGATGCCCCGGACCGTGTGCCCGGACCATCCGGACACCCATCCGGATGGTCCGGACGAAAAAAAAACCGGTTTTTTCAAAAAAAAAATATGGGTTTCCCCTATAAATACAGGAGACCCCAACTCCAACCTCACACACTCTCTAAATCTACTATAAACTCTCTAAATCTCTCAACTTGTTCTAGATTTTGTTATTAAGCTTAACTTTTGTATTTTACATATCGTACTTCTGTTTCGAAATAGTTAGATTTGTTTTTCGAAAAAAATTTGTTATTAGTTTGTATTAGTTATTATTTGTGTTTATTTCCTATTTCCAATGTCGTCTTGTGGCTTCAACAACAGGTTAGGACAAGCAACTCCGAAAACTGATTTTTCGGAATTTTCTTCTTTTATGATGTCTCCTCCACCCGAGAGGGATCCGATCACACGACGCATCAAATGTGCCACTGAACCTACGAATATGAGTAAGACTCTCAAACAAAATTTTAGTTTGAAAATTTCTGATAAGGAGAGGCGAAACTTCAAACTTGTTAGTACTACACGTACGACTATTAGTAAGACCGCCAAACCAAATTTTAGTTCTAAAATGGTCGACAAGGTGACACGAAGTGTCAAACACCCAACTATAACCAAGACTAAGAGTAAGACCGTTGTTCCTAAACAAAGTCTTAGTACGAAGACGAAGATGGTCGATTTGATTGCTGCTGCGTTAAGTAAGGTTAATCGTGAGACTCGAGGACAAGTTTTAGGAGATCCATTACAAATTGCAGCTACTGTTGAGAAAGTTTTGCGACTTAAAAAAGTGGTTAGTGACAAGAGACTAAAAAATGTATTTTAGCAATTGTAATATTAAATATTTTAATATAACTTGTAATATTTTAGCATTTGTAATATTAAATATTTTAATATGACTTGTAATATTTTAGCATTTGTAATATTAAATATTTTAATATGACTTGTAATATTTTAGCATGATAAAATATGATTTTGGTTTAAAAAATAATAAATAACACTTGTTATATTTAAAACCAAATCACAATAATAAAATTCAAAATGTAATATTAAAATTACAACAATATAACTTAAAAATAATAAATAACACTTGTAATATTTAAAACCAAATCACAATAATAAAATTCAAAATGTAATATTAAAATTATAACAATATAACTTAAAAATAATAAATAGCACTTGTAATATTTAAAACCAAATCACAATAATAAAATTCAAAATGTAATACTATAATTACAACCATATAACTTAAAAATAATAAATAACACTTGTAATATTTAAAAACAAATCATAGTAATAAAATTCAAAATGTAATATTAAAATTATAACCATAAATTTTGTAATTTTTTAACATGATAAGATATAGTTTTGGTTTGTAATATTAAAATCAACACTACTAATATTAAATCTAAAAACATAATAATAATATTGAAAATGTGATAATAACATAAGTAATATTTAAAATTTTGGACTATATAATAATTGCAACACTTAAAATATTAATAACCAACACATAAAATATTTTAATCTCAATATTTTTTAAATATAACATTTTGGTTATAAAATAAATAAAATCAACATAATATTTACCAATAAACCGCCGGTTTTTTACAAATAAACCGTGGTTTCGCAGTCCTGCCAGGTTGCAGTCATGTCGGGTTGCAGTCCTGCCGGGTTGCAGTCCTGCCAGGTTGCGGTTCTGCCGGGTTGCTCCTTATGCGGTCCTGGCGGTTGCGGTCCTGGCGGGTTGCGGTTCTGCCAGGTTGCAGTCCTAATGGGCCAGTTTCGCAGGTAAACCGCCAGTTCTTAAGCAGGTTGTCAGCTTTGAACCGTGATTCCTGAACCATTAGACACCTCTAACTATGTGCATCTCAACAACAGAACTAGAGAATTTATTGTCTAAAACATATTCCACTTACTATGCAAATGAATTGTTTATTTGTTTATTTTTTATAAGACGGTTATAAAAAACAAATTTTATCTAAACATCATTGTAATAAATAATTAATCTATATTATTCTGAAGGTGGTTATTATTTCGTATTCAAAATTAAACTTTTTTTTATTTATAATTTTGAATATGTTTTAATAAATAAATTTTTCTATAACACAAACAAATTTGAAAATATAAAAATTTCAAAAAAAATCAAATTTGCAAATAAAACCGGATAACTATGAAGTTGTCCATTTAAAAACGATCTCAAATCCATCCCAAACCCATATATTATGTCATATATATTTAGCTCAAACTAATAATAAAAATAACCTTAGTAAAATTCGTAATACCTTTAAATCTATTAGATTTTCGGATCCAAAAAATATATGGGCCAACTTAGTTTGGAGTAAGCACAACATTTTCGAATGCTCATTTATTATCTGGGCTAGGGATATAATCCCTCCAATATTGTGTCGTTACAATTCTATTACAGAAACCATAAGTAATTTATTGATGGATGCCGCATTCTCTCAGTTGGTATGAGAAGTAGAAAGGGAAGTTGTGGATTGACGTACTCTTATCATTCAATACCTTAAGGAAGAATTGCTTCAAAAAAACAAGGTCAAAGACATAAAGCAAGATTTGTGTTGATCTCATACATACTCTATAAATAAGGCCTTACCAAACTATTGCTTTAGTGTCATGGCCCCAATAAGGTATCATTTATGATGGAAGAAATCTATAATGAAGAGAGAAGTACCCATTATGGGTACAAGATAATCCAGAGAATTATCCTTCTACGAGGTTACTATTGACCTACTATGATAGATGACGCCAAGAACAAAGTCAAGAATTATGATAATGTTAGTGTTTCTCCAACTTAATCCAAGACTCGGTCGTACTATTTTAAACAATATTTGAAATCATTCCTTTTGATTGACGAGTCATGGACATTGTATGATCTTTCCCAAAGGCTCAAGGAGGATAAAAAATCTTACTGGTAGAAGTTGATTATTTTTTTCCAAATGAGTAAAGGCAAAAGCGTTAGTCAACATTACAGCTAAAGAGGTCATAAACTTCTAGAACTCCAGTATCTGCTCCAGATACAACATATCATGCATTATGAAAATAGACAATGGAACTCAATTCTAGAATGTAAAACTCACATGGTTTTGTGGCAAAAGAGGTATTAAAAAAACTCATCTCATTTTCATCCTCAATCAAATGGCCAGGTGGAGATCACCAACATAACTATATTTGATAGAATCAAAAGATGTTGGCGGATGTCCCGGATAACTAGTCAGACTTCTTACAATAAAGGATTTGATCAAAGAAAACTTACCATATTTGACCATGTTTTTTTAAAATGATTAATGGAAATATATAAAAAGAAGTTTGGTCATGTAGATAAGTACTAATCAAATTACCTGATTATACCTATAAAAATAATACATAAAACTTTTAGGCTTTTTTTAGTTCAAAACAAATATCATGCATTTTATCAAAACTACCGTCTCCCAAAAGCTAAACCAAATCCCTAACTCAAAATTATTTTTTCCCAAATTAAAATTCAAAAGTTATATTACAATAAAATTGTGAAAAATACTTTCAAGTCTGTGCATATATATATATATATATATATATATATATATATATATCTTTAAATGGCAATAACCATTAGTACATATATATATACGTCTGTTAAAAGTTTGAAGAACTTTTAACAAGTCATAATTAAACGGTAAAAGTTTTTATAACTTTTAAAAACATCACACTAGTTAGAGAAAAAAGTAAACGCATTTGTAGTTTAGGTTTAGATTTACGATCAAATTATGTGGTTGAATGTGTACGCATACAAATCAATATTAAATGAATATGTAGTTTAAGTTTGGGTTGATGATCTAATTAAATGGTTGAATGTGTACAAGTAAAATTATTAGGTATATGTAGTTAAACTTTAACTAAATGTTAAACTTTAATGGGTAAATGTATATAGGTTACAAGTAAGTATCTTAAAAATATGTAGTTAAAATTTGACTAAATGTTAAAATTATATGTTTAGGTGTATATTATTTTACTAGGTAAATGTTTATAGTTTTACCTAGTCTAGGCATTGCTGTATGTTCACTATGCATGCTCAGGTGTACATTTCTTTATAGTAAAATGTTTATAGTTATATCTAGCATAGGAATTGTTGTTTGTTCACTCTGTATTGTTAGTGTCTATTACTTTACATGTAAATGTTAATAGTTATATATAGTTTAGATATTATTGGTTGTTTAGTTTGAAAGCTTAGGTGTGCATTACTTTATATGTAAATGTTTATAGTTATATCTCGTGAGATTTATTTTGAGCTGAGGGTAATTTTGTAAAGTGTTATTAAAATTTTAGAGAGTATTAAATGTTTTAGTGTGAAGTAGTGAGAGATTTGAGCTGCTTGGTTGTATTAAACGTTCATTACCCTCATTAATTAAAGTACTTTGGGTATTTATATATTTAATCATGGACCCATGGGCTTTCGGGTTAAGTTATGGAACCGGATCAAGTTTAAGGACCCTTTACTTATTCAGCTGATTAGCACATAGCTTAGTGAGAAGGTCTTTAGTTGTTTCTCTACTTTTGTCCTGTCTGGATAGTTTAGTGGCAAGTTTATGTCCGAATTGCCCTTGTCTGGAAATCTCAGTAGGCTGTGATTAAGTTATCCGGACTCATCAATATCTAGTGTAGACATTTTTGTTTGTTCACTTATTATTCTTAAGTGTGCATTGCTTTACTGGTAAATATGTATGCTTATATCTAATGTATGCATTGTTGTTTGTTCATATTGTATGCTTATGTATGTATTTCTTTATAGGTAAATATTTATAGTTATATATAGTTTAGACATTACTAGTTGTTCAGTTTATATGCTTAGGTGTGCATTGCTTTACAAGTAAAGTTTTATAGTTATATCTAGTTTAGGTATTGCTAGTTGTTCAGTATGTATGTTTAGGTGTGCATTTTTAAACTGTTAAATATTTATAGTTAAATCTAATGTATGCATTGTTGTTTGTTCACTATGTATGCTTAGGCGTGTATTAATTTGCAGGTAAATTTTTATAGTTATATGTAGTTTAGACATTGCTAGTTTTTCAGTATGTATGCTTAGATGCGCATTACTTTACAAGTAAATTTTTATGGTTACATTTAGTTTAGGTATTTTTGGTTGTTCAATATGTATGCTTAGGTGTGCATTGCTTTAAAGGTAAATATTTATAGCTATATACATTTTTGGTATTCATGTTTGTGCATTTTGTATGATAAGGTGTGCATTGTTTTACATATAAATATTTATAGTTATATATTTTAGATATTGTTGTTTATCCATTCTATATGACTAAGTGTGTATTGATTTACAAGTAAATGTTTAGAGTTATATATAGTTTAGATATTGTTGGTTGATCAGTTTGTATGATTAGGTGTCTATTGCTTTACAGGTAAATGTTTATAGTTATATCTAGTCTAGGTTTTGTTGTTTGTTCATTTTATATGGATAGGTGTGAATGATTTTATACGTAAATATTTATAGTTATACCTATTTTAAAGGATGATGATTGCTCAATATGTATGCTTCCTTGCATTGATTTACATCAATAAATTGAACTATAGAATATCATTTGTAGTACTAATTTGAGAATTAAAACACTCAGTGAAATTTAAAGTCATCTCATCTTACCCATTACCTTTAAAATAAGAATTCGAAAATTTTCCAACATGTAAATTATCAATAAATTCTTTAACAACTTGTCACCTTCCTTACCTAATAAATTAAACACAACCTTATAAGTTCTAGCATTTAGAGCAAATACACACTCCCAAAAATTTACTAATTATTTTCTCACAAAATATTTTATCTACGCTTCTAATCTTATCTCTAAGATTTTTACACATATGAAACATACAATAAAAATGAAGATAGTTATAAAAAATTCAAACAACACAATTTATAATACTTGGGTGTCGGTGATATATAAATGATATAATTTGACCATTTAAATACAGTTTTAATAAAATTTAAAATCATGACAAATTATTCGTATCCTTAGAAAGAAAAATAGCAAAACAGACATGAAAAATATCTATAAAACAATATTTATTTGTAAAAGCTAATATAAAAATATACATATCATACTGCACATAAAAACATAAATTACATATGTATTTACTTTTAACTAGTACAGATTTAATAATACACTTTGAAATTTTAACAAAACTTAAACTACTTATGCATTAAACATTTACTTGTAAGCAATACACATCTAACCATACCCTTTGCACATACATCAAACCCTAAACTATATATGCATAAAAAAAATTATATGTAAGATGTACATATCTAAGCATATATTTTGCATATACAACAAAAGCTAAAGAATATACGCATTAAACATTTACGTATAACCATTGCACATTTAACCATAGACTTTGAATATACAACAAAATTTAAACTATATATCATTACACATTTAATTGTAAGCAATACACATTTAACCATATACTTTGAACATACAATAAAATCTAATATATATATATATATATATATATATATATATTAAACATACTTTTAATATTAGATAACAACATAAATGGCCATACAGCTGTCCAGGAACTCGACCCTAACAAAAAAACAGCATATTTTAGGGTTGACATGTTTAAATAAATAAAAAAACACGTCAACCACCATAATCATCAATCATCAGAAAACTCTTCAAGCTCCTATTCATTCTGAGGTACTTGGAATTCATCCAACTAGGTACGATTGAATCAATGATTGCCTTAGTTAGCCTGTATAAAATGTAAAGGACAAGTCAGGTTCGTTGAAGGCAGGAGGTAGATGATACGATTTTAGAACTATTCAGCATGAGTATTCAATTTATGTTTATGCGTGATAAGTGTAGATTTAAAACGATGAACATAAGATTTATGTGTACAGTAGATCATAAGATTTATGTATAAAATAGGTCATGAGATTCATGTGTAAAATAGGTCATGAGATTTATGTGTAAAATAGACCATGTGATTCATGTGTAAAATATAGGTCATGAGATTTATGTGTAAAATAGACCATGCGATTCATGTGTAAAATATAGGTCATGAGATTTATGTGTAAAAACAAATCATGCGTGATAAGTGTAGATTTAAAATGATGAACATGAGATTTATGTGTAAAATAGGTCATGAGATTTATGTGTAAAATATAAGTCATGAGATTTATGTGTAAAACAGATCATGCGATTTATGTGTAATAGATCATGAAATTTATGTACAAAATGAAATTAATTGTTTAGATGGTTTTTATACACTGCACGATTTTAGTTCGAAATTTAGGGTAAGAAGACGCAATTTACGTTGCATACTGCTTAAACAATGCGATTTACAGCAACAATATAACGCGAGATATAACTACACACTACAACCATGCCAGTACAATTGAGTCAGACTATTCTGGAAACAACCTGGTAACTAAATGCACATTTTCTCTACTAACTAAACAACAATAAACCTACAATTTACACTATAAAACCATGCGATATAAAGACCAACAATTACACACTACAAACAGAGCTCTCCAATCGCATTGTCATACCAAACAAGAAGCGATATACCATCTACGGATATTGCAGTTTTCAGACATTACTTTCAAACAGACATGCGCGTAAAATAAACCCAACTACCTCGTCTGAAAACCAGGAAAACTCAACATCAAACAATACATTCAACAACAACTCAAGCCTACCATAAACAACCCATGAATTAAATCGACAATTTATCTGGTAACAAAACACCAACAGGCCAACCATACACAGTCTGAACCTTCCAAGAACAATAAACTGTTTACCAGCCGGTCAATAGGCCTACTTGAATTTCTCTTTAAACACAAATGGAGACGAACCGGTTGGTAATTCGAACAACCAGTAAACATACCTTCGTAAGAAACATATATAACCAGTATTGACGTACCTTCAAACGACTTTATACAGTTAAACAATATTCCGATATTCACAAGCAACAGGTTTGTCGTTGACTACTAGATGAAGTTTGCCAAAAAACAGAATTACAATCCAATTGTCCTACCCTCGTCGGAGTTTGAACAGCAACAACCACACTGGAGTTATTTTAGGGTTTACAAATTTGTGACGGTCGCTTTTGTAATAAAAGTAATAAAAAGTAATTCTGAACCTATTTTTCTATTTATATACTTTCATGGTTATTTTTTGTCCAAAATTGGATCTTAGGTACCAATTGGTAGTATCCAATATTTGGATGCTGAAACGATATAACATACTTAGAAAATATATTTTTGGATATTTTTCTCTAAAAAATATATATCTATTTATTAATATCTATTTTTTTATATAGTATATTAATCATATTAATTATACTATTAAATAATAGAAATTATACGTTGAAACATATATTCTCTTTTATATTCTATTTAATTTATAGTATTAAATTCTTCTATTATAGAATATTAAAAGATCCTAATTTAGAATATCAAATAAAAAATTATATAAAATAATATTAGTTATTATAAAAATTATATTTTTTCATATTTAGTAGATAAATTCTAGAAAGAAAAAGTTACCGGTATACTTTAGATGTTATTTCACCCCAATAACAAACATGTTTCATACCTTATTAATTTGGAATTCCATAACCTATAAATTGTGCATGTATAACTATACGTATAAAAATATAAATATAAAGAAGAATATAATAGTTGTAAAATAAGAATAATATTAAACAATTAGTTATTTACATAAACTTCTAATAAAAATTAAATTTGTGAACATTTACATGTAAACTTTTTTTATAACAAACTCAACAATTGGTAAAAATACACAGTTTTATATACAAACATAAAGATAAATGTATAATAATATTAATAAAAATTTAATTGTTGGAATAAACTATAAATTTAACGGTATTTGTTAAAGTTGACTTATATAGATTTTGAAAAGAACACAATAAAACAAGCCAAATTAATGCATTTAACTTATACAGAAATTATCAAATTAGGTAATATATATGGTTCTTGCTTAAAAAAAAACTAATACACAATTAAACCAGTTTATTAGATACAACAAAACATTTTTTTGTATTAATTTTAAAAACAAAACAGTCAATTCAAATAGAAAAATAATAACTAAAAATAATAATATTAGTGAATAATTATAAATTGTTTAAAATTTAAATTTAATACAATTTAGAACTAAATTAAGATCTAAAAAAACTAAAATGAAAAAAAATAACAATAACATAACAAAACAAAATCAAACAATATAAAACAAAGACATAGCAAAATTAACATATAATATAGAAAAACAGAAAAAAGGAATTCGATTCAAAATTAGATGTATAATTGGAAAGAAATAAAACAAAATACATTATTTTTCAATTTTGAAAAATAAAATGAAAGTCAATATAATAAATTAAAAAATAATAATGAAAGAAATACCATAAATTGTTTGTAATAAAAAAAACAATGACAATAATAAAAAAAAGTAAAAAAAAAAATAGACATATACAAATATGATAACAAACATTAAAATAAATATCTTCATTGTCGAATAATTTTAGATCAAACCAAAAAAAAATTAAAAAAATAATCTAAATAATCATACTTTTATATTTAATAATCTGAATTTTATATTAGCAAAATTTAAATATATCTATTAAAATTATTATTAAAATATCAATACAGATGCTTTTGTTTTGGATACCGACACAAAACGATTTAAACTAAAGGGTGGCAACATGCGAATCTGATTCTTCTGACAACGTTATTTTTTCCGTCTGAGATTGAGAGATTATTTGAAACAAATGTGACTGGCTTTTACTATAAATTTTAAGATATTTTTAATTTTGTTTTTGCGATGGCCAAATATGATATAATAAAGATAAGTATAACCTTTTTGGGATGTTGCTGAGAAAGGACAAGTGCATTTATTTTATTGGTTTTGAAGTCAATGCGAATGCGATAGTGTCTTAACTTTTAGTGCGAACTAAGATACGGCTGGGCTAGCTATCATCTTTAATTGACTCTCATCAATATAGTTTGTTGTGTTGTGATACTACGTTACCTTTTATACATACGTAATTTACTCAACCAAAGCTGTTAATTAGTTGGATGATTTACAGCGAAGTAGGTTAGAATTGATGTCGTTTTTCAGGCGCAGGACCTGCAGGTTATGTATTACTTTGATTATTTTAACGTTAATTTGTTTAAAACATGGTTCCCAAACTCTTTTTTTTTTTGTGTGAAAACAGTTTTATAAAAAATAAAAATAAATTGTGTCATATTTTTATGAAATAAAATAAGTTTTTTTTCAAAAACAACTATCTCGAACAATTTTTTTGGTGAAATAGTTGAAAAAAAATAAAAAATTATATTACCATATGGTAGCTAGTATTCATTAGTAAAGACGATTCAATTAACGCTGTTATTTTTAATAAAAAAATATATTACCATATTGATAAAAAAAAACATCTTTATAAGGTGTAAGAGGTCATGAGATATGGAGTATTAGAGAGGAAATCAAATAGTAAAGACGATTTAATTGACGCTGTTATTTTTGGGGGTGAATGTAGGAAGTCGACACATTCAAAGAAAAAAGAAAACGAAAAGGCATACACAGAAGTTATTAATGAAATTAATGGATTTACCGAAGCCATTAGATTTAAGACAATGCATACTCTTATTAGGACTCGTTCGTGTAGTTTAACTCATATTGGAAGTCCAAATACCAGCATTTATGAACCTATGGTCGAGCTTCACAGAGCAGCCGACTCCACACCTCAAAATATCTTATATTCAAAAGAAGAAAAAACGTCAAATATTTTGACATGCAACTGTCGACATCCTAGAAACCGATTGAGAGGCATAATATTCCTCATGAGCCAAAACTCATGAGATAATCATGAAATTCTAATTGCCCTGCTAGACAACTTATAGAGTATCAGTATTTTTCGGCGGCTTTAACTTACATATGTATAATTTTTTACATAAAGACTTTACTTCTAAATTTTGGGGATACGCCAGCCTCATGTATTTCTTTTGAGGTAATGTTTTATATTGATGTCGTCGAATCAAAGGTTTGGTTACTCCTTCATCCCAAATTCCTCGGGTTTTTAAAAATTGTAGATATATCTCAAAGACAAGATAACCCTAACATTTGGAGGACTCTACTGGAACCACACTGGTGTTTGACCTCGTAAAAATCCTTTTTTCTACGAAGATATGGTGATGATCTCTCATTTTTTTAATAAATTCTCAGTTTCTCTTTTATAACATATATATATATATATATAATCAACACAAAGTAGTCGATGTTGTTTTTTATTCTAATAAAAATTGAAAGATGAGTTTTATCTTTATGAGTGGTATTACAAAAACTGGTGATATTCGATCCCTATGTCGGACTTGTCGCAACTCGAAGAGCCACAGTAAAATTTTCAAAACATGGATCAAACTCATTACCTTCTCGTTTGGTTTATTTTGGGGTGAGGGTAGTTTTATAAAGTATTTTAGTAAGTTTGGGGTATTTTGTGTTTAGTGTGAGGAGTAGTGAGATTAATGAGAGTGATTGGGGTATTTATACTTTTAATTAATAACCCATGGGCTTACAAGGTCAAGTTGTGAAACCGGATCGAGTTTAAGGACCCATTAGTTTTTAAGTAGATTAACAAATAACTTAGTCAAAAGGTGTTCACATTTGTCATGTTCAGATTTTATAGTGGAGTGATATGGTCCGAATTACCCCTGTTCGGATCAATTGGTAGGCTGTGTCTGTAATATCTGAACTCATCAGTATCCCCTTTTTCTAAGCCTTGAAAAGTATCTTTGGAAGGGTTAAAAAATCTACCAAGTCAAAGTCACTATCAATTTCGTCCGATCTGTTTGCGTTGTCCGATCTGAGAAGCTTATTTTCAACATCAATCCAGTTCAAATTTCATCAGGACCGTTTTTTCTTTCCAGAATTCTAAGATTTTTCTCTTGAATCGTGGGACACGTTTCAGTATTTGGTTTGACCTATCAGCCGTTATTTTTCCTAGATCGGTGCACCCATTAGGTCTAGAAAGTTACCTAGGTTTTGATTTTTCACACGTTTGCGCAACCTTTAATCATTGCAAAAAAACCCCTTTCAACTTCTCCTTGGTAATTGCTGCTTTTTACTGTTATATATATATATATATATATAACTTTTTACTATTCTATTGTCTTCCACACTCAAAGCTTGCCTAGAGATAAATTCATCTTCACCTTCAAATTGTTCGTGAGAGATTATATGTTCACAGTGAGAAACGCTTTAGTCAAAGGTGGTTTGTTGAATTTGTCAGAGTTAGAGAGCGAAAGAAGGTAGAGAGAGAGAATCGTATCGTCGCCGGTCTCCCCGTTTCTCCAGGTGAGAAAATCAGTCAGCCAAATCAGGACGCCGATCAAGGCTCATCTTCCTCCAAAAACCCTAGACTCAAACAGCTCTTGTTTAAGCCAAATCTTTCACCCTTCCCTTCTGCTTTTTATGTTCAAGAGTCTCAACACCTGGTCTGTTTCAACCATCAGAAAAACCTCGCCATTTATAGCTATGGGCTATGGCACAGAAAAGTCACCGGAGAAGATAATACCTCGCCGGACAACTCGGCAAACCTAAACCCGGTCCACACCATCACTGTCAAAACCCTTCGGACCAAGCCCTCTGGATCACAACCCCTACCAAACACTAGGCCTTCAGAGGAAACAAATGCTCAACCACCCGAACAACTTTTAATGCAGGAAACTGAACAACCTTCTTTAAAGGAAACTGACAAACCTTCCACAGTGATGGAGGAGATTATGGAAAACAACATCGAAGAGGCCCCCTTTGAGACCGAGGCATCAAGTCAAACAGGAGATGCTGCTTCTGATAAGAAAGGTAAGAGTAAGGTAAAAGTTTGTATGACCCATCTGGACTCGCTTCCGCAATTCTTTGAGGGTAGACCCTTGCTTTAAACATGTCAATGCCAAATACTTGTTGGCTTTACAAAACATCAACTATGTCTATACACATACTGCTGAGTTGGGTCGAATCCAAACCAAATGGGGGATTCCGGAGTCTGTAAAGGTAAGGATATCGATTACTCTGGAGCCCCCATGGACTGCAAACTAAATGAGGTGGTAGTGTACACCGAAGTGCTAAACTAGGGACTCTGGTTCCCTCTAGACCCAGAAATTGTTAAGTACTTTCATTTAGTCAAACTCGGTCCCAGCTAGTTAAGCCCCAATTCCTGGTACACACTCTTTGCCTGTATCATGTCATCCAAGTTGTCAAAGATCTCTCTTTTGATGGAGCAGTTTGCTGCTGTAGCAAGCTTGTGCAAGAACCATCAGATTCCATTCTAGCACCAGAACATGGAAAATAACTTTAAGGTTGTGGACGACATGCTAGAGTCCAAAAAATAATGGAGGACACAGTTCCTATTTGTTAGTTATGCCAAAAGAGTTCACCAGCCATTTGGAATAATATAAAAAAACCGTGCAAAGCTCAATGCATGGGCTTCGGAACACTAGGGGAACGTCTTCCATAATTGCTTTACATCAGGCAATTTTGTGAGGTCTCACCTATGGAACACCACAGGCCGGAAAGACCTTTCATATGAAGATCTGACCATCCCTCCTCCTCCTGATGTGATTCTCAAAAGGACAGAAGCCAAAGATGCCAAATTTTTCTTACCTTCCAAGGCTAAGGCTCCCAACAAGATGAAGAACAAAAAGAGGTTGGCTGCAACAGAGCTGGCTCAAACAGCTACAAAAGGAACTGGTTCAAGGAACCAGGAGGGCATTGATGTGGCTCTGCTCAAAGCAGTAGAGGTTGAAACAGTAAGGGAAGCTGTAGGGTCAAAGAACCCACCAAAGACTCCTAAAAAGGACAGGAAACGCAGGGCAAACAACGATGAGAAAGCTGCCAAGAAGAAGAAGGTTACCTTGGGGGAAGAAATAATCCTTTGCCCTTCGGAAATCCAACCACCACCAGCCCCTACCGACCCTACCCTGCAAGAGGAGATCCCAACAGACCTTCAGTCCGGAGAGATTTATGTTGGAAGGAATGATGAAGTGGACCTCAGTGCCCTTCAAGACATTGGTTTGTACTTTAATGATTTTGAGAAGGATGATTTTGCAGGTCCTTATCGTCCCTCCAGTTCCTCCAACATGGTGACCTACAATGGGAAATCATTCTCCGTATCCGGAGAGCAAGATGTTTTGAGTCACGCCCTCCTCAATTATATCCGGACAGTACTTGATCTGGAGAGGCAGGTGAAAAGTCAAAGCAACCTTATCAACTCCCTCACTTCTAACGAACAATCTCTGTTAAGCAGTCTCCTAAGTGCTCAGCAAAGTATAGTGGTACTAAAGAAAGAGAAGAAGGATTTGGAAACTAAGCTAGCCGCATCGGAAGCAGCCAAAACTGAGCTCCAAACTAAGTACTCTGACTTAGAAACTTCTTCCTCACAAAACCTCACAGCGTTGAAGGAGTAGTTGAAGACTAAGGATGGTGTTATTCAAAGCCTAACCAACGAAAATACTAAGCTAGAAAGCACCATTTCGGAGATGACCAAGGAAAATGAGATCATGAAGAGTCAGCAAGAGAAAGCTATCAAGGCAGATATTGAAGAGTATGCCAATGGAGTAATAGGCTCCTTAGAAAAAATAGATGATGGGATTAAGTCTGGCATGGTGTTGTTGTTTCATGAGACCTTCCCTAAGAGAACCCTTGGTCCCTTGTGGAAGTATGTAGAGTATGAGGACATCCTATTCCATACTCTAGAAGATGGTGACAAGCGCAACTACTCAAGTGGAATAGATTTCACAACCGACGATGAAGAAGGAACACGTGAGAGTTCGAGTTCCAAACTCAAAAGTCTTAAGGTTTTATCACGTATAATTGTTTTTATCTTTGTGAACAATCGAAGTCCTTGGATGGCCAAGACACATTTTGTGTTACTATTCGGTTGAAGTCTGAATAAGTCCTTTGAACACCCAAAGTCCTTGGATGGCCAAGGTATGTTTTGTATTACTGTTCGATTTAAGTTCGAACAGGTTTAATTTATCAAACTTTCTTTTTGTTTAATACATTTTTTTAAATGTTTCATAGCTAATGTTTAAGTAACCCCTAGAATTTCAGAATTATTGAAGTGAGAGTGTTTAATATCTTCAATGACATGTATTTAATAGTTATAACCAACCATCAAGTTTATCTGATACACCAAAGATCCAAGGTATTGAACAACTGATTTATAATTGAATTGAATTGTACTAAAATCACTCCAAGTTTTTTAAAGAAGGCATTATATATTATTGAAGAAAAGACCGGACACCTCATTAAAACCTCCCCGCGCCACCAGGATAAGAAAAAGTATGCCCCCGAATATTTACATTGGTATTTAACAAGTAAATATTTACATAAAAACTTAACTTTAAATATAACCTGAGATGTTCAATATTCCAAGGGTGCTTCAAAACTCTCTCTTCTTTGTCTTGAAGTCTATATGTCCCAAGTTTGAGCTTTTCATAGATCTCATAGGGGCCTTCCTAGTTCAAAGCCAACTTACCAAACTGTTTCTCCTTGGTATGTAAGAAGAATTTTCTTAACACCTTATCTCATGGTTGAAAATCTCTTCTTTTGACATTGGAGGAAAATCTGCTCCTCATCAAACCTTGGTAGTGAGCAGTTCTTAAGTGTGCTTTCACCCTTCTTTCTTCTATTAAGTCCAACTGATTCCTAATTTCTATCTCATTAGCTTGTTAGGAATAGTTGTGGACTTTGTACGATGGTAAGGTAGTTTAAATGAGGATAATTGCATCCATCTCAGACACCAAGGAAAAATGAGACTCTTGTGTAGCATCTCGAGGAGTAGTTTGGTAAGCCCACAACACTTCTTGAAAATAGCTTGGCCATTTCCCCGCAAAAACTTCTAAATTATTTTTTAATCCATAAAAATGGTCTCGTTGGCAACTTCAACCTGGCCGTTTGCTTGCGGATAAAAATGAGAAGAAAAACAATGCTGAATAACTCTAGAAGCACAAAAATTCTCCATATCTGTGTTATCAAACTGTGGTCCATGGTCTGTAATAATATTTTAAGGGACCCCAAATCTGCAGTAAATATTGGATAAGATAAATCTAATGACAGCCTTCGAAGTGGTCCATACCAAGGGAGCTGCCTCTATCCATTTTGAGAAGTAATCAATAGCAACTATAATAGTTCTGCACCTCCCGGATACCATAGGTAGAGGTCCAACTAAGTCCATCCCCCATCTGGAAAAAGGTATTGGCTCAAAAATAGACTCCATAGGTACTACTGGCACATGAATTTCATTCATATACCTTTGACATGTATCACATTTCTTCACCATTTCTTTAGCATCTGCCATTATGGATAGCCAATAGTATCCAACTAATATGACTCTCCAGGTTAGTGTCTTGTACCCACAATGTGTTGAGCCCTCCCAATCATGCAGTCTGGACAAAATAACTTGGGATTCTTCAACCCCCAAACAACGTAGGAGGGGTCTACTGAAAGATTTCTTATAGAGAATTCCCCTTATTATAAAAAAACCACGTGCTTTATATTTAATCTTTTTTTTCACAGCTTTGTCCGAAGCCAAAACCCCATCAGAAATATATTGAAGGAGTGTATATCTCCAATCTTTAGGTTGAATCACATGTATGCTCATACTTTCCCTATCTTAGTTGTTTTGACTTGGCTGAATGGAAGGGCATTCTTGTATGTGAATCCAATGGTAGGATTCAGAATATGATATAGTTGCTAAAGAGTCTGCCATTGTATTATCTAATCTGAGAATATGCTCATAACAAACCCTTTTGAAGTCTATTGCCATTTCTTTCAAGATGAGTAAGTATTTGATCAGTTGCTCCTTCCACGCCTCAAACGAACCTTGAGCGTGATGGATAAGTAGTTGAGAGTCACTTATCAACCGAACTCTCTTAGCCCCACACAGGAGAGCCAGTTTAAGACAATCTATAGCTGCTTCATATTCAGACTCATTGTCAGAGGCCCCAAACCCAAAGCATATAGCTTGATACATCTTATCACCATATGGATGGGTCAAGAAAACTCGAGCCCCACAACCCATGGTGCTTGATCCACCATTAGTTCAGACCATCCACTATTTCTTGGTTTTATCTTCTAAAGTTTGTTTAGAGTTTATGTCCGTATAGAATTCTACTAAGAAATCAGCTACTGATTGGGATTTAATAGTTGTTCGGGGGGGGGGGAGGGAAATCAATGTAGTAATCGCCCAATTCTATTGACCACTTGGTCATCCTGCTTTATATATCTGCCTTTTGAAGAACATTTTTTAGTAGGGAAAACGTCTGGACAATGATGGAATGACATTAAAAATACGGCCTTATCTTTCTTGCTGCAATCACTAAGGCTAGCGCCAACTTTTCCACCTTTAAATACCTCTTCTCAGCATCTAATAAACTTTTGGTGATGTAGTATACTGTACGAGGATAATTGTCCATTTCTCTTACCAGAACTGCACTTATAACACATTCTGAAACAACCAAACATACATAGAACGTTTCTCCTAGAACGGGTTTGAGGAGAGTCTTTGGTGATGATAAGTGTTTCTTTATCTCAACGAAATCCTGGTTACACTGTGGAGACCAATTGAAGTCTTTAGCATTCTTCAAGGTTTGAAAAAACGGAGCATATTTGTCCGACTAAACCTATTTAAGGCAGTCAATCTTCCGGTGAGCCTTTGGACCTCTTTAACATTTCGAGGAGGATCCATTTCCAATAGTGAACTAAGCTGATCCGAATCGTGTTGAATACCTTTTTCACTTATTATATAACCCCAAAACTTTCCAGATCGGACCCAAAACACACATTTCTCTGGATTTAATTTCAAATTCACAATTGTTAAATTTGCAAACGTTTCTTGAAGATCAATTATGTGTAAATCCTCCTCCAGGATTTTAACCATCATGTCATCTATGTATACTTCCATATTTGTGCCAATCTGATTAACGAATGTTTTGTTCACCAACCTCTGATAAGTAGCCCTAGTATTCTTTAACCCAAAGGGAAACACCTTGTAGCAATGGAGACCTCTGTCTGTTATGAAGTTAGTATGATATTGATCCTTCAGATCCACATGTATCTGGTTATACCTAGAGAAAGCATCCATGAAGGACAGCAACTTGTTTCCAGACGTAGAGTCTACCAATTGATCTATCCGGGGGACAGGATAGAGATCTTTGGGCAAGTTCTGTTAAGGACAGTGAAATCAATGCACATATGCCATTTCCCGTTCTTTTTCTTGACTAACACCGGATTGGCAGTCCATAAATGATATTAGGATTCCTTTATGTGTCCCATCTTGGTAAGCCGATCAACCTCTTGAACTATCACATCTGCTTTTTCCTTAGAAAAAGCTCTTCTTTTTTGTACAACAGGTGCAACATCACTCCAGATGGACAACTTGTGTGAAATAACACTTGCGTGTACTCGGGTTACATAACTATTGCACCAAGAAAACACATGCTGATTGTTCAGCAAAAAAGTCAACAACTTCATTTTCAAAAATTGCGTTGTATGATGTGGGGCAGTCTACCATAACGAATAATACCCTCACCATCTTTTTAAAAGGCCCCTTTCCTAACAACACTTCTTCTTCAAATTCCCCAATTACATCTGCAGAGCTCCCTGTGAAGCCCACAATAGTTTTTTTTAGTGTTGAATAACAGTTGGATTCCTCATCTGTTTGTAAGAGCTTAAGAAGAGGATGTTTGCTGAACTGCATGTAACGTTCAAAATTCAGCGTATATTATTGCCCCCAATAGATGCTCCTATGGCCACCACATCCTCATGAGGCCCTGCAATATTCCTCAAATCATCCTCAGAAAAAAGTATGAATGGGAAATGGGTTTGGCACTGATGGGAAAAAATTACTCCTTCCATTTGAGTGGCCAAATTATGGACATGACTCTTCCTTGATGAAGGGGTGGGTGATGCCACAGTATCTCTTCCAAAGATAGTTAGTGATTCAAAGAAACTGATCAGTCTGGACACCGTCCTGGTTTGTTCTGTTATGACTCCCACCTTATCCGAGTTGGATTAGGATCTAGGTACTCAGAATCAACATTGAATCTTTCAAGAATCACCATCACCCCTTCTTGAGCAGATGTTCCAGGATTGTTTGTAGGGCCCGTCCGAGGAGCATTGTCAGGCCGGTTTCCACTTCTTCTTTTGACATAAGCTCCAAGTTGCCTTTTTCAATAAGGTTTTGCACTTCCTGTATTAATGCTATGCAGTCTTGAGTGTTATGACCTATATCATTGTGATATTGGCAAAAACAAGTATTTCGGCTTTCCTTGAGAGATTGTAGTGCCGCCGGCTTCCGAAAATGGACTTCCTATTTAGTCTTATCATATATTGTGGCCATATTTTCCCTTAGCTCTGCAAAACACTCCAACTGAACTCAGTGACCTCTTTCACCTCTTGATTGTTGGCTCTAGGCTTGATTCTGGTTGGATTGAGTTTGTTTAGTCTGGTTGGATCCTTGTCTGGTCTCCTAAGCCTTGTAACCGGACTGGTTAGCGGCTGTAGAAGTTGTTATGGTGGACCTCACCTAAAGGTGCACCCTAGTTTTCTTTGTCTCTTCCACATTGATCTGCTTTCCCACTTGATTTAACAGGCCACCCCAAATCATAGCTTTTTTCCTGGTTACAGAATCAGCCAGGTTCCCAGGATTCAACCCTTGTCTTAGAGAAGCAATTGTCACCTGTTCGAAGTAATATACTAATTCGTTCTTTGTATTCACGAATCGACTTATGTAGTCCTTTAAAGACTCATTTGGTTCTTGGGAACAATGGATAATGGTATCCTCATTACCCTTCACCTCTTTACTTCCAACGAATTACCTTCGGAACGCAACCTAGAATGTATAAAAGTTTCTAATACACCCCTGAGGTAAACTATTATACCATTTAAGAGTACTTCCCGTAAAAGTTTGGGAGAATTCTCTGCACAAGATTTTTTCATCATCATCAAAATTCATCATGAAGTTCTTGAATTTCTCCAGATGGTTGTCCGGATCTCGACTTCCATCAAACTTTACCATTTTGGAGCTGTTAAATCTTTTGGGTAGGTTTCCGGACTGTATTTTTGCAGACAAATATGACTGCCTCCAGTTCTTATTACGACTAAAGACTGTATCTTCATTAGGTGTTGCAAAAATACATGGTTTGGTCTGAAAGGCAAAATGATCTATCAGCAACTTATCAGCATGCCTGTGGGATGACCTTCTGCCCAGATGCATTTTAAGCCTACCATGCCTATCCCTATTTCTTGAATACTTTTTGATTAACTTCATCTTTTTTCTAGATCTCCCTTCATCATTTTTTTATAGCAAAGATTCCTCAAGCTCAGCCTCATTCGAAGAGCTACTGGAGGACTCAGACTCTGAACTTTCAACAGGCTTAGACCGATATGTCTTTTTAGAGCCGAGATGAGTCTTTTTTGAACTAAGATGAGTCTTTAGTGATGGATCATTCTCCCCAGGATTGTCACTATGGTGAATAGCTGACCCCCTTGATTTCTCCCTGATACCTTTCTCTGCTTGTTTTATGGCCCTTAGCGATTCTATCTCTACTCTCAACTGATCTCGCTCCTCAATGGTGTATTCCTTGTTTCCCCTGACCGTTTCCACCACAGGAGGTGGAGTACCTTGCTCGTTCGGATTCATCCGAACTGGTTTTCTTACTGGTTTTGAATGTAAAATTCAAGCACCTTCGTGCTCCCATTGTGGTCGCCAATTTGGTTTGGTTTATTTTGGGATGAGGGTAGTTTTGTAAAGTATTTTAGTGTTTTGGGGTATTTTGTGTTTAGTGTGAGGAGTAGTGAGATAATTAAGCAGCTTGCTTGTATTAAATGTTGATCACCCTCATTAATGAGAGTGGTTGGGGTATTTATACTTTTAATAAATAACCCATGAGCTTACCGGGTCAAGTTGTGAAACATGGTCGAGATTAAGGACCCATTAGTTTTGAAGTAGATTAGCAAATAGTTTAGTCAAAAGGTGTTTACATTTATCCTGTTCGGATTTTATAGTGGAGTGATATGGTCCGAATTACCCCTGTCCGGATTAATTGGTAGGCCATGTCTGTAATATCCGAATTGATCACCTTCAAACTTATTATTTTATTTATGTTATAAATTGGTATAAATTATATTTGTAGTCGATTATTACATTGTTTACATACTGCTTATCGTAATTTTAAGATTTTTGATCGAGCAAAAAGTAACGAAGTGAGTAGATGTTTTTGCAGATTTAAAAATACGGGTTACCCAAACACTAGTCTAAGAGATTCCACATTTTCTTACTATTGATAAAAAAAATCGATCTACATTTTTACCAATGGACAACACACCTATAAACTTGGACAACTTACAACGGGTGACCAAGATGAGGCAGACATCAATGATTTTATAGCACCTGCCATGGTGGGGCCATCGAGGGAAGTTTACTTACCAACCTACTACAAATATTCAAACAAACATCTGAAGGTAAAAGTGTCAACCATCTAACCAAATATGTTGAAAAATAATATTGAAAGATGAAAATAAGCCCTTATCTCATGACAGAAGGTTCAGGAAGGAAACATCATTGCAGGTTTGGAAATTATACCTAGAATAATGGTATAAGAGGTTACGGTCGGTGTTGAGGGTTGATCCATACAAAAAAAATATAAAAAACCTCACGAAGATTTGGATGTACCAACCTAGAAACATGTAGAAGCCCATAAATTAAAAAAAATCATAAAATATCTCTCATAAAGGCCTATGACTTAGGACATGTGATGACTCAATTCACTCTATCACCCAAGAAGGTCCATATCAATCTTGAGCGAAAATTAGCTGCCACTTGTATTTGGTAGATTTAGCTTGCTCTCAATGTTAGTTTTTTACATAACCGTACAACTTCTTTTATCTAACCTAATGCTTTTAGTCTTTATTTATTTCAGATGATGTAGAACATTGACACCATTTGATGAATGATGAAGGATAATGAGTTAACCTTACTGATTTTTTTAAAACCTTATGTCATCTCTTATCAAGTTAGTCAAAGTCGTGATTATATTAACATATAACTAAAAAACAATAAATTTATTCTTGTAAGTTTCAAAACTTTTGTGAAAAGAGGCTAGTTTGCCACGATATACAGTTGAATGATCTTTGAAAGAAAAGAGAGAACTAAACTGCAGAGACCCAAGCCTTGAAAATAAAGTATCAAGAGTTGGTTCCTAAAAATGAAGAGTTGGTGAGAAAATGAATGAGAGGCTTCCAAAAAATAGTCAAAGCCACTAAGGATTAATGTACGAAGGTGATTTCGCTCTAAAATACCCAAGATTTGAGCCAACATGGTGGTCGATATCTACAATATATTCCATGACCCATTTTTTAGAGATTTTGTGGTTCTAAATTCCTGAATTAAACCGATCAAAAGGCCTCACGAAAAAAGAAGAACAAAGCAGAGAAGGTTAATGTAATTCTCTTCAAACTAACGTTTTTAGAGAGTTTTTTATTACAATAATAATTTTATCTTCATTATACTCTCGACAAAATAAAATTAAGAAAGATCCCATGTCTATGGGTCACACATGCTGTAATTTTATGGCCATCATCCAGAATTTTATTTATTAAAACAAAATGTCGCATAAGTCTACTTTTGTAATGTATTATCTAGCCATATTATACTACAAACACTAAAATAGACCATTGACAAACATGTTTTATCCATGATGCTAGTTGGAACCTTTCAAAATTTTCAAGGTCTGCTGATATGGATTCAAACCATAAAGATTCTAATACAACGAACGAAACATTAAGCATTCTATATCGTCATGATTTAGAGGAAACGGTTGATAAGTTTAAGGGTGGTGTCGTTCAAGAAGTTTGTTGTAAAATTTATCTCAGACCCATGATCTAAAGCTTTTCTGCTTCTGTCCCAGTGGTAAATGTCTTATGAGACTTAGCCGACTCAATTGGGTACACAACATCATTTTGATAATATAGATAGTATCGACCTTGGCGCTTTGAAATATGCATATGATGTTGTTTTCCAAACAAATTTAAGTTTCAACTGAGGTCAATCGAGTAACATCACTTCAAGAGGGATAATCGGTCTAAAACTTTTTCAAATAATTCAAAAAATATTTCGAAAACATTTTACCATATATAATGTTATTTGTATATATTAATTCTTTATAAAAATTTAAAAATAATAATTTATATCAATTAAATTAAAACACATTTAAGATAATAATTTTGTAATGGCCACTAGAAAATGTTAAAATTGTTATAATTAATTATGTTATTTATTTTTTTACAAAATTGGGTAGGATATGAAAAACACATTTCATCTTTTACTTCTTATATTGTTATAATAATTTTTATTCATTAATTAAATAATTAAATAATTAATAAATAATAACTATAACCATCCAAATACAAAAAAAACATAACAATTCATCGTAACAGATTTTGTTTAATTATAATAAATCTTAGCGGATAAAAGGAGGTAAATCCTTTTAGAAATATAATTAGTTAAGATTTAATTTAATTTTGGTCAAGATCTAATTCATATGGTTTATATGTATTCTTATTTTTATTTTTTTAATCATGTAATTTATTAATAATAATCGAATGTCAAATTTGTTTACTAAAAATCATTTAAAATTTGATAAGGTATGAACAACGATCTAGTGATATATTAGTAGTATTTTCAAATAATCATTTATGATACGAAACAAATAAATCTGAGTTGATTTGAGTTAATTAAGTCCAAATCCAAGGAACTCGATTCTGGTGCAAAACACGACCAAGAACGCTGGCCTGACAGTCTTAATTAACCTTATGGTCATTTAAAGCCAGCGTTGGCTAACGTGACCAGTTGACCGCTTAAGACCAAGCACTAACCAATGTGTCTAACTGGTCACTAAAGTTAAGTTGGTCAAGATTGGCCCAATATTAATAAGCGACCGACTGGTCGCTCATGACCAACCTATCCAAAATTAGCCCGACAAGGAGGGATCCTCATTCGGCTCGACAATGAGCTCAAAATGAGCTTGCGTTTTGCATCCCCACAATCATTAGTTGAAAACAACTTAGCTCTATCACTCCTATCTCCCAATGCTTATTTTACTTGAAAAAACTTAGAGGGAGTAACCAACCCTCGACGGGATTTCCTACTAATAAGGGCCAAGATAGAATGATGCCATATATCGAGACTTTCTATAGACCAGATGACAACGAAAAAATTGTTTTTCATTCCTCCCAAATGTAGACTCCCCTTTCACATCATCCTCTGTACTACCCTTAACTTAGTAATGGGAGACGACGGGAAAGTCGTAGCCACCCTGAGAAAAATAATGTTGAAAATTTTGGTAGGGATCGAGAGACAAGCCAAGACCGAGATGGAAAAATATTTGGTATTTGACTCATCGTCCTCCTACAACCTTATATTAGGAAAATATTGGCTTCCTGACTTTAACACTACCCTCTCTCTTTAACATCAATGTGTAAAATACCTTGTGAAATACGAAGTAGGAATAATCATAAGATACCATGGGCTATGTTACGAAGATATTCGGGAGGATCCGCAAAGCTTAGTGCTAACCCACAAAATACAAACGTTAGCCTGACCCAAAACTTGTCAGCATGAGACCTTAAATATTCCATGGCCATGGACGACTCGATGGAGCACCAATCCAAGTTCGTGGAGAGGGATGAGTTAGAAGAGGTGTATATTAGATGAGGAGTTAACTGAGTAGTTAACGTCAGAATAAATTTAGGAAAGGAGATGAGGGCAAGCTTAATACTCCTATTAAAGGAACACAAGGATGTCTTCACATGCGATATGACCTCGTTAATAGGTATTCCTGAATCATTTGTGATATAGATTAATTTGGTTCGGATGCTATTTAGGTAAAGTGGCGGAGGCGTATTAACTGTAATATGAGAAGTAGAGAAATAATAGAGTTGTTATATTTAATATTTAGAGAGATAAAATTCATCCCCCTTAAGTGGTATTCTCAAAAGTCTATATATGCTGATTTTAGGTTTATGGGCCAATAGGTTGGGTTATGGTTATGGGCCAAGTCCAAAGACCAAAAAAGTCCATTAAACATTATTCATTTATATATTAAGTATAAAGTAATAAATAAGAAAGTATTAAATGCATTTGCGCTGAGATAACTAAGTCAAAAGGTAAAAGTGTATTATTTGCCTTAGGTCAGTTTTTCCCTTGAAGAAATACGACCCTCTCAAAGCAATCATCCCTGATATTTCGGATCTCAAATGTATTTTGGGAGGTCTAACTAACATATATCCGAATCACACTTATTTATTTCTCCAAATCTGATTTTCCAGTATTATTTGACTCTGGTGATGAACATATTTGAAACTCCTCCGATGGCAAAATTTGAAGATGGTTATTATCCGAGAATTGTAGTTTTTAATAAGTTTTACCTTATAAAACGTGTCATTTCTTGATTGGAGCCACATACTTGTTTTACCTTACGTGAGGCGAGCCAATTAATCGAAAGCATTTACACTTCTCTAGAGGTTATAATTATTAGTAGCGTTTCCACTTCCCTAGTAGGGTACTCAAGAGTATTTTACAGCTTCTTTTATATGCTCTTCTTTCATTTTCCCATTTTAAAGGTTTTTAGAGAGATAAAATTTACATCTTAGAGAGAGAAATTATTCTTCTCCATCGATGTCTAGTTAACCACCGACGATATTGTTTTCTCTCTTACCACTTTAACCACCGCAAATATTTTCTCCGACAACATTCTGGTGTTTGTATGTTCACCCCCAGAAATGCATTAACCAACGCAGGTTGGTTAAATTTATCTAAGTTAGACAAAGAGAAGAAAAAAGTAAAGGATGCTGCTGGGTTGCCTGACTCCATGGGCACAATTGTAGTAACTCTATCAATCAACTATGGAGGAGTCAATCCCTATAATATATGCAATATTCACTTCTCACAGTCGTTCACCAAAGCCATCTCGCAAATAGCCACTAGTTGTCTGATTCCTTCAACATTCAAAGCCATGAGTTCCGACTCTGAAGAAAATACTCCTCGTAGAGTGACCAGACAGTCTAAACGAAATATTCATCCATCCGGAGAGATAGGGTAAACGCAACAAAAGAAACCTTTCAACAATCCCTCCCCATAAAATACAAACATGGAAAATAAAATATTGTACCCTTCGATCCCAATCAAGCTCTCTCCCTATAGCCAACTGAAGAGGAAAACATAACTTCTAACCATGTTGAAATTTCAGGATCTAACACGAAGATCATGGAAGATAACATGGAAAACATCAATGAAAATTCTACCATAGAGACATCTTGTCAAACTTGGAAGACTTCAAAGCCAACTAAAAAGAAAACTTTGGAGTAAAAATATATTAAAGACGACAAAGGAAAATGCAAGGCTCTCAAAATAGAATTTGAAGCATTTCCTTTGTCTTTGGTAGGCATCGCATGCCCAAATTTACAAAGGCTAGCATTAAATACCTTTTGGCTCCAGATAAGATTTCTTATAATTACTTTCATGAAAAGAACTAGAAGTTATTCGCGTTAAGTAGGGATATCTCGAAGTGGTTAAAGTTATGATGCCTAAACGTGGAGATAATCTAATGGACTGTGATTCTAGGGAGCTAGTGGTTTATACAGATGTTCTCAATTAGGGCATATGGTTTCCCTTGCACCCTGAGATTGTATTTCAGTTTAGTAAGATTGTATCCAAGTCATGCTAGTCTGAATGCCTGGTTCACGTTAATGGCATGCATCATAGCAGTAACGCTATCCAAAATCACGATGCTAATGGAAGAACTTGCTACTATTGCAGGTCTGTCTTGCAACTCCTAAACTCTATTTTACTATTTTAATATCGGGAATAAGTACAAGGTGGTAGATGATCTGCTGGAGGTAGATAAATTATAGAAGACAAAATTTCTCTTCATTAATGACCGGTAGGAGAATGGTAAGAAAACCACCTCTCATGGAAATCTGTGTCGGCTTACTAGACTCTTCAAGAATATAGGTAGACCTCTTCAAACCTCTTCGAACTTCTATTCTTTCCTCTAGATATTTTATTACTTATCTTTAATGTAATTCATTTAATAGCCATTTGAAGCCTTATATGCACCACCTGGAAGATGTGAAGATCACTTTTAAGAAACTAAAATGTGGGCAGAAGCAAAATGGTCTAATCACTTCCATCAAGGCTTCACTTCTGCTAACTTCGCTTGAAGTCATCTTTGGAGGACTAACCCCGAGCATGAGTTGACATGTGATCAGTTTTCCACTCCTCTCCGACCCTTTGTTAATCTAGAGAGAGTTGAAGCTGTTGATGGAAAGCTATATTTTTCAACCATGAACAGAACCCTCAGTCATGGGAACAAGAAGGATAAGAAAAACAAGGAAGACTCATCAAAGAGTGTTCCTAAAGAGAAACCATATAAACTTGATAAAGCCATGTTAGTTGTTGTTGCTACCATTATTGAATAAGGCGATGTGACCACTAAGCTTCCTGTGTCGAAGAAAAAGAAGACACGCAAGAGAAACAAACAAGGCAGTGACAAAAGAGGTAAGAAGAAAAATAAAATATCAGCTCCTTCAAAGATAGTACTGCGTTCGGATATTATCCCTCGTACAATCCCTTTTGTCAATCCTCCTCCAAATTCTGTATTTGATCCTCCCTCTGTATTTCTCCTCACATTTGAGAGGCAGATCTTCAGAGATGATAACATGATTGGGGATATTGGAGGGGGGGTTAACTTTGATGCATTTGAGAAATACTTCTTAGAATCTACAAGAAACACCACCAATGTGGTGTTTGATGGTGTTCCCTTTGAGTTTTCAAATGAAAGAAACATGTTGCGATATTCGATGTTGAGTTATGTGAGGCCTATCGCAGAGCTAGAGAGAAGTGACGTTGAACTGAGAGACCATTATTTCTTTTTAAGAATAAAACAAGAATCAGAAGGCTTCTCTTGAAGAGGAAAATACTAGGGTTGTCCATTTATCCGAAGAGGTCAATTCTCTAGAAGAAGAACTTGCCAATGCAACTGAGGATTTCTAAGGGTTGTTGTCTTCTAATTCTGAAAAGATCACTTTGGTGATAAATCAACAGACTACTGATAAGCGCACCATCAAAGGCCTATTGAAAGAAAACACTGATTATGAGGCCCTTATAAAAAAAAATACGAAGATGATGTGGCTTCTCGTAAAGCAAAGTACATACAAGAGGAAAATGATGCACTAGATACGTACACTGATGAGATCCTGAATTTCTTTGATAAGTGGGATGCTTCAATCAAATCCAACATGGTTTTGTAATTTAATAAGATATTCCCCAAACCAGTCTTCAGGTCTTTGTGGAAGTTGATTCCAGAAAAGATATGGAACCACGATATGGTTATTGCATATTAGTTGGGTATATCTGTGAAGTCATCCATCAATGGCTCCAATGACAATGATGCAAGGGATTTTGACTTTTTTGTTAACTCAATGATTCTGTCTATTAACTTTACAAATTTTTGTTTTTATAACTCAATATCCAATTTATTTAGAAATAATTCATTTTAATAATCTAAATAAACTTTACTTGACATTATAGGAACTTGATACACAAGCCATTCTAAGACAATTCGTTTGAAGGTAAATAAAGTTAATATATGAGTCATTCAAAGGTAATCTATTTGAAGGAAAAAGAACTTAGTAAACAATCCATTCGAAGGCACAAAAATTTCATACATAATCCATTCGAAGGTAATCCATTCAACGGTACATAAATTTTTGATACAATCCATTCGAAGGTAATCCATTCGAAAGCACACAAATTTAATAAAAAAAACATTTTAAGGTAATCCATTCGAAGGCACACAAATTTAATACACAAGTCATTCGAATGTAATTCATTCGAAGGCAAACAAAGTTAATACACAAGTATACTTATAAACAAATTTTAAAGGCAAATAAAGTAGATTAATAATGACTCGGACACCTCGTTAAAACCTCATCGAGTCACCATGATAGGAAAGAGTTCCCTCAAATATTTACTATGAACAAAAACAAAATAAATATTTACAGTACACATTTACTCGAGGTACAACCTTAAAAGTTCGACGTTCCACAAGTCCCTCAAAGGACTTTCTTCTTGAGCAGCCAATCGATATGTTCCCCATTTAATACTTTCACGCATTGCACAATATAGTCCTTCCCAATTTGGTTCCAGATTTCCGAATTTCTTGTCTTTGGTGTGCAAATATAATTTTCTCAAAACTTTATCCCTCACTTCGAATTATATTCTTTGTATTCTATATCATGCATGCTTCTCATTAAACCTTGATAATGCACATCTTTTAATAAGCTTTTACTCTTTTTTTTCAATTAAGTCTAGCTGAGCTCTCACTATTGTCTCATTTTCCTCTTCAAAATAATTTTGAACACTAAAAGAATGAGAAGAAGATTCTATCATTTTTATTATATATATCTCATAAACCAATGCAAAAAAAGAGATTCTTGTGTAGCAGTATGAGGAGTAATTCGATAAGCCCGCAGTATTTTTTTTAAGTAATCTGGCCATTTGCTTGTCTCTCATTTTAAATTATTTTTGAGACCTATCGAATTAGTTATGTTCACAACCACTATTAGTCCGTTAGCTTTGGGATGAAAAGGTGAAGATAAAAAATGTCGAATTCCTCTAAATTTACAAAAACTTTCCATGTCCCCGTTGTCAAACTGAGGATCATTATCTGTTGTGATACTTTTAAAATACCAAATCTACAACATATATTGGAAATAATAAATTTGATTACTGTTTTGGAAGTAGTTCTAGAGAGAGGTATAACTTCTACCCACTTAACGAAATAATCCACTGCTAGTATAATGGTTCGACACCCTCTGACAGACATTGGTAGAGGTCCCACCAAATCAAGCCCTAATTTATCAAAAGGCACTACTTTGGATATTGATTTTATAGAAACTGCTGCTATATGTATTGCATTTCCAAATCTCTGACAAGGATCACCTTTTTTAACTAGCTCTTTAGAATCTGTCATGATGGATGACCAATAATATCATGCTAACAAGACCCTACTAGTCAAATCTTTGTAACTACAATGGGCAGATCCTTCTCCATCATGTAATTTAGATAAAATTACTTTGGACTTATAGGATCCAAGGAAGCACAATAGAGGCATGCTATAAGATTTCTTGTAGATTACCCCTCCTAAAACCAAAAACTCATGTGCATTAAACTTCAATTTCTTAGCTATGATTTTATCTTTAGAAAGACTTCTTTTAATAATGAATTCTTAGATCTCCTGCCTCCAATCTTAGCTTGTTATTGTGGATACATGACAACTTTCCTCAATTCTGATTCCCATTGCGAGGGTTGTTGTTATGGATTGCCATTCTTGTACCAAAATCCAAAGATATGCCTCGGTGTATGCAACATGGCTAAAAGGCTAACACTGCTACTACCAAGGCTAAGGTTAACTTTTCCAACTTTAGATATATTTTCTCAGCATCCAAAAAACTCTTACTAACATAATAAATTGGGTGAAAGTAATTTTCATTTTCCCGGACTAACACTGCACTCACGGCATGGTCAGATACTACTAAGTATACATATAGTATTTCTTCTATACTGGTTTAAACAGAGTATTGGGCAAAGATAGATACTTCTTGATTTTGAGGAATACCTTATCGTAGTCTGTGTACCAATTAAATTCGTTTGCATTTCTTAACATTTGGAAGAATTGTGCACACTTATCTGATGATCTTGATATGAATCTCTTTAAAGCTTCCAGTATTCAAGTTAACACTTGAACCTCTTTTGTGGATTTGGGAGGGTCAATAACCAGCAATACATCTATTTGTGTTGGGTCAACTTGAATAACTTTCTCGTTAGTGACTACCCTAAAAAATTTCGGATTGCAAGCCAAAGGTGCACTTCTCTCGATTTAGCTTTAAATTGATGAGTCCGAAGTTGGAGAAAGTTTCTTTGAAATCAATAAAACGATCATTCTCCCTTAGAATATATACCATCATGTCATCAATATAAACTTCTACATTTCTCCCAATCTGACTGGAAAACGCTTTGTTCACGAAACGTTGGTAAGTAGCCCCAACATTCTTTAAACTGAAAGGCTTATAACAATGCAGCCCCTTGTCAGTGATAAATGTAGTATGATTCTGGTCCTTTAGATTCATTTGTATTTGATTGTAACTAGAAATTACATTTATAAAATATAACGTATTTCGAGAAGTGGGATCCATTAACTGATCTATTCGAGGAATATGGAAATGATTTATGGGACATTCCCTGTTAAGGTCTTTGAAATTAATACACATTTTTCATTTTCCATTTTTCTTTTTCACGAGCACTGGATTTGCTATCTATAATGGATATTGAGAATACTGAATATGCCTCACCTTTGTTAGCATGTCTACCTTTTTAAAAAATATCTTTATATATTTCTTTAGATATAGCATTTCTTATCTGCATTACCGCATCCGTATCGGATCACACAGATAACTTATAGAAAATGATACTATCTTGTTTGGATCAGAAGAAGACTCTAGTAATTGCTATTCTGTTTTAGCTGTCATATTTTCCAAAGACTTTGGAGCAAGAGTAGTGATATAGCATTCTCTAGCCACCTTTTGACAGCTCCAAACCATTTGGCCTCGACCGACATATTTCAAGCACTGGTGAACCATTGATATAATATCATGCATCCTTGATAGCCAAGATCTTCCAAAATTAACATTATAAAGGGTCAGATAATCAACCACCATAAACAAAACTCTCATAGTCTTTTTGAATGACCCATTGCCCAAGATAGTTTCTCATTCGAATTCCATGATAACATTAGCATAACTTCTTGTAAATACTATTATCGTCATGTTTGATCTAATAATAACATATAGGTTCTTCGTTAACCTGTAAGTATATAAAAATAAAATATTAGCTGAATTGCTCGTTTCTATCAAAATCCTTCGGATTTCTGTTCCCTCGATATCAGGCCCAATTACCACAATATCCTCATGTACCCCCGTGAAATTTCTTAAATAATCTTCATAAAAAAATATGAATAGAGTGGGATTCTGGTACAGGTGAGTAGACATATTTCCTTATAACTGTGTGGGTAGGCTAACCACGTGTCTTTTTCTAGATCATCTTGAGAGAGTTATCACTATTTCTTCCCCGATAGTAGCTAACAACTCAAAGAATTGACACACCTTAGATACCCTTCCACTATTTTTATATATAACATTCACTTGACCCTGATCCGGATCAGGATCCAAGTATTATGAATACTAATCATTTTTTTTTCAATAATCACCATCCTACTTTCCTGCTTGAGAGCTTCTATGGCTTACCTTGGATAGCAGGTAACGTTGCCTGTACATCACTCATGCTTGGCTATGATCAGTTACCCACTTGTCAGTTACCCACTTTTGATTTAACATAGGTAGTTACCTTCCCATTTTCAATTAACGATTGTATTCTTTGATTAAAATAAATACAATCTTTAGTATCGTGTCCCACATCGTTGTGATATTTACATAATCGTGTATTTTAATTTTGCCTCAGAGTTTGGATGGGTGGGGGATTTTGGAATTGCACAAAAGTCTTCAAAATATCATAAATTGTTGTAACATTTTCAATCAATTCTACAAAATAAATAGTCTGAAACCATTGATTTCCTCTTTGTCTAAATTGCGGCCCCTGAGTAGACTGGCTCGATCTAGGTTGATGAGAACCCTGTCCAGAGTCCCTTGGATGATTTCTAACCGTAGTTTGTGATTGGATATTAGTTTGTTGAAGAGGAGTTAAAGGGAAATTCTATGTTTATGAGGTTGTCTTAACCTTTTATTTCCTTTACTATGATTTTTTTTCCAACTTGGTTCAACAAATCACCCCAATTCATTATTTTTTACAGGGTACTGCATCAGCCAATTCTCCAGCTAACATCTTTTTTCTAAGTGCAACTACTACTACATATTCGAAGCAGCAGGTCAATCCATCTTTGGTGTTTCACAAAACATTGGGTATAATTCTTTAAGGATTCATTGGGGTTCTGCCAACGATGGATTATAGTGTCCTCATTTTCTCTAAGCTCTCTGCTTCCCATAAATTAACTTCCGAAGGATATCCAGAACATATAAAAGTTCTTGATCGACCCCTACGGTAATATGTTATACTATTTCAGGGTACTATCCTTGAAGGTTTAAGAAAATGTTATACACAGTAACTTGTCATCATCATCAAAATTATTGAATTGCTCAAGATGGTTATCAGGATCTTCTATCCCACCATTCTTCTTTATTTTTTAGATATCAAAGCACCTAGGTAGATGTCCGAAGAGGATTTTAGAAGATAAATGTTACTGCCTCAAATTATGTCCTTAAATGAACATGTGATCCTCATTAGAAGTGGCAAAACTCTCAGGCTCGAATTGAACAACGAATTAATCTTTCAATAAGCAATATATGCTATGATTAACTTAATCTTTCATCTTTCCCTCATATTATTTATTTTTTTGTTTACACTTTTGGTTTATTTTCTTTTCCGAAGAATCTTGTTTACTTGACTTATGGTATTTCTTCGAATGTTTCTTAGATCAACGATTTTTTTTATTACAATGACCACTAATCGAAGAGGATGGGGAAAATTCTGAATCCGTGAGAGAGTCCTCAATAGACTCTGAAGTGCTAAAACTAATGTTTAGCTTGATGCTCTTTTTTTAGAAACTTGATGGGGCTTAGGGGACTGCTCATCTTGGCATTGCTTTGGATTATTTTGTAGATTATCATATGGCTCATCAGATTATTTTGTTATTCACATGTGATGTATGCACATGCTCCTATTCGACTATAATTTCCTTATTCTCAAGAGGAGGGTCTGTTTGCATCTCATGATCCATTTCTAAATAATTTCGAAGGCTAATCTTTTACGTCAGGTTTTGGATTTTGTTATCTATGTACCTTGCTCCCATTGTGGTCGCTAATCTAATAGGTATTAGTTTGGTTTAGAGGGTATTTTAGGTAACGTGGTGGAGGCATATTAAATGTAAGATAAGAAGTTGAGAGATAATATAGGTGTTATATTTTATGTATAAAGATATAAAGTCCATCCCTTTAAATGTTGTTCTCAAAAGCCTTTATAGGATAACTTTGGGCTTATGAGAGAGATTGGTTGGGTCATGGCAATGTGCCAACCCTAAAGACGAAAAAAACCCATTAACCATGCTACATTAGTATATTCAATAAAAATTTAAAAAAATAAGAAAGTATTAAATACATTTGCGTTGGGATAACTAATTCAAAAAGTAAAAGTATAGTATTTACCTTAGATTAGGATTGACCCTCGAAGAAATCCAACCCTCTCAAAACAATCACCCCTGAATATATTTTACTCCATCAATTTGCTACACATAATCTTATGATAGACCCACGTGTAAGACCAGTACAACAAAAGAAAATGAACTTGGCATCGGAGTGGTCAAAGGCAGTGGAAGAGAAAGTCAAATGTTTATTGTCCATGGGCCTTATCTGGGAAGTCAGCTACCTCGAATGGGTAGTGAACCCCATGCTAGTAAAAAAGAAGAACATAATATAGATAATGTGCATTAATTTCACGAGCCTCAACTGAGCATCGCCAAAGGACCCCTTCATTTCCCCCCCCCCACACACACACACATATATATATATATATATCAACTCGTGGATGCGATCACGGGTCATGAGATTTTGTTGTTCATGGATGCATATTCTGGGTAAAACCAGATCAAAATGGACCTTCGGGATCAAGAGAAGATATATTTTACCCCAAACCAGGGGTTGTATTATTATGTGGTAATACCATTTAGGCTAAAAAATGCATGCTACACTTACCAAATGATGGTAAACAAGATGTTCAATGAGAGATTTTATTGGAGTGTGGAAGTTTGTATTGACGATATATTGGTAAAAATGAATACAAGAAGTCTCACATTGTAGAACTTTGGGAAACTTTCTCCACCCTAAGGCGACACGAGATGAAACTAAACCCCACCAAATGTTTCTTGGCTAAACTCGAGGAAATTTATTGGGTTCCTCATTCACAAAAAAAGGATTGATGGCGACCTAAACTAGATCACGGTGCTAAACATGATGAAACCATCCCAAACCATAAAGGAGGTCCAAAGGTTGAATGGATAAGTATCTCCACTTAATAGATACGTCTTGAAAAATATCGCACAAATGATTCCCTTTCTTCAAAAGTTTTAGAGAGGATGGTTAATTTGAATGAAACAGAGACTGCGATGTTGTATTTAATGAGCTAAAAACTTACCTCGCTTCACCTAAGCTATTGCTAGTACCCATAAAGAAAGAAACTCTGATTGCATACCTTAGTGTATCTTCATGCACCATGAGCGCCACCCTAGTAGTGGAAAGAGAAAACGTGGAATGTCTCATCTACTACACTAGAAAATCCCACTTACGGGAAAAAATAAGCTACTTCGCCTCAGAAAAAAATCATGTTGTATTTGGTAATGGAGCCCAAAAACTAAGAAGGTAATTCCAAGCCCACACAATCCAGGTGCCCACAACCATACCCATGAGATCAATCTTAAGTACACAAAAAGCCTCGGGTCATTTAAATAAATAAGATATTGAACTATGAGAGTTCAATATCAAATTTGTACCTCAAAGTGCTATAAAATAGCAGGTGTTAACCAACTTTGTAGCCGATGGGGGAGGAATAAACGCCCTCGGGAGATGAAAACATCAATACAAAATAGTTAATGTATATAGATGGATCCTCTAATGTGAGAATATACAGAGGAGGAGTATACATTGTTATTCATGAAGGGGAATATGTAATGCTAGCCATCAGTTTCAGTTTCAAAACCTCAAGCAACGAGGGTGAATACAGGGCCATTATAGCAGGATAACGATAATCAGAGAGTTCACCTGGGTAAAAAATCTTAGTGAGAAGTGATTCCTAATTGGTTATAAAACAAATCCTCGTAGAATAGGAAGCGAGGGAAGACCAAATGATCCAATATTTAGAACAAGTGAAGAAATTGAGCGATCAATTTGCCAAGGTTATTTTCAAACAGTTGGTCGGGAACTTAACACCACAGCGAACTACCTTGCCTCCAATGGAAGTTCTAGATTATACTTGGAGAAAGGACAGTTTCAAAGACAAGGGCCGAAGAAGTTCGGGCAACTCGGAAGTTCGGGCCGAAGAAGAAAATAACACCGCCGGAGAAAACAATAAGTCGTAATGCAGGATTTCGCCAAAGTGGGGCATTTTATCCTGGTCGATATAAAGTTTGTGCATAGCTTGGATGGCTTTGGTTTCACCATAGCGGGATAAAAGGTACATATACGGAAACATTGCTTTTTTCTTGATACTTCTTGGTAAGACAAATATCGTGAAGATGGTGTTTATTTGCCTCATCGAGGTAAGTCTTTATCAGCCCTTCAAGTTGGTTCCCCCTCTCGAAGATGGCCATGTTAGCTATATTTTTATAGATCAGATCATATTTTAGTCTCTTGATCCTTGCACGATATTATTTCTTGGATTTTTTCGTGGAAATTGCGGTTTTCTTAAGCCGCGCAAACTCGGGATCAACAAAACATGGAACTTATTATTCTCCGACTTACATATCATCTTTATGGGAAAGAAAGTATTCCTCCATGATGGCCATCACCAGTGACACCCATTAATTTTCCCATCTGAAATTGTCTGAGGAATTCTGAATTTTTAGCATCGTCCTTGCTTTTTTTACCCCCTTGCCTTGGTATAGTTTTACTCTCTCTCTCTCTGATTTGGCAAAAGATGTCAACCAAATGATCGACAATGGTGACTTGATAATGGGATCCTCGTGCTTGAGCGAAATCTTGGCCAATTACTGGGATCCCCTTGAAATCTAAATATTGTTGACGCTCAGACACATTAGGCACATCTTTTTAGCAAGTGTGGTTAGACTGAGGGGATTTCAAAAATGGTGATACAACATGGGCAGCACCAACACCCTCGACGGCTTGCTCTGAGTCAAAGTCTTAGGAAGAGAACAATAGTTTGCGCATAAACTTAGCTCTAAGGTTCGTCATAAAGAACAAAGGTTCAAATCCATGAATAAATAAACCTGATGCCTTATGAAGAAAGAATAACTTCTAGAGAGATAAATTTAGTTTCTATAGAGTGGTGCTCTAATAGAAGTAAAAATGAGGTGATAAAGTTGTGAAGTATTTAAAGGGATTGAACAGCCCTCACCCAAATGAAATATGGCCAAAAAATATTAAAAGCAACAAATGAAAAGAAAGTAAGAGGCCATTATGAGATATCATCTTAGAGAAAAAATCAACCGCAATGAGAAACGCTTCATTATCTCAAAACCAAGCAACCAAATGAAGGAAAATATTGATACAACACAAATAAGTCTCAGATGAGTTAACCATTCTCAAACCAAAGAAACTCGACTCTAGTGCAAGACACGACGAAGCACGTTGATCTGGAAGCCTTAAGTGACCAGCTTGTTCGCTTATGGCCAAGTTGGCCAAAATTGGCTCGATGACCATAAGCCGACTGGTCGCTCAAATCTAAGCTAGCAAAAAACGGTTCGACAATGAGCTCACACTGATCTTGTGCTTGGTACCTCCATGATCATTAGTCGATAAAACTTTAGCCTCTATTAATCTTCCTTCCCATGAGTGTCGTAAAGGTGTATGAAAGCCATGTCTGACAACGTACGAAAGCATGGCCTAAAATTATATGAAAAGATTGTCTCCAAAGATGTATCTTTGTCTAGAAAAACATCTAAAAGGCTATAAAATGTTGCACTAATAAGGATCCAATAAGGGAATATTGTGAGTTAATCGAGCTCAAACCTAAAAAAACTCGACTCTGGTGCAAGACACGACCAAACATGTCGTTCTGCTAGCCTTAAGTGATCAGTATGGTCGCTTAAGGCCAAAATTGGCTTGATCGACTGGTGCTCAAGTCCAAGCTAGCCAAAATTATTCCGACAATGAGCTCACAATGATCTTGCGGTTGGCACCTCCATGATCATTAGTCAAAAAACCTTAGCCTCTATTAATATTCCCTCTTCCGAGTGTCGTAGAGGTGTACGAAAGTCATGTAACAACATACGAAAGCATAGCCTAACATTGTACGAAAAGGCTGCTTACAAAGACGTATCTCTGTCTATAATTTTTTTTTGAAAGGCTAGAGAATGTTGCACAAATAAGAAGCCAACAACCTAAGACCTCTCCAAAGTTGGGCTATTATATATTTAGTTAACTTAGCATTTGTGAGGTAGATGATAGTTATATAGAAAACAGTAGCAATAACAAAATATATTGTTGCATACTCCATACTACAAATAGTATACAAGGGTTCTTCATTTAATTGTTTCATATTCATGAGATATTTTGTTATAGATCTTTGTTTGCTCAAGCCGTTTTAGTTCTATTATTTAGGGTGACTTTTGTCTCACTAACCTCGTAGTCCCAAATATCCATAATCGATTTTTTTCTTTTCTTTTTGGTATTTTTTTTAAATGTCATATCTTTTGAACCATAGCTCAAAAAAATATATCTGAATATATATCATTAGTTTTATTTTTGTAAGGCAAACAAAACTATTTCCATGAAACATATTTTTAATTTTTTTTAGTTGTGAAATTATGTGTAAATTGGTTGCGAAAAAATAATTATTTTTTAGTTACGTATTTACGTGTAATTTGGTTGCAAAAAAAAATTGTTGTTTAATTGCATAATTACGTGCGATTTAGTTGCGAAAAAACAATTATTGTTTGGTTACGAAGATACGTGAAAATGTATAGTAGAAATAAGAATAAAATAGTTACGGAAACGGGACTTTGGTCGTTAAATAAATCTCATGTTGTGAAAAAAAAAATTATGGTTTGTCAGAATAAGTGTTAATTTGGTGTGAAATAACTAATTTTTGTAGTTGCAAAAATATGTGCATTTTTATGGTGAAAAAACTTTTTAAAAAATGGAGTTGTACAATGACGTGCAAATGTGTTGTAAAAATAAGGAAAATAGTTACAAAATTAGGACTTTAGTCGCTAAATAAGTATAACTACGTGAAAATATAAACTTATTTTTTTAAAAAAATAAGTGTTAATTGAGTGACAAACAAATAAGTTTTTTGTAGTTACAAAAATATACACTTTTATGGTGAATAAACTTCTTTTTTTAAAAAAAAAAGTTGAGTTGCGAATTATATATAACTTGGTTACAAAATAAATATAGACAACGATAATTATTGTTCGATAACGAAAATAATTATTGTTTAATTACGAAATTATGAACAATTTAATTGCGAAATTGATTTTAACTTTTTTTTTAACACATAACTCGTAAATTTAGTTTTGTTTGTTTATAAAATATATATATATATTAAAAATTGCATGTGTTTTTTCTTTCATAAATATTATTTGATAAATATTATTTAATAGAATTATGATGTAAATAATTTTTGATAAATCTTAAAATTTAAATAATTATTTTCATTCATGATTTACCGTTTTAATATATTGTAAAAAGTTATAAATTAGAAAGATAGAGATTTCAAAAAATATGTCATCAAGTATGTCACGAGGGTCACAGGGTTTCGAAAAATATAGTATCGATCGATTCGGTTTTTTCTTAATGAATTTAGAATCGATCAAAATTAGTTGTCATTGCTTCTTATTTTAAGCACAACATGGTAGGAGGTCTCTTAACTTATTACACCTTTCCATATAAAGAGGAGATCTCTATAATTATTATTCTAATTGATGAAATATACATATCCAATTTGTACTTTCTTTATGACCCATCACCATATATTATTATATTAACATAATAATAATAATAATAATAATAATAATAATAATAATAATAATAATAATAATAATATATTGCAATTGGAATTTATTTATTTATTTATTTTTATTGTTATATATATATATATATAATTACGCTTTAAAGTCAGAATTAAGACAATCAATTTAATTATGATTTTGTTATATAATTTACATAATTAAGAAATATATGAGACCCAACCAACTCCAATTCAATTATACACCCTAACTTTATGGCATTAAATGTTTTCTGCTGTCATTAAATGAATACATAACTTTAGTTGGTCCAGTTTTCTGGTTTAGGTATTTTATCAGTCGTTTTAATTGAAAACACGTGTTGCAAGTTTGTTGTCTATTTTGGTCTGACTTTTTCTTTTTCATACACACCCGACCCGAATAACTAAAATACAACTTAACCATATAATTTTAATATTGTAGTTTATTTTAACTTTCTGGTGAATCTGCAGACACGTTGGTCAATATTTTAGATTACGTGCGTTTCCTATTAATATCAGTAATGTGAAGGTAAATGTCTTTACGTATGGTTGCCGAAAAAAATAGATAGTGAGAAAAAGAAAAAAAACAACGTCGTAACAGAAGTTTATGGACCTACAATAATATTATACAAATAGTATTAGCATTTCATGACCCAACAAAATATTACTAAAGTCAACGAAAATCGAACAATAAAACCCAAACGCCACCGGGTGGAGGGTATCACCGTGTCGACTTCGATTTTATTATAGTTGTCATCATTTACATAAGTATTTTGGAAGTTGGACTTTGATGACGTAGCCGAAAAATATAAATATCAAAACGAATTTGGACGATAAACATGTACCTATAGAATGTGTGATCTATTCATAGATATTCAGCTAATTTTTTCATTATTATATTATATTTAAAATTGATAAACTATAATTTCGATCAAAAAAATCACGTTTTTTTTTAATCAGACTTTTTTTTTTCTCCTGACTTCTTATCTTTAAAATTTAAATTAAGAAAAAAAAATCATCGTTTTTGTTATTTTAAAACGAATAAAAATAATTCGATGATATATATAAAAATAAATATACAAATTCATTAACATTGGTCTTAAGTCTTTATCATCATATTGTACACGTGTCATGTGTCGCAACTCTTTCCGGTTCTTCATGTTTGGTTTCACGTCTATCCAGTTTATCATGTTTGGTTTTTTTATTTTCATCATGTTTGATCTCAAATGATTTAATGACACATGGTCTTTCTACTTTATCATGTCTCGTCTCTCCACTTCCATAATGTTTGGTCTTTCCATTTCATTATGTCTAGTCTCATCACTCCATCATGTTTGATCTCTCGACTTCATCATGCTTGATCTTCATGTTTGGTCTCGTATATCTCCATCACATCATGCATGGTCTCGCATCTCTCTAATAAATCATGTGAAATTAGGGAAAATAAAGTAAGAGATTTGAGACTAGGAAACGTAATGTGAAACCTGGGTTATCGGGTCTGGCGAAAAAAAGGAAAAAAATATTATCCATGGATCTCGTTTTGTTCATCTTACAAAAAAAATCCAAAGATACTTCAAAAAAAGTTTCGAGCTCCGGTTTGAAAGATACAAAAATTTTACAAAAAATTTGAAAAAAATAAGAAAGAGAAGATCTACCTCAAAGAAGAATATGTTACGTGAATGGTGATGAAGCATCACTATTTTAGGTATTATTAAAAAATCATATATCAAGATTGAGTAAGTACAAAAAATGGATATTAGATAGGTAAGAGTGATACGTAAGTACTAAAATGATAGTAAAAATTAGTGTTTGATATATTCTCTTACATTTCCCAAAAAATATAGGAGATTTATTTAGATTAATTTTATTTTTAAATATTAAATTTAAAAAGCAACAACATTTATGGAAAAACCTAATAAAAGAAAACTTAACTATGAAAAAAGAAATTATATATTATAAAAGATGATAATATGTTTAATAATGTATTATATATATTGTTGATAATAATAATCATATAAGTAAATATTAGACTCATAGATAATTATGTAGATATTGCATTGAATTCAGAATTATGTGAATGATCGAATTTGCATATTCACAAGTGAAGACTAAACTATAAGTGTATGAACTAGTTTGAAAGTAACAAACAGTCAAGGCTTGTAATAGTTGACCACAATAATCTTAACGTAAAGTTGGATTGATATTAACATATATATATATATATATAAAAGAGTTTGATCTTAAAATAAAGCGATCTATCAAGTAAACCTAATTTTGATTTAAAAAATTAATTTTTTTTTTGTCGCCTTTAAGTATGGAGAAAATATATATATATATGCTCTTTTCCAAAAAATCCCTAATTTCAGTTTTATTTAAATAAATAGTTGTACTCAATCATTTAAGATATAACTAAAATATGAAATCCAATATTACTGCTTGTTGGAAGATTAAAACCAAAAGAGTGATAAAGTTGTCAGAAGAACAATAACAAGAGATTTAACTGTTTAGTCTTATAAGTTTTCTATTCTGGATATTAGAAGGACTCAATACTTTATGGATTAGTTCAGTTTAAGTAGGGTTCAAACTGACCAAACCCAATAAGTAGTATCAGAGTCATCCCTAAAATTTTGAAAATATATTATTTTATTCAATCAAATATCTAAAGCACGCGATGTTCTTTTATGTAAATGATCCACATTTAGGATTGACTATTGATAGTTTGGTAAAATTCTGGTAATAAAGGGTTTAAAATCACATGGTATTTGATTGATTCTGGATTAAAGCATATTATGTTATGTGTTTTTATCAATTAAGCATGATTTTGGAGAAATTTAGAGGTTTAGACGATTTTGAGATTGTATTGTCGTAGTTAAAATGACGTCGATGTAGAAAATCAAGCCCATAATTTATCCAGGTGTACCAAGATTGTTTGGAAGACATGGTCCAAGCCCGGTGAGGTAATCAAATTACAAATTACAAATTACATGAAATAAAAATAGCATTATAATGTGAAACTAACATTTTTTTAGTATGTCGGTTCACGAGCATAGTTAATGCACAAAACCGGTAGTTTTCTTATCACGACGCCCCTTGTTGTCACCATGACAAAGACTATGTATTGGATTTTTCATTGTAACAAAATCATACGGTGCCACGACACAAGGGTGACTGTCGTAACGATATCTTGGTTTCTGCGTGATAGACGCCTCATGTAGCCCTGCACGATATACACACCTTTTGGGTCACTCATTCTGATATGGATATCTTTGTATAGAACTTGACTATGATTAATGGTTGTTCGGTATTTATGTGTTACGAATATGTCATTATTAACACCATCTTAACTTTAGTAAATAAGGCACGATGTCAATATATTGCCCAACTTATTTTTGTCAATGCATTAATTTATTTAGGGTTTTAACAAGTTCATGATTAATGATGTTGTGTGCATTACCATCTCTAATAAAAGTTATTCTTTGGCATAATTTATCATGAACATAAGACTGTCAACTTTGTTTTGATCGCTAATTATTTGGATGAAATATAAAAACCAAACCGATAAGGATTTTGCAAAATTAAGTCGACTAAAATTGGATTAATATTGATTTTTCTCCGGTTCATACAAGTGCATGTGAATATGTATCCACAAGCTATCTTATAGTGATGTAAGTTATGTTTTACATATTGAATTATGTTTATACAATTCTTTAATTTTATATGTAAATTAATATCATGTATATATGTTATTTGTTATGTGTGATGTTGTGATTAATTCAAATACAATAAATACATTTGGTTATCGGGAAAGACCTCCTATTTTTGATGAATCAAGATTTTGCAATGTAAATATAACATATAATTGTATTTAAATTATATGATTTGGATGTGACATTAAAGACTAACATCCAACACCTTTATTTTTATATAGTTTTAATGGAAAAAAAAATTGAGGCATACGAAAAGTCAAATAGGTCATGCTTGACAATCATAAAACATTTAACACCTTTAATATTCCATGGGTTGTCTCGATTGAGATCCTATAAAATTAATTTTCTAAAGTAATTTAATAAATTTTTTGCCAAGAATGATAATGTGTAGATTTAGAGGATGTTGTTGCAGCTCATCACCATGAAGTTTCATGAAAAAATAAAATAAAGTTTTTATTAAGATGTCGATGATCGCCTAAATTCAAAGTAACTTAATATTGACCTCCGAATGAGGTTGTGGCGGCCTTAGCTTTTCGATATTTTTTTTAACAATCCAAAATCTTTCAAACTTCTACTAACTGCTTGTGTGAGAAGTGGCTAGTTAGGGAACTGATTTCTCATGCTACTTAAGAGGCAGGAAAACTGAAACATGAATAATATAAGGTGTATATGGTGAGTTCTGAATAAAATAAATCAAATGAGAAAAAGTACGATGGAACAATTGAGAAGGTTTTCGGTAATTAAGCAACAAAATCTAAAGAATCATTTGTTGCAGGTTATTATTTCTTTTGCATGAAGACGGGACATATTAATGTGAAAGTACCAAAATTATAAGATATCCAATGGTAATCTCATAAGTTTGGTTTGGCCATAAGTCAATTTAGTTTGAGTTGCAAGAAATACATTATGAATTGATACGGTTCTGGTTACCCATGTTGGTATTTTTATGCATGATATAATAAGATGTCAACGCCTCTAGTGATGATGACATGTTCATCTATACAACAAATAGAATTTCATGCTTATTTTCACCATTTTTTATTTCAGTTATTTCTTTTTAGTGCATATTTCTTGTATTTGAAAGATGTTTTATATTTATCTTGTTTTTAAAATAATTTGATATATTTTCGAGGATTAAAAAACTTTGGATATTCATGTTTTTTTGTAGAATAATCAAATGAATCTCTCTTACATGATAATGAGGTTGCTGCCGAATATTTAGTAATGAATTATAAGCTTTAATTATTAAGTACTATTACGCACTTCAAATAAGCAACACACATACATATGTCTAATAAACTAAACTATAAAATATCAAAAAATATTTTGAGGTAATAATGACTAAGCTTGTTATTGACATTTTATTTGATTTATTTGATTATTCATACTCTGGTATTACATCAATTGTATCAAGATAAAAACATACCAAATTGAAAAGGTTAGGTGGATACAAATGTAAGGAGTATCGAAGTTTATACATATCGATATATATATATATATATGGACCGTTACCTAAGACTTATTGAAATGAGATAAACTTTTTATATCATGTGTAGATGACTTTTCTCGGTGCAAGTATATATTCCTTATTCATGATAAATCAAAATTCCTAGATAAGTTCATAGATTTTAAAATAAAATTTCAAAAATAATTTGGTAAAAGCTTTAAGTGCATTAGATATGACCGTGGTGGTTAATACTATGTCAAATATTAAGGTTCAGGTGAACAATGCTATGAACAATTTTCAAAGTACCTAAAATAATATGGTATAGTTCCTCAGTATACAATAGAATAAAGTATATGAAAGATGAACCATACCCTTAACGATATGATGAAAAATTTGAGTAGCCAAAAGACTATACCATTATCATTCTCTGATGAATTAATTAAATACACTACATATATTATTAATATAGTTTATAAAATAAATCTATTAGTATCTCACGTGATATTTGGATTGGGCACAAGGCTAGCTTAAAGAATATGCATGTTTGGGGATATTCATATGAAGTAAAACCTTATATGCCTATAAAAACATTGGACTCTAAAACAGTTATATGTTATTATATTAAATTTTCAAAATATCAATGAGTTTTAAAGCATATCCATGTTTAAGGATGTTCATATAAATAAAACAAAATTGGACTCTAAGACGGTTATATGTTATTTCATTAAATATTTAAAATATCAAGGGACTCTACACTTTATGATCCTTCCACTAGAAATATATTTGAGATATGAATAATAAGGTTAGTTGAGGATGTTTAGTTTGGGACGTGGGGATAATTTAGAAACAAAATTTCATTTTAAGGAAGAAGCCATAACTATTCATGGAGGTTCCAACGAAGATACTCATGTATTAGATAATTTGGTTTCATTTTTAACTATTTTAGTCCCGTTTAAACATAAAAATACTGAAGATCGTGTTAATCTTTCACATAGGGTACAAAATGAATTTGTTTAAGAGCATTGAACTCTACCTCATCAAAACGTGAAAGTTGAAATGATAATACCCATAAGAAGGTCCATTAAAGAAATAAATAAAACTATATATTTGGATTATGTAGTATATCTTTAAAATTTGAAGATTCATATGGTGTAATCGTAGATGATCCTTCATATCTTTGTGAGACCATAAATGATTTTGATTCTTAGTTGGAGATTATTGTAATGAAGGAAAAGTATAGGCCAAGGTCATATAACACGGTTTGTGAGTTAACCTCATTATCTAAAAGAAATAAATCGACCAGTTGTAAGTGGATTTATAAAACAAATGGGATTTTAAGGCTAATATGAATATATATAAAGCATGTTGAGTGGATAAAAGTTATACTCAACGTGAATGGATTGACTTTAAATAGACATTATCTACGATTTTATCAAATGACTCTTTTAAGGATAATCACGATACTAATTGCACACTTTGATATATAGGTTTATCAAATGAATGTAAAGATCATTATTTAATATTGACATTGAGAAAACGATCTGCGTTGTTTAACATGATAACTCTGCAATCGATAATTCAAAGTCGATATTATGCAAACTTAGGCTAAAAAATATGACAGGTCCCTCATGTTTGCCATTTGTCTCACGTTAGTCTTCATCATTTACCTTTGTAATAAACAGGTTCGTCAAGTTTCTAAAAATGCAATAAACAGGTTCTTTTTGTCCCCAACCCATATCTAAGTCTTATTTTACCCTTTGAATTTCCACATCAGCGTCCACGTAGAACGCTTGTGTGAACACAATAAAAAATCATTTTTACTTATTTACTTTTACCCAAACTTATTTTCTCTTATATATAACTACTACACTACCCAAATAAATTGATATGCAACCCAAACTCAATTTTAACAATAACCCAACCCATACTTATTAAAACCCAGAATCAAATAACCCACCCCTCCATATGTTAGAAATTTGGCATATTTTACAGTTCATGCAACTTTCTCTCTCTTACTATCTCAATTGTAAATTACTCTAACTTCATCATCCATAATGACTATGTAGAAAATCTAAAATAATCCACGTGACATCAATATAGCCCGTAATTACCCATTCACATATATATCTCATGTTAGAGATACAACAACACGACACAATGTTCACAAGAATAGATATTCAAGAAGAATAAGAATGGTGGCAACTATTGTTGTTTCTTCTGAAAAATAAATTGAATCACTTTAAAAAAACCCAAACTTTAAATTTCTTGGTGGCCATATAAAAAACCTTTCCTTAGAGTTAATCTCAAAAAATAAAAAATAAATAAAAATTACGAGTTTGGTGGTTATGGTCTTTCAAAAAAAATTGAAAGAATAAAAATGTCTCCATAAATAATAGCTTGAATCTACTCAGAGAGGGAGGGAAAAGAAAGAAAGAAATAAATTATATGTTTGGAAATCGAGAAATAAAAGGTCGAGGTTGAAGGCGAGAAAGAGAAAAGAAAAAGAGAAAGAGAAAAAAAAAAGTAATGGATTGGGTTTTTAATGGGTTGGAATGAGTTTAGGTTTACATATAAGATATATGCGATTACATATCATATTATTCTTATGCTACACATCATGTAGTTGGTTTTTGACGGTGGTGTGAGTTGCATTCATTTGTGCATATTAATGCAATGAAAATTTATTTAGTCCTTTGACGTTGAATAAACATGTACAAGATTATTTAGTTTTTCAATAAGATAATAGAATTTATAAACCTTAATTAGGTGGATGTATCATATAATAGCATATGATGATCTAAGTGAGAGATTATTGGAACTTCTCTATTAAGACAGATCTCATATGCTTAATTATATATTATCTATTATATGTAATAGCGTCATTAATAAATAATCACATAAACAAGTATCAAACTAATAGAAAAACAATCATTCATGGAGGTAATTGTATAGATACCGGATAGAAGTCAAAGTATGTGAATGACTGAATTTGAATATTGACAACTTAAAACTAAATTATAAGTTCATAGACTAATTTGTAAATAAACACATAGTTAAGTGTTATGGTCTATGACAATATCAACTTAACATAAATTTGGATTGCATTAGTGGATATACACAATATAGAAAATAAAATTAAGAGATCTTAATACAAGGTGAATTTTCAATCATACCTAACTTTGATGGAAATATCAAAACCTAAAGATTGATAAAGTGAAAAGAATAACATGAACATTCTATTCTGCATATTAGCGATGAATCAAAATCTTTACAGTTTTTTTAGGTTAAGTAGGGTTCGAATGGATCGAACCTTATATGACAAACTATTAGTAAAATTAAAAAAACAACTAATCCGTGACAAAAACGTTAGATAATTTAGTTTAAGGTTCACTAATTGATTATATGTTTAAAATTTGAGCCAAATGGTTGTTTTCAACAATAAATCTGAATGGTGTTACGAATTATATTTAAGTTTGAAGAGTATATAATTTGATCATATTTTAGTTTTTTAAATATTTCAATCTTTAATATGAATAATAAAATCACAATTTAATATACAAATGGTTAAACTATATATCCCATCGTTTTTAGGAGTGATAATTTAAAATATCAACACGTTTATGTTATTTTTTCTCCCCCGGATTTTGACATTTTTATGTTTTTTTTAAATCGCATATGTAAATCATTTTATTATTTGTCTAAACTTCTCTATATCAAACCATTCACCAAAAACCTTTGAAAATTATCGATTTCCAAATTTCATTTTTTCTAAATTTGACTTCGTGACTATGACATAATTCCAGTTATTATGACATAATTTGTTTGCATTTTGGTTCTTCAGTTTGCGAGTTAATTAATTTTGTTGTGTTTTGAACATTACAAATCTAATTTTTATATACTTTAAGTTGTTTCGTGTGATTTGTTAGTTTTAAGGGTATATATTAATTAATATACGTTTCGAATATTTATATATCGTATTTGTATAAGATTATAGGGTTTTTGTTTTAAAAAATTCAATTGGGTTGTTCGTACTCGTCTCCACATGAGATGTGTGGCGACGAAGCACAATTTGCACGAATGTGAAAAATATCTTCATAAAGTTTTTTGCGAAGATTGCAGGTCATTTTTTTTATGTAATGTGCGAAATATTTTATGAATTTCGTACCTATTCATGTGAATTACCTCTAGTTCAATTTAATAATTTGTGTGATTTATACTAGTTTTGAAGTGGCATTACATAAAAAATAGATAGTTTGTGTTTTATACGTATTTTTAAGATTTTGATTGAAAATTTATTCGTTATAAACTTATATAACCTAATTCTTGATTTTTATAGGACAACTCCTCGTAGGAAGATTCTTAGAGTTTTTTGAAGAGATATCACATCTGATTTTACCTATGTGTTGTGACATTTGTCCACACATATCTTTTTCGTTTAGATATTCATCGAGTGATGAGACTCGAAAATAAGCTTGTTCTATTTTAGTATTGGTGAGATGACGGTGCAGTAGACAACTTCCACATGATTATGTGTCTTTACATGTCGGGTGATTATCTTAGCTTCACCAATTCGAATCAGATATTAAGAGGTTCAAGTATTTCTCAAACATGCTCGGTGTTACTGTTCTTAGGTTTAGAGCGAAAATCAATTTGGCAAGAAAGAACAATATTGTTATTCTTCTCATATAGTTGCATGATACCTTTACTGGTATGAGTTATCATGATAGTCCAAATCTGATAGACTTTTGGGTCACCTAAGCCACCCGATATTATCTTTTTGTATTTGTTTAGTTGTTTCATATCTCCCAACATAACTAGTATATTGTTTTCCAAAATTATCTACATTTTCAAGAGCATCTAAAATGTTGTAATGGTATAACTGAGGTTATATGATATTGGTCTAGTTATACCATACACTTGGGGAAAGTTCACGTCGTGACACCAAAGGTTTTTGTGACTTCATTGGGATGTTGAGACGTGTATACTAAAATACATTGAGTATATGATCACCTTACCTTATTGTGGAGATATGCACCAATGAGAGATGCAAGAACTTAATCAGGATTTGCTTTAACACACCGTATTAATGTTTTGAGAGCACGAGGTAAATTCCAATTAAGAGTTACGAGTTTTTATTATATTTTTCTATGAATAAAAATATGCTAAATATTTTCATTTTTATTTGTTAGGATAAACTCTAGTAGTATGAGTATCTAACAACGGTCCAACCATTTTATGAGATTACTTGAATAAAGGTGACATTGAATCCATTTGATATTATCATAGCTTATTATCCAGATCACGTGGTTCTGTAGATGGGGCATATTCACATGATACTAGGACCACTACGACTTGTTTTACTTAAGACTAATAGACGTGCCAGAGCGAAGTGTCTATGGGATCGAACGTTGTGGTAGTATTAACCACGACATACTATAGGCGATGAGTAGAGAGTTCAACTATATGGAATATAGGTTTTAGACTATTAACACATGTTATCCTTTTTAGTGCATGTCAAACTTATGGTATGTATCGGTCAACCCAGAGTCGCGTAACCCCGAGTTATATGCTGGAAAAAACCCTCGTGCGAGCACGTATGCGACTAATAGAGATCAGAGTTGTATGAAATTTTTACGATAGAGCAATATGATTATACCTTAACTTGGAAGAAAGATACAAACATTTACTTGTGTGTTCCTGTTTTCCACACATGCGTACAAATTGAATATTTTTTAGCATTCTGTTATAACTTTGTTTTTGTTTCATCTTTTGACTATGTTTTAATATCATTTTATCACTTTATCAAGACATTTGGGTAATCAATCTGTTATGATATTTTAATTATCACTTTGTCTTGTTATGATATTTTTTAATTCAGACTATGAATGTTATATCCATCTTATATTAGGTTAATTTTAATGTGTTTGATGCTGAGTCGTAACTTTTACAAGAAATATATATATATATATATATATATATATATATATATATATATATATATATATATATATATATATATAGTTAGTAAGATGATTTTAAACTGAACTAATAATCCAAATATTTTCTTACTAACTCTATATTTTTTAATTCAAAATTAACTAAAACTTTTGGAAAAACTCATAATCTCCACGCGTTGGTCTTAAATGTTTTGTAAAAATGATCGACATTTACACCAATTATGAAAATTTAAGAAGGAAAATTAGCATTTTAAATAAAAACATAAGATTTTTCCACACGAATTGCACAAATTAAGGCTCATGATTCACATAGGATGTGCAAATATCTTTTTAAGTCCATTTTAAAGGGCAATTATTTACCTGATATTTGTGAAACTCGAGCAAATCTAAGAGAGTTATTCACACATACAATACAACTCTAAACCAATTTGTTTTTTCTATATTTGGTACTGAATGATTTTACTCACTGAACATAAATACACTTGACAACTAAAATAAAAGTTTTTAGTAATTTAATACTTCAAATAACTTTATTATAAATCAAACAATTGCGACAATAAAGGAAATAACGTACAAAAATACAAAATACAATGATAATTTAGAAAAACAGAATGAAAACAACGAAATTATAGAACTATGTACATTTTAAATATTGAAATACATAATGAAACAAAACAAAATGAAACTATAAATATGAAATATTGGATAACATCAAAATTTACTTATTTGGTTGGATAGTTCATTTTTTATGCATATCTATCTTTTTTATCTTTTACTGGTATAAGTTGATCAATCAACATATCTTCCTCTATCTTTCTTCTGATGTGTTTATTCACGTCATTCATGTGCTCTTTGGTTAATGTTTTGGTGAAATTACCATTTTACACTTTAAAATATAGCTTGTTATTATTCATGTCCAATGTAACACACTTGGTATGTTGTTCTCAGGATTCACAAAAAATTTCACTTGATGTCTTCCTGAACCAGTGAGGATTGTGATGGAATAACATGGTCCATCGTGTAGAGGTAGTACATCTTGCATACCAATGCATCCCACATTGTATTTGTCAAAATCTTTCATTTCACTATTCATTTAGCAAATTGCATCAAATGTGAATCTTAGGCATAACTCCCTAATATTTTTTAGATTTAGGGTTTATTTTCCCCACGAATGATGCTTACATATATAATAACAGTTAAAAATATCTCAGTCCATGAAGACCAATCAACTAGCAATACATGTCTGATTAGGATACGCAAATATTAATCAAATATTGACACGTGTCAGAAAATGATAACGTAATAAGCGAGGACGAAATAATTGTAAGCACACGTTAGATAAATGAACGTCATTTAAGATGCATTTTATTATCTCAAGACGTGATCATACATTATAATTTTACTATATCTTATCGCCTTAATTTGATATGATAATATCTAAATTTGCTCAAGCCATAATCAAGTTTATAAATGACATAATCAAGTTTTAAAATTTAATAATCAAGTTTGAACGGAGAAACCAGATAAAAACACGATCTAAAAAAGGTTCAAACATTACATAATTAAGTTAAACGAAATAATAACATAATTAAGTTCAAACATCACATAATCCATCATTCTGAAAACTAAGTTCAAACTTTACATAAATAAAGTAGTTTAACAAAATAAAAAACCAACAAACACATTTGGAATGATAAAATTCCACACATATTTGGTCAAATTGCTCACCATTTTCTCTTCGTCAAATAAGATCTGTGCCTTGGATATACTTGTTGAGTCTTTAGTAATACAAAATTGCATATCTAATTTCTTTTTTTAGTACGATAGTACGACTGAACGGTGTATAAATTAGGCATTTATTCATTTGAAAACATATGAACATACATAAATATATTCAAGAATAAAATAAATATATGAACCTATAAATCAATTACTTAACAGAACATAAAGTAAATGGAATTGATTTACTTAAAATAACAAAGTGGCACCTAGAAACGAAAGCATTTCAATCTATATGATAGGTTTTGAATGCGATGGACAACCATATAAGGGTAAAAATATTGTGTATCATTTGAGAGAAAAATTATATACTTCACATCGATAGCGAGTGACTATAACTAATTCGATGTCAACTGATGTCATCCAAAATAAATATCCGGATGAACTTTGAAGCAAATTAATTCGTATAGTCCTTTATCCAAAGTCGTTTATGAACCATTTACTTTTTAGTATAAATATTGGTTATCATTAAGTTCAGAAATAAAATCCAACCTCATGGATACCCTTTCTTTATCGATATTGGTAATCAATTTAAATACAATTCAATAACCTCAATGTCCGACTGACACAACGTCTTTCAATGCGAGAAATATAAGGATGCAAAAATTTAGGATTGATCGATTTTTTCAAAAAAATGATGTTTTGCCAAATATTGTAGATTTTTTTATATATTTGACACCGTTTATATGTTATATTTATTGAAAAATAAATATAAATCTCTAGGATGAGCACCCGATAACGATAACTTATAGACTAACTCTTCTTTGCTATGTTTAAGTTTGGCTGTTTGTGGATAACCTATGAAAAGTGTGGCGAGTGGGTGGTTGTGTTGCCTGCATATAATATTAAATAACCAATAACCAATGAGTGTCGTTATAGGAAATACTCTCAACTGGGATAGACAATCGTATTTTTTATCAAGAATTTAAGTTCTTCACACCATCCACACTAATTTTCCTTAAAACATCGCACTTATTGCATTCGTAATCTAACTTATGATATTTTTCGTATTTTAAAGGTTAATGTTAATGTATCCTACGACCTGAACCCACTTAGTATAATTAATTTTAGCGTAATATTCGTGCGTTGTGAACAAATATGTGTAATCGGCAAACAAACATAATATTTCCTACAAAATACAGTTGTTATTCGAAATTATAACATAACACTTTAAAAAAATTGCATGATACATGTTAGAAATATTGTGACACATATTATGCTTCTGTATATAAGTATGGATATCCCAATCTACGCAAATAGTATGATATTATCGGTTTTGAGCTTGAAGTCCTGTACGAATTTGTTTTTGCTCGATTTCAGAAGACCTCATACTAGTTGAGATATGTTCATAATTGTATTATATACCATTGATCATTCATATGTAAAACTGATGTGTGATTTTGGTCGCACCCAATACCAATTATTGAGAATATGAAGAGCGCATATTCTACTTCCATAAATAATTGTGAACAAATATAATCTTCACAGTAATATGATATTGTCCACCAATTGTTAAAAATATTATGATGCATATTCTGCTTCCGTATATAAGTATGAAAAACTGATCTCCGCACTAGTATGATATTGTTCGTTTTAGGTCTGAAAGCCCGCACGAATTTGATTTTGCTCCATTTCCGATTTTTTTATATTATATATATATATATATATATATATATTAGTAAGATATGTTCATATTTATATAGAATTGTTCATTTCTATGTCTAACTTATGTGTAATTTTGATACGACACATAACAATAGATATGAAAATATCAATATTTCGCACGAGACACGTGACGATGCTAACCAAAATCGTCCATAGCTCGTGACAATTATTGACAAAATCATATGAAACATGAGATGATGCTTAAACAATTTACACGAGACGCGCGACGATGTTTGTCGTTATCGCATGACCTTACGAATTTTCTAAGTATCATCACACGTCTTGTACGAATTTACCAAGTATCATCACACGTCTTGTACGAATTTAGTTTGTTATTTTGTGCTTCTTTTGAACTCTTAACATCTCTACGTAACTCAATTCGAATGTAACATTAGAATTATTTAAGATATTAGTTTGTTAAAAGTAGTTGCAATTTTAAATTTTAAATTTTTTTATCTTAAGAGTTTTCTTTTCATATTAAGTGGTACATACGGGTAAAGATCGCGTCCATGTTTTACATGTTAGAATTGATTTAGTTTCTTTAATTATCTTATTTAATAATTAGACGTTATATGAATTAGTATTTTAGATGTTACATCAATTAGTATTTTAAACGTTACTATTTTGGTCAACAAAAGCTATCATTTATTGACTGGAATATGTAACGCTTCTTGTAGGCTATTTAAATCCATTTTATGCTGCAGTTTAATAAATTGAGTCTTATTTTCTCTGCATATTACTTTTTGATATTCTAACATGGTATCAGAGTGAGGTATGTGTGTTTAAGTAAAATAATTTAAGTGAGAGTGAGGTATGTGTGTCTGACTGAAAGACAAAAAGAGTGAGGTATGTGAGTTTTAGTGAAATATAAAAAGAGTGAGGTATGTGTGTCTGAGTAAAATACAAAAATAATAAGGTACGTGTGTCTGAGTGGAACACAAAAAGAGTGAGGTATGTGTGTCTGAGTGAAATACAACAGAGTAAGGTATGTCTGTCTAAGTGAAACACAAAAAGAGTGAGGTATGTGTGTCTGAGTGAAATACAGAAAGAGTAAGGTATGTGTGTCTATGTGAAACACAAAAATAGTGAGGTATGCAATATTGGAAAACAACATCGGAAAGGGGTTTTAGTAGAGCTCACGTTGAGTGTTTCAGGTGTCACAAGCTAGAACATTATTAGCAGAGGGGGAAGTAATTTCTCGAGATGCAGAGGAAAAGATGTAAGAGGATGGATTATTAACAGAGCTCACGTTGAGGGTTTCAGGTGTCACAATCTAGGACATTATCAATATGAGTACGCAAATGGAGAAAAAGAGAAAACTACGTCGAGTTCGATAAATGAGAAGAATTACTTTTAATGACTTGAAAATAAAGGGGTTTGGTTTATCGATTTTGATTGCTCAAATCATATGACAGGTAACAAAGATTGGTTTCTTAAGCTCAATGAAAACTTTAGACATAGAGTAAAACTAGGGAATAGCTCACGAATAAAGGTGATGGGAAAATTAAATGTGAAGTTTGAAGTCGAAGGGCTGACCCAAATATTAACAGATGTGTTTTTTGTTCCAGAATTGACTAATAATCTATTGAGTCCTGGGAAACTTCAGGAAAAGGGTTTTACTATTTTGATAGACCAATGAGTATGCAAAATCTACCATAATCGTAAAGGTTTGATTATAAACTCTACAATGACAATAAATCAAATGTTCACTATATCTGCAATTAGAAAGTCTGGTCTAAATAGATGTTTGAAAGTAGAAGATGACGAGTCATTCAGTTTATGGCACAATTTCTATGGACATTTGAGTAGCACATACATTAAGACTATGCAAGAAAAACAAACGGTAAAGGGATTACCTCAAATGAAAGAGGTAACGAAAGTGTGGGAAGTATGTAATATTGGAAAGCAACATCGAGAAATCATGTTAAAGAAACGTCAGTGGCGAGCAACAGAGAAATTGAAGCTTGTTCATGCAGACTTATGAGGGGAGATATCTCATGCTTCTCAGAGTGGAAAAAAGGTATATATTCTTGTTGGTAGATGATTATAGTTGTAAAAGTTGGATATATTTTTTGTCAGAAAAAAATGACACGAGCCATAAGTATGTTAATATTTTTTGTCAGAAAAAAATGACAGGAGCCAGAATTTTTGGTTGCATAGGTCATGTGCACATCACTGAACAATGTAGAATAAAGCTAGATAACAGGAGCCATAAGTATGTTTTACTTAGAGTAAGCGAGGAATCAAAGACATACCGACTCTATGATCCAACTTTAAAGAAAATTATCATTAGCCGGGATGTAACATTCGAAGAGAAAGAGAAGTGGGATTAGAATGTTGATGTGAAAAATTTAGATGATAGTCTTGAATGGAGAGAAGAAAATACTACTAGAGAGGAGAATGATGAAAAAATCAAAGCTATTGAGGAATATATCATTGGTGAATATAATGCCATGTCACCTCAACCTGAAACACATCAGAAAATAAGTTATAGAGCACCAATATGGATGCAAGATTATAAAAGTGGAGAAAAGATTTCAAATGAAGAGGTTGAAGTACAAATGGCATTGGCATTATTTATGTCTTATGATGATCCGATGTGTTTTGAAGACGTTGTCAAAGAAACAAAGTGGATTGAAGCAATGAAATGTGAAATAGAAAGAAAAACAACACATGGGAACTTGTAACTCTCCCTGCTAATGCAAAGAAAATCAGGGTTAAATGGGTTTTCAAGACTAAATTAAATGAAGATGGAGAAGTGGATAAATACAAAGCAAGATTAGTGGTGAAAATATATTCACAAGAAGAAGGCATTGAGTATGATGAAGTTTTTGCACCGGTTGCAAGATGGGATACAATTAGAATTTTATTAGTTGTTGCTGCACAGAATAGTTGGAAATAATATCAATTAGATGTAAAAAGTGCTTTCTTATATGGAGAATTGAAAGAAGTGGTGTATGTGGATCAACCAAAGGGTTTTGTCAAAAAAGGTGATGAAGATAAAATATATCGACTCAAGAAATCTTTGTATGGTTTGAAGCAAGCTCCTTGAGCTTGGTTTTGTCGGGTAGAGAGGTATTTCAAGCAAGAAGGGTTCAACAGAAGTAGTTATGATCACACATTATTCATTAAGAGGGAATGAGTGAAGTATATCATGGTAAGTCTCTATGTAGATGATTTAGTTTTAACTAGAAATGATTAACAATTAATTGAAGAGTTTGAGTTGTCAATGACACGGTAATTTGAGATGACTGATCTTGGTTTGATGAGGTTTTTTTTTTAAATTCATTAAAGCCAATATGGGATTCACTTAAAATAGAAAAAGTATTCTCATGAGATGCTGGAAAGGTTTGACATGACAGGCTGTATTTCAGTAAAAAATCCCATTGTCCCAGGTTCTAAACTCTCAAAGGAAGGAGGTGGAAAAGAAGTCGATGCTACTCTATACAAGCAGTTGGTATGTTGTCTAATGTACCTCACAGTTACAAGAACTGACATGATGTACCTCATAGTTACAAGAACAGATATGGTCTGCTTATTGTCTCGATTAATGGCCAAACGAATGGAGGAACATAAGCATGCAACTAAGAGAGTTCTGCGATACTTAAAAGGTAGAATGGAGTTTGACATTTTTTATAAGAGAAGATCAAAGATGAAGGTGAAAGCATACACGGACAGTGATTATGCTGGTGATCTCGATGATAGAAAAAGCACTTCGGGTTCAATAAAGCTGCAATATGCTGGAGCTCAAGAAAACAAGAGGTAGTTACTTTGTCTACAACCAAAGTAGAGTACATTGTTGCAACATCTTGTGCTTGTTTATTGTGGAACCAACGATCTCAACACTAGTATGATATTGTCCGCTTTGGACACCCGGAGGCCCGCATGGTTTTGCATTTGGTCCATTATCAAAAGGGCTCACACTAGTTGAGATATGCTTATATACCACTAATCCTTCCCATGTTTAACCGATGTGGGACGTGAGACTTTGGTCGCCACCCTAACAACAAGTTTCTTATATTTTAAAAAGTTGTATTGTTGGTCCTCTTTGTTTGGCCGAAGTTAACCACATTGGTGTTCACTTTTTGTATTGAAAAGATATCTCAATTTCAAAAAACAATTATTTGTAATTCTCGTATGTGTAGTTCAGTTCAAGATGATGGGACTAAAAATATTTTAAAAAATTCTAATAATTCTTATAATGCTTGATTAGTTTCATACGGAAAAACGAAATACATAATTTTTTGAAACATGAAAAATGAGTCTAATAGAAAAATAAACATTAAAATCTATGTTAAAACAATCTTAAAACATAAAAGGCTAATAGAACTTTTTAAGAATAAGAAGTTTTAAAATCACATTTTAGACTAGTTTTGGATAGAAAGATCTAACAAATAGTCGATGGCAGTAGCCTGGCTCTCCCTCTAGTAAATCCAACCATCTCATTCCAAAAATCAGCCCTCTTTGGTAAATCCAGCCCTTTCATTCTGAAAAGGAGAAAACGGACGGACCAAATATATAAAAATGGTATAGAGTAGAGACAAACCATGTTTAGAATCTGTTGCAGTCAAACCGAATCATTCTTTCTTGTACGAGTGTATGCATACCTTAAAAGGGTATGTAGAGTACCAAAACAGTATAAAATTTAAATAGGAAGGATTAAATTGAAATTCGGAAAACTACACAGCATCTACAGTTTTTATTAAATGTTTTAACATAATCAAAATCAATTTCTTTGATATTCCTTTTTATATATATAGAAAGCTCTCTTCACTCACGCCTATCCCATGATCTACCAAAACAAGCCTTCTTCTTCTCTCTTCTCTCTTCTTTCTTCTCTCTAGAAATGAAGCATGATGTCAATGAGCCCCTTCTCTCCTCCACCGATGACCAAAACACACCGTCCAAAGCCGATTCCGCAATTTTCGCCGCCGGCTCCCAGGATATATCTCCGATCACCGGCGTAGCTGATTTTCTTAGAGAATTCTCCGTTGAATCGAAGAAACTATGGTACCTCGCCGGTCCGGCCATTTTCACCTCCATTTGCCAGTACTCTCTCGGTGCCACTACACAAGTTTTCTCCGGCCACGTCAGCACTCGGGCTCTCAACGCCGTCTCCGTTGAAAACGCTGTCATCGCCGGCTTCTCCTATGGTATAATGGTACGGATTCATTTCTTAATGAGGGCAGCCAAGAAAATATATATATATATTAATTTAATTTATGAATTTCAATCATATAATAAAGATAATTACACTTCGGTAACTATATCTCTTTAATGGCACCCAGAGAATAAGAATTACACTCCAAATATATTATTTAAAAGCAATATGCTTTCTCGTCTTAAAAGACGGACTTTGATATACGGTATACCCAAAAAGGGGACAAGAGTTTGGTATTATGATGTAATAAATAAATCTTTTTATCTGACCTAGATTTTGAGTCGGTCAGAAATGCTGATGTTAGAAATTTAAAATTGAAGGGTGAACCAAATTTGAAAGTATAGTGTTATCTTCATGTAATGATTTATATGTTTGCGGCAGCTGGGGATGGGTAGTGCGCTAGAAACACTTTGCGGCCAAGCTTATGGAGCTGGGCGAGTGGAAATGCTGGGGGTGTACCTACAAAGATCATGGGTGATCCTCAACACAACATCGCTCTTTCTTGTTCTACTTTATGTTTTCGCTTCACCGCTATTGAAACTGATAGGCCAAACAGATAATATATCAGAAGCTGCTGGATTATTTGCCATCTACATGATCCCTCAGCTTTTCGCGTTGGCCTTTAACTTCCCAATGGCAAAGTTTCTCCAGTCGCAAAGCAAAATGATGGTCATGGCTGCTATTGCGGCTGCAGCTTTAGCTCTTCATGTTTGTTTCAGTTGGCTTTTTATGTTGAAACTCGGGTGGGGTCTAGCGGGTGCAGCTGTGGTGTTAAACTTGTCCTGGTGGTTCATTGATGTGGCTCAGATCGTGTATATACTGAGCGGAACTTGTGGAGCAGCTTGGTCTGGGTTTTCGTGGCAGGCGTTTAGTAATCTGTGGGGGTTTGTTAAATTGTCGCTTGCTTCCGCTGTCATGCTCTGGTGAGAAACTACTACTAATCTTTCTCTCATTCGATAGTTATTACAAAAGAGTTAGACCTTAGGCCTTGAATCGAGCCTAATATATTATGATGCAGCTTGGAAGTATGGTATTTCACAGCATTGATACTGTTTGCTGGATATCTAGAGGACGCCGAAGTTTCTGTTGCAGCTCTTTCGATATGGTTAGTCCTTTTCTTTCGCTACTTTTTCTTGATTGATTTTGACCTCACTTGATCAACTTTATTTCTTATTGTTGCAGCATGAACATAATGAGTTGGACTGCCCAGATTGCTATTGGAACAAACGCAGCTGTGAGGTCGGTGATAGTCTGAAAATTATATTTCTCGAAAATGTTAATATAAAGTTAGATAACAATATTATTTAACAGTGTTCGAGTATCAAACGAGCTAGGCGCACGACATCCGAGAATGGCGAAATTTTCTTTAATAGTGTCGGTTATATCGTCGACATTGATTGGACTTCTGTTTTCGATGGTTCTTATTGTATACAAAGATGTGTACCCAGCGTTGTTCTCAGACGATAGAAGAGTTCAAAATTTAGTTAGAGAGCTAACACCTTTGACATCTCTCTGTATGGTCATTAGCAATCTTCAACCTGTTCTATCAGGTATCAAATATTATTGCTTCCTTATAATAGTAGTAAAAAATTGAACGATTTTTATTGATCGAGTAATTTTACGGCTAATTCAGGAGTTGCTGTTGGAGCTGGATGGCAAGCTGCTGTAGCCTATGTGAATATTGCGTGTTACTATGGCTTAGGAATTCCTCTTGGTCTCATTTTTGGTTACAGGCTTAACTATGGAGTTGTGGTAAGTTTGTTTTTTACGCCGAAAGGAGAATGTAATTTTTCACTCCGATATTTTTCGCAATCGATTCGATGATTGTTTTTTGTTGCAGGGAATTTGGTGTGGAATGCTGATGGGAACTGTTATGCAAATCTGTGTTCTTCTTTGGATGATTTTCAGGACCAATTGGAACAATGAGGTAAAAATATGAAAATTATCATCATACTATAATTTTGTTTTTAAAACTTAATAGTAATGTTTGATTGAATATGTAATTGTTGTTCAGGCTTCTTTGGCTGAAGACAGAATAAGGAAATGGGGAGGTGACACAGATTCTAAACAAAACACTTTGGTAAATTAGAAGGGGATTTTTTTGCTGAGAGTTATGAGCTACTTAGTTTACTATGGATTCTACAAGAAATGTCATTCGTTTTTGTGTGTAAAGGTTCAATTTACAAAGTAATGCTCTTATTTCAACTGTATTGTTGTTTAGAGTCCAATGTTGGACTGTTTTTCAGGTTTGATATTGATGTTTTGAATCGGTCTTGGAGTGCATTTGGCTTCTGAGTTTTTTATATAATTTACAAAGATGAAATGTTTTTTAATTGATGAATTGTATCGGTGGATATTACACTATAATATTTGAGAGTGATGAAGTGCGTAAACATACTTTACCAAAATTTAAGGAATATTTTAATGTGGGATGCATCGTTCACTAATTTATATGGGTTACACGTTATATAAAAATATAATGGTAAAACGAGTAATATAACCGTGATAGAGATGATCATATGTATATTTGGAAGAGAAAAATGCTCTTACCAAATGTTATGTTTATAACCGATATATTTTAAGAGAACAGCTAACCATATTTAAGACCAACGTCAAAAAAGGAAGGAAGACTTACATAATGGGTCTAAAATTTGTCTCTATTTACCCAAGCATATCCCAATAATTCCATTTTAAAAATAGATCCAATCCATTAAAAAAAAACTCAATTATCTATAAAAACAAAACAATCACATCCTCAAATCAAAATATTTAACCCCAATTTCAAAATTAATTCTTTCTTCTCAAACTTTCTTTGTCATATTATCAAATTCATTAAGGGTAAAATTGTATTTAAAATTTAAGTTTGGACTAATAGATAAATAAAATCATATTTTGGTCCAAATCGGTAAAATCTATTTGAGGCTGGACTTATTAGTAAATTGGATAGGTTTTTTAACCAAATTGGTATAAATCCCAAAAAGGAAATATAAATAAATAAAAACAAGTACACAACTTAATTAAATTTGGATGGTAACAAAAATAATTCTATATCTACGGGCGACCTACATTATTTTTATTATATAGGTTATGTAAGGACTTTCAATATTTATCAAATATTTGTTATAACTCTTAATCTTTAATTGAAAAATATAATTAATATAGAAGACTTAATTCCATATAAAATATAATTAATAGAGCCAATCAAATAAACAGAAAATCGAATTGATATAGAAAATCTAATAATTAATGTATAAATATAATTAAAATAAAAAACAATCAATAGGAAATCTAATTGTTATAAAAGATCTAATTTATATAAAAAACACAAATTAATAAGAATCCAATAAATATAGCAAAACCAAATTAATATTGAAGATTTAATTAAAATAGAAAAAATAATTAATATAAAAAATAAGTTAATATAGAAATCTAATTATTATAAGAGATGGGTTTAAATAAAGTATTATGATTGAATTTACTTATATCTTACATTTAATAATTCTCCACCTAGGCTTATAATAACTTCAGTATTCGTTGCATCCAATGTTCTACTCTCTATAGATCAGATCACACGCATTCCAGACTTGCATTAGTCTCATGCACTTCATGAGCTTTGAAATCGGCAATACCTTGATCAGAGCATGCAGAGGGTTTCTTTCACTAGAAATATTATTCACCTTCACTTGTTTCTTCTCCACCACATCTCAGATGAAGTACAAGTTGATATCATACATGTTTAGTTCAGTCATAGAACTTTGGATTTTTCATAAAATGAAAGGCACTAATGTTATCACATAACAGAAGCACGTCTTGCTCCACACCAGTGAGTTCATTCAATAATCTCTTCAACAACCATATACTCGGTTTCCATAAACGACTGCGTAACAACCTTTTGTATACAAGACTTCTAACTAAACACTCCTCCAAGCACTGTAACAGATGACCCAAAATAGACTTTCTTGTGTCGGGGTAGCCTGCATAATCGGAGCCCAAATACCTTTTCAATAATATATTACATGTATCTTTCTGATGGTAACACATCATTACAACAATCGATCCCTTAAAGTATCTCATAAGCCACTTGAGTGTATGTCAATGTAGTTTTTCCGGATAATGAATTTGCTCAAATGATTTACGGCGTAGGCAAGACCAAGTCTCGTGCAAATTATTGCATATACAATACTGCCAATGATATTTTTATAAGGTATCCTCATCATATACTTTTTATTTGATGCTTCGGTTGATGCTTGAGTAACCCTGAGTTTGAATTGAGAACCAATGGTAATTATCGATGTTTCTTCAGACATCGTTAACTTCCTTAGAACTTTTTGAATATATTCTTGTTGAGATAAGAATAAATACCCATTTAACATGTTGATCTTGATCTTAATGCCAAATATCCTCTTAGCCTCTGCCAAAACCTCAATCTCAAACCGTATTTTTCAATTGAGTTTCTACAGCTTCAATATTCCTCCTATACTTTTCAGATATTAGTATGTCATCAACATGCACTAATAATACTATATCAACCCATAGAAGAGTCTCTTTAACAAACACATATAACACGTACTTCTCTCATTCAAATATCTTAGTTGACACATGTAAATTATCTCTTTTAATTCACCATGTCGAAAGCATTAGTAACATCCATTTTATCCAACTCAAGATCAAATCTGCAATAATTGAAAATAGGACCCTGATTGAGGTTTGTTTCACAATATGTAAAAATATCTCATTGAAGTCGACACCATCCTTTTGCATAAAATCCTGAGCCACGAGACTAGCCTTATATATGGGTAACTCAATACCATGAATACATGTCTTCCTCTTAAATATTCATTTACTCTCAACCAACTTCTGACCCTTTGGCTACTTCACACGAATCCAGATATCCATCTTCTTGAGAGACTTTAGTTCTTATTTCATAGTTGTGAGCCATTTTTATCTATCATAAATCTTGATAGAATTGTGATATGTTTCGGGTTCAAGAACATTTCTTTGTATTTGAGGAGATAAAGTATAGCCAATTCTATTGATAAAACCATACCTCTGTGGTTGTTTGGTTAGTCTCCATAGTCTATCATTTACCAGCTGATAAGTATCAAGATCATATTTTTCTCCCATCTGATCATCTGAAGATCTTTGAACACCAGAAGCTCGGTCATCTTCATACTCATGCCCTATTTAAACTTCCTTTGCACGATTCAAAGTGGAACCAAGTCCAAAATATTCTTCTGCAGTAGTGTCTTCATCTTCACTTTGTAGATCAGATCCATCACCAACTTCACATCTCTTCCCGACAGTACTACGTTGAGTCTTCTTTGCCTTCTTCAATGACATATCATCTTCATTGAAAACCATATCCCTACTTACCAAAACCTTCTAAAGTTCAGGTTCAACGCACCAAAACCTATATCTGTTTACTCTTTTCGGATAGCTGATGAACAAATATTTCAGTTATCTTGACCTATCCTTATCATGCTTCACATGTGCATAAGCATCACATTCGAACACTCTCAAATTTTCCAACTTAGGTGTATTTCTCGTCTAGGCCTCTTGAGGACAAAAAATATTAAGTGTCGTATATGGATTCATGTTGATGATATATGCAGCCTTTATCATGGCTCTTTTACAGAACATTCAATCCATAGCAACTGTATGAAGCATACATCTAAATCGTTCCAATAGGGTTTAATTTATTCTCCCAACTGATAAGGAGATAATTCGCCAAGATAAATAATAAGGGGTTGATCATGAGTATAAAATACTTGGCATGGCTATTATTGTATTTATTATCCTTTAGGGACAAATTTGTAAACAATGTGTTTAACAAGGGACCAAAATAACAATAAAACCAGCCCACCAAGGGCATTAATGAGACCACCTTACTTTACTATAAAAGGTGACCCACTTTCTTGGTAGGTGGAACATTCCATATTATTCTATTCTCTTTGCACTCTCTCTTTAGACTCTCTCTCTAGTCACATCAGATTCAAGATCTGAAATATTCCTTGGTCATTTATTCTCTCATCATTGGCGCCGTCTGTGGGAAACCGTGATACCAAAAATGAATCTTTTTCTTTGAAAATCACGATTAAAAAGATGAATGACGAGGCTGTTGACGAGAGGGTCGGGAGAGAAGTAATCCGAGCTGTTTCGTTATCCGAAGGCGAAGAAGCCCCGGATCGGGAGCGCTATGTCCAAGGTCGGGACAAACGATCAACCCTTATCATGACCCGAAGACAGCTCCTGGAAGACATTGCCAGGTTGAACGCTGAAAAAAAGCGGGCACTAGACGAGAAAAGGGTTCGGGAAGGAAAAGGCAAAGAACCACTCTTGGATTACCGCAGCGGGGACAATCCGACTGTTGGACCTCGTATCGAGGCTCGACCTGTCAGGTATTATCGGGAGCATCGTCCCGAGGAAGGGCAAAGTACCCGAACGCAGCGATACCCGGAGGGTCACCACGGCGTTTCCGCTGATTACACTTCAGATGACTCATCGGGCAGGGAGTACCGACGACGGGAAAGGATAAGCAAACGCGCACAGAAAAATCGTTCCCGACGCCACCGCTGACCCAGGTCAGACTCTCCAAAGTACAAAAAAGGTAGCACCGAAAAACAAACTCCAGTGTCGTTTGAGAAGGAAGAAATTCCTGCGGCCAGTCGTGAAGAGCCGGTAGCGCTGCCTCAAGTGCAATGGAAACCATTGAACAGCCAGAACCAAGGGTACCGAACCAGCAGCCAGTTTATCAATCCAGGGGATGAAGGACTCTACGGTGTTCAGACAGAAGGACTCGGAGGCAGAGCTTTCGGGTACGGAGTTAATTGGAGAGCCTTGCCATTGTCCGACGAAATATTAGCGGGGCAGCTCCCGAAGAGATTTGATATTTCCAAATTTGAGAAATACGACGGGAAGAAGGATCCGGATAACCACTTGGAAGCCTTCAAAAACTTCATGCTGAGTTTCGACAATGACGACAAACTCCTGTGTAGGGTGTTTTCAATGACCTTCTGAGATCGGACGTCCAAATGGTACAACCGTTTACCACAAGGCTGCATCAAAAACTTCGGGATGTTCTGGACGATGTTTAGGCAGCATTTCGTCGGAAGTAAGAGTTTCCGAGCCAACGGAGACACTATTATGAATTGTAAACAGAGGTTGGGAGAAAGCCTAAGGGAGTATACCAGGCGATTTATCGACGCTAAAACCGACCTGGACCACTGCGAGGAGAATGTGGCCTTAACCGCATATCGCTTGGGCTTACTCCCGGGACCTATGAAGCAAGCAGTAACAAAGAAGCATGCATTCACTTTTTCCGCCCTTCTGGCCCAAGTAGAAAAACAAATATTGATCGAAGAAACCGAAGCGTCTGAGCTGGCTGCGCAAATTCAACAAAGCGCACAAGCGGCGGTCGTGATAAGACAAGGGACTCAATCTAGCTACGCTCGGGCAGCCCAACCAGTCAGCACCATACATCCAAACCAGGCCATAACCACCAAACCTTCGGCTCCACCAAGCCAGAAACCAAAGCAGATGAGTCAAACGACTTCGCGACCCATATCTAACAAGTGGATCTGGCCTGCTTACTTCGCGGACCTAACAGAATGTGTGTCGTCAATCTACGAAAAAACTAAGAAAAGCGGGATGTACCGAAGGCCTTTCCCAATACCAACGCCTCGGGATCAGAGAAACAATTGTTACTGTCGCTATCATGAAGACGTGGGGCACGACACTAAGGATTGCATTGCTCTCAAGAAAGAAATACAGATGCTCATAGAGCACGGTAACCTCCTGGAATACGTCAAGAAAGCCCAGCAGAGTGCAACTTCGAAAGAAGTCGTGGTAATTCCTAAGCCCGAAACCACTATGATCATCTCCGAGGTGACCGACCCTTTCGACGTCTTCATCGAGTACCTCGACCCCGAGGAAAACCACAACATCATCGGGATCATCGAAGAAGAGGCAGGGGAAAACGTCGGTAAAGTAAGAAAACTTTGTGAATTCTTTGAATCTTTGACTATCTTCGGTGGAGATTCTATGGCAGGTACAACACAATCTTCCAGGAAGAGGCATATTGTGAATCTAACCACGCAGTTAGAGGCTCGACCTCACCAACACTCTAAAAGTGTCCCGTCCCCGATCCTGTATTTCGACGACGACGACATGAGAGATATAGTCGGCCCGCACGAGGATGCCATCGTGATCGGGGCGGCCATTGCGGGGGAGGAATTCAGACGCATCTTGGTAGACACGGGTAGCTCGGCCAACATAATCTTCGCGTCCCCTTTCGCGAAATTTAGGACACCTTCGGTCATCACGCGATCTGACCGTACCATTGTGGGATTTACGGGATCGGCGGCCGACGTCATCGGGGAGTTTGAGGGCGTCGTTCAGTTAGGCCGCGGCCCATTTAAGAAGGAGGTCACCGTTCTATTCGTGGTAGTAGACGCACCGACTTCCCATAACGCAATTTTCGGCAGATCATGGATATCGCGAATGCATGCGGTATCTTCTACAATCCATCATTGTTTGAAATATGTGGTCGGAAACAACGTGGGTATAGTCCGAAGTAGCTAGAGAGCAGCACGGGAGTGTTACCGAGCAGCATTAGCACCTAAAAAAGATCAAGAGATGGTTCAGGCACGGGAATAACAATTAAAGGGGCTCCCCCGGGGTCGTTACCTGTTGATGATCCTAGGGAAGCTCCTAGATATCTGACTACTGACGAAGAATGTGAACAACACCCGTTTGCTGAAGGAAAAGTTCTGCAGATCGGGGTTTGATTGTCGCCAATCTTCAGGGAACAACTATTATCTTTACTACGGGAAAATTTAGATTTATTCGCATGGTGCTCGGGGGACGTAACGGGGGTCCCGGAGTCTTGTGTTATTCACCGGCTAACAGTAAACAAAAACGTCAGACCTATTTCTCAAAAGCGTCGGGCTTTTTCTCCGGAAAAGGCAGACATCATTTTGCGCGAAGTCGAAAGAATGATCAGCGTCGGGCACATAAAGGAAACAAGTTATCCGCTGTGGACCTCCAATCCCGTTCTGGTCAAGAAGAAAAACGGGAAGTGGAGAATGTGCGTGGACTTCACTGACCTCAATCGGGCATGTCCGAAGGACCCTTTCCCGATGCCAAGAATTGACTAATTGGTGGATTCGACTTTAGGAAATAGACTACTGTCATTCATGGATGCGTACGCCGGCTATAATCAGATCAAGTTGCACTTAGCAGATCAAGAAAACACCACGTTTATAACAGGCCGAGGTTTGTATTGCTACAAGGTCATGCCGTTCAGGCTAAAAAATACCGGGGAAACATACCAGAGGCTGGTTAATAAAACGTTTGAGGGCCAAATTGGGAGAAACATGAAAGTCTACATTGACGACATGTTAGTCAAAAGCGGGACGAACGAGGACCACCTTTCTGATTTGCGAGAAACTTTCGATAACCTTAGGGCTATAAACCTCAATCTCAACCCCGAAAAATGCTCCTTCGGAGTCAGGTCAGGCAAGTTTCTAGGTTTCTTTGTTAGCGAAAAAGGGATTGAAGCCGACCCCATCCAACTCAGAGCTATTACCGACATGACACTGCCCAAGAACATCAAGGAAGTCCAGATCCTAACTAGGCGCTTGGCAGCTTTAAATCGCTTTATCTCTCGTTCATCAGACAAATGCGCACCATTTTTTCAGGTTTTGAGACAGGCCAAAAAATTTGTGTGGACGCCCGAATGCGACGAAGCATTCTTAGGGATTAAGCGATATCTATCGTCCCCGAATCTTTTAACAAAGCCTCTAACAGGCGAGACCCTTTTCCTTTACATTGCAGTTACAAATTTTGCAGTTAGTGCGGCTTTAATCAGCGAGTCAGGACCAGCCCCTACAACGGTCTACTTTGTAAGCAAAAGCTTACCGGACGTGGAAACACGGTATTTACGGCTGGAGAAAATGGCTTTAGCTCTAGTGACCGCATCACGAAAATGCGCCCATATTTTCAAGCCCACCCTATCGTCGTCCGAACCTCGTTCCCGCTCAAGTACGTCCTCTAACGACCGGACATGTCCGGGAGAATGTCTAAATGGTCGGTCGAATTAGGCGATTTCGACATCAATTTTGAGCCGCGGACGGCCGTCAAAGGCCAAGTTCTAGCTGAATTTTTGGTAGAGTTCCACTCCGAGCGTCCGGATCGGGATACACCATCAGTAGAGGCCGAATAAAATGAGTGGACCATCCGCACCGACGGGGGGCAAATGTCAATGGTTGCAGAGCGGGTGTGCAGATAATCACCCCAACAGGCATCAGTATGTACCAGGCTATCCGATTCGGGTTTCCTACCTCAAACAACGAAGCCGAATATGAAGCTGCCCTGACTGGACTCAGGCTAGCACAAGTATGTGGAGCAAGGCAAGTACGCCTAGTCACTGATTCCCAGCTTCTGATAAATCAAGACTCGGGAGTTGCGGAAGCCAGGAAAGAGCATCTGGTTCAATACTTAGCAGCGTTGAGAGTGCTAGCTGCCTCGTTTGTCAAAATCACGTAGGAACACATCCCGAGAAGCGAGAACATGGTGGCAGACTCCTTAGCAATGGTTTCATGCTCGAGCAATTATCCCTGGGTAATCGAGCAAGAAAATCCATCCATCATCAAACGACAGGAGCTTGATAACCGACCTGAAATAGCCTGCCAGGTTTCCTTGGTAACAATTTCGGATTGGCGGCGGGATATTATCGCCTTCCTAGCCGAAGGTCGACTACCCAGCGATGGCGACTCGGCTCGGAAGGTTCGCAACAAGGCCCGAGGTTACACGCTATTATGAGACGTACTATACAAAAAGTCATTCAGCCATCCTTTGCTCAGATGTCTGGGGGTCCACGAGTCGCAAATAATTGTATTTGAACTTCATGACTTTGAGGGTGCGGCACATTGTGGTTACAAGGCATTAATTAGAAGGATCTTTCTCGCAGGGTTTTATTGGGCTACGATAACAACGGACGCACGGCAAATAGTGAAAACTTGCGACACTTGTCAAAGATTCGCAAACGCGATAAACATACCCGCAGCTCCTCTAGAGTCCATATCAGAAGGATTACCCTTCGACCGATGGGGAATCGACCTTGTCGGACCTCTACCAATGGCATCTAGCAAGAGACAGACAATCGTGATGGCAGTGGACTATTTTTCTAAGTGGGTTGAAGCTGAGCTGTTGTCCGCTACTAAGACCAAAGACATCATCAAGTTTATCTGGTCCAACATATGTTGTCGGTTCGGGGTACCCCAGAGGCTAACCATGGATAACGGACCACAATTCGACAGCGGAGAAATGAAAACTTTCTGCACAACTCACAGGATCAGACAATGTTTCTCCGCTCCATTCCATCCTCAAGCAAATGGGCAGGTCGAAGTCACCAACTGAACCATCCTAGACGGGCTCAAAAAGAACCTTGAAGGAAAGGCTGGTAAATGGCCGGACTATCTACAAGAAGTGTTATGGGCTTACCGAACCACCCCTCGGACGGCGACCCAGGAGTCACCTTATGCTCTGGTGTATGGTATGGACGCGGTTACTCCGGCAGAATCCATTTTTCTATCTTTCAGAATCGGTTCCTACGATGAAAACACAAACGAAGACAACAGACGACTCGCTCTTGATCTCATAGAAGAGAAACGAAGTCGCGCCTAGTTGAACTCTTTGCACTATCAAAACCTGATGAGAAGTCGGTACGCATCTAAAGTACGCCGTCAGGATTTTAAAGTCGGTGACAAGGTTTTGAGGCGCGTCTTCCTGCACACCAAAGACAAAAGCCTCGGCAAGCTCGCCCCGAACTGGGAAGGACCATACAAAATTATAGAAAAAATCAAGAGCGGGACATATCGTCTGCAAAACAAGCTCGGGCACTCGTTAAGACTACAATGGAACATCGAACATCTGAAGTTGTATTTAGAATAGTTTTACAATGCATGTAATTCGTTAAACATATTCTGTAAGAACTTGTTGGTCGGGGGTGCACTCTTTCCTACCTCGGTGGCGCGAGAAGGTTTTAATGAGACATCATTAACACCCGACCCCCCTTGATTAAGTTAATCAAAATTTTATTTTTCCTTCCAATCTTTGAAGTATTACAAACTTGGTCAGGTGACGAGCTGGTCGACGTCTGTTCCTACTAATCTTGATTGATCTACGGAGCCTTCATGGGTTTCTTCAGTGTTTACACTGATCTACATTTTAAATTTCGCGACCCTATGGGAAATATTTCAATTTTATATTGATCTACAGAACCTCCATAGGTTTTTTAGTGTTTACACTGATCTACATTTTAAATTTCCCGACCCTATGGGAAATATTTCAATTTTACATTGATCTACAAAACCTTTATAGGTTTTTCAGTGTTTACACTGATACCCTATGGGAAATATTTCAATTTTACATTGATCTACAGAACCTTCATAGGTTTTTCAGTATTTACACTGATCTACATTTTAAATTTCCCGACCCTATGGGAAATATTTCAATTTTACATTGATCTACAGAACCTTCATAGGTTTTTCAGTGTTTACATTGATCTACATTTTAAATTTTCCGACCCTATGGGAAATATTTCAATTTTACATTGATTTACAGAACCTTCATAGGTTTTTTAGTGTTTACACTGATCTACATTTTGGACGTTCCCGACCCTATGGGAAAGATCTCAATCCTATATTGACCTACCGAGCCTTAGTAGATCTTTCGGTATTTAATTGTCCGACGTTTTAAATCTCCCGATCCTATAAGAAATTTTTCCATCTACATTGAGCAACCGCACTTTTGTTGGGTTCTGACAATCAAAAAACCAGTTATCAACTACAACATTCACAAGTATATGCAGTACGAGGACAATAAACGGATAAAGGGAAATTCTGATTGCAAAAATAGACAGGGGACTCCGCAGCCTCAAAAAATTCATAAGTCTTAAAAACGGTAACTACAACAACAACAACAAAAAAAACGTCGGGAATCAAGCTTCTTCTTCCTCCGACTCGGGGTCATCTGACTCATCATCTTCGATGCAAACTCCTGCAGGACGATCACCTTCGGGCATGTCCAACCACATCGACCCAAGGGGAAGGTCGGGGAAGCGGTTGTGAAAAGATAGCACATACGAGGCTTTAGCATCGCCTGTTTCTTTCTCCTCCCACTTCTTGCATTTCTCAGCAAAAAGTGTGTTGGCCGCCTTCAAGTTAGTAATTTCCCGTTCCTGGGCTGGGGCACGATCCTCCCCGGCTTTCCTAGTCTGCGCCAAAGCCGTCTCGGCCTTCTTGAGCTCTTTTTCTGCCAAGTCCTGAGCCGCCTTAGCACCCTGTACCTGCTCTTGCAGACCGACAACTTTCGCTTCCATCTCTGACAACTTTCGGTTCAGCTCCCCAACCCGACGTTCCTTCAGAGCCAAGGGGACTAACATGTTGTATAGGGACAGAGCCAGCCCATCGGTAATCTGCAACGGAAACAAGTGCGGACTACCAGGTACCGACAGCACCGGAAGCTTCGTTCCGCTTGAGGAGGCCGCGACATCTGTGGGAGCTTTGGGGGGGCTAGCATCATCCGGAATCACCACTACGGGATCAACCATCAAGCCACCCTTAGCCCCACCATACTGATCAAACAGCTTCGGCACGGTGACATTGTCAGCACCAGCAACCGCCTCACTCTCCCTATTGGAGCGCTTTGGCTTCTTTAATTGAACTCCCTCTGCATCGGCCCGACCTTTTTTTTTCTGCACCAGCGCCTGGGTCCGATCGGCCTCACCACCTTCGGCAACATTTCCTTCCTCTTGAGCCACCGCCCCGGCCTCTTCAGCCCCGATATTGCTCTCCCCGACCTCGTCGTCCGGTTTTGGGCGCTTGCTAGGCGCCTTGTTGCGTTTCGGGAGGTACAATTGGGACCCCAACGCATCTGTCTTCGCGATCAGATCCTCCATACTCGGGGGCTGTCGCAGTTGCTTGATAGTGAGCACCTCTGACGAGCAACGCCAGAGGTTACTCATAATCAGGTTGGTTTCCTTGAAGGTCCGATGCATCGCCCACCCCCAATGCTGCCTAGCGTAGTCTTTCAGCACTTGGAACGTGACTTCACCTGCTGAGAAAGTAGTCCTTCTCCAGCCCCTGCAGGAACTCCTTCAACACTGCACAAGGGATCGGTCCACATAATATATATATATATATGTATATATCAGGGGATTACCATCGGGAACCCAGGTTCGGAGCAGTCGCCTCTGGTTCTCCTTGCTGTAAGGGTGGCCATTTTCCTAGCAGCCGCTCAGAAATACATAGCGATGCTTCCAGCCCTTGTCTCCCTCAAGGAAATCGTTAACTATCTTCCATTTGTTTGCCATGGAAAAGTAACGGGGACTTTGGAGATTTCGACAGGCCAGACATTGCGATGTACTCTTCCATAGGCATAACCCGACCCGACAGACGCGAGGTCATTATGCAGGACATCAAAGTGTACCACGCGTTGGGCGTCAGTTGAGAAGGGCAGATTTGGAGGGTGCGGAAGTATAGCGCATTTTCGGGATCTAGGGGGAACCGGAGGCCCCAATTAAACAGCTCGGTAAAAACCACTATCTCCCGCAATCGGACGTGCATGGGGGTCTCTCCGGTGACCGGAAACCGAACAGTGATGTTCTCTGGAATCCCCCAGCGAATCAGCAGCTCTTTGTGCTCAGCAGCAGCAAAGTAGAGATACTTGCCTTCGAAAAGAGAGACGACATTACTCGAAGGAAGCCAGCGGAAGTAAGTAGCGGTTATGGCCACCTCTACCTCCTCGGGAAGAGGATCCTCAGGGGGATTAACGACATTACCCGCAGCAGCAACACTAACCTCCGCAGGTAGAATATCCACCTCTGATTCCTCAGTATTCGGTACCGGAGCCTGATCAGAGTTTAGGGCAGCGGCAGCGTCTGGATCTGACGGTCGGACTTGAGAATTAATGGGACCAGCACTGCTACCGGTGTGTGCCAGATGGGCCTCGTCATGTTCCCGACGAGCCCGCTCGGGGTCTAATTCCTCTAGCGTCAATCGCCGCTGATTAAGACCTAAAAAAGTTATTGCAGTATTAGTACCAGTTCGGTACCCTCGTATGGAGGGAGTGAGCTGAACCATTTCGAGATAATTACCTCATGTGGGAGATGTTGGAGGACTGTTTTCCCCCATAGTTAAGAACTTGGTTTTGAATGCGCGTTGGGGCGGTAAAGGAGGTGAAGTGTAAGCATTGACGGACGACGGGGTCGGATGCTCTGATCGAACAACCGGAGAGCGAGGGGAACTACTGCTAGAGGGAATGACAATGGTTTCTGGAGTTAGAACGATTTCAGGGGTTAGAACGCCGGGAGGTTCTGGCGAAATGAAGGATTCGGCGGGGATCGGGGTAGCGAGAACAGGATCGTGGGGCTGCGGAACGGGTGTGAACGGTTTGGAATTAGAACCCCAAATCAATCCAGCACGTCGGTATTCTTCACCGCGGTCACCGATGCTAGCCCACTCTTTAAAACCGAACACGGGTTTTTTCTTTTTCTTGGTTGATAGCTGCTTCGGATGTCTGGGTTTCATAAAACAAGCATTCCCTCTCTAGAAACGTTCGGACAGAGCTTTCTCTCTCTAGAATGCCTCTGAGAGAGATCAGAATTTGTGAAGTACTTATAGGCAACGCCACATGACCGGGGAATACCAATCGACAAAAAGCAACGGGAAGGCGAAGAGACTCCCTAAGAAACTGCGCTGGCTAGCACGTGTCGTGTTAACGGTCGACACGTGTCATCCATCTTCTGACAAAAGCTCACCTAAGCTAGCTTCCTCACACCAAGATGCAAGACGGGCCATCTCGGCTCGGTTCGCCATGAAAGCCGACCCACGATACTAAGCCCAAGAAAAAAACACCGAGAAGGCGCGAGAGCCGACCCAATTAGATTCATGAACCCAGTCAGGGTGCGAGTTAAGTGGAAGAAAACATCCGAACTTAGCCCTCTGACAAGATTTGTTAGAGAGTACAGCGGGAGGAAGAAGGTCTCCACGAACCCGACAATGCGATAAGTGTTTTAAAAGCCAGATGCTCAGGAGAGAGGAAATCCGCCAGAAGCGAGGCGACCATCTACCCAGAATACAAGGGATAGCGGTTATTTAGTTTAGGCTCTTTTATAAGTCTTCGCTCCCGAGGCTCTCGAAGACTGGGGGGCTACTTGGCATGACTATTATTGTATTTATTATCCTTTAGGGACAAATTTGTAAACAATGTGTTTAATAAGGGACCAAAATAACAATAAAACCAGCCCACCAAGGACATTAATGGGACCACCTTACTTTACTATAAAAGGTGACCCACTTTCTTGGTAGGTGGGACATTCCACATTATTCTATTCTCTTTGCACTCTCTCTCTAGACTCTCTCTCTAGTCACATCAGATTCAAGATCCGAAATATTCCTTGGTCATTTATTCTCTCATCACCAACAAGTACGTTTTATTGGGAATTCAAACTTATGATTCAGTGTCTAGCAATTCCAATATTTTCACAATAGCTAGTGAACTCGTTATTCACTTACTCCAAGACATTATGAGTCTGAAGCTTCTTCAGCACTTTCCCGGTTTTATTTTTTACCAAAATCTTCTAGTTCACAAAGGTAACAAGCGCTTCATCCTTGATCTTCAAAAGTGGAACCCATAAATTTATGGAATAATCATCAATTGATGAAAGTACCTTATATCACATGTGGTAGGTTCTCGTCCTGGATCCTAAAAGTTTGAATGAAGATGGACAACTACTCCATTAGATTCCTGGTTGTTGGATGGAAAATTCACCTTATTTCTCTTACCTAATACACAACTTTCATATAAGCTCAGCTTCTGAACCGATGTACCATCTCACAATCCTTGTTTAATTAGTTTATTGAGTCCATTCTCACTTAAATTCCCCAACTGATGATGCCACAACTTGGTAGATGTTTTTATCACACTAGACGTACCTTCTACTACGGATCCATCGATAACTAACATATCATTAGTCCTAGTTTATTTCATAAAAATAAGGTATCCTTGTAAGACCGTAATTCTACCATCTCCACCTCTATAGGTAAACCTCTCTCCATCCAATATCCCAATAGAAAGAAGGTTAATTTTAAATTTAGGTACATACCTTACATTTTTAATTAATATCTTAAGTCTTGTAGATAACTTGAGTAGAATCATTCCAATCTCTTTGACCTCGCAGGATTTATCATTCTCGAGGATGGCCATTCCATCATCAAGCATCTGTATGTCTTCAAACCAATTCCTATTGGAAGTCATATGAAATGATACAGCTTAATCAAACTATGATTTATCGTTATACATTAAAGAATAAGAAATCATTAAACCATCAACGCACAAATAATCATTAGAAACCATTACAACATCTTTGATCTTGGTCTTCTATTAGTTATTGCCCTTTTCCTTCTCTGGGAAGTTATGACTGATATGTCCTTTCTTTTTGTTTTGCATGTGCAACAGATTATTTGTGAACCCGTATAAGCCCGTTTAGATTTTTAATTAGATTTTTCTCTACTCTCAATTGAATTTATCTTCTCTAATTGACCCCTCGCGCTCAGTCTGTGCCCTTCAGAGTCACCCTTCAGAGTCATATTTCAGAATACTCTTATTGTAAAGATCTTTGGAGATCAAGGCGTTGTTGACTTCATCTATTATAAGATATTTTTTCCCTTAATCATGGTGTCCATAAAGTGTTCATACTCTTTCGGCAAGGAACTTAGAAGAATGATTGTTTGGTTCTCCTCCTATGTCTTTACACCATATGCATTCCAGTCGAATATTATTCAGTTGTAATCATCTAAGTTCTTTTGAATATTTATGCTATTATCCATAGACAACTTGTAAATCTATTTATTCAGACACACTCTATTCTCTAAGGACTTCTTTATGTAAATCGCCTCCAATCGATTTCATATTCCAAGCATCGTAGGCTCTTCAGATACCTCACACAACACTTAATATCCCAAGATTAGTATGAGGAAATTATAAGCTTTAGACGGTACCACTACATCAACTTTGTAGGTTTATCATCGCTAGCAATATTTAGTCTCTTATGTATTAGGTCAACCTTAAACTTAATTCTCTAAAGGATAAAGTCATTTGATCCATCAAATTTCTCTAGGTTGAGCTTCATGGAACTCATCTTTTGTGGCTTATAGTTTATGTGTAATATATATTTCTACATCCTTCATATCTCTTATCGATCTACTTATTCACTTGGTGATTCACACTCACTGCACCACTTGTTTGGAAATTGATTGTCTGAAGACAAAAAAAAATCATGCTCGATGAAAATAACAAAATAAAACAAAAGTGTATAAGAAAATAAAAACTCACAAGACAATATTCAACGTGGTTTAAATTGTAAAAATAATTATATATCTTCAAGAAACACACACTTTCTTTTATTAAACAATGAGGTTACATAAATACTCTCTAATCACAAAGGACTTAATCACTCTTTGTTATAAAACTCTTATAGTTTACTAAAATAATATGATCTGTAAAATTCTTTTGTTAGTGTTTATATCTCACATCACTTTTGTCTTTAAAAGACCAAAGTTTTATTTCACTAAAAAAGTACATAATCATCTCACAAGTCACTCGATATGTTGTTATTGTAAAAAAGGCACAACTTTATGTTTTTTCTTCTATTTATAGATTTAAGAACAATTATAAATCTCCGCTCGATACTAAATCTCATTAATCAATGACTCTAATAAAGCCCAATCATAAAATATGAGACCTCATAAATAGAAAATCCTAATTAAATAGATATCCCAATTAAATAGAAACTCTTATTAATATGAAATATAATTAATAGAATAACCAATTAATAAGAAACCTAATTAAATAGGATTCTTAATTAAATATTAATCTCAATAATATGAGAAGTTATATTTGATCAAGAACTTAAGCCCCAAAACATTAAAACATCAACCCATGTAGAATTAGTTAGACAGCTTTGGATCAAGACATCAACAACATGCCTTCGGATAGGGTCATCGGTAACCTACATTCAGCTCAGTCTCTATCTATTTGGATCCGGTTTTTGGACAAGTAGAATACAACCAACATATGTTCGACCAAGGTTTTCCTTAGGTTCCACTAAACGTGTTTGCACCTAAATTTTGACCATAAATTTATCTTGAGAGAATCCAATCGTTCATGCATATACATTTATCTTCACCCATGTAGTCTTTTGGCAATACTTCTGTTGACGAGCTACGTCTACCATACATCTAACATTTAGAAATAATTTTAAGTTTTTGTAGCACACCATCAATCCATCCCTTGGTAAGTACAACAACTAGTAATGTATAATTAGAGAGTGACACGCATCAAACCATCCCTAAGTATGCACAACAGCTAGTATGACGACACAAGCTAACCGGTATCACGCTATCATTTTAAAAACCAAATATAATCAAGGTTTCCGTTTTATATATAGGGTGTACAAATCTAGATTTCAGGTTTTCGATCTAATTTTTGTCCAATATTACAGTTTTATTCCGATCAAGTTTGTTGTTCAGTTTTATCCAGATTTGTAGCCCGATTTTATCCCGATAAAAAATGTAATTTAGTTTTGTAAATTCAAAATATATCCGCAATATAATAAAATTTTAATTATGATTTATTTAATATTTTTTTAAAACCTAAAAAAAACTTAATCGTGTTATAGTTATACCAAAATAGTGAAATATTTTGAGCATGTAATCACCCAACGAGGTTAAACCTCTCACGTGTCTAAATTTAATTTTTTGACTTTAATTTAATGTTTAATAAAAAAACCTAGATTCAAAATACTTTATAGATGAATATAAAAAAAAAATATTTAATCAAAATTCTAACATAAACTTGTTTAATTTTTGTAGTTTTGGTTTACCAGTTTCAGTTTATCTAATAAATGAATAAAACATTTTATTTTTTCATATTTAAGATGATAAATTGACATTGTGTCTGTTTATATACATTATGATCTAGATATTTTACATTTAATTTGTGTAACATCAAAGTATATTGAGACAGCATTAGTCGCTACCTCTCCGGCACAAAAAAATCAATGTTATTAGCTCAGTCTTTTTGGTCCAATATAGTTTGTCTTCTCAACAAACAAACTGGTTGGCGCTCAAGTTGATGTATTATTTAAAAAGTAGTATATTATATGAATATTTCAACACCTAAATTGACTAATTCCGTAGAAACAAAATAATATATTTCACAAAACAAAAATTACAAGAACATATCTAATACTGACCAAATCAGTGATTTGGTTCTTAGATCTTTACTTAACCGGACTTGTATCGTTACAAGCAACTTACCAGAAGAAAAGAAAACACAACTTATCAAATGAATTGCAACGTAATCATTTATATAAGATTTTAAGACATGAGGTGAAAAGAAAAAAGAATTATTTTACACTAATTAAATTAAGGGTTTGGCTAAATTCGGGTCTAAAATATGTTAACCAGCCCCAAAAAACAAATGTTTTTGAAGTTTTACAATTTTACCTTTACTCCGGCGGTTGAGCCTTTCTCAACCGCCGGTTGAGACCCTCCCACCCGGCGGAAAAACTGTTTCACCGGTAAACTTCCCCGCCGGTTAAAACCCTCTCAACCAGCGGGGTAAAAGACGGCTAAAATTTTGGGGTTGGTTAACATATTTTGACCCGAATTTAGCGCAAACCCTTAAATTAATTGACATGTAGCATTATATATATAATTGACATGACATAGATTCTAAGTTTCTGTCGTATACCATAAAATTAACCAGAAAAAGGTTTTTGTTTCGGTCTTTCTCAACTTTATGGAATTTGTCAGAGAAGTCCATGGACTGTAGTCTGTGGCGAATCTATTCTGTGTGACTAGTGACTACGCATACTAGCAGAATTTCATCATCAAGTACCTGTTTACATATTCAGTCAGTAGCAGAGCCTGCAGATGCGTCTAAATGTACTGTGCCATGGCCCATACCAGAAAGTTTGTCAATCCGATGTTACGGACAGAGTTCCGTTATAGGAATGAAAAGTCCGGTGGATGTAGATATAAAAGACTGGTGTATCGGTACGAGTACGTGTGGATTTACGAATCCCTTTTGAAAATGTTACAACACGGTGAGTGTTTGGTTCGTCCGCCACGGATACATGCATAATTAAATTATGACAACACAAAAAATATTTGGTACACATAAAAATGTGGTATCACCCAATATTTAAAATATTTTATATTTTATATTTTTTTAATATATAAAATAATTTAAAAAATCGAAATTGTAATTTGTAAACAAATAATTAGTGTTCTTATATTTTATAAGCGTGACCAAAAATCAATCTATTCCCGTCAAAAATTGTTTTTGACGGAGCTCTGATTTTTTTATACCAAATTTACTTCCAAATTTGGTTTAATTATGAAACTCTGATCGATGAAAAAATATATATTAAATGTATCGTATTTTCATTCAATTTTAAATTCAATCTAATTTATTAACCACACTCATAAAAAAAATACTTTCAATTACTAGATTACGCATGTATTTTTTACCATTTATGTTGTTCTTACAAGTTATCTAGTAGTTCTTCAACAATCAAACTTTTTTTTCATCAACATTCAAACTTGTTTTTCAAATTTATTTCAACTTTTTTTAAACAATACTACTAACTAAATAAACTAGGTTGATATTTCGACAAATAAAAAAAAGATTGGTACTTTTTCGAAACGAATTGTTATTATTTTTTTATTTTTTTCTAAAAAGAAAAACACCAACACCGATGGTGCGTGTCTTGCGCACCATCGGTCCTTGCCATTTTCCAACCGATTTCGACGAGGAAAATAGCCAAAAAGTCCTCATTCAACCTACCATACACCTCTAAACTCGATCCTAAATTTAAAATCCTACATCTAAGACATCACACAATCCAAATCAACAAAAACTTATCTAAAAACAACCTAAAATCTAGCTACAAAATCTATAAAAAATGTAGAGATGAGTGTTGTTTTTTGTTCTTCAAACAAAATTGTAGGTGAATAGAAATTAGGAAAATAATACACCTTAATTACTAACAAACTATTTTTTTGTTCCAAAAATGTGTGGGCTTATACTAGTTTTGGATGAACTTAAAATTAGGTGGGTATAGATACGTTTTGGCTTATTTTAGTCTCACCCTATTTATAATATATGAATAATAAGTGCTCTTATAAATTAAAATATATATAGTGTACTTAATAAGGGTGAAGTATCCATAAATACATAGCCAAGTATTTCATTATCATTTAATACAAAAAATGGTAAACTATCGATACATACCAAGACCATGGTGAAAAACCACAAGTAACCCTCTTCTCCTTCTTTGAACCAAATTTATCTTTTTTACTCTCTTTTTTTATAAAAAAAGTCAGTATCTTTCAAAGCATAACTCGGAAAAAAACTCTGAAAGTACCATCGGTTTTGTTTTTTTAAAACCAACAAAACTAGATCCATTAATGATATTTTTTTATTTTGAATTTGTTTCTTTAATAACATGCGGGACCAGACATAAAAAATGTGAGACCAATCATAAAAAACATGTGAGACTAGACATAAATAAATATGCGAGACTATACATAAATACACATGCAAGACATGTACTACTTGATGATAAATATGCGAGACCGTGGTTATTGGGTCTGACGAAAACAAAATCATCAATAGATCTAGTTTTGTTCGTCTTCAAAAAATAATGTCTCATCTTGCATGATTTATTATGCCCGATCTCGCATATTTATTATGTTTGGTCTCGCATGATTTATTATGTCTGGTCTTGCATGTTTTTTATACCTCGTCTCGTAATTCTTTATGTTGTCTCATATGTTTATTTATGTATGGTCTGGCATGTCTTTTATTCCTGGTCTTGCATGTTTGGTTATTCCTGATCTCACATGTTACTAGAAAAAAACTATCATAAAAATTCAAAAAATATCATTAATTGATCTAGTTTTGTTCGTCTTCAAAAAACAAAACTTATGGTACTTTCATTTTTTTGGAAATCCGGTTTGAAGAATACGAACCTTTTTAAAAATAATATAAAAATAAAAAGTAAAAAAGAGAAGCTTTGGTTCAAGCATGAAAAGTGGTTACGTGACTGGTGATGAAGCATGGGTATTTGAGGTATTATTTAGAGTATTGGATATTGAATGAGGAGCTATTTAAAAAAATGGGTATGAGCTAATCAATAATGAAAGTTAATTTAGATGGCAGTAAGTTTTGGTTTTAGATACCTTCAGAGACATTTCCATACTTATAATATTTATGATAAGTGTTCTTATGGTTTGATTATAGTATAAGTAGTATAGTTATAGTATATACAGAATATGTTGGTATATATTATGATTATCGTATAAGTGGTATAAGTTTTGTTAGATGATGAGATTGAATGACAAAAAAAATTATTGAGTTAAGTCATTATTAGCTTATAATATTACGGGCCAAGATTTGTACAAATGTTTTTGTTTGAATTAGTTTATTACAAATCACTATTAAATTTTTATTACAAATTATATTGTTTTGGAATTTCATAATCTGATTCATACTATAACTCTTCATCATCGTTAGTTTCATGTATAATATTTTCTTCAATATCACTTCGTTCATCGAACATTCATGTATAATATTTTCTTCACTATCACTTAGTTCATCGGGCATGCCCTGTTAACGGTCTTCCATGAGATATTATTTGTCTTGCATCTTATGATCCGCCACAACCCAGTCCTTGATTGCAACATATATTTCAATTGCTTGGCTAGTGGGTCTTGATCCTCTAGTTGTGTATTTTTTTATCATATTAAATGCATATTAACTTACTATTGTAGTCCTAATTATCAGAAAGAACCTCATTAGCTAACCTAGAAAGAACATGCAAAATTAATGTCTTGGACTTCAACCACACTAAGACATTAATCGAGTTATCTTCATAATACACACTGAGATCAAACGGAGCTCACAAATATATAGTCGATTCATTAACATCTCGAATAGTTGTTAACATTTCTAGGGTATTTTGCATATTGGTTTTTCAAGTAGTTATGACAAGACCTAATTTTACTTCCAATGCTACTACCAACTAAACTCGGAATGAACTATGATTATTGTTCCCATATTTCGAAACATAAACATTATACATCATATACAAATATTTCTCAATATCATCACGATATTTCTTATTATCATAGGTAGGAATATTTAAGTGTGATACTAGCATAAATATGTTTAACATAATGATGAAAGACATTTATTTTGAAAGTATGATGTAAAATGCAACCAACAACAGAAGTGTGTGTGTGTTGTGATGAAATACTAAAGAATTTTTTTAATCAGGGGTACTCACATTTCCCTATGCGTATACTTATGCTCACTTGCATCTAAATGCATGGCAAGATTGACGACATATTTAAGGGGTGTATGAATGATAAATATATTGTGTGTATACTCTTCAAACATGGCTAGAAGACCTATGTATATCATAAAACATGTAACCTCATCATTAAACAAATAAACACTTACAAGAAGATCATAAGTAGAATTTTATCTAGTTTTAACATTAAAAAGTAATTTTTTGAAAGTTATTTGACTATCATTAACCATTTCTTTATATTGATGTTATCTTGGACTCGAGTTAATGACTAGTAGAACCGTTTTTCTAATAGGCTCAATAAACTCATTCAATATCATCTTTATTCCATCTTTTGTAGCCAATTAAAGTATATGACATAAACATCTAGTATATAAAATGTTCAAATTCCGGATTACAAGCAACTTTAAGTCTCTCTATACTGCGGAGTTAGCGGATGCATAATTTTATCGTTATCAATAAAATTATTTATACATTGTACAAGACCTTCTGAAATTTGAAAGATATTATGCTCAATATAACAAAAAAATATAATTATTCTTCAAATTATCCAATCAATATCAGTCAAATGTAAAGTAGCACACGTAATATCAAACTCAAGGAATGTTGTTATATCATTAATAAAATAAAATTTCCATGACAAGCATGCAATTATACTACTAATTGACTATATATTGTTTTCAAAATATTACAACGTTAATGTTTTTATAGAGGTTTGTGGGATCTGATCGGCAATTGGGTTAAATGTTTCACTAGTCCATTTCTTATATCTTCATTCGCCCCAAAAGAAAAAGGATGTGCAATACCAAATGTAGATTTCATCACTAGTTTTGGTTAGTTAAACCCCCTTTCAATTTTTAACTTTGGATTTTTTTTATAATTTAGTGTTGATTTACTAATATCATTGCATACTGTTGGTTTCGTTAATAGATGATCCCAACTTATAGGACAAAAATTTCCTAAAATATTTATACCTAGTTTTTTTTGTTTATGTAATATCAATAAAGTTTTCTCATACCCAAGATATTTTATTCCTATCATTCGAACTAGTGGTGGAGGTGGCATTAACGCTAACTGGGATAGTTTTGTTTTGGTCGTGAAAGTTTATTTACTATTACAACCTGAATTAACATTCATATATATGTTTTACTCAACATTGAACTATCATCTAGTTATATGGTGTGGGAAAAGCTAGATTGGTCACTTGTATAAATTTTTTCAAGGTTTCACATTGACTTAGCAAAGTAGTGTATTGACTTTATTATACCACTAAAACAAGTAGATGAATGAAAATAAATAAATTACATCAAGTAATAAAAAAATTAGTAGAAGGTATAAAGTATATCAAATCTTTAAGAAAGGTTGACGGAAAAGTAGATGAATGCAAGTGTTGAAGCCCTTAATTACCAGCAATTCACCATGAAAATTATAAACTCATTAAAAAAATATTGAGAATGTTTGTTACTAAAAATTTATGAGTTTAATCGAATTTTGGATGAAGAATGAGAAATAATGGTTCTATATATATAAAGGAAGAAAAAAAGATAGAAAACTACTAGTTTGTTTTCTAGCCGTTGGCAAAATGGGTACTCGGCAGATGTAACAAGCACTCGTCTATAACTGGTACCCGCTTCACACCAAGCGGGTACCAGTTATATATGACGGTTACCTGTTTGACCAACGACTATAAACCAGCTAGCTTTATTTATAGTTGTTAGCCAAAATGGTATCTACATGATTAAACGGGAAATTGCTTGTCAAATTACTAGAGAAAAACTAGCCACTTTTTAGCCGTTACACCAGAAGGGTACATCTTTAGTGTAACGGTTAGAAGCAAAACTGGCCATTCTTTTATCTATATATAATTCAACATTTTATCCCTCATTCACCATTAAAAATCTATTTAATTTCGCATATTTTAAATAAAAACATTCTCAATAGATTTTTACTCACAATTTTGGAACTTTTGCTGGTGAATTACTAGTCATTAAAGTAAAAAAATGGCTTAAAAAACGAAAATGTTCATAAAATATCATCGGATAAAAAAACAGTGTCACTACAACATGAACAAGAGAATGAAGATGCACCCAATATTGTTAGATTGAGTGGAAAATTAGTATACCCTAATATGTACTTGGATACCGATTAGATTGGTGATATTGAAAGTATCAAAAGTCTCATTCAAAATATTATTAATTTAGGATGGTTGGCATTTTCTCTATTCAATTGCACTTGGTATAGTATGCTAGTTGAAGAATTTTATGCTAGTAATGAATTGAATGAGACTAATGATAGTAATCTTGGCATGTATTTTAATGTTAATGGTGTGATTGGTATAGTTTATACATCTGGCATGTAAAATGAATTAGGTATGCCTATACATGACTTGGATGTAGAATTCCTCGCAATAAACTATCTTAATCATAAATGGCATAATAGTTGGATTTTGAAGATTCAATTGACCTAAAAAGGTAGGGTTAGGTAGGTTGTTAGTAAATGGAACTTGAAAAGGATTTCAGAGATTGACACTAAATTTGGTTAGTGATTCTTTTACGTTGGTTAATAATATGGACACATGCATGATCAATCTTAAAAAAAAATTAGAATTATTGTTATACTATTGGGTCAAAATGAACTTTTACCCACTTTGGTTATTAGATATATTGAGTATTCACGAAATAGACACTGCCTATCTTGCGAGATGGTTATATCTCAGTTTCTTCAAAATATGAATAGATGTTTGTTCATATGAGAAGTTAGTAATTTTAAACGATTCTAGAATATGAAGGCTTTCTTCAAAATTTCAAGAGATATATACCCATGTTCGAGGCATCTATTCAAATTGGGAGGTGTTTGATTTTTGAGACATCTATGAATGTAATAAGAAGGACCAATAAGTATTGTCTATGTTTTCCGCCTTGAGGGTGGGTACCATGTGGGTGTGATAGGGTTCCAGTGCAGTTAAGTGATAGTAGTTCTTGATAAGGAAAGGTATTCTTTAGGGACTAAAATGACAAATTCTGTAATTATAGGATTAAATTAAGCTTTAGGAGAAACCTAGAGGTTAAATTGTAAATATGACAATATGTAACCGTTTCTCTAACTAACTCACCTTGCCTATTTAAAGAGGCTGAAGGAGTTATTTTGACCTATGAAATATTCAGAGGTACTTTTCACTACTAAAAACTTCCACTGTAAACTCTCTGTTTTGAATTCACTCCCTACAACTTTAATTCACACCAAATTGGCGCTAGAAGGAGGGGGCGAGGATACCTTGATCAACAGATCAAAAATCGACGTTCGAGTTCTCGTTTTTAAAGGTTTTTCGTTCGAATTTTCATATTTCGTTTGATTTTTCGCTGTTTGAAGATGAATCCGGAGGAAGGTGATAATCCATCCGTTCGCAAGGCGATGGAAACGCTGAAATCTGATCTGCAAGAGGCAGGTAAATTTGTTCCAATTCAACCTTTTCAATTTGACTTTGAGGGAAAAATGAATGAAATGATTAGGAAGGTGGCTGAGCTTGACGAATTGGTAAAAAAGAAGGGAGATAATAATGATGGTGCTAGGCTTAGGTCTAAGATTGCGGGGGGCGATCACAATGATCAATCAGATCAGTCGATGCACGATGGCGATGATCACTGTGATCGGCGTAAAGCACGATATGAACAAAAAAAAGAATATAGCGGGATAAAGAGGAAAGAAAAGTTACAAAGGCGAATGTATGTAAACTCTAGTGATGAAGAGGACTTCAAAGATTCCGAGTCCGATGAGACGCCGAGGTACGAACGCTCTCGAGGCCATTCAGGAAGAGCAGAGCGTGAGCTCCGACCAGCTAAGATGTATAGGGAAGGAAGAAAAAAGAAAGAAAGGCGAGTATACTCACCTCGGAAATACTCGCCTCGGAGGTGTTCGCCTCGGAAGTATGAAGGTGAGTCCAGCTTATATGCAACTGTGGGGATGAGAAATGAGGACCAGTATGTCCAGGGGGTTGACTGGAGGGACTCACCATTGGTGAGGGAGATCAGATCTGTGCCATTACCGAGGCGGTTTGATATTTCTAAAGTTGAAAAGTTTGATGGGACTCAAGATCCCGATGACCACATAGAACAATTTAAAAACTACATGACTAACTTCGAAGATGATGATAGATTGGTGTGTAGAGCTTTTTCTCAAACATTTAAGGGAACTGCTCTAAAATGGTTTAATAAGATTCCTAAGGAATCGATTGCAAATTTTAGAAGTTTCTACACTGCTTTTCGCAGACAGTTTGTGGGAAGCAAGGAGATGAGAGCCAATGGAGATACGATAATACAGTGCAAGCAGGCTGTGGGAGAGAAGTTGAAAGATTATACTAAGAGGTTTGTGTCAACAAAGGCTGAGTTGGATGACTGTGAAGAAAGTGTGGCTATGGCAGCGTTCAGGCAAGGGCTGTTGCCTGGGGATTTAGCCGATGAGACTACGAGGCGCAGGGCGTTAACGTTTGGAGCTCTTATGGCCCAGGTTGAGGACCAGATTAAGGTCGAAGAATCGACGAGGGTTCGAGGAGGTGCTAGTACTGTTCAGAAGGGGAGTGGACAATCTAACGTCTCAAATAACAATTCCTCGCGTCCGAAGAACAATCAAAATGTTTCTAACCGAGGAACCTCGAACTCGTATCAAGGGGGATATAATCAACATAATTCGAACAATCAGCAGCAATTTAGGTCCAGGTCGAATGTGTGGGTAAGGCCGGATTACTATGCAGATTTAACTGAGAGTGTGGCTTCAATATATGAAAAAACAAAGGGAACAATCAATTTTAGAAAGCCACCAGCTATCAACAGGCCAAGAGAGGAGCGCAATAATAAATTCTGTAGGTATCATGAAGACATCGGCCATGATACAAATGATTGCATTGCCCTGAAGAAGGAGATGCAAATCCTGATCGAAAATGGAAAGCTGTTAGAGTATGTCAGGAAAAATGCCAAGGCAACAGCTCCTAAAGGAGGTAATCCCAATTCTAAGCAGGAAACTGCGTTAATGATTTTAGATGTTGCAGGTGAGGCAGATGGTTTTGATGTAGCCTCGGAATATGTCGAACCAGACCCCAGTCGACTTTTGTTAATGTCGATCGATGAGCCAATGCGTCAGGGACGTGTTCGAGATCTTTGTGCCTTTTTTGAATCACTAACCAATAATTCGAGGAAGAGGCATATAGTAAACTTAACGCGGCAAATTGAGGGAGGCGCATCGACACATCTAAGCAACAGGAAGGATGTGCCCTTTATAATTTTCGACGGAGATGATTTGAGGGGCATTACTGGGCCGCATGAGGATGCGGTGGTCATTGGAGCAGAAGTATGCGGGGTGGAGATTCGACGAGTGCTGATCGACACAGGAAGCTCTGCTAATGTGCTTTTTAAGTCAACGTATGATAGGTTGACTGCACCACCTCGAATAGAAAAATCAGAGAGGACCATCATTGGATTTACCGGCGCATCGGCAATTGTGATAGGTGAATTCGAAGGTGAAATTTCCTTGGGAAAAGGGCCTTTCAAGAAGAAAGTACAGGTGCTTTTTGTGGTGGTGGATTGTCCGTCAAGTTACAATGCTATTCTTGGGAGATCATGGTTGGCCAAAATGTACGCTGTAGTTTCTACAGTTCATCAGTGTCTGAAGTATGTGGTCGAGGACAGAGTCGGCGTAGTCCGAAGTGACCAAAAGGTGGCAAGAGAATGTTATGCTGCTGCATTTAGGTTACGTGGTAAAAGTTCTGATGATTTCATGGAGAGTTAGCAGTTTGGGGGGTTGTCTTGTGGTGAAACAGACGAGGGAATTGATGATCCGAGGTCAACCCCGAGTTCTGTAGTGGTCAATGAAGAAATAGAGGAATATATTTTTAATAATGGCAGGGTACTTCGAATTGGCACTCTGCTATCTTTGTCAATGCGAGAAAAGTTGTTGAATTTTTTGTCTGAGAACTTGGATGTGTTTGCCTGGAAATCCGAAGATGTAGTAGGGGTCCCAAGCAACATCATATGTCATAGCTTAGCGGTTGATCCAAAGGTCAAACCAATTATCCAAAAAAGAAGGGCTTTTTCATTGGAGAAATCTGAGGCTATAGTTGCCGAAGTGGATCGGTTATACAGGATGGGGCACATTAGGGAGGCCAATTATCCGAGGTGGACGGCTAATCCGGTGGTAGTAAAAAAGAAGAATGGAAAATGGCGAATGTGTGTGGACTTCACAGATTTGAATAGAGCCTGTCCAAAAGACCCTTTTCCGGTGCCTCGAATAGATCAGTTAGTGGATTCCACTTCGGGAAATAAAATTCTGACTTTCATGGATGCATTTTCGGGGTATAATCAAATTCGAATGAATCCAGATGATGAAGAAAGCACGACTTTTATTACTGATAGAGGTTTGCATTGCTATAGAGTAATGCCATTTGGATTGAAAAATGCTGGATCAACATATCAAAGGCTGATGAATAAGGCGTTTGCTTCACAGATTGGGAGAAATATTGAAGTGTACATCGATGACATGCTTGTTAAAAGCAAGGGTGATGATGAACATATTGACGATTTAGAAGAAACGTTTTTGAATCTTAGAGCCATTCAATTGAAGTTGAATCCAGAAAAATGCACATTTGGAGTCCGATCTGGCAAATTTTTGGGGTATATGATTAGTGAGAGAGGAATCGAGGTGGATCCAGAACAGTTGAAGGCCCTGATATCGATGTCTTCACCTCGGAATATCAAAGAAGTGCAAATGTTAACAGGCAGGTTAGCAGCTCTGAACAGATTCATTTCTCGTTTTTCAGATAAGTGCTTGCCTTTTTTCCAGGTGTTGCGTAAACCCAATAATTTCGAGTGGACTTCGGATTGTGAAGAAGCCTTTTTGAAGATAAAAAATCTTTTGTCCTCTCCTGAAATATTATCAAAGCCTCGGAAAGGTGAGCAGTTATTTTTGTATATAGCAGTGTCAGATTATGCAGTGAGCGCAGTTTTGGTCAGTGAAGACACAAAAATTTCGAAGCCTGTTTACTATGTCAGCAAAAGTTTGGTTGATGCTGAGAAACGTTATTTGAAGCTCGAAAAATTGGCACTGTGTATAGTAGTGGCAGCAAGAAAGATGCGCCCTTACTTCCAGGCACATACGATTGTAGTTCGAACTTCATATCCATTAAAGAATGTTTTACAAAAACCAGACATTTCAGGAAGGATGACAAAGTGGTCTGTGGAATTGGGAGATTTCGATGTGCTATTTTCTCCTCGGACAGCTATCAAAGCTCAAGCTTTAGCAGATTTTTTGGTGGAGTTTCACTCGAGCAGATCCGAAGAGAAAGATGCAGAAAAGATGAATGAGAATCCGACGTGGACAATTCGAACTGATGGGGGATCCAGTAGTAAAGGGTCAAGTGCAGGAGTGGAATTGGTGGCACCAACGGGGGAATTTATGTTTCAAGCTATAAAATTTGGCTTTCATGCTTCAAATAACGAAGCTGAATATGAGGCTGTGCTAGCAGGGTTAAGGTTGGCGAAGATTTGTGGAGCAATGTTTGTGCGCTTGGAAACAGATTCACAGTTGGTAGTTAACCACGTTAAAGGGGTATCAGAAGCTAAAAAGGAGCGTTTGGTTTTGTACCTACAAGAACTTCGGGGGATGATGGCGCAATTTGAAAATGTCGAAGTGGAGCATATTCGGAGAGGAAACAACACTATGGCTGATTCTTTGGCAATGATGGCTTACTCAGAAGAATACCCGTGGATTGTAACACAACCATCGCCTTCGATCATATCAAATCCTGAGCAATGTGAAGTGGTTGATGAGGTGGTAAATAATCCGACGTGCGCTCGAGGAGATTGGAGGTTTAACTTGTTAAACTTTATTTCAAATGGAATATTACCTATGGATAAACACTTGCTCAAGAAAATAAAGTACAAATCCCTTGGCTATGTGGTGCTGGATGGGGTGCTGTACAAAAGGTCTGCTTCGAAACCTTTACTACGATGTTTAGGCAAGGATGAGTCTCAGAATGTTTTGTCCGAACTGCATGATGGAGATGGGTCAGCTCATTGTGGGTTTAGAGCTTTAACGCGTAGAGTATTGTTGGCAGGATATTATTGGCCTACCATTTTGCAAGATGCCAAGTCATTAGTTCGAAGTTGTGACACTTGCCAAAGGTATGCAAATTTAATACACAAACCAGCAGTACCCCTAATGACAATTTCAGAGGCGGTTCCTTTTGATAGGTGGGGAATTGATTTGGTGGGACCATTACCTATGGCTTCTGGAGGAAGACAAATGATTATTGTTGCGGTTGATTATTTTTCGAAGTGGGCAGAAGCAGAACCCTTAGCTGGGACAAAAGCTAAGGATGTAATCAAGTTTATTCAAAGCAACATTTGCTACCGTTTTGGAGTACCTCGGAAAATAACAACTGATAATGGTCCTCAATTTAATAACAAGGAAATGGACTCTTTTTGCTCTTCGAAAGGGATACAGCAATGTTTTTCCACTCCTTTTCATCAGGCGAATGGACAGGTAGAGGTTACAAATAGATCTATTTTGGATGGCTTGAAGAAAAATTTGGCAGGAGCAGCAGGGAAATGGCCAAATTTCCTTCAAGAAGTATTATGGGCATATAGAACAACTCCTAGAGAGGCTACAAAAGAGACCCCCTTTTCTTTAGTATATGGGATGGACGCTGTGTGCCCTGCTGAATCTACGTTGCCCTCTTATAGACTATTACAATATTCCGATGCAGATAACGATGAGGCTAGAAGGGTGGAACTTGATTTATTGGAAGAAAAAAGGGTCAAGGCACATTTAAATGTGATTCATTATCAAACGTTAATGAGAAGCAGGTACGATGCTAAAGTTAAGAGAAGGGAATTCAAACTTGGCGATCTAGTGTTGCGAAAAGTGTTTCTTCACACTAAGGATAAACACCTCGGAAAATTGGCTCCGAATTGGGAAGGTCCTTACGAAGTTAAAATGAGGGTCAAACCAGGTTCTTACAGGTTATCAGATCGAGAAGGGAGAATGCTCAAGCATCCTTGGAACATAGAGCACTTGAAATTGTACTGTGAGTAAAACTGAACTTCGAATTTTTGTAAAACAGACATACTCTTTCCTTATCTGTTGGCCCAGAAAGGTTTTAACGAGGTGTCTGATTAATATTGAATTTTTTAATAAAATTTCTTTTGGCCATTGGTTGTTTGTTATGATGTGTGATTTATTATTTTGGTAATTTGGCAAGGATTGATCATCTTTGAAAGTTGACCAAGAATAATGTTCCGAAGCGACAGCTTTGAAGAAACAACCAAATTTTTTCGAGGTGCCACGCCTTATGAGTGCATCTATTTTTCGAGGTGCCACGTCTTATGAGTGCATCTATTTTTCGAGGTGCCACGTCTTATGAGTGCATCTATTTTTCGAGGTGCCACGTCTTATGAGTGCATCTATTTTTCGAGGTGCCACGCCTTATGAGTGCATCTATTTTTCGAAGTGTCATGACTTAAGCATTTATGTTTAAGAATAACCAGTTTAAACAAGTACACCAGAAATTTAAGATATAAAAAAAAAAAGATAAGTGATTTCCTCGTGGAATAAAATACGAAGTTTACAAAAAGAAAAGGAGGGAGTACTTAATCACATACACAAAAAACAAAAACAAGTTGCTTAGCCTATTAGGCATCATCTTCTTCTCCTTCTGATGATTCCTCTTCGGAACTATTTGCATCTTCTGAGGAGGAGCTTGGTGGCGCTTCGAAAGCCTCCTTGGGACGCTGATCTTCTGGAACTCGTTTCCAAAGGTCTGATAAATCTAGTCTTGGACAAGCAGCATGAACTTCTCGAAGAAGCTGAATAGATGTATCAATTTGAGTTTTCTTCATGCCTTCGAGCATCACAGAACTAACCTTAGTTTCAGCCTGTTTGACTGCAGCCTTCTTTTCTTCTTCGAATCCTGTTCGAAGTGTAGTAATCTCACTTTGGCTTTTTTCCAGTTTATCTTTTGTTTCTTTAATAAGTGCAGTAGCATCGGAGATGGCAGTAGAATGTTCAGCTTTCAGACTTTCAAGAGCTTCCAGATGAGTAGTTTTAAGCGCTTCGACTTCCTCCTTGTGTTTTTTAAGAAGCTGTTCTTTTTCAGCTTCGAATTTTTGGAGTGCTTCATTTTTCGAAGTCTTTTCAGACTCTGTTTCTTTTCTGCGTCTAACTAACTCTTGGGCAAGACGCTCCAATTGGCTTTGAGATTTGCTCAACTCTTCGTATAATTTTGTTACTGCAGTAATTAGATTTGGGAAAGGTTGAAGAATCGAAATTACCTCATCGGATTTCTCTGAGTGAGGAAAGACTAATGGCTGATGAACAGGAGCAAAAGGGTTAGATGTAGAAGCTGTAGCAGCCTCGGTAGAAATTAGTGGAACAACGTTGGCAGGTTGAGAGCCAGAAAGTACGAAATCTCCACTTGAGTTGAAGTCATCAAAGTTTAGATAGTCATCTATTTGTTTATCTCCAAGGGTTATACCTCCTTCAGGATTTTCCTCGACAAAAGTTTTACCTCGTGCCTCGGAAGCTAGCACAGCCTCTAATATATCAGCCTCATTCTTCTCATTGGGCTTGTTAGACTTACTATCCTTCTTTTTTGGAGAAGTGTCTTTTTTCTTTGTCCTTTTCAGGATAGGCTGGTCTTCTTCGGATATGGTGGGAAGCGAAGGTGCAGACGTTTTTCTCTTCCCTACTCTTTTCGAAGTAGTAGGAGGTTTAGTTTTGCTGGTGCTGGGTTTCTTCTTTCCTTTTTTCTTTAAAGGAAGATGGCTGTCACTTCGATTCCGAAGTGGGAGATAGCACTTCCCATCTGGTGCAAGTATCCTTTGAACTGCTAGAAGAGGATCTGGTGGCGTCATCGGATCTTCAGGGAAGTCAGCCCCCAATGATATTCGCCAAATATGGCTATTAACAAAGTTAATAGGATCAAATGCTGAATGGAAGCCATTTCCCCAAGCCTTTTCAGCCCACTCAGCCATTTTCTGGAAGATAAGTTTGGCCTCTTTTCGACGACTTTTAAATTGCCTCGGAATTTCTGAAGAGAGACAAATAGTTAGCCAGATAAATTGATTCAAAAGCAACCACATAAATAAAGAAAAACATCACTTACTATTGTCTCTCCAGGTGAGGGTAAGTTTAGAAGGGTTGGCATCGGAAATATCTTTGCCATTTTCCCAGGCACCTGACAGGAAGACGAACCTTTGCTTCCAGATTTTATCAGCTTCGAGGAGGTCGTCAATGATTTTTAAATTGTCTTCAAGGGTTAGGTAATAAAATGGCAGAACTGGGCCATTTGAAATTTTGGTTACTGAAATGAAGTCCTCAATTTCGAGGGGGATGCCTCCAAGTCTTGATACCATGATTGCTGAAAATAAAGTGAAGAGCAAGTTCGGAGTAACCTGGGTTGGGCACAGTTGGTGGATTTCGAAGAACTTTACTATCATCGGATCAAGGGGAAACCGAAGTCCCCAGTTGAAGAGCTCAGGGTACACTACTAGCTCATCTTTTTGACAGCTTAAGGGTGTCTCTCCTTCAACTGGTAATCGAAGAGTCATGTTGTCAGTTAACCCCCATAGTTTTCTGAGTTGCTCCTTCTCTGATTCGAGGTAGTAGCTGTAAGATACATTCTTCAAAGCAAGAATGTACCAGGCAGAAAGAGGCTTGAGATTTTCTTGAACTAAGGAGGCAACCTTATCAGGAAGAGTAATAAGAGCTTTTTTCCCTCGAGGTTTCTTTGGAGGAGCTACGCCTTCAGCCTCGGATTCCTCCTCGGCATCAGATTCAGTAGCTTATGAATCATCCTTTTTGTGACCTTCCTCGGAGTGACTTCGAGTTTGTGTTTCTTGTTGAGTCACAGGAATTGGCTGACTACACTCTGGTGTAGTATCATCCACTTCTTGTGGGGGAGGAGGAGAGTGTTGAGGAGTGGAAGAGGTTTTTGTTTCTTCACCCATTACTAAGAAAGATGATTTTTTGGAACGTTTAGCTCTAATAGCCTCGAATTGAGGAGGAAGTGTTTTGGTTTGAGGGTTTTTTGTCTCTTCGAATTGAAGGACAGGTGATTTGAGTTGTGATTTGTTATAAGTGGGTGGTTTGTCTAAAGTAACTACTTTAGGTTTCCGATGAGGTCTTAGTAGTGAAGGTTTGGCTGGATTTTGGAGAGAAGAGGTCGTTGAGCTACTTTCTGGGTTAGAAGCTAGAGGTGAAGACGAAGTGGCAAGGTTTGGATTAAAGTTGCCATATTTAAAAGTGGTGCAGGAAGAGTGAGGACCGTTATAGATCAACCCAGCAGCTTTGTATTCTTTGGCTCTTCGAGAAATACAAAGATAATCGTAGGCCCCAAATACTTGGTTACTGGAACCAGGAAAAAGATTTTTCTTTGATCTTACTGGTCTTCTGGGTTTAAATCTATTGTATCTAGGGTATCTTCTCATACAATGGTTTTTGGTATGAGAGGTTGCTTGGTAAGACAAGAGAAGATGAACAGGTTGAAGATGAACAGGTTGAAGATGAACAAGAGAAGATGAACAGGTTGAAGATGAACAGGTTGAAGATGAACAGGTTGAAGATGAGTAGGTTGAAGATGAAGAACAGTCTGGAGATGTTTCAAAGGTGGATTCTCTAAAAAGCTTTTAATTGAATGAATAGCTGAGTATTTATAGGGTAAAGAGTAACGTCGAGAATGTGAAAGTGTGGAACAAGTGATCTGTTGTTATTGGGTGGAATATGAAACGAAAAGGAAGCTAGTGATGTCATGGGTCTATTACTAGGAGTCTAATCAGTCCATCAAGTAGGGTTCAGAGATTTCGAAGTGTTATTAAACTATGTGTGAAGTAATAATGTTTGGAAACCAAAGGCAAAGCAGTTCCACAAGAAGTCAAATTCGACGAGGAGTTAAATTCGAGGCAGTTGAGAATTCGTTTGCACCTACTCATGAATTCGAAGAGAGTCCTAATTTATTGAATTCAATCATAATAAAGATGTAAAATAACGCTGATCCGAGGAAGAATTCGAAGAGCTAATAGTTCCTATACATTAATGTATAAGAACTATTAGCTCTTTGAATTCTTCCTCGGATCAGCGTTATTTTACATCATATTCCACCCAATAACAACAGATCACTTTAATTCACACCAGTTCTAAGCCAACAACATAACCTAATGCGAGATTGACCGATCGTCACATGTTGGAGGCCATATATGTAAGGCAAGGTTTATTGGTTAATATCTTTGGTCATTTACATCATAAGCAGTGTTAATTAGAGTTGCAACAACATGGACTCTAAAGTAGCTATGATTTATTCCAATTACATCACAACTTCTTCAAATGAGATCAATGAGTGGTTAAAGCTTAACAAGATTCATAATAAACTATTTTATTGATATCTGAATGATCCTTCTCTACTTATACTTCCACCACCAATTTATCTTATGGATGTGTATGGTATGGATGACATTGATAATGATATATGGTGACTTAGTAATTTATTATTTTATTTTATGGATATCTAGCCTTGTAAAAATTTACTTTCATTTATGTATTCGGTTGTCTTTCATACTTCGAGTATTTGGTTGTATGGATTTGAATAATAAATAATCAATTGACTATCCACTTTTAGACATATAATATAACATTCTACAAATTATTATCTTGTGGTAGTCCATTGACTATCTATTTTCGAGAAAGTTAGTCATTTAATCAACACGTATGAAGGACTAAGTTTATCGAAATGGATAGTCAATGAACTAACACCAGACAATTTTCAGTTGATAGACTATATGTCTTGAAAATAGATAGTTAAGGGACTATGTACCGTTCAAAGTCTTAGTTGTATGATAAATATCTTAGTTTGCTATCGTTCGACTAAAATTAATTTTGCAGCCATTACGAGTCTAATAATGTAAAACAAAAAAATGTATAATTGAACTTAGATATCTAAGATTTAAAAATAATAAAAAAATAAAATTTACACATAATAAGTTATTTTAATAATAAATAAATAAATTATGTAAAAATATATAAACTAAATTAAATCAATTAAATAAAAAACGATACATAAACTAAACCCAAACTAAATTAAATAAATAAAACATCAAACCAATATTAGTCAATTTCTCACAGATATCCGTTATAATTATAATTATATATATGGGTATTTAAAGAAGAGTCATACCACACCACATGCGATGTTCTTTCAACCACTAGATATTTGGTAGATATTTGTTTAATGTTCAAGAAAACATTGTTTAAAACATATATAAAAAAAAATTTAAGATACATATTTCAAACAATTTACCTATAAAAGACATATCTGATGAAGAACATCAAGTTGGCAGACGTATTTACGGTTTTTCTAATGACTTTGTTACTCGTCTTTCTAAATCTTGAAAAATACTCATCAAGACGAAGAAAACAAAACATATTTCTTTATTTTTGTATTTAATTAGAGTATTCGCTCTCTTCATCTCAAGTTTTTATTCAATAATGTTTTAGACATATTCGCATCTGTCCCACTCAACTAGCTGTTAATGGGTGACTTTTCATGCTTAGTGTGTTACTTAGCTTCAAAATCTTGAAATTACATGTTCATCTTTGAGATTTCCTTACCAATATTGATATTTTAAAATACAAAATATCTCTTTCTATTTTATAAGTATAAAATAAGGGAACAAAATTGTCAACCTTCCTACATTTGTTCTTAATTGGAATTTATTTTGTAACCGGAAACTGGGAATATCAAAACGTTAATCGAGAAGATGGTCAAGTTGAAAGTTTGGATGAATACGCATCAGATAATATCTATGCATTCTTATATATATTGTTCTTTCCGACTTGTTTCATTCTCACAAATATATTGTTTTTTGCAGATTCTAGCTAGTACCAACAACTCTTCAAGAAAGTTTAAGACAATATTAATGTAAATAATTTCTCAGGTTTACACACTTCAGTCTATTCTATTTATTTTTTTAAATTTTCACAATCTCTTTACAATCAATTTTTTATGATAGTTGGTCTTTGGCATATCAACGAGCTTACCATGATGGCTGATGGGAAGATTACTCCAACTGAGACTGGAGAATAAGCTAAACCTGAAAAAAAAAATAGGAGTGTAATTCTTTAATGATTCCATAACCAAGACAAAACCGAACTTATCAGATGATGAACCCGAACTTGGTACATGTTCGTCTAAAACTGAAGTCGGGGCACAGAGTCCTATTTCTAAGATGATGAGCTTGAAAACCCAAAATATTGCCTTATTATTCAATGGAGAAAAATAAATACAATTACTATAGACCATACTCATTAAAATAATAATCCATCTAGTTCTCAAAATGAATCTACACCATCCGAAGAGCGTCCTAAGAAGAAAAAAATGAACACTCGTAAGACATGATGAGGCCCTTGATAAAAAAAAATGGTCTAACAATCTCTCGTACGAACCTTGATACTATTAAAAAGAAGTGTAAATCTACGAAGCCCTTCGAATAACAAATCTGCTCCTAATACGCTTCATGCCAATACTAAGAAGAAACCGCATGCTTCCCATGATTTCTTCTCCCATAACAAATATGACTTATCCACTTTTGGTCAAGATCCTATCATTAAGAAGAATCCTATCATTTGCAATAAATCTCTTTTTACAAAATAAAAATCTTCTATCATATACCCAAATCAGCAAAAAGGCAAAAAAAAAGTTAGCGAAACCGATGAACTTCTAAACCTAACTTCTGATCAAGATAACGGAAAATGTGTGAATTCTTTAGGTAATTCAACTCAAAACGAATATACACATAGTACTCTCATTGCTACTTTGCCAACTAATCTATCAAAAACTTCTATAGAGAAACTAGCATCTTATGTAGGTCCAAGTCAAAGACCCAATTTATAAGCGTTCAATGTCCAGTACTAATGATGATTCGTTAACTTAAATACTTCCCCAATTTCTAAAATTACAATAGTATGAGTATTACAGCATCCTGCAAAGTTAACTTGAGCTTCCAATAGATTCCTTACACTTTATTCAATCTATTATTGATAAATACTTTGTTTATCGATTTTTTTACCTATCTTTCAAAGTTATCACAATTCAATAATGCTTACATATTGGTCAATGACCTCATCATATATTGAGATATTTAAAAACTTTCAACCATGTCCTATGTTTTTAGATCTATTAAAGAACTTACCAATGATTTAGCTAAATTTCAAAGAGGATATGCAATTTCATAGCAATAGACTGGCAAGATATCCAAAGATAAAATTGAAAAATACAATTTAGTAGCTAAACTAACCACAAAAAATGATGCTTTGAAAAAAGAAAATGCATAGTTGATTTCAAAAAAATTAAAATTGGTTTATCAAAGTACTGAGCAACCTACGTTGAATAACAAACTAATTTTCAGAATGTTGAGTTGGCTAAAACTAATACCGGTTTAGCAGGTCAAGTTGAGACTATATTTGCTGAGATCAATACTATGATTAACAGCAAATCTGATATGAAGTGTGAAAATACTATTTTGGAAGCTGATGTTAAAGCTTTTCAAGATAAGCTAACTAACTTAAAAGTGAAAAAAAACTCAAGAAATTAAATTTTTTGATGAAGATGCAGTAAAATATACTAAGAAGAAAATCCTAGAAGCAATCACAAAAGCAATTAGAAAGAAAGAAAAAATAATTTTAGTAGTGGGGATAGTATACCAAAAAAAATAAAAAAATATATTATCATAGATATTTGGCAGAAGAATCCAAATGTTGTTTTGGGTAATCATAAGTTCAAAATACCCGAAAACGAATTTCCTTCGTCATCTGATGAAGACGATACTCATAATAACCCGGTTGATGATGAAGTTCCACTGCAGATCCTCGTAAAACTATTCAAAATGAAGATAATTCTGCTACCATGAACCCACCTCGTTCTAACCAAGCTGACAATGGTGCTAATGAAAGAAATTATCCTCTTCATACTACTTAATTTAATTATGTTTTTTAAAAACTTCTTTATTTTTTTTGTTATACGCTCCTGATGAGATCCGTGTGTTTTATATTCTAACTTCAATCATCAATTACTAATTTTACTTACTTTATTTTGGGAACATATTTCTATCTTTGCATTGTTATGGGGGTTGGTATGTATATTTGACTCTTGAGTTGTCACAGTATGACCACTTGTATCTCGTAAGAATTTTCAATCTTAGGCTCGGTTTATTAGCCAATTTATCTACTTTGACAATTTAAGTCAGGGGACAATATAACCACTTGCATCCCTAAAAGTATCTCAACCATAGTCTTGGTTTATTAACCATTTTTGCTATTTTGACATTTTAAACTAGAGAACAGTATAACCACTTACATTCCTAATGGTTTTCCAACATTAGGTTTGGTTTATTAACCATTTTCTCAATTTTACCTTTTTAAATCAAGGCATATTATAGCCACTTGTGTTCATAATGGTCTTTCGACCTTAAGCTTGGTTATACGGGGCCCTTTCGTATAATTTTATTTCTTGTTTTGTTTAATTTTATAATTGAGATAACTATCCTAAATATTTAACTCATTTAAAAAAATTATTATCGAACTCAATTTTTTTTATCTTTTCTTTCAGGTTTTTTTTCGAATTTAAAAACACTTTCTTTTTTGAAAGACAAACTTCTTTATTAAATGAATTGGCTTATGATGTGCCTCGTTAAAAAACTCTCCCGCTCCACCATGAAATAAAAAGAGTACGCAACCATGTTTAAATTTCTATACAATTTTAAATAACTAATGTTTCAAGGGTTTTTAATGCATTTCCATCCAAATCGTTTAACTGATATGCCCCATGATGTCATCTAGAATTAACTTTGTATGATCCATCCTAATTTGGTGATAACTTTATCATATTTTTATCTTTCAATCCTTGAAATATCTGTTTCGTGACCAAATCACCTTCTTTAAGAGATATGAGTTTTAATTTTGAATCAAATCTCCTATTTGTTAAGATTTTGTAGTGTTCTTCCTTATCTCGAATTTGATCTCGTCCTTCTTCAATAAAATCGACATAAACTTTTCATCCCTTACTATTTTCTTCATTTGAATAATTTTTTATTTTATGACTATGGATGATAATCTCTATTGGGACTGCTACTTCCATCCCATACACCGATAAAAAAGTAGTTTCTCCGGTAGCCAAATTGGGTGTTGTTTTGTATCCCCATAAAAACCCTACTAATTTATCAAGCTATTTTACCTAGATTTCTCGATCTTCTTCTTTATTTCATCCATAACTATTTGTTTTGTCACTTCTACCTGCGCATGTTCTTGAGGGTAATACGAGATCAAGAAATGTTGTTTAATTTTATATATTTTACAAAATTTCTTCATCGTGTCATTTAGAAATTAAGGCTAATTATTTGTCATTAGAATTCTCAGGATCCCATACCTCGATACAATCTAACTTATTAAAAAATCACAAATCTCTAGAGATGCCGTCTTATATAAAGTTTTTTCTTCAATCCATTTTGTGAAATACTACAACCAAATGTTGTATTTTTCTTGTAGCCATCAATAATGGTCCAACTAAATATTTTATCCGTTTATCAAATGGACAGGGTACAAAAACTATGCTCATCGGCTCGTTTGGTAAGTGGCTCGTTTTAGCATATTTTTTACAGGTGTTATAACATGGCACTATAACCTCTGCATCTGCTTCTAGTTTTGCTCAATAAAAATTCGCAAGAAGGAAACACTTGATCAAGCGTCTATGTACACAATATACCCAAGCGGTACCCTCGTACAAATCTCTAAGGATGAAAATAACCTCGTTTTTATTCAAACATCTTAACATCGGTCTCGTGACACTTTTCCTATGAAGGACATCGTGAAGAATTGTATACTTACCAGCTCGTACTCTCAAAACACGAGCATTGTGCTTATCTTTATGAAGAATTTGATTTTTCAAAAATATAGATATTATTATTTCCTCCAATCCTTAATTGTCGATATTATTTAAACCTCGGCTCCCTTTTTTTGTTATCTTTAGATGGACTGTTTTGGAAGATAAGTAGTGGATTATCTCATGATACTGTTGCTTTTGCTAAGGAGTCTACTGTTAAATTATTTACACGAGGCACCTATCCGATTCTATTATTTCAAGCTTCTTTTCCCATTTTTTTTAACGTTTCTTGATACCCCCGCATATTTTTTTGGTAGGCTTTGTATACCCTATTTTATTGAGCTAACACCATATGAGAATATGATCTTACTCGTATGATCTTTGCTCCACAAATATTAGCAAATTACAAACCAACCAAGATGGTCTCATATTATGCTATATATTATTCGTTATTTCAAAATAGATCTTCACTAATTGTTTTACTTCTCCACCAAATAGTGCTTTGAAAATGATCCTACACCTCTTTCATTAAGAATTAATGCTCAATCAACTTTCACTATCAATTTCAAATAGTTCTATTCTTTGGAATGTATATATTTGTCACCATCAGTCATTTTTAGTGAATCAGTATAAAATTAACAATTTCTTGAGCTCTGATCGCATTACATGGTTTAATAAAAAATCTCAACTCTCCTTATTCTACAAAACATCTTGTAAATCCTCTCAAGAAAACTGATTTTTATACAACACTTCTTAAGGGAAAAGATATTCACAAGACGATATCAGACACAAAAAAATATAAGTATACCACTTCACCTCGTATTGGAGCTGACAAAATTTATGTTGAAATCAAATACTATTTCAATACACGGAAAGATTTATCACAACCAACTGAATTGTTTCTTTCCTTTAAGTACCACAAGTAAAAATGAATTTATCATAAGTTTAAAAATAAAATTTGACAATGGTGTCAAGCGACATATTAATCTTTAAACTTATTTGATCGTATTTGGTCACTCAATGTTCAATAGTGCTTTCAATTGTTCTGGATCGGCTTCAATATTGTTCTTATTAACAACATACCTAAGGAAGTTTCCACTTCTAAGTCCCAAAGAACACTTCAAAGGGTTTAGTTTAAGATTAAATTCTCTTAGTCTTTTAAATATTTTGGATAAAACTTCAAATTTTGTATCCTCATTGTTGTTTTTCACTATCATATGGTCTATATAATCATTTATGTTTTTTCTTGGTTGTTTTTCAAAAATTTGGTTAACTAACCGTTGGTAAGTTAAACCCATGTTTTCAAACTAAAAATATAACCTTATTGTAATATAATCCATTTTACTTTAAAATAGTATTTTTTTTTTTGTCATTATGATGCACTCAAATTTGGTTGTATCATGAGTATACATCCACAAATGACAAAAACCCATGACCCGAGGCAACATCTACTAACTGGTCAATACAAAGCAAAGGAAAAATATCATTTAGTCATGATTCATAGAGATTAGTGAATTCCACACACATCCTTCGTTGTCTGTTTTGTTTTAGCCACTACCGGAATAACAACCCAAGTCGGGTATCTTGAGTCCCTGATATCTCCCAACTTTAAAAGTTTCTCCACCATTTTAATAATGCCCTTTGATTTCTCAAGATAAAATGACTATTTTTTTACGAACTGACCTTATCCTTTTGTCAATTGACAGCTCTTGGCAGATAACAGATGAGCTAACCCCGTATATGTCACCAGTGCTCCAAACAAAAACATCTGAATCTGTTTTGAACTAATCTATCAACTTAATCTTGATTTAGAAAATTCCAAGCTTCATTATTTTCCGAAGTCATATTGTTTCTTCAATAGTTTAATCTAACAGATTTTCATATTGAATATTCTCTCTAGTGCCATCAACGTTTTTTTCAAATTCGAAATTTTTATCCAGCTAACGACCCTCTTTCACATTCTTTAACCGCTATTGTGTAATCTATTAGGAACTAAATATATTGTAGAACTACCCATCGTTGTCCTTTGGATATCTCTAACTATTCCAACTACACTTCTCATCGAGTATTTGACACATTGCCTAAATATAAATGACGTTGCCTCTATCTAATACAACCATGGACTTCTCGTATTCATGTTATATGAACGATGCGCATCAAAAATCATAAAAAGTCCTCAGAGTTTTTTAGTACTACTATAACCTATGAGAACTGGAAGATTAATCTCACTAACACATGTTGAAGTCTTTCTTTAGTAACTAACAAGTTGCATATCGGTTGGTTTATATGGAGGTACCATGAGCATTTGATTGTAACAGCTTTTAAAGATAATATTAGTTGAGCTTCAATTGTCTATTAACACTCAAGAGACTATCACTCCTGAAATGTTTAGATCAATTACCAACACATCCTCATGTGGAGTAACAACCCCTCTCAAATCATTTGTAAACATCAAATCTTCTTATGAGAACCTGACAAGATCTTCATATAATTTTCCTTTCGCATCTAATCCTCATTTAAAAGCTGTTACATCAACATCTTCCTTGTACGTCACGAGACTATTTATTTTACGAATGAACATTTGGACATAAATCTTTAAAGGTTCCCCTTTTTTGATACATGTTCATAATCGAATCTCTTTCTTTTTTATGTTCTATATTACCTACGAAACAATTTCTAAAATCCCTCTATAAACCTTCAAAATCCTATATATATCCCTTAGCTAAACTATTGAACCAATCTAAAGTGTTTCCTTTAAATGTCATTGACAGAGCTTTGCGTAATAATATATCATCATACTCTTGCTCCATCATAGGTTTCAATCTTAAAATGATCAAATTTCTGCGGAACATTCCCCTCAAGAATCATTTTAACAAATGAAGATTCTTGAATTATGTCTTCTGTCATTGTAGGTCTCTCTTCATTATAATATACTTCTTTTTTCCCTTTATATTTTTTGACTACCAGATTAATCTATTGAGTTTTGAACTCATGATATTTCCACTTTATTTTATTTTTCTTTAAATTACTGCTCTCATCTATCTAGACAAAACTATCACCCCTTTTACATACAAACATCAGATATTTCTCCTTTACTTTCTCTGTAAGACTTGTGTTACGATACTTTATATTCAATTTATTTTCCCCTTATTTTTTAACAAAAAAATTTCTCATAAAAACTACAATGCCTTTGTGAACTTTTCCATTCTCTCTTTAGCTTTTTGATCATCCTCAACTTACAAACGATTTGCCTTAACTTTCTCTTGTTTCAATTCCTCAATATACAATTCTAAAATATAAATACTAGAAAGGTTAGTTTGCATATCTTTATTAGGAATATTCTCTTCTTGAACTAATTTAAAGTAGTCAGGCACAATAGATCTTGGTTTTGGTTGGTCGATTAACCTCTTCCATGGTAATTACCAGAGTCATGTGCTCTTGACCAATTACTTTGCACGCACTAGCTCCCACGTCAGAAAGTTGATTTTGTCTCGAGTTACTACAACTAGCTGGAAAATTAATTACAATTTCCAGAACAACCACTGGAATAGCTTGAAACAGGCATATTCTTAAAGTTTTCCTTTCGATTCCCGACCTAGTCATCACCATTGGTAAACTACTAAAATCTTAATCTTTAAAAAGAAAATTTTCCCGCATATAATGTCAATTTTGATAAGAGAGATTATTTCTCAAATCTAAAGCCAATATAATGTTCAATAATCGGGAAAGAAAATGAATTTGATAATAATAGTTTTTTTTTGTATTTTTCAGTCGTAGTCTACAAATAGAGACTTAAGTCTTTATTTATATAACGTACAACATCATTTCTATCAATCATCACTTTACAATTTACACGTGTCATAAAGGTTTAACAAACTTTCTTGATAACATATTAAATGATGACACATATTATTCAGTTGTAACTGCTCAAAGAACATTTTTGTTTGTCTACCTTGTCTTACATCTTCATTGCGATATTCATCGATACGTTTCTTTATGACCGTCACCTAACATTTTCTTGGTGACCATCATCTAACCAATTATATACGACCCTCGTCTACCATGTTCTTGATGGTCCTCGTCTAACCATTTTTTTACGTTCCTCATCTTATTCCTATTTATGAATCTCTTCTACTATCTTCTTGTTGACCTTCGTCTAATCAATCATATACGACCCTCATCTAACATCTTCTTGGTGACCCTCGTCTAAATAGTTCTTTGTTACCTGCATTTTATCATTTTATTAATCTTTAATATGACCTTACCTCGTCATTATAAGAAATGAAACTTGTCAAAGTTGTAATAGGTTTTAAAACAAATAATAAACGCATAATTTTTATATTATTTATGATATGAATAATTTTATTGAGGGTTATTTGGTAATGTAACAAGAGATAATTAATTTTTGATAGTGAATAAAAAACAGGTTAAAGTAAATGTTTAAAGACGGAGAGTATGACATAAGAAGTAATTGATCACCTCTGTCATAAATGTCTTAAAACTATTTATAGGTAGCTAATGGAACTATATATATATATATATATAGTTTTGGTCCATATCCAAACAAAATCCAATTCCGAATTCAACTAAGTGAACTCATATATCATAGATATTAAATTTAACTAAAATAATTAACTAACTATCTAAATTTATTTTCAATAAATAAATAAATATTAAATATATAAATAATAACTTTGTCCATTTGTTATGTAATTATCAATTTATATTAATTTATATGAGATTATATGTATCATGTTGTTTAGTGGTATTCTAAATAGTCAACATATTTGTTTGCCGCCATAAATTAAAATTATAATCAAAGTTATTATTGTTATAGATATTTTTATATATTTAAAAAATTATTTGTGTTTTTTAATTGTATATACAACTTTTATATATATACTTCGTCCGTCATAAATTGTAAGACGTTCTAGCATTTCGTAGATTAATTAAGTTATGCAATCATCATCCTTGAAATTATAAAAAAAAAAATTTTATTTTCTACAAATGATCTTCTTATTTAATATAGATTCTAAACAAGATTTAGGTAAATAAAATAAATGATACAAAATAAACCACCAATCAATACCATTACCGGTTGATATTTGCAAACTCAATTATTTTGGAGCACTTATTTTTCTCTAGAATCTTAATTATTTTTGGAAACGGAAGAAGTATTTTTTAGATTTTGTCTATCGACGTATATTTAGTTAATTTTTATCAATATTCAACTATTAATAAATAATAAATTTAATACGGTTAAAATATTAAAATTATCCTATCGTAAAAGAAAAAAAAAAGAAAAAAAAAAAGAAGAAAAACACTCATTAGGTGTGGAACCAGCGACTGGCAAACTTTTGTTTGTCAAAGGTGTCATCACTTTTTGGAGGTGAGTGGGTCTCAGTCTCACCATCAGAAAGTAACCTTCCATTAGAAAGGAAAGGAGTAGCGGTGTGGCAAACGTGTTTACGCGACATCGACGTTTTAAGTCTGTTTTCTTGCATGTAGGCGTTTTAAGCGTACGCGTGTTTGATTTGTCGCATACTACGTGCCTAACTGCTTAGGTGTAAACAGACAATGTGGTGTGTGACGTGTCGTGCGATTCTGAGTGAGTCACCGAAACATCATTTAAATTAAATTTTTTATAATATTATTTAAAATTAATTTATATGCATTATGTAAATAAAATTTTAAAAGTTAATTAAGATATGTATAATAAAAAGGAAATGACGATAATATTTTTTTTGATTTTTTTATATATTATATTTAGATATTATAGATAGTTTATCTAATATTTTAAAAAATTATTTATAATATCTAAAAATTAGACATTGTATTTTGATTTTTAAATACTATGTTATAATTATACTAGTTGAATTAATAGCTTCGTATAATTTATCAAGTTATTTGTTTCTTATAGTGGTTAAGATTAGTTGTTATTTGTTTGTTATAATAGTTGAGATTAGTTGTTATTTGTTTATTTTTATTTTAAAAAAATCTAAATAATTCATTTTCATTTGTGATATTTGTAAGTATTAATCTAAATTTAGTTTTTATTAATTGCGAAATTAGTTTTGATTAATATTTTATTGCATCTTTAAAAAATACGTTGTTTTAAGTTTTAAAATGGCTCTAAGATTTAAAAATACTAATGTTCAACCACCCGCTAATGTAGATTTCAATACGACAAATGATTTTCCTTCACTCTCCTTCCACGGAAGTGTTGATGGAAGTACTAGTGGTGGGTCGAAGTCTCGTAAAAAAACATCGTGTAATACTAAAATTATAAATATGATTCTAGTTTATAAAAATAATAACAATGCTACTAATATTTATAACCAAGTCATAATTATAATATTCAAAATGTAATAATAACATTATTACCCTATTTTAAAATAATATTTTTGTTTATAAAATTTAAAATATAATAATATTTTAAATTTTGGTTTATAAAATAATTACACCACTCAAAATATCAATAACTAAATCATAAATACTAAATAAATTGTAATAATAAAATTATAATCATATACATTATAATAATATGTTTGAATTATAACTTAAGATATGATTTCGGTTTATAAAATAATTACAACACTTAAAATATTAATAACCAAATAATAATAATAATAATGTAATAATAAAATTATAATCATATAACTTGTAATTATAAAATATGATTATAATTTATAAAATAATAACAACAATTATAATATTTATAACTAAATTATAATAATAATATTCAAAATGTAATAATGAAATTATAATAATACTTTCTATAATATTTAAAAATAGAATATATGTCTTTTATAATAATAAAATAAAATATATGTTTTTCCAAAACTAAAGTTCTAGTTGAATATGAAAAGCAAAAATAAGCACCACCACCCTAGAATTCTTTAGCTTCTATACTGTATAATTATAATATAATTAATAATTAGGTATCATATGAGAAAGCTTGACTGAATACCAACATAAGTGTGTTTTATTCTATTTATTAGATTGGAATATAATATAATTTCTTCATTTAATAGTGAACCCATTAATTATTATTATTATGAAAAATACAAAAAATAAAAATAAATTATTAATATTTTATTGTTAATACTTGATATATGGATATGTAATACCTAAAAAGAATCGACACAATACGCCTAGTCGATTGGAATTGAGGAAATTGTGTTCCCGTTGTTATAAACATACAATTCACGGAAGATAAAGAAATAGATTCAATCGAGTCTTTTTATGTGAATTTTCTAATAAAAATGCACTCTGCATGTGCGTATCTTGCGTATTGCGTGTTTTGCGTTTTGCAGAATAAATGTGACAATTCTCCGTGTCCAAACCTATTTTCCCTATCTACGAAGTAGGACTGAAGGATCACCTGAATTGTCGCTCGCACTCTCCTACGGTTAGAGAAGAAAATGCATCGTAATTGTATTTCTGCGAATAGGATAATCCTGCCTGCGTCATTTTTTTTTTCTCTTTTTTCTTTTTAATCATTTTGTTGTTCTTAAAAAACTACATCTAAATACAATTTGTTGGTTATGTAAATATATTAGAGTACAATTTTCAATATAAGTTTTATAAAAACAATTAGGCCTAGGGTAAACTAATTTCGAAAGTGAGGCTTTTTTTAAGAATTGATTTTTCAGTCGTAGAATATTATTTGGCTCGAGGAAAATAAAATCGGTGCAATGTTGATTTTTTCGGCCTATTTTAAGATATCTAAGGTTTTCTAAGCCGCCAACTGGTTACAAAACAAAAAAATCAATATTTTTGACAACTGGTTCTAACAGTAGTGATTTGAACAAGAGAATATCAAATTGAGAAATAAAACATATCATTACAGCAAAAGACTTCCAATGTCTTTCTCAAATGAATGAAAAAATAACTTAAGCTAATGGAAATTCAGAAGAACATCTCCTAACGCTGAGAAACAATCTTTCATTTGAACAAGTCTTTTCTACATAACCCTCAGCGTCAATCTTGCAGCAATCTTAACAAGTAAGTTTAACTCAAAATAATATTATACTGATGCTACTAGGTTAATGTAAAATAAATAATACATTTAAGAAAAAAAGTGAGTTCAATTCTATATAATTTTTGGAACAAGATAAAAAAAAATTGTTATCAAATGTAAAGCAAGCGCGAATAATAGCAAAACTTTTAGTGGAACACCTTAAGTAGCAATGATCCCAAAATTCTCTGATACATTTGGATTTAAATGAAAGGTAAGTCTTGACTTATAGATTTGAGACACGCTATTATATAATTAAATTTACTGGAAGATGTATTGTGGAGAAGAAATGTATGGACCATTGACCAACATAAAATGCGAATATTGGACTTCTTACTTTCACCTAAGATTGAATCACCAATAACCCCGGTATGGGTTACTCTTCCAAACATAGCTGATTTTATGTATAACAAATATACAATAAAATGAATAATTAAAAGAATTAGAAACCCGTTAGTTGTTTGGGATCCCTAAAAAATAGAGCAATGTTTAATTGTTGTAGGGCTTGGATCGAGATTGACATATATAAGGTTCTTCAAACTAAAATATGGATATGTTAAAATATTAAAACATGAGATCTTTTTAAAGCTAAAAATAATCTGAATACCCCATACATAAATTCTAATTCACCTAAGAAAAGCTTTATAGGTAGCCTCCCTTCATCTCCTGGTTTGAGAAACATAGAGGAGGGGTATTTTGAGCAAAAAAAATAAGAAAACCAAAGAGAAAACCTCCTAAAGGATTGATTACTAGCAAAACTTTCCACTTTAAATAGCATGTTATGCATACATCTAGAAATACTAAATGATTATTTCATTTCTAAGTTGGAATATAAGAAGGACTGTAAATAAAGGATAAAAAAGAAGACCCGAAGCTATAATTAGGAATAAAAATATTGGTTTTTTTAGCAATTCAAGAGCCCATGATTGTTGCAGATAACCTTGACAAGATGAATATACTACTTGGATTTCCTACTGTTATAAATAACATCTCAAACAAGATATGGCTTTGGAAATATGAATTCTCAGTTGATATCATATAAACAAAGATAAAATGCTCCACCTTAAAGTTAAGCATAATGCTTTGAACGAGGGTTCTTCTGTTTTATTCATAACAGCATGGTAGCCTTGTAAGATCGTAAGTCTACAATCTCCACCTCTATAAGTAAACCTTTCCTCATCTAATATCCCAATCCGAAAGAAGGTTACTTTTAAATTCATGTACATACCTTACATTGTTAATTACTCTCTTAAGTCTTGTAGATAACTTGAGTAGAACCATTCCAATATCGTTAACCTCGCAGGATTTGTTATTCTCGAGGATGACCCTTCCACCATCAAGCATCTGTAGGTCTTGAAACCAATTCTTATTAGAATTCATATGGAATTATACTCCTGAATCAAGCTACCATTATTGTTATACATACAATAATCAAAAGTCATTAAACTATCAACGCACACAAAATCATTAAACACCATTATAGCATCTTCGATCTTGGTATTCTATTAGTTATTGCTCATTACCTTCTCTGGGAAGTTCCGACTGATATGTCCTTTCTTCTTGCATTGCAACAAATTATTTGTGTACCCGTATAAGCCCGTCTGGACTTTGAATGAGATTTTTCTCTACTCTCAATTGAATTTATCTTCTCTAATTGACCCCTCACGCTCAGAATACTATTATTTTAAAGATCTTTGGAGATCAAGATGTTGTTGACTTCATCCATCGTAAGAGAATCTTTCCCTTAATCATGGTATCCATAAAGTGTTCATACTCTTTCGGCAAGGAACTTAGAAGAATGATTGTTTGGTTCTCCTCCTCCGTCTTTACACCATATGCATTCCAGTCGAATAAGATTCAGTTGTAATCATCTAAGTTCTTTTGGATATTTATGCTATTATCCATAGGCAATTTATAAATCTATTTATTCAGATACAATATATTCTCTAAAGACTTATTTGTGTAAATCGGCTCCAATCAATTCCATATCCCAATCATCGTAGGCTCTTCAGATACCTCACGCAATATTTAATATCCCAAGCTTAGTGTGAAGACATTATAAGCTTTAGACGGTACCACTACATCAACTTTATAGGTTTATCATCGTTAGCAACATCTAATCTCGTATATATTAGGTCAGCCTTAACCTTAATTCTCAAGAGGTTAAAGTTAGTCGATTCATCGATTTTTTCTAGGATAAGCTTCATGGAACTCATCTTTTGTGGATTTTAGTTTATGTGCGATATCTATTTGTACATCCTTCAGATCTCTTATCGATATACTTATTCACTTAGTGATTCACACTCACTACACACTTGTAGGGAAAGAGATTGTCTAAGACAAAAAAAAATCATGCTCGATGGAAAAAAAACAAAAGTGTATAATAAAAGCAAAACACACAAGATAATATTTAACGTGGTTCAAATTGTGAAAATAATTATATATCTTTGGGCAACATTCACTATCTTTTATTAAACAAAGAGGTTATTTCTTACAAGACTCTTATAGTTTACAAAAACAATATGATTTGTAAAATTATCTTGTTAATGTTTATATCTCACCTCACTTCTGTCTTTAAAAGACCAAAACTTTCTTTCACTAAAAAGAGTACATAATAATCTCACAAGCCTTTCGCTATGTTGTTCTAGTAAAAAAACCATAACTTTATGTTTCTTCTTATAATTATAGACTTAATAAAAATTATATTTTTCCAACAGATGCTCCATACTAAATCTTATTAATTCAATGACTATAATAAAGTCCAACCATAAAATATGAAACCTCATAAATAGAAAATCCTATTTAAAATAGAAATCCTAATTAACAAGAAACCTAAATAAATAGTGATAAAAAAGAAAAAATATCTTAGGAAGTTATGGTTGTTTTGTCAATAAAGAAAGTCTCTTAAGAGAAATTGATAATTATGTAATGTAGATTGACTAATTTATAGCAAACAATAGATTTAAGGATATGAATGTAATTAGTGAATTGTTAGACATGTGAGGCCTACTATATGTACTATAAAAACACCACCTTTTTTGGGGAAAAGGTGACTAATTAATGTTTACACAATTATTACTCTTTACTTTCTCTCTCTAACATATTAACTAAGTAATTTAGATCATGAATTTAGTCCTCTAAGCATTGTTTTACTCTAAAACCTCATCCAAATATTTCTAGAACTATCATTGACGGCGTCTGTGGGAAACAATTTGGTACTCAGAATCGTCTTCCACAACCTTGTTAAAATTTAAAAAGAAAAGTGATGGAAATTCGAGGAGAATTAGACATGAATAATGATTTTGAAATTGAAAAAGAGTTCGACGAAAACCCTGTTGAGAATAATATTGAAATCGATCAACAACATGATGATCAACATGCTGGTGGAATTTTAGAAGAGTCTATACTGGTCGCTCAGATAAATGAATTGTTGGAAGAAATCGAAAAGTTGAAATCTGAAAGAGATGCAACAATTTCTTCCAAGAAAATTTGGTCTGACGTCCGAAGAGAAAATGAAATTGAGAAAGAGGAATCGGATCACCATCATCAAATCAGTAGGAAGGACAAATACTGAAGGCATCGTTGCTGTTTTTCCGAGGAAAAAACTAAGGCCAATGTACAAGTATGAATAATTTAAGTCAAGTGATTATTCACTCTATGACTCAAGTGAATCTTATCCAGAAAGGGATTATTATAAAAAAAAATACATGTATAAAATCATAGAAAAGAGCATCGAGCGGATCATCAGACTAAAGAATTGAAATGGAAAGAATATATTTCCAAGGATCATGCAAAGAAAGATAACATTGTGTATGTTCAAAATCAATTAGGAAGTCAAAATTTTGAGTATCGTGTAAGTAATCAATACACAAATCCTTCCGAGGAAGGTCTCTATGCGATGTCTCATGAGGGTCCAATAGCCAATGTTTACAGAGCATGCCATAATTGAAGGTCTTCTCCTTTGTCCGCATAGATACTTTTTGGCAACCTTCTAAAGAATTTTGACATCTCTAAGTTGGAAAATTATTATGGGGAACACGATCATGACAGTCATATTGAGAAATTCAATTTTTTTATAATTAATTTTGATGATGATGACAAGTTGTTGTGCAGGGCATTCTCTCAGAATTTTAAGGGTGTTGCTTCAAAGTGGTATAATCAAATTCTGTAAGGTTATATCCAAAAGTTTTACATGTTCTGGAATATTTTCCGATAATATTTTATGGCTAGTAAAGTTTTTTGAGCTAATAGAGATACCATAATATACTGCAGACAAAAGGTTGATTAAAGTCTGAAAAATTATACGAATAATTTTGTTAAGGCAAAAACTGATATTGACTATTGCAAACATTTTGTGGCTTTAGCAGCATATCGAATGGGGGTTCTCCCCGGAATATTGAAATACACTATGGCTGAAAGTCAAACAATAACATTTGGGGCTCTTCTTGATCATGTTGAAAAAGGTATATTGGTAGAATAAACTTAGGCTTCAGAAAGAGGTTATAGTGATCAGATGGAAAAGAATCAGTTTCAAAGATCTCTTGCTACTACTCAACCTCCTCGAATAAATATGCAACCTAAAACAAAAAACCGGTATCCTCCGAGGCCCAAAGTAAATCAACAAATGTATTGTACACAACAAGTTGCTAGGTCAATATCCAGCAAGTGGATTCGTCCAAAATACTGAGTGTGTTGTTACTATATTTGACAAAACTCGTGGTCACGTGCAATTTCGTAATCCTTTCGCTATTCAAACTTAGAGGGAAAATAGAAACAACTAATTTTACAAGTATCACGAAGATGTTGGGCATGGCACAAAATAGTCTATTGCATTGAAGAAAAAAAAATACAAGCGTTAATTGAGAACGGAAAATTGACAGACTTTGTAATAAAACACTCGTACAAAAATTCGACGACCAAAGAAAAATCAAAAGAAGAAGAAACTGCGTTGGTTATTTCCGAGGAGATCGATTCTTTTGATATTGCGACAAATTATTTAGATCTATAAGAGAGGGAAATGATATTAGCATGGTGGAAAAAATTATCCCAAGAAAAAAGATTAGTGATTTATATGTATATTTTGAATCTTTGGCAATTTTTGGGAATGATACTGTTGTAAGAAATTCGAACAGTTCCCAAAAAATGTATGTAGCCAGCTTGAATACTCAATTAGAAGTGGGTTCCTCGACGCATTTGCATCGAGCTCCCTCCCCAGTAATTTTTTTTGAGGACATTGATATGAGGAATATGGCAGGACCACATGAAGATGCAGTAGTAATTGCAGCAGGGATAGTCTGTGATCATGTGCAAAGAGTTCTAATTGACAAAGGGAGTTCTGCCAATATCGTACTCATGAACACTTATAAGAAAATATTGATCATCAGGTTATCTGAAGGTCTGATCAAACTATTATCGGATTCACGGGGGTGACTGCTGAAGAGGTTAAAGAATTCGAAAGTATGGTTGAACTAGGCCGGGGAGTGTTTAGAAAAGAAGTTGAAATTTTGTTTATCGTAGTAGATGCTCCTACATCTTAAAACGCTATTTTTAGGAAGTTCTGGTTGTCAAAGATGCATGATGTTATCTCCACAGTTTATTAGTATCTAAAGTATGTTGTGGGGAACAATATTAGGGAAATTAGAAACAGCCAAAAAATGGCTAAAGAATGTTACCAAATCTCTTTATCTTCCAAGCAAATTCTGGGGAATGAATCAGAGAAAGTGTAGCAACTAGCGGGGACTTCCTCGAAGCCAACCCCTTTTGATGACCCAATGGAGTCCCCTAGTCTGTTGGTTCATGATGAAAATTATGAAGATCATGTGTACCCAGATGGAAAAGTGTTAAAGATTGGAACAAAGTTATCTCCAAATTTAAGGCAAAAGTTGATTGAATTTTTATCCTCAAAGTTGGATATGTTTGACTGGTGTTCCACGGACGTAACTGGTGTTCCCCCGAAAATTATTTGCCATAAGCTGTCGATCAAGAATAATGTATGGCCAATATTATAGAAAAATAGACCTTTCTCCCATAAAAAAATCTGAGGCGATAATTGAAAAGGTAGAGCATCTAACCAGAGTAGGGCATATTCAAGAATGACAATATATTTTGTGGGCAGCAAGCCTGGTATTGGTAAAAAATAAGAACGACAAATGACGAATGAGTATAGATTTCACAGACTTAAATAGGGCTTGTCCAAAAGATCCTTTTCATATCGTGCGGATTGATCAGCCTGTAGACGCAACATCAGGAAACAAGTTTTTTTCTTTTATAGATGCTTATGTAGGGTATAATCAGATAAATATGGATCCGAGGGATAAAGAAAACACTTTGTTTCTCACTAAAAGAGGGTTGCACTGTTATAAAGTAATGCCGTTTGGGTTGAAAATGCAAGGGCACCTTATCAGCATCTAGTGAATAAAACCTTCGAATCAAAAATTGGGCGAGACGTTGAAGTATATATTGACGATATGTTGGTTAAAAGTTCTAAGGATGAGGATCATTTTGATGATCTAGAGGAAATGTTTATTAACTTGAAAAGGGTGAAGTTGAAATTAAACCCAAAAAAAGTGCACAATTGGGGTCCGATCAAGAACGTTATTTGGATATATAGTAAGTAAAAAAGGGATTGAAGCCGATCCAGTTCAGTTAAAATTTTTAACTTCTATGACTCCCTCCAGAAATATAAAAGAAGTTCAAATATCAACAGGAAGGTTGTTAGCACCGAATAGATTTATATCTCGCTCTTCGGACAAATGCACTCATGCACTCCTTTTTTCCATGTATTAAGGCATGAAAATTGTTTCAGCTGGACAAAAGAATGTTCAGAGGCTTTCCATCAGATAAAAGAATACATTTCTTCACCATAAATCCTCACAAAGCCTTTTTCGGGGGAAAAATTATTTGTTTATATAACAGTCTCAGATTGTGTTGCAAGAACTGTGTTAGTCCGAGAATAGGATAACGTTCCAAAACGAGTATACTACATCAGCAAAAGTTTATTAGATGCATAAAAACGATATTTGAAGTTAGAGAAATTGGCTTTTGTATTAGTAATTGCTGCTCGAAAAATGAGGTCATATTTTAAAGCTCACTCTATCATGCTACGAATGTCTTTTCCATTAAAAATTATCTTCAAAGACTTGATATCTCGGGAATAATGTCCAAGTGGTCAGTTGCATTAAGAGTTTTTGATATTGAGTTTGAACCCCGAAATGCGATCAAAACTCAAGCCTTAGTAGATTATTTAGTGGAGTTTCACTCTGAGCTGTCGGATATAGACATTGATAAAAACAATTTTGAGGCAGAGTGGATAATCTGAACAAATAGGGGTTCGAGTACATCAGGAAGTGGGGCTAGGATACAGTTTGTTTCTCCATAAGGAATAACAATATATCAGGCCATCCGCTTTGAGTTTAGAACAACAAATAATGAAGTGGAATATGAGGCAGCTCTAGTAGGATTAAGGCTTGCACAAATTTGTGGGGCTAAAGAAGTTGAGTTAGTGAGTGATTCACAACTTCTTGTTAATCATGCATCTGGACAATCCAAAGCTCAAAAGGATCATCTAGCAAAGTATTTGAAAGTGCTAAAAGACATATCTTTAGGCTTTAAAAAAAATCAGCTATGAGCATGTTCAAAGAGAAGAAAACTCTGTGGGAGATTCTTTGGCCATTGTTTCATATTCTGAGAAATATCTATGGATCATTACGTTGGAAATTCCATAATTTATTAAAAATTTGGAGCAGATAAGTGGGATTGTTGACAAAGACATTCAAGTATATATTCTTGAGAATGAAGATTAGAGGCAAGCCATCATCAAGTTTTAGACAATGATGAGTTACCAATTGACAAATCATTATCTAAAAAAACACTCAAATCTGATGGGTATATGATCCTTGGAGGAGTCTTGTACAAGAAATAATTCAATAGACCTTTACTCCGATGTTTTAGTAAAAATGAATCGCAAATGATATTATCAGAGTTGCATGACGGAGAAGGGTCTCCACATTGTGGGTATAAAGCATTAATCAGAATAGAGTTTTTGGTAGGATACCACTAGCCTACGATTTCTTCAGATGCAATGAAATTGGTTAAAAAATGTGATATTTGTCAAAGATTTGCTAATATAATTCATAAATCATGAGTTCCCCTCGAAAGTATATCAGAGGCATTGTCGTTTGACCGATAGGGCATTGATCTTGTGGGTCCTCTTCCAATGCCTTTTGGGAGGTGACAAACGATAATCGTGGCGATGAATTACTTCTCTAAAGGGTTTGAGGCAAATCCATTAACTGGAACAAAGGCCAAAGATGTAATAATATTCATCACTTTGAATATTTGTTGCCGTTTTGGGGTTCTAATGAAAATCACTACAGATAATGGGTCTCAATTCGATAAAAAAGTTTTGTTTTATTTGTATGTCTAGAGGAATACATTAGTGTTTTACAACTCATTTTCACCCACAAGAAAATGGACAAGTAGGGTTTACTAATCGAACAATTCTTGATGTGTTAAGAAAAATTTGGAAGAAAAGGCAGAAAAATGGCGTGATTATTTGAAAAAAGTTCTTTGGGCTTTATACAACTCCTCGAACATCAACATCAGAATCCCTGTTTGCATTAGTATATAGGATGGATGCTGTAGTACCATCCAAAATGGTTTTTCCATCATATCGTGTCATGAAATATTCTGAGGAGCCTAATGATATAAGCAGAACAATGGAGCTGGATTTGGTTGAAAAAAAGAAGGTGAGCACAAATTAAATCGTTACATTATCAAACCTTAATGAGAAGCAGATATACCTCCAAAGTAAAACAAAGGGAGTTTAAGGTGGGCGATAAAGTGCTAACGAAGATTTTTCTTCACACCAAGGAAAAGAACCTCAGGAAATTAGGTCCTAATTTGGAAGGCTCATATGAGATAACAGAGAAAGTGAAGCCCTGAACGTATCAGATAAATGATAGAGAAGGAAGAAATCTTAAGCATCCTTGGAATATAGAGCATCTTAAGTTGTATTTAGAATGAATGTAAAAAATACATATGTTACTTTTTATAAAATATCGGTGTCACCCTCTTTCCTACCCTAATATGCACATGATGGTTTTAATGAGGTGCTTTATTAGCCGATTTATATATACAAGTTTTTTACTTTAAAATTCTAATTTTGGTTCTAGAGGGTCTTCCAACAAAAGTTGGTCTACGTCTAATAAATTTTGGATCTAGAGGGTTTTCCAACAAAAGTTGGTCTACAACTATTAAATTTTGGACCTATAGGGTCTTCAAACGAAAGTTGGTCTACAACTATTAAATTTTGAACCTAGAGGGTCTTCAAACAAAAGTTGATCTACAACTATTAAATTTTGGACCTATAGGATCTTCCAACAAAAATTGGTCTACAACTATTAAATTTTAGACTTAGAGGGTCTTCCAACGAAAATTGGTCTTAAACTATTAAAATTTTGAACCTATAAGGTTTTCCAACAAAAATTCGTCTTAATTACTCAAAGAATTATGAAAACATAATCAAAAGCTAGCACTCCATAAATTATTAAAACTAGTACAAGATGCCTCAAAATTTAAAGATGACTTTTACAAAAAAAAAATGTCTCGAAATTTAAGAGGACTTTTACAAAAATGCCTTGAAATTTAAGAGAACTTTTACGATTTTTTTACTCTGAAGACTCTGAAGAGTCACTATCATGGGATTCTGATTCTTCACTTTCACTTTCACTGAACGATATCCTTTGAGGATAAAATTTGGCTGACATATGTCCCTAAAAACTTCCTAAGTTAAGATGAGGGTAACATTCATGAATTTCTTGAATTAATACAGACCTAACAGTTGCGTTTCTCGAATCTAATTTATCTGCATACGTAGCAGCGTAAGCTTCAACATGATCATATTTTTCCTTTTCAACTTGAAACCATCTATGGCTAAATCATTCCTGGCATTTTGTTCTGCGTCAAGTTCCTTTTCTTCATGGCAACATTTTTGAGGAGCATGACGTAATTTTCAGATGCAACAAGTTTTTCGAGAAATTCATCAGCTTGATTTTCAAGAGTTGAATGTTGTTGTTTAAGCTCTTCAATTTATGATTTGGCCTTTGAGGTTTCAGATTTTTAATAGCTCTTCTGATCCTTAACATATTGCATCTGCTTTCCAATGGAGATAGAGGGATGGAGAAGTTTCTGAAGACGAAGAGAGAACTCATCTTCTAGAGGAATTTCAAATGAGCTGGATGGGAACTCATTTTCAAAAGTATTCAACGATGTGGAGTCAGCCGGTTGTATATTATCTTGAGGCTCTTGAGAATTTATGTCAGCTAGTAGAAGTTGAATGGGGTCGGACTCAATGATCACCCTTTTCAGGGAAGCTTTTTTTTTTAAACCAAAGCCAAATATTTATTAAAACCCCAAATAAACATTACAAAGAGTATTAAAAGGCAAAAGAAATGCCCCGAATAAAGAAATACCCAAAAATACCCAATTCTAACAACCTCACAGTACATCCTCCCAATCAATCCCCAAATCAGAACTAAACCCTAAACCTAATTTAGACAACAGACGAAACTCAAAGACTAGAAGCAAACAACGATCAATCTTCAAGGCAAGACTTCTTGGAAAGGAAATCTGCGACTTGGTGCAGCTCTCTCCAAGTAATCATTCGCAAGAATGAAAGAAAGGGGATGGTGCTCCTGAGATCTGGAGATCCACCAGAAGCGGAATTCAGCGCAAAAGCCAAATCGAACAAGGGAAACCTCCTAAGCACCGATGACGAAGCCATCCACCGATGACGAAACGGAATCAGCAACCCAGAAGGTGATGATAACCACCGATGCCAAATCGAACAAGGGAAACCACCAAAGCACCGATGACGAAGCCATCCACGAGCGAATAGATGAGGAAGAGCAAACATGAACCCAGAAGCAAACGATGAAGCCCTCAGCCAAGATCCAGAAACCTGAAACAGAAGGAAAAAGCAAGCAAACTATCCAAGATTGATATAAGGTAATCCTAAACTTTCTAAAATTAAAATTGATTTCAATTCAGCTGGAGATGAATTGAATTCATACTCCAGCTTCATCTTACACTTGATAGTCCATCGGGCTATCCAGTCTGCAGCCCGATTTGAGCCTCTATAAACATGGTTGATGGTTATATTAGGGTTCATAAGGGCTTTACAACATTTAATAGTAGAAGATAGAGACCAGGGGACATTTAGACTACTGTCAGATTTAATATAGTTAACTAAGATAGAAGAGTCTGTTTCTACATCTATATTAGTTAGATTTTTAGAGTTACATAAAACCAGTCCATCTAGAAGAACCCTGGCTTCAGCGTAAAGAGGGCAGAGTTTACCATATAGATAGCCATTAGCCTGAATCAAAAAACCATCATGATCTCTGAGAATCAAACCTCCAGATGCCTCACCATTGTAGGCTACACTAGCATCAGTATTGAGTTTTAAACGGCCAGAAATAGGAGCAGTCCATTTAGTGATTAAAGGCCTATTAGAGATCCTGTGATAAAGATTAAACAAACCAAAACTAGAAGCTGTATTAGTAACATGAGCCCAGTGAATAGGTTTAAAGATACCAGCACAATTCATGTAATAGACAGATTCATAAACCTTGTTAATAATATAGCAAGTAGAAATAGATGCATTATTATACTTAGCATTGTTTCTAAATCTCCAAGTAAGGCTAAAGATGATGGTAGGAATTATATTTCTGATATGCTTAGAACTATTAGAGAGACTAAACCAGGCTTTAGTCATATGCATGGGTGTCATGTATCTAAAGATAGTTACATTAAAAATATTGGCAAAGTGAAGCCAAACACCCCAAATAACATTACATGCAATAAAAAGATGTTGAGTAGTTTCAGAATTAAGGCAGAACTGGCACTTAGAGACAACAACAATATGTCTATCTCTAAGAACAGAATCAGTGGATATGAAATTTTTGATGACTTTCCAATGAATAAAAGCATGTTTTTTAGGAGTTAAGTTATTCCAAATCTTAGAGTAAACATTAGATTTACAATAGTTAGTTCTGATATAATCCCATGTACTCTTAAGATTGAAATGACCATTTTGAGAAAGGCTCCAAATAATCTTATCCTGACCATTAGGATTAAAATAGCAGTTACTAATTATATCTAAATGCTTAGGACTAATAAGATTAGATATACTATCCAGACTCCAATGATTACCAGACCAATACACATTGACCTTTTCATTATGAAACCAGGAATTGTCCAAAGAGTTGTCCAAAATCAACAAAGGATTAGGACTAGCCCACCTATCCAACCAAAAACTGACATTACCTTCACCCAGAGACCAACAGATATGGTGCTCAGCAACATGCCTAATCCTTATAAGCCTATTCCAAACCATAGAACCCTTAGCATTGTTGATTATTTGCATAGGATGCCTCTTACAGCAGTAAATATCATGCACTAGATTAGCCCAAAGCATCCTGTTTTCCCTGAACTGCATCCACAGTTTACAAGAGATGGAGGTTTGAACATCAGACAAGTTCCTGATGTTTAGGCCTCCCTCCTTAAAACCTCTACAAACAGTCTTCCAAGAACACCAGTGCATCTTGCTGTCAACACTATTAGAACCCCAAAGGAAGCCATTAAAAACTTTCTCAATCTTAGAAATAATATTGATAGGAATAACATTAGCATGCATCCAATAGATCACAATGTTCATGAGGACAGAATTTATAAGAGTAAGACGACCAGCAAATGACAAATGCTTTGACTCCCACATAGATATACGATCATTAATCTTTTTTAGCAGGTTTATATATAGAAGAGTTGTTGTTGGTGCCAATAGTAATACCAAGGTATACAGTAGGCAGAGAAGTATTATTAAAACCAGTGATATTACCAATAGATCTGATTTTAGCCACACTAATACCATTAGCTATAATAACCTTAGTCTTTTGCTTGTTTATAACTTGACCAGAGATAGCCTGATATTCCTGTAAGAAAGTGTTAAGTGAGACTAAAGTAGTCTCCTTACAATTAGTGAATAATAAGATATCATCTGCAAAAGCCAAATTAGAAATACATAGTTTACTTCTACTTCTATATCTCATACTTTTGTTAACCTGAAAGAGAGAAGAGATACCTCTGAGGAGGACTTCCTCAGCAATGATAAAAAGGCTTGGGGACAGAGGGTCCCCCTGCCTAAGCCCTTTCATAGTTTTAAAAAACCCATAAGTAGCTCCATTGATTAGAATAGAAACATTGATATTAGTTATCATACTAGCAATAAGATTAACAAATCTAATTGAGAAACCAAACTTAGAAAGAACTTTTAGAATAAAAGAATGACTTAATTTATCAAAAGCCTTACACATATCAAGTTGAACTATAATGTTATTATTCTTAAGCTTTCTATTGATATCAAACAGAAGTTCCTTTGCAGTTAAAATATTAGAATGAACATAATTTCCAGGAACAAACCCACCTTGGGTTTTAGAGATGATTTTAGGAAGTAAAGACACAAACCTATTATTTAACAGCCTAGACATGATTCTGTTAAGTAATGAACAGAGGCTTATAGGTCTATAATCAGACCAACCAGAAGGATTGATAGATTTAGGAATGAGACAAATACCCGTAGCCAAAACCCCCTGAGGAATCTTAAAACCTCTGATAAAATGGTGTAAAGCAGCAAGCAAATCATGTTTAATAATAGGCCAGCATTGTTTATAAAAGGTTTGGTTAAACCCATCCAAACCAGCAACACTATTAGACTTAAGGCTACAGATAGTCATATATACTTCATCCTCATTAGGAAGCTTGAGAAGACTTTTATTATCATCATTAGTAATAACACTAGTAATATTATCAAACATAGCATGGTTTAAACAAACTAACTCATCTTGATTGTCATTGTAGGGACTGGAAGCCAAGGCATTAGTGAAGAAATCTACAGCAGAAGCTCCAACTTCTTCTTTATCCACGATCCAAGCATTATCAACCTTCACACCATGAATCTCCTGTTTTTTCCTTTTATTGTTTACATAACTATGGAAAAATTTGGAGTTGTTATCTCCATCTTTTATCCATTCAACATTACACTTTTGTAACCAAAATTCCTCTTCAATTTTATAAGCATTAGATAATAAAGCATTATATTTGTTGAGATTTATCTTAGAATCATTATTGTTAACATTTTGGTGGTTAATTTCAGCCCTAAGCACCTCGTCTTCAAGAGACTTAATCTTACAAAAAATGTCACCAAAATGCTGTCTGTTCCACTCACACAAACAGCTCTTTAAACGCTTTAACTTAAGCCAAAAAACATAAAGAGGATCACCATCCATGATCATAGCCCAGTTATTAGAAACAACGTCCATAAAACCCTCATCCAAGAGCCACATATTCTGAAACCTGAAACTAGTTTTAAAAGAGTGAGAGGTGTTAGACACACTAATAAGCATGGCAACATGATCAGAACCAGTTCGAGCTTTATGAATAACAGAGTTGTTATTAAACAAAGAAAGCCAAGCCTCATTGATAAAAACCCAATCCAACCTGCGCCACTTAGCCTTGTTAGACCAGGTGAAGCGAGAGCCAATGAAACCAACCTCCTGTAACCCACAGCCTAAAATCATTCTATTAAAATCATCAGTACTATTTTGACAAAACGTGGAACATCCCACCTGATCATCAATCGACCTAATAGCATTGAAATCACCACATATTAACCAAGGCTTATCAGTAACAGCAATACTATTGAGAGTGTCCCAAAGACTGATCCTATTGAGACGCTGGCACTTAGCATATACAAATGTAAAAAGAGTACTAATATTGAAAAGAATATGACTAGCCTCAAGATGAAGACACTGAACATGATCAACCAGAACAGAGATTTTAAGGCTATCATTCCAAAACACCCAGATTTTGTTAGAACAATTACTAACAAAATTACTAAAACCCAGCTTAGAAGCATAAAGCCTAATATTAACACTATCAATTAAAGGTTCTTGAACAACCACAATGCAAGCCTTATTTTTGTTAGACAGAAACTTAAGTCTTCGAAAAGAAGATTCATCCTTGATACCACGAATATTCCAATTAATAATGTTAATCATATGAAAGGGATCGTTTAGAGTTACTTGAGACAGAGAGCTGTCTTTTTGCCAGCCCCTTCTTACGAGCTTGCCTTACTTGTTTGCTGATTATCGTACTGAAGTCCTCTTCATCCTCAGACCCATCTTTCCTAAGTTGGCTTCTAGTCAATCTTTTCCTAATAACAGAATCTTTACCTTTAATAACCTTAGGTTGGACATCAGAAACCTTAGAACAGATCTCAACAGCTTTTGGAGAAGAATCAGATGCCAGATTCTCATAACCAATATTAATGTTAACTTCATCAGGACTTTGCAGGGCTCCTATAATTTCATCATTCCTACTAACAGAGCCTTGCCTATCAGAATAGCAGGTTCTTTCCTCAACTTTGTCACCATAACTTTGCTGATTCATGATCTCATTACATTCATCGACATTTTGCACAGAATTGTTCTTCTCTTTTAAAGTGAGACCAGGATCCGATAGAGCATCCTCACTGATATTATTACATAGAGGAGTAGATGGCATACTACCATATTGAACATCTGGAGTAGTGCAAGCTTTGGTCTTTTCAACAATACTAGAACCAAATGCTAAATCTTGCACAACACCTTGTATCTCCTGGGAAGATATAACATTATCTTTGTAAACATCTTCAATAGATTGAGAATCAACTTTATTCATGTTATTAACCACCAAGCCATCAGACACAATTTGAACACGGTCAGCACTCTTGATTCCAGGTTGATTTTCATAAGGTTCTTTGCCAACAACTGTAACCTTTCTTTTACATTGTTCAACATCGTGTCCAATATGAAAACAAAAGTTGCAGTACTTGGGTAAGTTAAGATAAATAATTCTCACCCAGCAGCCCATATTACCACCAAATCCAACCCAAACATCATGAAAAAGTTTACCAGCAACATCTAATTCAATTCTCGCCAAACAGTGACTGTAATGAGCTCTGTTCTTCAAAGGCACTTTAACCTCCATAAGGGACCCCAAAGAAGAAGCAATATCAGATATGATTTCTTTATTATACATATATTCTGGTAGACCTTCAATTCTGATCCATATAGGCGTAATCGAACTTTCAACCCTGGTGTTAAAACCTTCAAACCATTTTAACAATCTGAGACGAGTATTGCCCAGAGTCCACACGCTTTTTTTCCAAATCTTGCAATATTCATTGAAAGATTCAAATTCAATGAGAATGTGCCTAGAGTCCTTTACAGAATAATTAAACTCATGAGAGAATCGAAACTGGTCAAGAAACTCATGTAACACAACCTTTTTAGGCAATCCTGTAGAACATTTACACACCACCGTATGTTTGGATTTAGACTTTAAATAAACCAGTGATTTATCATCGTATTGCATTGACACATGATCTTGTTTGTAAATCACGCTTTCTTGAACTAGATTATCGCACTTTTGAGTAGCAGTTACGATATTGGCATACGTAACACCTTTAAACCTACTCAAATCCTCATCCCGATCAGTATCATTCTTGTTATTGGAAGAACCATAAACTTCCCTAACAGATGGAAACGGATCCATTAGCACAAAAGAAAATGAAGATGGAAATTTACAGTATTTTCAAAAAAGATTCAAACAGAGTAAAATAAAACCCAAAACAGAGAGAATCACAAAACAGGGGATGAGCAGAACAAAGATAGAAGAGATTCTATCTAAGAAGAACAAAAGAAGGCGAAGGGGAATAGAAGAGATAGGGGAAACGAGGAAGATGACCGGAGATGGTCAGAAAAATTCAAATGAATCTTGGAGCGCCAAGAGCGCCCTTTTCAGGGAAGCTTTAATTTGATCATTCTTTTTGTTTTCTAGGAAACCAATATAACCAGAAGCTTCTGGAACGTCTTTAGAGATACTCTTCACTTTTCAAGTAACACTTCTTATTGGGAGAAGTTTGAATATGAAGTTTCTTTTTCGATGGGGTAGAAGACGTCTTAGATTTATCAAGAGTCCCTGCCTTTGAACCTTTAACTTTATATGTTTCCCTTTGAGTCAAGGTATCAGAAGCCTCTTCATTTTCCGAAGGGATATATGGTTCTTCATCCACGTAACTTTTAGCTCTGTCTCTTTTCAGAAGAAAAAACCATCACGTGTTTTGCTTCTAATTGATCTAGAACGTCTTGTTTCGAAGGAGGGACCATGCGTTCTTTTAGTGACAACCTTTCCGAAGGATTTAGCCTCCATAGTAGGCTTTTGGCAAGATTTGTTGGGGTGAAGCAAAACCGAAATTTGTTGAACCAGGAAGTCTTGGCCCATAAGTTCAATTCAGAAAAGACATAATTTTCATGAGGTACAAAGTCGGCATACGGCTTGGATATGTCGCCCATTTCTATTTATAGGAAAAGAAAGTATAAGAACAACTATAAAAAGAAGGCTAAGTAAAATTTTGAAGTGCAGTAAAAATGAAGTCATGCCTTTGTTTGTCCAGACAAGTGATAGCTTGTGAGGGTTGTCAATAGTTGCTTCAGATATTGTTTCCCATAGCCCTGAGATAAAAAGGAAGCGTTTGTTTCTTTTTTTTATCTCCTTCAAGTAAATTTTTAACTACCTTCTGATCACGTCCAAAGGTAAGAGAATAGAATGGTAAATTGGACTAGATTTCCGTCGGAAGTTTTCTTTTCTTTATCTTCAGCATCAGGATGAACATGAGAAACATTGGATTTGATTTCTGGAATTGATTCAAGTGGTCACTTTGTCATCCAAGCAACATTAATTCTTGTCAGGTTCCGTGGGTATCTCTAGCGTTGTCCTTAGAGTTTCTTGTGGAGTAGCAGATGGTGTAGAAATAATCTTTGAATGAGATCTTTTAGAGTGTTTGGAGTGCTTAGGCTTGTTATCTTTATGATGCCTTTTTCTCTTCGAAGAGGATCCTCTTGAATGTTTATATTTTCCCATGTTTTTAGAGTCACTCTTGTAAATGGTTAAGCAAGAATGAGTGAGGGGCGGAGAGCAGATATCCGAAGGTATAATTGTTGTTGAATTTTCCGTGGGAGGCCAGACACCGTAATAAGAAATAACTGGGGGCTGGGATTCTGGTTCAATGTGTAAGCCAACAACTCTTCTCTCTTCGAATTTCTGGCTAATGGTTAACCACTATGGTATGCAATTGTTTTTGGCATAAATTATTTTCTCTCTCTAGAATGATTTCTTCAGATCTTTCTCTCTCTAAAAGGTGTTGAGAAGATATATGGTGACCCAAAATTATTTATAAGAGAATAGTGGGCTTTGAAAGATGCTGAAGCCCAAGATGGTGATGGTTTGTTTGCCTAGGGGCAAATTATCCAAAATAGGGGTGATAAGTGCCTAGAGACGCGTCACGCTGCCCATAGGATAGATCATGTAAAAAAGAAGAGCAAGTGAAGGGTATTCCAATCGATATTTGGCATGGGAAAAGTGTTTTCATTGATGGTGTTAGAAAAATGCACGACGTCACAATTGTGAAAATTTGAGAAATCGTTTGGTATGGATATCGAAAAGATTAGACTAAAATTCAAGGGAGATCCATTCATTCTAAAATTGGAGGGAAATTTAGTCATATATAAACTCGAGGACATGTAATCATTTCTAAGATCCGCGAGATACTTTTATTATGAACAAAAATATTTCCAAGGTTAAAAATTTGTTCTCTGGCCATGACGGTTAGCCAAAATCCGACGAGAAACAACGAGCGAAATCCGATGAAGATAAGAGTAATCATACAATAGTTCTTGTTTAAACATTCTCACAAGGATTGGAGGGCTACTGATAAGGGAAGAATAAAGATCTTAGAAAGTTAGGGTTGTTTTATCAATAAAAAAGTCTCTTAGGAGCAATTGATAATTATGTAATATCGAATGACTAATTTATAGCAAACGATAGACTTAAGAAGATTACCAGAGTTAGTTAATTGTTAGACACGTGGGGTCTACTATATGTACTATAAAAGTACCACCTTTTTTTGAGAAAAGGTAATTGATTAATGATTACACAATTATTACTCTTTACTTTCTCTCTCTAAAAAGATAGATTTCTCTCTCTAAAATATTAACTAAGTAATTTGAATCACAAATTTAGTCCTCTAAGCATTGTTTTACTCTAACCTCCTCTAAAGATTTCTAGAACTATCAAATAGGAATCCTAATTAAATATTAATCCCAATAATAGAAGAATTCATATTCAATCAAGAACTTAAACCTAACAACATTGAAATATCAACCCATGTAGAGTTATTTAGACAACTTTGGATCAAGGCATCAACAACATGCCTTCGGATAGGGTCATCAGTTACATGCATTCAGCTCAGTCGCTACCCATTTGGATCCAGTGTTTGGACATGTAGAAAATTACGAGTATGTATTCACCCAAGCTTTCCTTCAGATTCCAGTAAATGTATTTACACCTAAATTTTGACCATAACTTTATCATGAGAAAATCCAATAGTTCATGCCTATACATCAATCTTCACCCATGTAGTATTTTGGCAATACTTATGTTGATGAGCTACTTCTACCATACATCTAACATTTAGAAATAACTTTAAATTATTGTAGCACACTATCAATTCATCCTCGTGTAAGTACAACACCTGGTACTGTATAATTAAAGAGTTAAACATATCAAACCTTCACAACACCTGGTACTTTAAACATATCAAACCTTCCGAAGTATGTATCATGCTATGATTTTAAAAGCCAAATATAGTCAAAGTTTATGTTTTATACCTAGAGTGTTCGAATCTAGATCTCGGGTTTCCGATGTAAATCTTGTTCAATGTTACAATTTTATTCAGGTGAAATTTATTATCCAATTTTATCTAGGTCTATAGTCCAATTTTATCTCGATAAAAAATATAATTTAATTTTATGAATTCAAATATTATGCGTAATATAATTTATTTAATATTTTTGAAAAAAATGCTTAGTCGTGTTAGTTTAGTCAAAATAGTAAGATATTTTGTAATATTTTCAAACATGGTTACATGTCTAAATCTTATTTTGTTACTTTAGTTTAATGTTTAATATGAAAAAATGGATTCAAAATAGAGTATTGAGTTTTTTTCTTCTTAATCAAAATTCTAACATGAACTTGATAAATTTTTGTAGTTTCGGTTTACCGGTTTCAAATGAATAAAAACATTTTATATAAGATGATAAATTGACATGGTGGATAATTTCGTATCACATTTAATTTGTGTAACATCAGAGTATATTGAGACAGCATCAGTCGCTACCTCTCCGGCACAAAAATAATCAATGTTATTAGCTCGGTCTTTTTGGTCCAATACAGTTTGTCTTCTCAACAAACAAACTGGTTGGCGCTCAAGTTGATGTATTATTTAAAAAGTAGTATATTATATGAATATTTCAACACCTAAATTGACTAATTCCGTAAAAGCAAAATAATATATACAAGTCTATAAATCGAGTGGCTTGGGTTTCAAATCGTTGCTCAAACCAAACTTGTATATTCAAAAGCACTTGACCAGCAGAAATGTATAACTTACATATCATGTGATTTTTTCCACACCTAATTCCACAAAACAAAAATTACAAGAACCAATCTAATATTGACCAAATCAATGATTTTGTTCTCAGATTCTAATATTGACCAAATCAATGATTTTGTTCTCAGATTTTTGCTTAATCGGACTTGTATCGTTAAAAAAAAACACAACTTATCATATGAATTGCAACATAAATATTTGAATAAGATTTTAAAACATGAGGGGAAGAATATAATGAATTATTTTACCCTAATTAATTAGCATTTTTTATATATTTAATATGACATAGATTCTAAATTTCTGTCATATATCTAGAGGTGGCAAATGGTTCAGGAACCGCGGTTCAAAGGGGGAGATGAACTGGTGGTTTAACTGCGAAACTAGTTCATTAGGACCGCAAATCGTTAGAACCGCAAACCGCTAGGACCGCATAAGGAGTAAACCGGTAGGGCCGCAAGTCGGCAGGACTGCAAACCATTAGGACTGCAACCCGTGAGGACTGCAAAACCACGGTTTATTTGTAAATATTATAAATGTTTTAATTATTTTATAACCAAAATCATATGTTAAGTTATATTTGAAAAATATTGAGATATTGCATATTATTATAAAATTATAATTACATTTTGGTTATTAATATTTTAAGTGTTGTAATTATTATATCGTCCAAAATTTTAAATATTACTTATGTTATTATCACATTTTAAATATTATTATTATTATGTTTTTAGATCTAATATTAGTAGTGTTGATTTTAATATTACAAACCAAAACTATATCTTATCATGTTAAAATATTACAAATTCTATGGTTATAATTTTAATAATACATTTTGATTACTATTGTGATTTAGTTTTAAATATTACAAGTGTTTGTTATTATTTTTTAAACCAAAATCAGATCTTATGTAAAAGATTACAAGTTATATTTGTTATAATTTTGATATTACATTTTGAATATTATTATTGTGATTTGGTTATAAATATTACAAGTGTTATTTATTATTTTTTAAACCAAAATCATATTTTATCATGGTAAAAGATTACAAGTTATATTGTTATAATTTTAATATTACATTTTGAATTTTATTATTGTGATTTGGTTTTAAATATTACAAGTGTTATTTATTATTTTTAAACCAAAATCATATTTTATCATGGTAAAAGATTACAAGTTATATTGTTATAATTTTAATATTACATTTTGAATTTTATTATTGTAATTTTAATAATGATTATAAAATTATTATTACATTTTGGTTAGTATTAATTTGTTTTGGTTATCACAAACATCATTCATAACAAGTGAAAATTAGTGGGTGGGTAAGCATTAGTAAGTCTACGTTTTAGAGTTATTTTAAAACTTAAAACAATTTTTTTTTAAATATGCAATAAAATACTAATCGAAACTAATTAATATCGCAAATAATAAAAACTAAATTTAGACTAATACCAACTAATACGAACTAAGAACAAGCAATAACAACTAATAAGAACTAATAAAATTAGAATTAAAAGAACTAATTTAAATAACTATAACAAATAAATAACTTGATAAATTATACGAAGCTCTTAATTGAGCTATTATAATGTTATGCCAACGTTATTTAAGTGTTTTTATCAAATAAAAACAATTTGCGAAAAAAAATCAAACAATTTAGAAAGTAGAACTACAATATGTAAAACAAAAAATTTGAGTTTTCTAAAATATTTAGAACAAATAAAGAGATTTAAAGAGATATCGGGAAGAGTATATAAGTTTGCGAGTTTTAAAAATAAAAAAAAATAAAAAAAGAAATTGTCCGGACCATCCAGACAAATCTCCAGATGCCGTGGATACCTCACGGCTAGTTTTACAGTTTAATTAACTAGCCGTTAGCGGTGTGCGGGGGCATTCAGACAAATATCCAGATGTCCAGGAAAGAAAAATCGCGATGATTCTATCTCGATGTTTGTAATATTCTATTCTGATGGTAATATTCTATTCTTTATTTAACCCTTTATTTTTTTACTTAAAATTTTAGGGCATGAAAAATATTTATTTGCAATTGAGTTGATCAAAGACTTGACTTAGCCTGATGTCACAAATATAGCAATTCTATTGTCAATTTTATAACACACCACAAATAGTTCGGTTATCTATTAAAAAAAGCCGATTTAAATTGACCGAATTAATATTGAAAGAAATTTTATATTATTAAGAAGTTAATTTGGATCATAATTATTCTATTGATTATCTAAAAATTAATATATGTGGATTGAATCTATCAATTATCTATTTTTGAAAAAAATAATTTTTTTTACTATAAGAATAAATAGTTTATATTGTTGATAATGTTAATCTCCTAAATAAATATATTTAATTAATTATATTTAATTATGCCATCGGAATATAATTCATTTTTAGGAACTAAATTACACGTAGTTAATTGAAACACATTTGATATTATCAAATGAATTTATTTCACAACCAAATTACATGTATTTACGCAATTGGAACATAATCTAAATATATACAATTTTAAAAACTTTAAATTTATACTTCTGAATAGTTCGAAAAAATAACCGTAATATTAAATAAAACATCGTAATTACATAAACATCTTAAATATATATAGTAATATTAAATATTGAAAGTTGTAATCAAAATACAATTAGATGTATATATTTTATTTAATATCCACCTAATATTAAATAAAATATTTTAAATACATAAATATAATCAAACATATCAAAATCAAATTACAATTATTTTTTTAGAATGTAATTATTTGATTATAAAATTTCGATTAAAATGATAACATATTTAAATTAAAATATGTTAAATAGCATAATTAAGTCGTTTATATGGTACATATCTTAATTATTGAAATTAGATTCAATTAACACTTACAAATTAATTTTAAATAACATTATAAAATATTTTGATAAACGGTTCCTAAATGGTTTGTCTGGTGGTTTGGTTTAACTGCGAAACTAGCCAATTAAAACTGCAAACCGGCAGGAATACATAAAGAGTAAACTGGCAGAACCGCAACCCGCTAGGACCGCAAACGGTCGTTCTCTGTTAAACGGTTCGGATGATTCACGGTTCAAACCGTTTGACAGCTCTACATATACCATAAATATACCATAAAGATAATCAGAAAAAGCTTTTGTTGTGGTTGTCCTTCTTAGGGTGGCAAACGGGTTGAACCGGCACCAACCCGCACCGTTTAAATCAGAACCACGGGTTGCGATCCTGGCGGGTTGCGGTCCTACCAGGTTGCGGTCCTGCCAGGTTGCTCTTATGCGGTCCTGACGATCCTGCCAGTTTGCAGTTTTAATGGGTCAGTTTCACAGTTAAACCGCCAGTTCAAACCACAACTATTTAAGAACCGTTTATCACTTCAAACCATTAGCCAAACCATTTAAGAACCGTTTATCAAAATATTTTATAATGTTATTTAAAATTAATTTGTAAGTGTTAATTGAATCTAATTTCAATAATTGAGTTATACCATATACCCGAGTTAATTATTCTATTTCATGTATTTTAATTTAAATATGTTATCATTTTAATCGAAATTTTATAATCATCAATTACAATCTAAAAAAATAATTGTAATTTGATTTTGATACGTTTTCTTTTCTATTTATATTTATGTATTTAAGATAATTATTTAATATTATGTAGATATTAAATAAAATAAGTACATCTACTTGTATTTCGATTACAAATTTACAACATTTGAAGTATAAATTTAATATTTGAAGTATTCAATTTTTGAAGTATAAATTTAAAGTTTTAAAAATTGTATAAATTTGGATTATGTTCCAATTGCATAAACACATGTAATTTGGTTGCGAAATAAATTTAAAAATACCAAATGTGTTTCAATTAATTATCTGTAATTTGGTTCCTAAAAACGAATTATATTATGATAGCATAATTAAATATAATTAATTAAATATATTTATTTAGGAGATTAACATCATCAACAATATAAACTATCTATTATGTTCCAAATTAACTTGTTAATAATATAAAATTTCTTTCAATAAACTAGAAAAAAGGAAGGGTTTATAATATAAAATTTCTTTCATTAATCTAGAGAATTTAATATATTTTTTTTCCATAAAAGTACTAAAATTATTAAAAAACTAATAGTTCGAAAAATCTATTTATAGATTTTTATTTTTTTTAAATAATAGTTCGAATTTCCTATTTATATAATTTTTTTTTAATTTTTTTTTAAAATATTAGTGCGGAATTCTATATATAGAGTTTTAATTTTTTTTAAATAGTTTAAAGTGCATAACTTTTTTAAAAAAATATTTTTTTTAAAAAAAAATCAGTCACGAATGACGTCAGCAAGTGACGTCATCCGTGACGTCAGCAAGTGACGTCATCCGTGACGTCACCGTGCAGACCATCCAGTCAGACATGCGGATGGTCCGCACGATTCAAATGTAACGGCTAGTTTATGAAACTAGCCGTTGCTTTTGAATCCGGGGCATCCGGACCATCCGGACATTTCGTCCGGATGCCCCGGACGAAATTTTTTTTTTCGGATTTTTCAAAAAAACAATTTTTGGGTCTCCCCTATAAATAGAGGAGACCCCAACTTAAACCTCACACACTCTCTAAATCTACTATAAACTCTCTAAATCTCTCAACTTATTCTAGATTTTGTTATTAAGCTTAACTTTTGTATTTTACATATCGTACTTTTTCGAAATAGTTAGATTTTTTTTTTCGAAAAAAAATTGTTATTAGTTTGTATTAGTTATTATTTGTGCTTATTTCCTATTTCCAATGCCGTCTTGTGGCTTCAACAACAGGTTAGGACAAGCAACTCCAAAAACTGATTTTTCGGAATTTTCTTCTTTTATGATGTCTCCTCCACCCGAGAGGGATCCGATCACACGATGCATCAAATGTGCCACTGAACCTACGAATATGAGTAAGACTCTCAAACAAAATTTTAGTTTGAAAATTTCTGATAAGGAGAGGCGAAACGTCAAACTTGTTAGTACTACACGTACGACTTTTAGTAAGACCGCCAAACCAAATTTTAGTTCTAAAATGGTCGACAAGGTGACACGAAGCGTCAAACACCCAACTATAACCAAGACTAAGAGTAAGATCGTTGTTCCTAAACAAAGTCTTAGTACGAAGACGAAGATGGTCGATTTGATTGCTGCTGCGTTAAGTAAGGTTAATCGTGAGACTCGAGGACAAGTTTTGGGAGATCCATTACAAATTGCAGCTACTGTTGAGAAAGTTTTGCGACTTAAAAAAGTGGTTAGCGACAAGAGACTAAAAAATGTATTTTAGCAATTGTAATATTAAATATTTTAATATAACTTGTAATATTTTAGCATTTGTAATATTAAATATTTTAATATGACTTGTAATATTTTAGCATTTGTAATATTAAATATTTTAATATAACTTGTAATATTTTAGCATGATAAAATATGATTTTGGTTTAAAAAATAATAAATAACATTTGTAATATTTAAAACCAAATCACAATAATAAAATTCAAAATGTAATATTAAAATTATAACAATATAACTTAAAAATAATAAATAACACTTGTTATATTTAAAACCAAATCACAATAATAAAATTCAAAATGTAATATTAAAATTATAACAATATAACTTAAAAATAATAAATAACACTTGTTATATTTAAAACCAAATCACAATAATAAAATTCAAAATGTAATATTAAAATTATAACAATATAACTTAAAAATAATAAATAACACTTGTTATATTTAAAACCAAATCACAATAATAAAATTCAAAATGTAATATTAAAATTATAACAGTATAACTTAAAAATAATAAATAACACTTGTAATATTTAAAACCTAATCACAATAATAAAATTCAAAATGTAATATTAAAATTATAACAATATAACTTAAAAATAATAAATAACACTTGTAATATTTAAAACCTAATCACAATAATAAAATTCAAAATGTAATATTAAAATTATAACAATATAACTTAAAAATAATAAATAACACTTGTAATATTTAAAAATAAATCATAGTAATAAAATTCAAAATGTAATATTAAAATTATAACCATAAATTTTGTAATATTTCAACATGATAAGATATAGTTTTGGTTTGTAATATTAAAATCAACACTACTAATATTTGATCTAAAAACATAATAATAATATTTAAAATGTGATAATAACATAAGTAATATTTAAAATTTTAGACTATATAATAATTACAACACTTAAAATATTAATAACCAAAACAAATTAATATTAACAAAAATGTAAAAATAATTCTATAATAATATGCAACATCTGAATATTTTTTAAATATAACATTTTGGTTATAAAATAAATAAAACATTTATAATATTTACCAATAAACCCCGGTTTTTTACAAATAAACCGTGGTTTCGCAGCCAGATTGCAGTCCTGTCAGGTTACTCCTTATGCGGTCCTAACGGTCTGGCGGTCCTAATGGTTTGCGGTGCTGCCAGTTTGCAGTCCTAATAGGCCAGTTTCGCAGATAAACCGCAAGTTCTTAAGCAAGTTGTCAGCTTTGAACCGTGGTTCCAGAACCATTAGACACCTGTAGTACTTCTCAACTTTATCAAATTTAGCATAAGTCCTTTAGCACTCGATGGACTGTAGTCTGTGGCGAATCTATTTTGTGTGACTAGTGACTACGCATAATAGCAAATGAAGATTATTAAAACACAGCCAAACCTACTGCGTAGGCCCTCTCTATTCTGTAATATAGATCGTTTAATGTTTTAGAGTAGAACCCAATGAACACAATGGTTGATTTTTCTCTTTTATAAAATACAAAAAACAATCTAATTTTATTGGATAAAAATTATAAATCTAATAAAAAAAACAAACAATAAAATATTATTAGTAAAAAAAACATTAATTACTGTATTGATATGACAATTAAAATGGAATTTTTGTATTTTTTAAGACCACCAATATTGCGGAATGGAAGGAGTAATATTTATAAAATTATTACTTATTGAAATCTTTTTAGAATTATATGTACGTTTTTTATTTACTTTTTATACAAAATGACTTGTTATAAAAAAAATTAAAATTTTATTTATTTACATTTTATATAATTTCACGGAATCATTTTGACAGTATTTTTAACCTTTTTTTTGCGAAATTTCATCATCAAGTACTGTTAGTAGCACTGAATAGGTCTATTTTGTCACTCCTATATTACAGATACGGTTCCGTTCCACGAATGTCGATGGATTTAAATTTTAAGAACGTGTGTACAAACTTACGTTTGTTCGTATTGTTGAAGATTTTTTTGGATTGATTAAAACTTATTAAATTGGTCGACAATTGGAATCATATTTATTTTTAAATAAGAATAATATTTAATTAAAAAAATATTGAATATCATATTTTTGATAAAAAATATATTATTCAATTAAAAATAATATTATTATTATAAAAATATATTATATTAGTTAAAAATAATATTTTGTAACACTAATATAAATATACAAGAGGTACAAGTTACATAATAACAACAAAACCAATAATTTTTTTTTTCTTTTTCATCTTTCCAAAAACATCAAAATACGGTGGACTTTTTTAGCCCATTATAAATACGTGTACAATTAAATCATAATAACTCCAAAAATATTAATACACATGAAAAACTATATATCCTCTAAAATTTAAAATAATTTATTTTTCACATTTTTTAGAATGTAGAGGATTTTTAAAAATCGAAATTGTAACTTATAAACAAATAATTATCGCTCCCGTATTTTGTACATTTATTATTATAATATATATAGTATACTTATAATATAGATAATAAGTGCTCTTCGATTAGAGTATATTTAGTATACTTAAGTATTTGTGATATGTGTTATTATAATTTGATTATAGTAAAGTAGTGTTCTTTTGAGATTCGAAAAAATATTATATCTTCAGGTAGAAACACAAATTAGCCAACACATATTCTTGTGTCCACGACCAAAATGTCAAACGAAGATTCAAGCATTACTGAAAATAACCCAAATGCTCCGATTGAACAGACGTTACAAATAATAAATCCGCTCAGAAACGATTTAGGAAATCAACAATCAATTGAGATCAATTCCCGTAGCTTCTTAATGGGCTTCAAACTCAACAATAAAAATTACCAATTGTGGGCATGTCTTATAAAAATAGCATTTGGATGAGAGGGAAGACACAACATCTTACTGGTAACCACAGGAGGCGACAAATCAACATATGCAAGATGGGAGAAATCTGACCAAGCTGTGTTTACTTGGATCGTTCAAAACATTGAGTCGTATTTGATCAATCATGTTGCACACTATGCGAAAACTAGAACACTATTGAATGGAGTAGCTGTAAGCCTGTAACATACGGTAGTGACAGATACCTATTCTAAATATATGAACTGCACAGAAGGACGAGTATAATACACCAGAGAAGTGATACTCTTGAAACATTTTGAAATATTTTAGATGAACATTAATAGGAGATCATCAAATCTATGAAGGTTCGTGAGGATATAGCCATATACAACAAAATTTTGGCTGAAAAAAGACTTTACCAGTATTTTTATAGCCATTGATGACGGATATGAAGTAGTTTGGAGAGATATCTTGAAATAAGATCCCCTTCCCTGAGTTGAATAAGCCAATGCATTGGTGAAAAGTGAGATAGTTACACTAAAACTTTAAAGCCAACAATCAACAATGAAGTTAATCCATCATCCATCAAATTGGAATGTGATTAGCATTGAAATCAGTAGGTTTTTTTAAAAACCATAATTAAGAGGAAAATAACAAAGTAGTCATTCAGAATCTACTGGAAGTCAATAGAAATCCTTATCATGGGAGGATAAATCCAAGTTAAAGTGTAGATATTGTGGAAAACACAAACATACCAAGGAGAATTGCTTCGAGTTGGTAGGGTACCCAGAATAGTGGGAAGACAACCACAAAAAATTAAGACACATGTCGTTAATAACATTCTAGAAGACCATTCAGGAAGTGACATCGGTCAATGGGCAAAAAATAATGGACTACAAGGCTTTGCAGGACCAAGTTATGGAGGTAAAATAACATAATGGATTTTAGATTATGGGGCTACAGATATAATGACATATGACTCATCAGCTAATATTGATCAAGTACCACATTTAAAACCTCATGTTCAAATTACATATGGGGGTTTAACCAAAGTCAAAGAAGAAGGATTTATTCTCATATCTCCAGAGTTAAAATTAAAAAGATGCATTTACATTCCATCATTATCTTAAAAACTCTTATATTTGAGTCATGTAACACGTGAATTCTATTTTGTAGTACTAATATATTCTCAGTTTTATCTTTTGCAAGACATTCGTACGAAGACGTAGTACTGAACGTGGAGGTCTTTATTATGCTGACGAAGTGGTTCAGTAAGGAACAACCTTACTTTTTCACAAGATATCTAATAGATAATTGATTGTGGCACCGGCTCTTAGACACCTCTCATTTAGTTATCTTCGTATTTTATTTCTTGTTTTTTTTTCTAAAATAATGCTCATTTGTCATGTGAAACTTGTTTACTGGAAAAAATTCATCGAACTTATTTTAGCCTAAGTAATACCTGAGTTGAGTCTATGTTTTCTTTTCTACACTCAGATGTGTGGGGGCTGCACCATACTCGAATATAAAATGGTTTTCAATATTTTGTGATATTTGTTGATGACTTTTCTCGCGTGATTTGGGATACTTTGTAAAACATAAATATGAAGTGTACGAGAAATTTGTTAGTTTTTTCAAAATGATCCAAACCCAATTTAACAAGGAAATCAAAATTCTTCGGTTCGATAATAGAGGTGAAAATTTAACCATCATATAATATCATTTTTTCAAAAAAATGACCTTATTCATTAAACCTCTTGGCCAAATGCACCCCGAAAAAATAGAGTTGCGGAACGAAAAAATCGAATTCTTCTAGAAATGACTAGAGCTATGATGATTGAGTCTAATGTTCCGAAACAATCCTGGCCTGAAACCACTGCTAGATCAGCCTATCAAGTTAACCATTTACCAAAAACAATTCTTGGCCATAAAACCTCACTTCAAATCCTGAAAACCTAAACAAATATACTACATACGTTAACTCTACCACCTTGTATCTTTGTTTGTTCTGTATTTGTTCATGTTCCAAAATGTAATATATTTAAACTAGATATTTGTTCCATAAAATTCATTTTATGGGCTATTCACTTCATCGAACAGGGTATTCTGTGTTATAATCTACTTAATCATCAGTTCTATGTCACAATGGATTGTAATTTTCTTAAGATATATTTCTACTACCTTAACCAACCTTTTGTTCAGGGGGAGAATACAAGTGACTCACTAGGTTGGTTAAGCTCCCCGATCATTCCAGATATTGTATCCACAAAGCCACCAATTAACGTAGAATGTACCAATAATTTTGTACATACCAATGATCAAACTTCAGATGATGTCCTACAAGAGTTAAGTGAACCACTCAGCCCAATTTCTTTCCTTATAATCGATGATTATGTAAATGTTGACACTAGCTGAGAAGTTCTTGAAGAAGGTAGATATGCTTTACCTTGCAAGAATAATCGTGAAGTCTCACCGACACGTTACACATCCAACCATGTTTCTTGAGCCAACATATATTTTATACGAAACCTGGTTAAAGGTAACATGCCATAAGAGGCCAAGGTAATTACTAAAATTATCTACACCCATGAAATTCCAAAAACTTTCCAAGAAGCAACAAAGAAGAAGGTGTGAAGATTGGCCATGAATGTTGAAATGGATGCCAGAATGGCACTTGGGAGAAATGCAAACTTCTACCATGAAAAAATCGGTCGGATATAAATGGGTCTTCATTATCAAACATAAAGCTGATGGAACCATAAAGCGATACAAGGCTCAACTTGTATTAAAATGGTACACACCATAATGTAAAAAAATACATTACTTTATAAAGAATTGAAAGAAGAAGTATATATGGAGGCTACACCCGAATTATCAGATGGGTTTTGAAAAGAAGAAGTATGTCGGCTTCAGAAGGCACTATATGGGCTAAAACAGTCCCCATGAGCACAATTTGGAAAATTTACTACAGTAATGAAGCAGTACGAGTACAAACAAAGTAACTCTGATCATAATTTGTTTCCGAAAAAAATAATTGCATGATCACTTGCTTAATAATCTATGTAGATGACATGATGATCACAGGAAACGACACTGAAGAAATTACAAGGATAAAAAAGAACCTATTTGCATAATTTGATATGAAGGATTTGTGAGGGTTAAAATACTTATAAGGAATCAAGGCTTTATGTTTAAGACGCCAATGCAGGTTAATCATGGGCTCAGAATAGTTGAAGGTGCTGACCTGGCAGAAAAAAAAGATACCAACGACTAGTTAACCTGATGAATACCTGTATTTAAAAGGCATGCCGTGGAATAGAATTATGTTCAAAATTAATATGCATCTGAATATTAAAGCATACATTGATGCAGATTGGGTTGGTAACCCAAATGATCACAAGTTTACATCAGGTTAGTTTACGCTAGTTAGGGTAAATTTATTGACATTGAGAAGTAAAAAGCATAAAGTTGTGGCACTTTTGAGTGCTAAGGTGGAATGTTTGGGAAATTTTAAAGGAGTACGAGAAATCTTATGGATCAAGAAATTAATGGAAGAAATTGGATTTCCATCATTTTTTTCGAGTTAACTTAAATGTGACAATAAAACAACAATAAGCATCTCGTAAAATATTGTTCAGCACAACATAACTAAGCATGTGGAAGTAGATTAATACTTTATAAAGGAAAAAATTGAAGAAGGTACAATTGAACTTCCTTTTTAAAAATTGAATGTTCAGCTAGCAGACATCTCGACTAAAGATGTAACATGGGGAAACTTCACTACAATTTTGAGCAAGTTAATGGAAATTCGACTATTCAACTTGAGGGGAGGGGTGTTGAATATTTTCCTAATTAATGTTGGTTGATACTAAAATATCAATTAAATATTAATTAATTGATCAAATATTTGAATAATATATTATTGATGTAAGAATATTATTCAATGAGGAAGAATATTGAATAATATATTCTTGATTTAAAAATATCATTAAATTAGAAGAATACTACTATTATAGGAAAATATCATTTTAGTTAAAAATCGTATTCTATCATTGAAATAGGATAATATACTATCATAAATATAAGAGATGTACAATAGAACATAACAAGAACAAAATCAATAATATTTTTTTTTTCATTTTTTTATCTTTCCAAAAACATCAAAACATGGTGGATTTTTAGCCCAATACAAATAGGTACACAATTAAATCATGATAACAAAACAAAATTGATACATATGAAAAACGTCGTATCGTCTAGAATTTTAAATTATTTGTTTTCTACATTTTTCCAAAATGTGAAGGATTTTTAAAAATCGAGGTTGTAATTTATAAACAAATAATTATTGCTCTTGTATTTTTACATTTTTTTATTATAATATAAATAGTATACTTATAATATAGATAATAAGTGCTCTTATAATTTGATTGGAGTATATGTAGTATACTTAAATATTTGTGATAAGCGTTACTATGATTTGATTATAGTATAAGTAGTATAATTATAATATATGTAGAATGTGTTGTTATATATTACGATTATAGTACAAGTGGTATAAGTATTGTTAGATGATGAGACTGAATGATAGCAAAAGTTATTAAGTTAAGTTGTTCGCAGTTTACAATTATACGAGCCAAGAGTTGTAAAAATGTTCGACATTTGAATTGTTTTATTATAAATCATTAATTAATTATTATTACAAATGATCTTGTTTTGGAATTTTATCATCTTATTCAAACGATAATTCTTCATTATCGTCAGCTTCATCTATAATATTGTCTTCAATATCACTTAGTTCATCGAACATGCCCTTTTAACGGTCTTTCATGAGATATTCTTTGTCTTTCATCTTATGATCTGCCACAACCCAGTCCTTGATTGCAACATATAATCCTATTTGTAAAAATAATAACCCATCTACATTTCAAGATTATCCTACACCTCCAAAGATTATCTTAAGAAAAAAACGATGAACACTTGTAAGACATGATGGGGACCCTGTTAAACAAAAGGGTTGACAATCGTTGGTACACACCCTGTTGTCATTAAGAATAAGAACTCTAAACCTGATGAAGCCACTTTGAATAACACATTTTCTCCTGAAACGCTTCATGTCAATACTAAGAAGAAACCTTATGTTTCCCAATGATGTCCCCTCACATAACAAAAAGGACTCTTCCATGTTTGTTCAAGATCTTATCATTAAGAAGAATCCTATCATTCCCAATGAATCTCCTCTTATTAAAAACAATCTTCTATCATATCATTCGATCAACAAAAAGTCAAAAAAGTTAGTGAACTCGATACACTTCGAAACCTAAATTCTAAGAAGATAAAGAAAAATATGCAAATTCTTCAGGTTCTTTAACTCAGAACAAAAATCCACATACCACTCTCATTGTTACTTCACCAACTGTTCAAGCAACAACTTCCATAAAGAACGAACTAGCATCTCATTTAGGTCCAAGTCAAGAACCTAGGTTTATAAGCATTCCATGTCCAGTACTAATGATGACTCATTAACTCAAATATTTCCCCAATTTGTCATATTAGAATAATATGAGTATGTTAGTATCTTAAAAAGGTAACTTGAGCTTCAAATAGATTCATTACACTTTCTTCAATCCAATATTGATAAATACTTTGTTTATCGTCTCTTTGTTACCTATCTTCAAAAGTTATCACAGTTCAATGATGTTTTCATATCGTTCATTGACCTCATTCAATATTGATACAATGTAAAACTTTAAACCACGACTTGTGTTTTTTGGTTCTATTAAAGAACTTATCGATGATTTAGCTAAATTTTAAAGATGATGTACAATTTCAAAGAAACATACTAACAAGATATCTAAAGATAAAATTGATAAAAGAAAACTTGGTTGTTAAACTAACCATTGAGAAATATGTTTTGAAGAAAAAAAATAGATAGTTCACTTCCTAAAAATTAGAATTGGTTACTCAAATTAATGAACAATCAAATTTAAATAACAAACTGATATTGAGAATGTTCAGTTGGCTAAAACTAATACCGGTTTGACAGGTCAAGCCGAGACTATATTTTCTAAGATAAATACTATGATTAAAAACAATTCTGATCTAAATTCTGAAAATACTAAATTGAAAGCTGATGTTAAAACTCTTCAAGATAACTTAACTAATTTTAAAGTGAAAAAATCTGAAGAAATTAAAAAGTTACGATAGATACAGTAAAAGATGCTGAGAAAAAAAATCCTTAAAGAAACTGAAAAACCATTGAAAAGAAATAAAAAATAATTTTAGTTGCGGTTAACAATATACATAATTATTTTAAAAAGATATTATCATTGATATTTCAAAAAATAATCATAATTTTGTTTTGGATGATCTTAAGTTCAAAGTACTTGAAGATGAACGCCCTTCGTCATTTTATGAAGCTAATACTATTGATAACCCAATTGATGATAAATCACTTGTATTGCAGACCATCGTATTATTATTCAAAATGTAGATGATTCTACCAACATGAATTCACATCCTTCAAATCAAGCTGATAATGCTGCTAAGGAAAGAAATTCTCCTCGTCATACTACCTAATTAAATGATTTAGTTTTATAAACTTCTTTATTTTGTTTTGTTATACGCTCTAGATGAGATATGTGTGTTTTATATTTCGACTTTAATCTTCAATTTAATTTTAGATTTTACTTTATTTCTGAAACTTATTTATTGTTACATTATTCTAATGGTCGGTAGGTATGGTAGGAGATTTTAGTGATAGTGAATCGATATGAATATTGTATAGAATAAATGCACAATTCTCTTACTGCTTAGTTGGGGGATCTTACATTATAATTGGGTTTCGAACCTTTATATACTATCAAATCCTATACATTATCCTACTATTTCATAGTAATTATCCACTCCTAGTGTGCCCGGTCATTGCTAATGTCTCGTTCCCATATTACTTATGATGTTTTGTTATTGCTTTTAGTGGCCTCGTTCTCTTAAGGATCGCTCGTCAGTCAATACCATCGGTTGACGATACCTAAGAAATTCTTCGAATCATAGCCCGATCTTTATAAGAACAACGCCAGTGGTTGCGTTTAACTAACCGATATTCCTCTAGCTCCTCTATATGATCAAGCGTACCTTATCATAGTCGATGGGTATAGCCCGGTGGAAGGGTCATGCCTTACAATTCATAAGTTATGTTTTACAAGATAATGTCCCTATATCTCTACTATATGATCAGAGTACCTCGTCCTTGTCGATGGATATAATCTGGTTGAGTTGTTAGTTCAGTTCAGCTTTTGAAAGGAGTAAAATGTGATTAGGACGAGGTGTTTTTCTTATTTCTCCTATACTTGCCCTATGTCACGTGGAGCACTCAACTTTAATATGTAACGGTAGACGTGTAGTTGTTGATGTCAGTACTCAGTTGACACGTGTCTCAAATGCTATACATATGACTGACAGTCGCATTCGCTACTTGCGTGTTCTACCAAAATGGAATTTCATATATTTGTCACTGTTTGATTGGTAAATATATTTACCATTTTAAGGCCCTTAACCATACTTTAGAACTATTGTTTTTAGTGTCCATTACTTATTTATTTGTAGAATACTATAAGTTATGATGGAGTCAATTTTGAAAAAACAAATTCATGGTTTAAGTCACTTTTGAAGAGATAAAGTTAGCATGTTTTTCCCTATTATTCATTTATAGTCCTTTCATTTCTGGAGACAACAAAAAGGTAAAGATCAAAGTCATTTCTTTCTCTTTTTGGTTTCTCTATTCTCTATTGTTGTTGTTTTTCCTTCATTAACATTATTATGATGACCTTTAGATGTCGCGACCTCTTATTTAGAAATTCTAAATTCTTTTGTTATGGGATTCCCATCTTCGAATAGCAAATTATCTATTTGTCCTAAACAATTCCTCGTAAAGAAGCTTCGGTATAGACAAAATCTGCTACCGATACCATTCATAGCCTTCCACCGGTGGATACAGTGGAAAATAAAAAATTCTTTGATAGTTACTTTGATCCTCTGCCCCCCATTATAAATCTTTTACCGATGAAGGGCATCGTAGATTTAAGGTAGTATACGGTTTCCAGATTCAGTACTAGCTAGACTTCCCAAGCCGGAAAACAACCTCATCATGCTTAGAAGGGTGAAACCTGATTTTATACAACCTTTCTTGAATGGGAAATGGTATTACCCCTACCGGTTTTGATTAATGAGTTCTTTAGAAAAATTAGGATCTATCCCACGTAGCTAACAACTAACGCTTGACGGTTGTTGCTAAGTATTCGAGTTAGTTTAAAACTTTTAGACATCTCAATCTCCCAATCGTATTTGTTAGCTAGCATTGATGTCTAGAAGCTGCTGAAGACCTCTTACTATCACATATCCACACATCGCAGGTGCGAGGTTGTTAACTTGCTTGATTTTAACAACATTAGAAGCATTCATTTATCTTCATTTATGGTAACTAGGAGCATCCAATTAGAACATAAATGGATGAAGACATGTAAGATTATAGTCAATTTTGTGTTTTAGATTATGTTGTCACTCATGTTTTGGTGATTTTTTAATTGCTTGTTGTTTTACTCTATTAACGGTATAAATTCATGAAAATATCAGGAGTTGGGAGGAAATTTTACGGCAAGGTAGAAGTGATTGGAGCAGTTGTCTGCCGCTGCATTATCTGAATGACACCTTGAATACCCTCTCTTATTCACCCCTGTCAATTTTATACTAACTGGGTTGTGGACGATACCTGAAGGTGAGGATACAAAGAAAAGAATTTGTCGGGATACAAATGTTGTGCAGTCTAAACTAAAAATAAAGAAGAGGGTCACTCGGGTTTTTGACGAAGCATGCCCTTCCGATACCACATGCAGTGTGACTGCATCCGACCAAAAAGGCTTTATTGACTGCGTAATACTGTCTCTTTGGAAATAAGATAATGACAGAACGGGACCGAGTAGTCCCCCTAATTGTGGGTTCATCAATAATAAAAATGTATTAAGGAGGAATAGGGGGTCAGGACTAGCCATACACTAGTTTTGATAAACTGGCCATGGTGGTGAGTGTTGTCACCCTAGCAGTGCATGAAGACCCCTTGCTTGCAGAAGGCTGCGTATGTGGTGATTTGAGCAATATTGCTGTTATTGGGGAGGAGACCCTACCGCTTGCGTCTATAAACCAAACCATGTTATTTCCGAGACCCTCCTATAAGAGATTCCAATGCTGATCCCTTAGCTCTCATTTTTGTCGATGACGGTGGTAAAATGGGAGATGCTTATGGTGAGATGAACAATGCAAGAAATATGGACACAAACTTACCCTTGAGATGCTCGTTTATAGACCAGCCACCATATCTAAATTAAGGAATGACCTTCTCTTGATTAACAAGCCAAAGACCTCTTTACTTATGCTCCATCAATTGAAACAATGCCCCGTGCTGACGTACTACAATAACATGTCTATTACAGAAATTCTACAACGTCAAATGGAATGTGAAGTGGAGGTAAGATTTCATACCAACACTCGAGTTATTCTCACTTCAAATTACCCTCTTTTTTATTATAATTTTATTTTGTTGTTATATTTTCTGGAGTCATCTAATTCAATGGTGTTGGCCTATCAGAAGATGACCCCTGCTAATACCAAGGTTATGGAAGCCTTCCACCCCGAGGCATTGTTGTTTGGGTCTGGTAATCCCTTAAGTTCAAGTTTTTGTGCTACAAGTGGGCCTACAATGCTTCAAAGTGTATTGTGAGAAGGTTATGAAAGAGAAGGAAAACATGGGTGCAGTTAAATTCTCTTACCTCTGAAAGGGATGATCTAAAGAAAATGGTTGTAGAGTTGGAGGAACAATTGAAGTTTTGTCAAGCGGTCCATAAAACGGATTGCGCAGAATTCTGGATTGCTTGTTAAAGTTGAAACTTCTACCATCATAAGTTGTAATGTTTGACTAGAGAGTTCTAATTTTAGGGCAGAGTTGTCTCGATTGAAGTGAGAGATCGATGAGGCCAATAAGGAGTGTGCTGATCATGCTAACAAGGCTTATACTTGTGGGTATAGGAACATACTGGGGGATGCTCAAAGTAATATGAAGAAGGTTAAAAAATATACCATTATAGAGTTGTGAATAGCGAACCCTGATTTAGAGTTAGAGAGGCTGAAAGGATTATTGCCCTAGGATGAACGACCATATGTAACATATGACGAAGAAGAGAAAGAAGTTATCGAGAAGGAGGTTGGATAGGTTACCGAGACTGGTGAGGGTGTATCCGCTTTTATTGGGGGGGGGGGGGGGTCAAAAAATAATTACAGTACTTTGATTGAGACCATTGGGCGCCCAGACATTGTTGTAAACGAGAAGGAGCTTAAAAAGGAATGTGGTGACTTTGTTGTATTTTTCTATGCTTTAAATAGATAAATTTTTGGGTTTGTACTTTGCAACTGATTTTCCATTATATTTTGATAAATGACATAGTTATTTGTCTAAAAGACATGTGATAATATTAACTTTTGGCACTTGGAGGGGATGGGGGGAGTCATGGTTATTTAGTTAAGCATAGTTTGACTTTTTGCGTGACAATTTAGGCTTACATTATAAGCTAGTTTTATGCTTGGGCTGGGAAAGCCCATACTCAGTAGACTCCGTAATGTGATCTTAAAGACTGGACAATTCTGCTAGATCGCTTAATTGAGCTTTATTGATCGGGCTCAGTATGACCCCTTACGTAGCCTTGTAGGTTTGGTTTACAAAATCAGTTCACTTTTATTGATTATTTTACTCAGGGCTCATTGTGGCTCATTGCGTAATTTTTTGAAGGGGCATGGTGCATGTACGATGCTCATTGGGTCGCGTGGTAATTATCGCTTGTTTGTGAACTATTGGCAGGGGTGGCAGTTTTGTACGAGAGCTTGCACATCTATTGCGAGTTTATACCAGTAAAATCTTGCTAATATGAATCTTCTGATTAGGCTTCTATATCTGTAGTAGGCATCAACCTCTCCTTAATGTATGTCGGTTAAGATTGTTTTTACCTCATCTTTGTTGACGCAGCACAACGGGATAGGGGTCACACATTTTTTGTATAATATATTATCTAAGAGTGTGTATTTAGCTGCACAAACCCGTGGAGACCTGGCTTTCACTTTATCGCTGGGGAGGGTTTGGTTTTAGAGATACAAAATGTATACATCCTTCCAATCGATATTTGTTTCTATTGCATGTATCTCTAGTGCATTTGTGTTTGCTGCCACCGTCAGAGTGTATTGTGTGATGACCATTGGATTGTCCGCTTGGGTAACTAATTTGGCGAGTGAATCTACGATTGAATTATGAAAGTGGGGTATTTTTCTCGTATTCGACATGATGGAACTTGCTTTCCTATTCTTTTAAAGCATCTAGGTATCCTTGTGTGCTTTCCTGCTAAACTTTGAAAGATCATATGGCTTGACCAATGACCAACTGTGAGTTTGACTCCATAGATATGGGCTAATTTCAGAACCCTAGTACTGCTTTTTACTATAAGACGTTCTGCTTTGTACTATAAGACGTTGTTTGTCACCTTGAAGCCAAACATGATTGCTTACCTTGTTTCCTCTCAAAAGGGTTCTTTTAATATGATTCTAGCACCCCTTTAGTTGCGTTTGAGGCCCCATAACCTTTGACCACCCATTAGGGGTTATCCTTTACTGTTTTCATTATACCTTCGTCTGGTCCTCTACACGTGACAAATTTGTTGATGAAATCAGCTATTGCTTGTCCCTTTATTGCTGTTTTTGGTTTGTAGATGATTTCATATGATCCCAGCTCGACTAACCACCTGGTTAATAACATCGATATATATATGGGTTTTGAAGTACGTTTCGTAATGAGAATGATGTGCGCAAGATAATGGTATGACTCTATAAGTATGAGCGCATTTTCCTGGCAGCAGTCGCTAAGCCGAGCGTTAGTTTTTCCAGGCTAAGGCACCTGGTCTCGACATACACTAAATGTTTGCTGAAGTAGTAGACCAACCTCTAGATCCTTATAGTCTCTTGTACTAGTACACCGCTTACTGCATAGTTTAAAGCCGATAGGTATATGTAAAGATATTCTTCAGGGTCAAGTGCAGACAGCACCTCTAGCAATGTCAAGTATTCCTTTAATACTTGAAACGCCACATTACACTTTTCTGCCTAGTCGATTTTATGGCCTCTTTAAAAAACCTTGAAGAATTATCGGCTATTTTCGGATGCTCTAAAGATGAATAAGTGAAGAGAAGAAAAATATCCCATTAGTCATTGCACCTCCTTGGTGTTTTGTGAGGGTTCCATTAGCCATTGCACCTACTTGGTCTTCGATCCCTTTTTTAACTGACAATGAAATCTAGGAACTTTCCACTGCGCACACCAAAAGAACATCTTAAAGGGTTAAGTTTAAGACGATATATGTATAGTGTTTTTAAGATTCTCCATGTTTTGGCCAAGATGATTCTCAAATATTTTGTTGATTAGCCTTTGGTATGTTGAGCCCATATATTTTAATCTAAATGGCATGACTTTATTACAATAGAGTCGTGCTATATTTGGAATATAATGTGCTCACCGTCTGCGGGGTTCATGTGTATTTGGTTGTATCCTTAATAGGCATTCATGAATGATAACAACTCTTTTCCCAATGTAGCATCGACCAATTGATCAATTCTTGGGAAAATAGAAAACGTCTTTGGGGCACGCCCGGTTTAGGTAAGTGAAATCGAAACACATACGCCACTTCACACACTTCTTTTTCAATAACATAGGGTTTGCGATCCACGTTGGGCAATGGGCCTGCCTAATGTGCCCGAGTTTAACTAACTTATCAACTTCTTTAAAGATCTTCTCTGACTTCTTTGGGGATAAATTTTGTCACTTTTGTTGCACCTACCATAACTTGATGTAAAAAAACTAATGAATGTCATATGAACTTGAGATCAACTCCGATAAATTTTTCGATGTTCCATACAGACATGTCCTTATTTTTATGCAACAAAGCTATTAAATTGCCTTTAAAGAGTAGGTGGATCTTGTAACTTACTTAGACGATCTTTCATTCTTATAACTTTACATAACTTTACAAGAGTAGGTGGATCTTATAACGTACTCAGATGATATAAAGAGTTGCCCACCAAGTGGACGTCCATATCCTTCCATTGTCCTTTCCGTCCCGCAACATTGGCCCTTGAGAGGTTGTCTCCCCCAAATATGGTATAAAGACACTGATGTTTATCTTTCGATTTATCAGATGCCTTGCTGGTTGGGATGCCGACATCTACGTCTTTTGTCATAATGTTCTCTTTTTGTTTGATGAATTGAACAAGATCGTCGTTGTCGATTAACCTCTTGATCGATTCTTTTAATTTCCATTATTTGTAAGTTGGGTGACCATGGTTATTATGATACATGCAAAAGTAGTGAGGGGACTTCTTGTATGGGGTCGCAAACATACTCATGGGAGCCTGGTACTTAGCTATGTTTTACGTGTGAGGCGTAAACTTCCTACTAGGGTTACTATAATAGGAGGGGCGTGATCTACTTACTTGAGATCTGGATGAGTACGTTTGGGGAATCTCTTCAAGATGCCTCATGTCACCACTTGGCGGTTTGAGCTCTTGAAGCTTATGTTGAGCTATTGAGGTTACTGCTATTGTTTGTTAGTTCAAAACAAAACTTCGTTGATTGCCTGACTTCTTCACCAAATGGTACTTTCAAAACTATCCCACCACCTCTTTTATTGAAACTTGACGCTCCATAAACTTCCATTTTCCCACTACCTCTTTAGTGAACTCATTATAAAAATAAAAATATTCTTGAGCTCTGATCGCATTATGTGGTTCAATAAAAGATCTCAACTCTCCCAATTCTACCAACCATCTTGTAAGCCTCCTTAAAATATATAATTTTTATACCACACTTCTAAAAGGAAAATAGATTCGCAAGACGATGTTATGAATTTTTAAACTACACTTTCGTTTGTGTCAATCATGCTTTTACTTATATAGTAAATTGTTCTTTGCAATTTTCCGTCTTCTGTAACTAGTATTGCACTTACAATAAAATCGGACACAAATAATTATAGGTATAACACTTCATCTCATATTTGAGCTGACAAAATTTCTTTTGAAATCAAATACTCTTTCAATGCACAAAAAGGTTTATCACAATCATCATTTTAACTGATTTATTTCGCTCCTTTAAGTACCTTAAATAAAAAATTACTTTTATCATAAGCTTAAAAATAAACTTTAAGAATGGTGCCAAACGACCTATTAATCTTTGAACTTCTTTGATCGTTTTTGGTGGCTCAATGTTCAATAGTGCTTTCAATTGTTCTAGACCGATTTTATAATCGTTCCTATTAACAATATACCCAATGAATTTTTTACTTTTAACTCCAAAAGAACACTTTAAATGGTTTTTTTTTAAGATTGAATTCCCTTACTCTTTCAAATATGTTGGATACAAATTCAATTTTCTTATCCTGACTATTGTTTTTCACTATCATATCGTCTATATAAACATTTATTTTTTTTTCTCCAGTTGCTTTTAAAGGTTCTGGTCGACTAACCTTTGGTAAGTTGACCCCATATTTTTCAAACCAATATACATTACATTATAACAATATAATCCTCTTTCAATTTGGAGAATAGTATTCTATTCGTCATTATGATGCACTCAAATTTAGTTGTATCCTCAATATACATCTATAAATGACAAAAACCCATGAACCGAGGCAGTGTAGACTAACTGGTCAATATAAGGCAAAGGAAAAACATCCTTTGGACATGCTTTATTAAGATTAGTGAAATCCACACACATCTTCCATTTTTCTTTTTTCTTTTTAGCCACTGCCAGATTAACGAACCAAGTCGGGTATCATGGGTCCCTGATATCTCCCAACTTTAAGGGTTTCTCCACCGCTTTAACAATGCCCTTTGCTTTCTCAAGAGAATTTTTTTTTTGAACTGACTTTATCTTTAAGACATTTGATAGCTCATGAAAGATAACAAATAAGCTAACCTCGGATATGTCACTAGCACTCCAAGAAAAAATATCTAAATTTATTTTCAACTTAATCTTGAAATATTAATTTAGAAAATTCCTAAGCTTCATTCTCTGCCCAAATCCTATTATTTCTTCAACACTTTCATCTAATTGATGATCATATTAAATATCCTCCCTAGTGTCATCAGTGTTTTTTTTTATTTCAAATGTACTATTCTTATCCAACTCAAGACCGTCCCTCACATTATTTAACTATTATTGTGTTAATTTATGAGGATCTAATGATATTTCACAACAACCCCATTGTCCTTTGGTTATCTCTGACTATTCTAATCGTGTATTTGAGACATTGCATAAATATAAATGATTTTAACTTTATCTAATGCAACCATGGTATTCCTATAATCATATTATATGAACTAGGTGTGTTAGAAGTCATAAAAAAAGTCCTCAAAGTTTTTGTAGTACTACCATAACCTATAAGCACTAAAAGCTCTATTTCACTCACACATGTTAAAGTATTTCCTTAGTAACTAACAAGTTGCCTATCATTTGGTTTATATGGAGGTATCCTAAGCATTTTATTGTAACAAATTTTAAAGATGACATTAGCTAAGTTTCCATTGCCTATCAACACCTGGGAGACTATCAGTCCTAAAATGTCTAAATTAATTATCAACGTATCCTCATGTTGGGTAACAACCCCTCTCAAATAATCATCGTTAAACGTCACATCTACAAATGGGTTTCAATAATGATGATAAGACGATTCCTCAAGTAGATAAACCTCTAAATCTTATTTGTGCTTTTTCCTAAAGGTTGGGTCGGTTTCTGAAATTATATATCCACCAAAGATAGTAAACAAATTTTGATGATTTCCATTATTTTCTCTTGTATTCCTCATATTCCGTGTTCTGTTCTTTTTTTTATCTTCACTTATTTTTCCTTCTTTATCTTGAACAAACTGGATCAGATCACCACTGTCGATTAGTCTTTGGATTTGATCCAATAACTTCCAACAATCAATGATTGTGTGACCATAACTGCCAACAATCAATGATTACGTGACCACTACTTTAGATTCTTGAAATTTCAAACAAGAAGAAGTTTCCCTCTTAGAATTATCAAGTCTAATGAATGGATATGATCTTACTAATATATCTACCAAACCATTCACGAGAAACCTGACAAGATCTTCATATAATGTTTCCTATGTATCTAACACACTTTTAAAAGCTGTTACATCAACATCTTCCTTGTACGTCACTAGAATGTTTATTTCGCGAATGATTTTTTGGATATAATTTTTTTTAAATATTCCCATTTTCTTATACATGTTCTTAATAGAATCGCCTTATTTTTTATGTGATATGTTACCTACAACACGCTTTCTTTTATACCTTTGTAAACCTTCAAAATCTTGAATTTTTCCCTTAGCTAAACTAGTGAACCAATCTAAAGTGTTTCATTTGAATGCCATAGACAGATCTTTGCACATCAATATATCATCCTTATTAAACCACATAATCATACTCCTAAATTTCTCTTGATGATACTCAGGATCTCCCAAGCCATCATAGGTTGCCATCTTAAAATGATCAAATTTATGCGGAATGTTCCCCTAAGAATCTTCTTAATAAATAAAGATTCTTGAAGTACATCTTTTGTTATTTTAAGCCTCTCTTCATTATAATATACTTATTTTTCCCTTTATATTTTTTAACTATAAAATTACTCGATTAAGTTTTGAAGTCATAATCTTTCCATTTTTTTCCTTTACAATACTACTCTCATTTATCTGGACAACACCATCTCTCTTTTCACTTATAAATATCAAATATTTCTCCTATATTTTCTATGTATGTCTTGCTTTATTATTCCCTATGTTCAATTTCCTTTTTCTCTTGTTTTTTAACAAAATGTTTCTAATAGAAATTGCAATGTCTCCGTAAGCTTTTACATTCTCTCTTTAACCTCTCGATCCCTCTCAACTTGAAACCAATTTCCCTTAACTTTCTATCTTTTCAATTCTATAATCTGCAATTCTACAATCTGAATACTAGAAGGAATGGTTTGTAAATCTCAATCAAGAAGATTTTCTACTTAAATTGGTTTAAAGTAGCCGAGTAAACCAGATGTTGATCTGGTTGGTCGATTAACCTCTGTCATGGTAACTACAAGAGTCATCTGCTCTTGAGCAATTACTTAGCGCGGACTAGCTCCCACGCCTGAAGGTTGATTTTGTCCATGGTTACTCGCGTTAGCTGGAATGTTCATTACAATTCCCAGAACAACCACTAGAATACCTCAAATGAGACATATTCTTTAGATGTTTCTTTCAATTCCCAACCAAGTCATCACCATTGGTAAACTGCTAAAACCTTGATAAGGGAAATTCATTCCGAAATCTAAAGCCAAGATTATATTAAATAATTGGGAAAGAAAATGAATTTCATAATAATTGCTTCTTTCTATTTTTAAGTTGTAGTATACAAATAAAGACTTAAATCGTTACTTATACAACTTATAATATTATTTCTACCAATTATCACTTTACAATTTACACGTGTGATGAATGCTTAACAAACTTTCTTGATAACCTATTAAATGATGACACATGTTTTTCAGTTGTAACTGCTCGAACAACCTTTCTATTTGTCTATCTCGTGTTATAACTTCATCGCGATCTTCGTTTAAACGCTTCTTTCTAACCCTATCCTAACATTTTTGCAGTGACACTCGTCTAACCACTTATATACGACCCGCGTTTACCATTTTCTCGATGATCCTCGTCTAACCAATTTTTATGTCTCTCGTCTTATTCATTTTTATGACCTTCTTCTGCTATATTCTTGGTGACCTTCGTCTAAGTTATCTATTTGTCATTCTTTTATTAGTCTTAATATGACCTTACCTCGCCAATATAAGAAACAAAAACGTGTTAAAATTGTAACAGATTTTTAAGAATAAAATAAAGTAAACCGTATAATTATAATCAAAATCATTTTTTAAAGTTTTCAAATAAACATTTTAATATTATTCCCCACCATAATTTGAAATATATTAGTACACAAAATAATCATAACTAAAATTGTTATCTTTATAAGAAATTATTTTTATTTATGAATGGAAAATATAGAATAATTGTATTTTATTTATTTATTTGAAAAGATCCTTTATTCTATTTCAAACTTTTTTATATGCGTTTTTTCAATTATACTTACTATTTACATGGACAATGTTTAAAAAAAATTCTATCGGTCAATATATATCTAATTGATTGTTAAAAATATTAAAATTTTAATAAATTTCAATTAGTTTTTTTAAAAATAATAATAAATTGGATATGATTAAAATATTAAAATTAGTATTGTGTTCCATAATAAATGTATTTCTCGTTTCATGCCTCGTTAATTACATATATTCCATTTTATAATACTTTACTCTTTACTCTTCGTACATCATTATTATTATTATTATTAATATTTGTATACTATATTTCATAGATGGGCGAATTACAATAACCATAATAGTTTGAAGGCCAACTAGCAAAAGCTAAATAGTTTTTAACTTTACTAATTCAAAACCTTAGATCGAAACAAATCTCTTTGTAAAGAAGACGATTACCGATCACAAAGAAACCAGAAGCATTAACGTATTACTGATCCTAAATCAAACCCAAAAACATCCTAAATCAAGATTAATTTCTTCAGACTGTTACCTTGAAGCATTAACGTATCCAATACCCAAACTTTCAAAAAAAATTATGGACATAAGCTCAGCTGGGGCAGACGACTGAGTTACCTCAGTTTTCTACTTACAGCAAAGCGTCCATTTAGCCAACCAATCGGCGGAGAAATTCATGGATCGATGAATAAATTTAATTGTCATGCAAGGATGGATCAAGCGCCTGCAGATTGGGAGAAGTTTGGACAGAGACCATGGGTATTTGCCCTTTGCTAAGTAATCGCCCCAGCCTGACTATCTGTCTCAATGTCAACCTTCTCCCAGCTTCTATCTTTGCATATCAAGAGGCCTTCAAGAAGAACACAAGCCTCCGCCAACACAGGAGGTAGCTTCACGAATGTAGTACCAATGCCAAGCTCCAAGTCTCCCTGGTGATCTTTGAAGATCAATCCACCTGATGCTTCCCTAGAATAACAGCTTGCTCCGTCGACACTGAGCATTCGTCTTCCTTCCACCGGGTGAGTCCATTTAACGTAAAGTTGCTTACTGTTATTTTCATACACAGATTTACTTCCTAGAATAGTCCAAACATCTAAAACATTGTGCCAATGCTTCTTTTTTAGTTTCGACTCCAAACTACAGATCATTCTGTTAATGTAAAAAATAGCAGAGTCAGTAGTAGTAATTTTGTTCTTAAACTTCATGTCTTTCCTAGATTTCCATATAGTCCAACATATTATAGATGGAATAACATGAGTAATATGAACATTTTTCTTTGAGAACCAAAAACATTCCCTAATGATATGAGTGATGCTCATGAAAGCCTTAATTTTAATATTAAAGATTAGGCTGTAGTATTTCCAAAATAAACCAAGTTAGCTTGCAGTTCACGAATATGTGATTTCTATTCTCATAGTTTGGACATAAAACACATTTAGATGTTAGGCTAATATGTCTTATTTGTAAATGGCTTTAGTTTGAAATTTGGACCTCCATAAGAATTTGTTAAACATTTTCTCTGTTCTACTTATCACAGTTTGAGGAACTATAGTATTATGCATCCAATAGTGAGGTATAAACATAAGTATAGTAGAGATAAGAGAAAGCCTTCCCCCCAAATGACAGATATTTATTGTCCCAATCCATAATCTTTCTATTGATGTTATCCAGCAATTTGCTGAAATTCTTTGATTTATTGTTGCAGCTCAAGGTGACTCCCAAATAGCTAATAGGTAGATGGTCAGTCTTGAAGCCAGTAGTACTTTCCAGCTCTTGGATTCTACTTTGATGAAGAATATTTGAGGTAATTATTTGAGTCTTGTCTTTATTTATAATTTGACCTGAGATAAGCTGATAATTGTCTAGAAGTTCACTAAACAACTGAATAGAAGAGTTCACACTGTTAGTAAAGACAAGTATATCATCTGCAAATGATATGCTAGGAATAATAGTAGATGATTTGGATGCAAAAGTCATATAATTGTTTTGATTATAAAGATTTACCAATCCTCTAATCAAAACTTCCTCACTAAGGATAAACAAACTTGGGGATAGATGGCCCCCTTGCCTCAACCCTCTCATAGATTTAAAGTATCCGTAGGACTTTCCATTAATTAGAATAAAAATAGAGACATAACTTTGACTAACTGAATGAATTGATTAAAAAAACCAAAAAGGAAAGAACTTTTAGAGTAAAAGGAATAGATATCAGGTCAAATGATTTGGACATGTCCAATTTGACCATAATGTTACCTTTGGTAGGCTTTCTGCTTATGTCATAGGCCATCTCCCTAGCAAGCAATATATTTTCGTGAATAGATCAGTCTTTGACAAATGCCCCCTGAGTGCCAGAGATAATCCTAGGAAGAATATTTGATGTAGCCCAAAAAGTCCAAACAAAAGACTTATTAATTTTATTTTATTTTATTCAAATATCTTTATGTATTTAAATCAAATCTAATTATATTAAGATTTGATTTGATTTGATTTGATTTTATTTTAAAATATTTATTTTATTTCCATGTATTATAATTTAGGGTTTTGAGAAGCTCTTATATAAAGCCTCAATTGCCTTAAATTATTTGAAGTTTTTGGAATAATAGATTTTTTTATCTCTGAAAATTTCACTCTTTGTTACCCTTAGATTAGGGTTTCATCATGTTACCCATGAATTAGGGTTTCATCTATCGTTGCTTCTTCTTCTGTTTCCGCCGCGTCATCAGTTTGGTATCAGAGCCTCAGTTCATGCTACGGGTCAAGCATGTTTCTGAATCTTGATTTCATCTGATTCAAGGTCTAAAGGAGAGAACAACATACGGCCATGAAGATTTCAAAGATTGTTTGGTATGCGGGAGACACACTAGGCGTTTCAATGACGATCATATTGACCGATTACTGAAGGAGTTTAAATTGGCTACCAATTGTCGAATCAAGGTAAAAATTGCTTATCGAGATGCTGTCTCAAGCTATGAAGAGGTTTTCAAAACCATTTTTTTTCATCAACTGGACATGGAGATGTTGTCTTCAGGCTATGGAAAGGTTTTCGAAACTATTTTTTTCCTTCAACTAGATGGCTTCAATGTTACTTTGAATAAGGAACACACGAGAAGAATTTATCTGATTCTGATAAGGTCAACAATCATAATTCCTAATGTAACGATTGAATAAAATAAAATATATAATTTGGGTTCTTGATGGTGATGGTGCTGTGAATTCGAGGACGAATTCTTGTCAACCAGGAGAGGATGATGTAGCCCAAAAAGTCCAAACAAAAGACTTATTAATTTTATTTTATTTTATTCAAATATCTTTATGTATTTAAATCAAATCTAATTATATTAAGATTTGATTTGATTTTATTTGATTTTATTTTAAAATATTTATTTTATTTCCATGTATTATAATTTAGGGTTTTGAGAAGCTCTTATATAAAGCCTCAATTGCCTTAAATTATTTGAAGTTTTTGGAATAATAGATTTTTTTATCTCTGAAAATTTCACTCTTTGTTACCCTTAGATTAGGGTTTCATCATGTTACCCATGAATTAGGGTTTCATCTATCGTTGCTTCTTCTTCTGTTTCCGCCGCGTCATCAATATTAGACAACCTGCTATTAAGAAGCTTAGACAAGATTCTGTTAGTTAATGAACAAAGACTAATTGTCCTATAGTGATTCCAATAAGTAGGGTTACTGGTTTTGGGAATAAGACAAAGAACCGTATAGAAAATTCCATTATGAATGCCACTGCCAGCTAGAAAAGAATTCATTGCCAAAACCAGATCATCCTTAATAATATGCCAACAGACTTTATAAAAATTTACATTGTAACCATCTATACCAGATGCATTATCTAGATTCATTGATTTAATGACATTTCATAGCTCATCATTAGTAGTAGCCTTCAGTAGGTCAGAATTAGATTCCTTAGTGACCATTTTGGGAATAGAAGTCAAAAGATCATTCTTAAGACATAAATTATCATCCTCCAAAGAATTATAAGCCTTTTTAGAGTAGATTTTCTTGTAGAACTTCATAGCAGAATCTCTAATTTCATCAGAATTATAGATTCACTTGCCAACAACCTTAATAGCGTTGATAGCATCCTTCCTTCTCTTTTTTGAAACATAAGAATGAAACATTTTTGTATTCTTATCACCCTCATTAAGCCAATAACTGTAAGATTTCTGTCTCCAGTAGTAATCTTCGTTTCTAAGAGCTTGTAAGAATAGACTATTAGCTTTCTTTAAGTTCATTACAGTGGTTTGATTATTAAGATTAGAATTCAATGATTCAGCCTCTTTGAACCTAGTTTTAGTCTCTTTAATCTTATTAAAAAACATTTCCAAAGCAATTGTTATTCCATAATTTAAGACAGCTTTTCAATCTTTTGAATTTAAACCAGTAGATATCACTAGGAGATCCACTAATTTTCAATTTCCAGTTCTTTTCAACAACTTCAAGGAAAGAAGAATCATTAGAACACATATTCATAAACTTACAACTTTTGTTTATGACATTAGACTGAAAAGAGTGATTAGTATTAGCAATAATCATTAGGGGTGCATGGTCAGAGTAGGTTCTGACCATGTGCATAACCTTAGTAGTACAATAGGTAATAGACCAGTTAACATCAAACAAGGCTCTATCAAGCCTTATCCACTTAAGACTTCTGTTCTAAGTAAACTTAGGACCCAAAAAGCCAGCATCCTCTAAGTGGAAATCATTGATAGTTTGGATAAAGTCATCCATACTGTTATGATCAATTTGCTTACAACCAAGCTGTTCATTTGAAGAAGTAATGACATTAAAGTCACCAACCACCAGCCAGCCATGATTAGAATTAGAAATTGATTGCAATTGCTGTCATAATTCCGACATGAACATTCTGCTACACTTAGCATAAACAACAGATAAGTGAAAACAATACTATTATCAGTAGTAACCTACAAGTTTAGACACTGATCATGATTAGCAATGATATTAATACTAAGATCAGTACCCCAGAACACCCAAATTTGGTTTGAAATGTTAAAAAAATAACCTGAAAACCCTAACAATTTAAAATATCAGAAATATTATCAGAGCTAGTTAAGGTCTCTTGAATAGCTAGAATACTAATTTTATCTTTGAAAATTATATCTTTCAATCTCCCGATAGTTGGTTTGTTATTAATACCACGCAGATTCCAGTTAATGATCTTTATCATTGTCAGATAGAGATTTATTCTTCATGTTTGTACCTCCATACTTGAAAGACTTCATTATTTTAGAACTTGGTTTCTTTATCTTCTTTACTGACTTGAGTTTCTTTTTCAGGATAGTACTGAATTCCTGTCCAGTTGGAGATTGATTCTTCATAACATGAGATAATTGAAAACTCCCAATGTTGTCCTGCGTTGAAGAATTGGTGCCAGATATCAAGTCAACATTTCCATGAAGATCAAGTTTATCACTTTTCTCCTAAAGACGTTGAATTGCTTCGATGATCTCAGCATTTTCAGGAATGTTTGCACCAAGACTTTTTTGTATATCATTGTTACTAGTAGTAACATTTCCTTGTATCTTGTCTTTAATCATGGAATTATTATCAGATGTAACTTCAATATGCTTGTGAACAATTATTGATTTCAAGTTTGGAATACATTCGGTATTAGATTCAACTATTCCATTCCACTTCTTCTTATCTGTCTTAATACCACATTCTTCCTCACGACCATCCTGACTCCTAACATTCTTTTCTTGAGAATTTCCTTATTGGCCTGCTGGCCTAGTTCTTTTCTTACAATCCATATAGCAATGACCCAAATGAAAGCAGCCATTACAATATGAAGGTAAGTTTTTATACTTTAGTTTAATCCAGCATCTGTCGTTAATTCCAAAACCGATCCAAATACGGTTATGGATCTTTCTAGATAAGTCGATTTCAATTAGCGCAAAAACAGAGTTCTTATAGGCTCTGTTATCTTCTGGGACTTCAATCTTGTATAGTTTGCCTAAGGTGGAGGCTATTTCCTTCATGAAACCAACATTATACAAATACTCAGGCAATTTTTCGAACTTAGTCCAGACCAACACTGATGGGTTTTCATACTTAGGATGGAAATCAGGAGACCATCGCAAAATTCTCATAGTTAGGCCTCCAACTTTCCACACACTTCTTGCCCATATTTTGCATACATCCTCATCAAGCTCAAATTCCAAGAACACGTAATGAGAATCCCAAGTAGTAGTCAGAACACGACCTTTAAACTTCAACGAACTGAGGAAGCTTTCAAGCACCATTTTCTTCGGTAAGCCTAAAGAAAATTTGCCGATCAGAGTAGTTTTGGATTTTAACACCAGTTTTTCTTTGATTTCTTGATGAAGGTGAATCGAAACATGGTCTGATTTCAAATTTACTGTTTCTGGTTTGAATTCAACATCATGAATTCTTGAACTTTCTTTTGTAAATAAATCAGCAAACTGTTTCTTCCCAGTTTGTTTATCACCGGAACCCTGTTTTTGAGTTTGAGTTAAATCAGGAAAATAATTTTCGAAGAGAACATTATTTATTATATCCATGATAGAGATAAACAAGTCGATAGAAAAGTGAAGAAGAAGAGGAGAGGAAATGGATGAGAAGAAAACGGAAAACAGAAACGACGAGACACCGGAGACGGCTCTGGTTTCAAATCTTGGAGAAGACGACCCTCATTCTTTTTTTCAACTCTCCAAAGTCTCTTCGTACATTATTAATTCTACCGATCTTATTTATTTATTTTTATTTTTTCAAAATAACTATTATTTTTTCAATATTGGTTAAAAAAACATTTTACCATACATTATAAAACTGATGGGTTTTAGAAAAATATAAGTGACTAGAATATACCGTAAAAAAATAAATTAAAAACCATCCTTCGGTGTGGATAGAGGTGTCAAACGGTTATGGAACCGCGGTTAAAAGCTGGAGAACTGTTTGTAAACCGGCGGGTAAATAGTGAAACTGGTCCATTAGAACTGCAAACCGCCAGAACTGCAAACCGTTAGAACCGCAAACCGACAGAACCACATATGGAGCAAACCGCCAAAACCGCAAACTGCCAGGACCGCAAACCGTTAGAACCACAAACCGTGGTTTATTTGTAAATATTATAAGTGTTTTAATTATTTTATAACCAAAATCATATCTTAAGTTATATTTAAAAAATATTGAGATATTGTATATGATTATAAAATTATTATTAAATTTTGGTTAGTATTAATTTGTGTTGGTTATTAATATTTTAAGTGTTGTAATTATTATATAATCCAAAATTTTAAATATTATTTATGTTATTATTACATTTTGATTATTATTATTATTATTATTATTTTTTGGGATCCAATATTAGTAGTGTTGATATTATGTTACAAACCAAAACTATATCTTATCATGGTAAAAGATTACAAGTTATATTGTTATAATTTTAATACTACATTTTGAATATTATTATTGTGATTTGGTTTTAAATATTACAAGTGTTTTTATAATTTTAATATTATGTTTTGAATATTATTATTGTGATTTGGTTTTAAATATTACAAGTGTTTGTTATTATTTTTAAACCAAAATCAGATTTTATCATGGTAAAAGATTACAAGTTATATTGTTATAATTTTAATATTACATTTTGAATATTATTATTGTGATTTGGTTTTAAATATTACAAGTGTTATTTATTATTGTTTAAACCAAAATCAGATTTTATCATGCTAAAGATTACAAGTTATATTGTTATAATTTTAATATTACATTTTGAATATTATTATTGTGATGTGGTTTTAAATATAACAAGTGTTATTTATTATTTTTAAACCAAAATCAGATTTTATCATGCTAAAAGATTACAAGTTATATTAAAATATTTAATATAACAAGTTATGTTGTTATTATTATTTTTTTAATAAAAATGTTATCTTATAATTATTTGATAGTACAACTCCTTATTATAATAAAAGATATATTTTTTTTGTTTATTTAGCCGTTCACAGTTTATACTCTTGTGGGAAGGAGTTGTTCAAATGATTTCAAATAAAAATACAAAATCTAAAATACTTTTTTTAGTCTCTTGTCGCTAGCCACTTTTTTAAGACGCAAAACTTTCTCAACAGTAACTGCAATTTGTAAAGGACCTGCCAAAACTTGTCCTCGAGTCTCACGATTAACCTTACTTAACGCAGCAACAATCAAATCGACCATCTTCGTCTTCGTACTAAGACTTTGTTTAGGAACAACGGTCTTACTCTTAGTTATAATCGGGTGTTTGACACTTCGTGTCATCTTGTCAACCATTTTGGAACTAAAAGTTTGTTTGGCGGTCTTACTCAAAGTCGTACGTGTAGTGGCAGGTTTGACGCTTCGTGTCTCCTTATCGAACATCTTGGAACTAAAAGTTTGTTTGACGGTCTTACTCATATTCGTAGGGGTAGTGGCAGATTTGACGCGTCGTGTAATCGGATCCCTCTCGGGTGGAGGAGACATCATAAAGGAAGAAAATTCTGAAAAAAAACAGTTTTCTTGGTTGCTTGTCCTAACCTGTTGTTGAAGCCATAAAACGCCATTGAGAATTTAGGATAATCACAAATAATAACTAATAAAAACTAATAACAATTATTTTTTGGAAAAAAAATCTAACTATATCGAAAGTAGAACTACAATATGTAAAATAAGAAAGTAGAGTTTTATAGAAATTGTAGAATAAGTAGAGAGATTTAGAGAGATGTAGAGTAGATTTAGAGAGTGTGTGAGTTTGGAGTTGGGGTCTCCTCTATTTAAAGGGGAGACCCATAAAAAAAATTCAAAAATTTCGAAAAAAAAAGTCCGGACCATCCAGAGTAAATGTCCGGAGGCCCGGACTGCGAATTCGGACCATCCGGATGGTCCGGACTCGGCTACAGCTAGTTGCTCAAGTTTGAAATACTAGCCGTTGCCGAGTCCGGGGCATCTGGACGCACGTTCGGATGCCTCGGATGGATGACGTCATTTGCTGACGTCATCCAACGGCTATTTTTTAAAAATAATTTTTTATAAAAAAACATATTTTTTTTATAAATATGCAATTTGAACTATTTAAAAAAAATTAAAACTCTATATATAGAATTCGAACTACTATTTTTTAAAAATAAATAAAACTATATAAATAGGGAATTCGAACTATTATTTTTTTTAAAAAAATATAACTCTATAAATAAGGAATTCGAACTATTATTAAAAAAAAAAACTCTATAAATAGGGAATTCGAACTATTATTTTAAAAAATAAAACTCTATAAATAAGGAATTCTAACTATTTTTTTTAAAAACTGTATAAATAGGGAATTAGAACTATTATTTTTATTAAAAGTAATTTAAATCTCTTTCAATTTCAATTTTTATTTTGTTATTCAAAGGAAATTTATGTGTATGCATATACTTATACAATTTTAAAAACTTTAAATTTATACTTCAAATATTGAATAGTTCGGAAAAATAGTCGTAAACTATTTAAATCATCAAACATATACACTTCAAGCTTGAAAGATTTAAAGAACTACCTAATAATTTAAGATCAGAATACAATTTATATGTCTAATAGGTATATATTATTTAATATGTACCTAATATTAAATAAAATATCTAAATATAATCAAACAATATACAAGTCATATTACAATTATATTTTTTGTGACATCTTGTTTAAGACAATCAAATTATTAATTTTATAATCTTAAAAATATTTTCAATAATATTGAAAGTTGTAATCAAAATACAATTAGATGTATATATTTTATTTAATATCTACCTTATATTAAATAAAATATCTTAAATATATAAATATAATCAAACATATCAAAATCATATTACAATTATTATTTTTACAATATAATTGCTTGATTATAAAATTTCGATTGAAATGATATGGTATTTATAAATTAAAATACATTAAATAACATAATTAACTCGTTTATATTGTACATATCTCAATTATTGAAATTAGATTCAATTAACCCTTACAAATGTAAATCAAATTATAAAATATTTTGATAAACGGTACCTAAATGATTTTTCTAATGGTTAAACTGCGAAACTGTTCCCTTAAAACTGCAAACCACAAAACATTAGAACCACAAAACGTTACAACCGCAAACCGCCAAAACCACATAAACACTGAACCGCCAAAAATACAAAACACCAAAACCGAAAACCGTTAAAACGGGAAACCGCCATTCTTTGTTAAGTGATTCTGACTGTTCGCGGTTTGAACCGTTTTACACTATTAAATGTGGAACCAGCAACCGACAAACTTTTATTAGTCAAAGGTATCCTCACTTTCTAGAGGTGAGTGGGTCTCGCCACCAGAAAATCAGTAGAAATGAAGGATCACGTGAATTGTCCCTCCCCGTCCCACCCATCTTTTCTCCTATGATCGGAGAAAAGAAAGCTTCGTAAGTGTACTTGTGTGAATGGGAATGTAGGGTAATCCAGCCTCTCACTTTTTTCTCTGTTTTATCCTTTTTCCCTTTTTAATTAACTACGTCTAAACACAATTTGTTGGTTGGGTAATGATATTAAAGTACAATGTTCAATAGATTTCCGTTAAATTAGGGTCCAAATGTCGTTAATCATTTTTAAATTTTATTTTTTTAATAAATAGTCAAAGACGGTTTTGTCTTTTGATTAAAAAATCTTTAATTTTGTCGTGTAGTATATTGTGGGTATAGTTAATCAAATATAGAAGAACACAAAATTACTTCTTTCAATAACCTTCATATACTCAACATTTAACCAAAAATTCAAAAAACTGAAAATAATTCAGGAACTCCAAAAAATTCAAAAACTCCAAAATCACTAAGAAACTCCATACACTCTCAAACCTTTTCAAATCAACAAATTTTTCGAAAAAAATTCAAATCATTGAAGAATAGATTCAGTACGTGAGAAGGTTGGTGAGGAGCGTGAAACTGCAAACATGGTAGTTGTTCTAACCAATCTTTCGAAAAAAGTTTCCATTTTTGTAGCTGTTCTATATTTAGAAAGTTGGACCCGTACTACCCCATCGGTGGAAGCCTCATCAACCGGCGGGGTTGAATAACATTCAAAGTTGATGATGAATGTTCCCCGCCAGGGGTGGTCATGCCCAACCGACGGTGGCATCGACTTCCACCCGCCGGTTTTAGTATTAGTCTCCCGGCGGGGATGTAGTGTCGTCATCGGCGGGGCTGAATTCTTAGCTTTATTTACACATGGAGAAAAATAGTTTGGGTCACCCCTGCCGGTTGGGTAATTTTCAACAGCGGGTTGACAACACCCCAGACGGTTCGAGTCTTTTCACCCGCCGGGACGTAGGTCGTTACCCGCCGGTTCGTCTTGGCAGACCCGTCGGTTGGAAAATTTTGAATCGGCGGTTGACAACATCCTCGGCGGTGTGATATTTTTAAACCGAAGGGGAAAGACGTTAATTATTTTTATCTGTGTCAATCTAACATAATCTACTGTATTTTTATGTAGGCCAAAGATTTAAAGAATGAAAATTTTAAGGAGGAAGAGTTAAAAGAGGATGAGTTGTATAGTTCGTGCATAGTGAAGGAGGAGGAAATGTCGGTGCCTTGCTCGGTCGATCATAGCTACTTGTTCGACACCAAATGTCACTACTCTCAAGTGGAGTTGATTGAATGGGTAAAGCAGACTGCAATGGATAACTGGTTTGTGGTAATATTACGACGATGCGATAGACTTGATAGAAAAACTCCAAGAATTGAGTTTGTGTGTGAAAAATCTAGAGTTTACACAAAATTGGTAGATCCGAAGCATCTAAAAAGGAAGTCAATCGGCACGAAAAAATGCGGATGCCCTTTCACCCATAAAGGAAAGAAGTTTGGTGATGATTCGTGGGGTTTAGAGGCCGAATGCGGCGTTCACAATCACGATACTACATCGTGCAAAGACGATCATTCGTACTTGGGACGATTGAACAAAGAAAAGATAGATTTCGTAGTTAGTTATATGAAAATGGGATCCCGTCCTCGGGACATTCTCGGTGGGGTTAAGAAATTGAACCCTAAGAATTCTTCCTCAATGCGTACCGTCTACAACGCTCAACTAAAACATTGGAAGCTCGAGAAAGGCGGTCGGTCGCAATTCCAATACTTGTTGGGTGAACTAAAGTGGCTAAACTACTACGAATTTCATAGAAAGTCCGAAGACGGAATCGATGTCATAGGCGAGCTTTTCTTCGCACACCAAGTTAGTTTTGATTTATTACGCGCATTTCCAAACGTGATTGAAATGGATAACACGTACAAGGTGATCAAATACGGGATGCCATTGTACGAGGTCGTCAGAGCCACTTGTAAAGGGAAGAATTTCTACATCGGATTCGCGTTTATATCGAGAAAAAAATTCGAGAGCTATAAATGGGTGTTAGAGTGCTTACATTCTTTGATGGTAACTCACTCCATCGAATTACTATCCATCATTTTGACGGATAGAGACTTGGTGCTTGTGAAGACGGTAGAGGATGTGTTCCCCAATACAACACACATGTTGTGTCGATGACACATCAACATGAACGTCCTAGGGAAAACTAAAAAAATCATATGTGAGAAGAAACTGTCCAACGCATTCTTGAAAGTGTGGAATCAAATGATGTTAGCTGAAACAGAAATAACGTTCACCGACTATTTTTTGGTTAGGGCCGTACGGTGACAATTTTTTGACGTGGAGAACCAACAAGTGGATGCATTTTGGTAACCAAACCACAAACCGCGTGGAGAGCGCTCATTCGACCCTCAAATGTTTCATCGGTACGAGCAAATGTAACTTTATATCTTTTTGGTTGAAGTTGTATACCTTGATAGAATTGCAACACGGGGACATAAAGGGTTCATTCGAAAAAAGCCGCTGATTAGCCCTACACAAGTTCACAAACAAGGTGTACAGTAAACTAAAAACCAACGTCTCACACTATGCCTTGGATATTTTGTCCGGCGACGTAGATTATGCTCGCAACATGACAATCGCGGGTTGTATACCTTACGGTTGCTAAATATGAAATATGCACGGTATCCTTTGCGCGCACGAAATCTACGAGTTTGTTGCCAAAGGGTTAGAGGTGCCTCTAGAGTTGTTTAACAAACATTGGAAGAGGTTGGAAATTCTAGTCCATACAAACCTCACGACTATCGAACAAAAATCTTGACAAACTCGTATGCGATATCATATAATCCAAAGATGAAGCACGAATAGAGCACGTCTATAAAAAATGATTTGCCGTCGTCCATCCGGAAACAACTACCATTTCGGAGCCATTGTTGAAGCAAAAAGCGCGCGGTCGTCCACTTAACACACACAAGGTTTCTATTGCCGGTGATGATACATCCATTAAACGAGACAAAAGTGCGCACGAGTATGTGCTTGAATCGGAAAATGCAAGTTCTCCTTCATTTGCAAAGGAGTTCAAATCTCCTCCGGCAACGTCAAGTAAAGGGAAAAAAATTCCAAGGAATAAAATTAGTACTGATAGTGCTGCCGCTCGTAAGAAAGGTAGTCTGATTCCAACGCAACCAAGTGGAATGATGGTTTTAGTGGAACGGTTGGTTATAGGTCAAGCTCAACGGTGCCGATAAAGACAAGTTTTGTAGACCCTAAATGATACTTAATACAATTCCCCATCTACTTCAGACTATTTGTGGAGTCAATTAATGACGTAAAAGCCGATGGCCATTGCGGGTACCGCTCGATATCGTATGCGTTAAGTGGGAAACAAGATGGGTGGAGGTTGATAAAGGATGCCATTTACAACGAGCTGATGGATTATGCATCCGTGTATGTTAAAATATTTACAAACATGGAGGAACTGATTGATGTTGCGGAGTGTGTGATTGCTCTGGTAACATGGGTAGTAAAGCCCATTAGATGTCCATGCCCGAGATGGGGGTGGAAATTGCATCTGCGTTTAACTGCGTACTCCATTTTGTTGGACAGTGCCGAAATATGGACATCGGCTTCACTTTTATCCCCTTAAGAGGTGCACCGCCTCAAATGTCAAACCAGGTGGAAATCGGATTGGGTTGGGTCAACTCCAACCATTTCGTTAACGTAAATATTTTTTGACCTTCACGATTAGTTCTAATATTAAGACATTTATTTTATAGACGTTTTATTATGTAGCTTGAGATTAAGGTGGACGCCCCTTGCGCAAAGATACATCCATGTTGCTTAAAGTTGCGTTCACATGAAGCAGAGGGTTGGGCATTGCCGATTGTTTCTCGTTGTAAAAGATATCACGAACTAAAAAATTGTTGCCCCGATGTAACCGATTTATCCGCTTTTGCTTGATTACTATGTCATTGTAATGCACATGCATGTTAACTTTTGATGTTTTTTTCAGTTGGTGTTTGTCTTAAAAACACTAAATTTTTCACTTATCAATTTTTCGATTGCATTAAAACCTCACACTTTAATAGAAAGCATTGCATAGTGCATCACATCCCCGGCGGTGCTGAATTTTCCCACCGCTGGTTGACCAGGCTTGCCACGATGGATTAATGAACCCGGAATTCCATAGTACCCAACCGCCGGGTGGAAGTTTTCATACCGGCGGTGCAGAATTTTCATACTCGCGGTTGACACGTGAGCCTACTTTGCCTTCAACGGTATTAATTTTAATCTAGGTTCCCGCGGCCTGAAGAGTTTTCAGCCGCTGGTTGATAATTGCCCCGACGGTTGGTAGTTTTACAACCCCAGGGTACATACTAGATTTTGTTAAGGAAATCTTTTCGCCTTTAATCGGCGGTTAAACAATTTTCAACCGCCGGTTTTATAGTTTATCCCCAGCGGGGATGTTATGAACGGCCGGTTGAAAAATTGCTACCCGACGGGGTTGCTGTCAACCGCCGGTTGAAAAGTTCTCAACCGTCGGGGTAGAGCCTTTGTAAGTCATTTTGTTTAGCTGAATTTGTATTCTATTGTATGACATTTAACGATGGAAATTATATTGGGGAAACTATCTTAGGTATAAGGCTTATTAAACAACAAAGTGAGTGAAATAACGATTTCAAAAACGGATAGTAAACAACAAAATGCATATATTAAACGATTTAATGTTTAGTCCGTAATTAAATACGGAAAGTATTACAAAACGCACCATAATCCAAACAACAAAATGTCAACATCTAAAACAACATACATATGAAGAAGGCAACTACCATGATCAAAAGCCACGGACTGGTGATCTCCAGCACCTTCCTCGCAAACGACACGAGCTCGTCAGTCGAATCATCTAATGGCCGAACACGATTAATCGTGTTCAACACATCGACCGCAGAGCTCTCGATAAGAATCTGAGGCGTGATGTTAAACCAACTGTACCTCTTCACGTATGCCTTATACTGGGGGTATGACGTGTGAGTACTTCCTTCCAAGGGCCTCAAATACCTATCAATCACGTATAGGTTCTGCCTCCAGTTAGTCAAATTCCTACCATGAAGTGAATAACAAAGATGGTCTCCTCTCGAAAGAACAGTTCTAGCAACAAAGGGGTCTATCGGCTTCTCTTGGATCCAACCAAACTGGCGCATCACTCGGTCCGGGTGATATACCTCGCTAACCAGCATAAGGCGAATAGGGTTTTGGTACAACCCTATTTCCTGCTCCGCCCACACTTCACGGACATCCTCGTAAGGTCTGATAATCACCTATAAAAAAGCAATTACTCATACTACATTTTATATAGATTAGACAAATATTAATAAATGTAAAGAAGCTAACTTACATCCGTCTCTCCTTGAGCCGCGAGGATGTCACGGTAGTACGGCTTCCCGCGAGCTAATGATACCGGGACCCTTTTGGGCAACCACGCCAGCATTTTCGGATCCGTTGGGCTATAACTGCTATTCACCGCCGCCCAGAAAATAGGAAAGTGGTCATAGACCCAACACTCCAACAAGGCCGAGAACCCGACCAAGCTCTTCAAGGAGTGATTTGAAATGCCTCCCAATCTCTTGTACATCCACATGAGTGCACAAGTACCCGATGCGTACTCACCAAGCCTCGTCAAGTCCTCAAGGTGATGGATAAAATCGTACTGGATGTTCTTCTGGCTCGTGTTGGTGAAGATGGTACACCCGAGGAAGAACATGATGTATGTCCTAGCTGCTTCCTTCTTCATATCCGTAGTCAGGGTGACATTGGAATCTAAATACTCATCCGCGGAGAATGTCATCCTAAGCCATCGGAGGCCGAATCCACTCCCGGCACGCGCCACCATATCCGCTTGCACAACATCAGGCAAAACTCTCAACAACTCTGCATAGCGTGCATATGTCGCATCTATCGGCTCCGGCCTAAAGACGTCGATAATTCTCCCCTTCACCGGGAGGCCAGTAATCACGTACACGTCATCGAGCGTCAAGATCATCTCCCCAAATAAAAACTGGAAGGTGTCCCTCTCTTGGTGCCACCTTTCAATGAACACCTCGACCAACTGCACATGGTTGTTGAACTTTGGTAGATGGCGCATCAATGGCCAGAACAGTGTCCCTTACAACAAAGCCCTAACCCCCAATTGTTTGCTAAGGTCCCACTAGCCAAGCAAACCGTACTTTGACTGGACCGTGATACCGGAGCGCGACTAAAAAAATTCAAGCATAAATATAATATTAACAAAAAAATTTAACTAATAAAACATATAATAAATTCGAGAAGTAGATAACTTGCGTCGTCTTTAAAGGTGTAGTATGCCTCATGTTGGGCATAGTCCGGGAAAATAAAGACGTTGTTTTGGGATAAAAAAAGATTTTTCCATCCTTCCGGATCGGTTAGACGTCCTTCCGCACGGACCTCTCTTCGAGGTGGTGGCATTGGGACCTCCGTTTCCTCCTCCGTCTCCTCCTCGTTAAAAAGCGCACGCCGCCGTTGAATAAGTACCACCTCTCGTGGAGGAGAAGGTTTTACTACAGGCTCCCTTGTGGCATCATATTTTCTATGCAGCTAAGATTGTTTGCCTTTTCTTGGGGGAGGGACTTCTCGTTCTCGCCTAGCGATTTTAGCCGCCTTCTATTTCGCGGGGCGAGATGCTTCATGTCTGCTGAAACAAATAGAATAAAATAAGTTAGATTTTCTGCAAAATTAACTAGGTCCCCGCCGGGTGAACAATTTTCAACCGGCGGAGAGATATATTTAATTTCACAAATTAATTTCTACCCCGCCGATTGAACTATTTTCACCCAGCGGGGAAATATATTTAATTTAAATTCTTTTGTTGCTCCGCCGGTTCGATCCACCCACAACCGGCGGGGTTATGAACATAGGTTATGAATATATGGCTTCCCCGCCGGTTCGACTAGTAAATAACCGGCGGGGATGAAGCTTTTTCTAGAAAAAAATATGATCCCCGCCGGTATGAGTATTCTCACCCGACAGGGGTTAGGGGGGGGGGGTCTCGAACAAACCCTCAAAACTCCATTGACGACTTGAAAATAAAACTCGAAAATCTAACATAAAACACCAAATCAGCCACACCAAAGCTAACCTACCAAAAATATACAACTAAAAACAACTAAATGAACATGCTTCGCCTATTCTAACAGCCAATGTATATTAAAATCTTCAACACTTAAGAAAAACTAAATATAGCAAAAAACTATATTTAAGAGTATAAACTAGGTATTGATCTACTGGAGTTCTTGAAGTTTGATTTTGGGGTTGATTTCAGAAGTTTGTAGTAGTAGAGAAATGAGAGAGAAAGTTGGGGCTGGTTTAGATTTGTTTTTGTTTTGGGGATGGTTAGTGTTTAGGGTTAGGAGTTAGTAAAAACGAAAGGGTGTTATGGGTATAAAAATGAGGCTACTTAAAATATGTGTGGGTATGGTTAAAATTGGGGTTGCTTGTCCAAAAAGGCCCTAATTTAGCCAAAACCTAGCCAATAAAATTTTCATATTAATTTTATTATGCTATGGCTGAACTAATTTTGATTTGGAAGTTTTCTTTTCGAAAATCGTTCTTTTATCTTCAAGTAATAGATGATTGTTTGACCCGAAAATAATAATATCGTTATAGGTTGGTTAATCTTAAAATGTCTAATCCTATTCTAAATTACCGGTTGTGATCCTATAAATCACAAAACAACAAAATCGAAATTATTGACAACTGGTTTTACAGCATAACTTGAACAAGCTTATATTGAGTTAAGCAGTTAAATATGCCACTAAAGAAAATAATGTCCTATGTCTTATTTAAAGGAATGAAGATATAACTCAAACTAATGGAAATGCGGAATAACATCTTCTAACTCTGAAAAAAAAATCTCGTTTTTGAACAAGTCTTTACTACACAACCGTCAACGCCAATCTTGCATTAATCTCAACACGTAAGTTTAACTAATTTTTTTTATATGGATGCTACTAGGTTAATACAAAAATAAATGACACACGAACACGTTAACATTCAACACATGAGTTCAAATCTATATAATTCTTAGAACAAGATAAATAAAATTTGTTATCAAATGCAAAGCAAACACTAATAGGAAAGTTTTCAAAATGAAAGACCTTCAATGGCAGTGATTCAATACACATTATGATAGAATTGGACTTACTAGAAGATGTCAGTAAATTATAGAGAATAAATATATTAGACTTACTAGAAGATGTCCGTAAATTATATAGAATAAATATATGGACTATTGATCAACATACAATACGAATATTGAAATAGACCTCATATTTTCATCCTAAAATTTAATCATCAATAACCTTTTATGGGTTACTCTTCCAAATATATATGATTTTATATGTAACGAAGATAAAATAAATTTAATAGGAATTGGAAACCCGCTAGTTGTTTGGGTTCCCTACAAAAATAGAGCAATGTTTAATTAAAGTAAGCTTGGATTGAGATAAACATATCTAAGGTTCTTCAAACTAAAATCTGGATACGTTTTGTTGAGGCTGAAGGGTTTTGACAAGAGATAAAATATGATGCAATGTCTAAATACTGCATAAACTATTTTCATACGGGTCATAAGTAAACATAATGAAAAAAAACTTATTACCAAAATAAAGCCAAAGCCACGATGTGAATGGTAAAAAAGAACATTCTTCATTGTTAAGAGAACCAACTAGCTCAGCAACCCAATGGATTCCTAAGTTAAAATCAATAATAGACAAGGAGGATAATAAGTCAGATTGGAAAGCAAACAAAAAGGCTACATTGTCTATAAATGATGAAGGAATGAAATATCAAAATACACGTAAACATGATTTTTCAGACAATATCTCTGAAAGTAAACAAAGTTCCCAAACTGTGCAACCAATTGTCATCAATCGTAAGCATAATAAAAGATGAACAATAACAAAATTGAACATGATAATAACAATGTTGAGATTAGATGAAGACATCTTTGCAATTCTTCAAACTATTAAAACAAGAGCTATTTTTACAGCTATAAATGATCTAGATACCTCAAACACATATTCTAATTCACATAAGTAAAAATATATAGGTAACATCCCTTTATCTCATGGTCTGCGAAACATAAAAAATAAGAAAATATTTAAGAATATTTTGAGCAAGAAAAATGATAAAACCAAAGTTGAAACCTCATACATGATTGATTAGCTATAAAGCATTCTATTTCAAAGGGTCTACCATGTCTACATCTAGTTATACTAAATGACTATTTCAATTCTAATTTAGAATATAATAGAGATTAGAAATAAAGGATAAAAAAGAAGACTCAAAGCTATAATTAGGAATGAAAATATTTATTTTTAGCAATTCAAGAGCCCATTATTGCTGCTGATAATCTTTACAAGATGAATAAACTACTTGAATTTCGTGCTGGTATAAATAACATCTCAAACAAGATATGGATTTTTTGGAAAGATGAATTCTCAGCTGACATCATTACAAACAAAGATTAAATACTTTACCTTAAAATTAAGCATAATGCTTTGCAAAAATATTTCTATGTATCGGTGGTTTATGCTAAATGTAAAATGGAGAAAAGGAAAAAACTATGGGACAACTTAAGAGGTGACTGATTTCTCTAGCGAGTGGATAATTATTGGTGCTTTCAAGGAAATCATTAGCTCTCAGGAAGAATTAACATGCTCAACTCTTTGTGTAAGAAGCATCAATGATTTTAATAACTCAATCAAGGGATACCATTTAAAATATGTGGTTTTAGTGGTTTAAAATATACTTGGACAGATAATCGTAAATGGAATAGATTAGATAGAATATTATACAACACTAAATGGACAAACTATTTTGAAAACACCTTTATCAAATATTTTCCTAGAAAATATTCTAATAATACGCCCTTATGTATTAAAATATATGATTCTCTTAATAAGATTAAAACATCATTCCAATTCCAGAATATCTAGACTCTCCACCTAGATGTTTTAAAGATGGTAGAGTAAAGTTGGAATGAAGATATCTGAGACTCCCCAATTCAAGTTTTTTGGTAAAACCTCAAAAGATTAAAGATTAAACTCAAGATGGAATAATTAAACTTTTGGTAATGTGTTTAGTGCCATTACCCAATCAAAGGAGGAGATAAAATTTCTAGAAAAATGCTTTGAAAAAACTACAAGTATTAAGGATAAAATCAAATTATCTAAAGCTCAAGCCAAATATCTACATCTATTAGCTAGAGAAGAGGCATATTGAGAACACAAATATTGTACTAATTGGATAAGAGAATAAAATAAGAACACAACAAGTTTTCAACACTTTGTAAAGAATAAAAGGAAAAAGAACATATTAGACAAAATATTTGAAGGGAATAATTGGATTGGGAACCAACGGGATATTGGTAAATCTGCAGAGGATTACTTCAAGTCATTATTATATGAGAAACCAAATATTAAAGAGTTAGATGACCTTCAAAACATTATACCTAATATAGTTACAGAGTTAGATAATAAGAATCTAATGGTAATTTCTACAGAAGAATAGATACTGAATCCATCAAATCTTTGAATTCTAATAGTGCTACATGTATAGATAACTTTAACTCAAAACTTTTGATGCATTGTTGGACTATTATAGAAAAGGACATTTGTGTTGTAATTTGGGACTTCTTTAATAGCAAGAATGTTCCACATGGAACTTATGCTACAATAATATGTTTAGTTCATAAGAAAAAATCACCTAAAAATTGGAATGACTATAAACCAATAATCCTATGCAATGTACTTAACATAATTATACCTAAAATATTGAATGAAATACTGTATGCTATTCTACCCAAAGTCATATATGAATAATAAAATGGATTTGTCAAAGGAAGGGATATCAAGGACAATCTTGTACAAACTCAATAGTTGACTTATGAGTTAAACAGAAAATGCACAGGTGATGATTAAAATTGATATGGAAAAATCATTCAACAGAATTTCATTTGCTTTCATACTCAGAATATTATAAGCCTTTAGATTCGAAAGAAAGTTTATAGAAATAATTAAGACTTAATATTTATATTAATGTTGTGTGGTTTTCTATCATTATTAATACTGAGCTTAAATGTTATTCAAATCTTTTAAGGGAGTAAGATAGGGATATCCCATATCCTATAGTATTTTCTAATAGTTGAGGAATATCTAATAAGAGGTAGTAAAAAGATATTTGAACAAAAATAGAAGTATGAGATTCAAAGCTAGAAATTATGTATTAGTACCTTGCTTGGCTTTTCCTGATGACTTTATTATCTTCGTAAATGGTTCATCCTGAAGTATAAAAAATATTAACAAGTTTATTTTGCACTATCAAGAAAGATTTGGTTAAGTTATTAACAAGAAGAAAACAATTTTTATAAAAATTACAAGAATGAGTCAGCCAATATTCAAAGCAATTGAACAACAAACTAGCTTCAAGCATGAAGAACTTTCTATAAAATATTTAGGCATTATTATCCATACAAGACATAAGGCTTCCCACTTTGAAGAGATTATAAATAAAATCATATCAAAGATTTAAGAGTGGAACAATAAGTTATTGCCATTTGGTGGTAGATTAACACTTATAGAATTTATTCTTTTGGTTATATAAACTTATCATCTTCACAGTTGCACGATATCTAAAGGTATTACCACTAGTTTAGAGAAGCTATGTAACATATTTCTTTGGGGTAATACCGAAATTAATAAAGCAATGTCATGGTATAATTGAAATAATTTATGCAAAACTTATGAAAAAAGAGGTTTAAATTTACGAAGGCTTGATGAAATTCAAACTATTTTCTCCTACAAGCTATGGTACAGGTTCATAGAGCACAATACTCTTAGTCCAAATTTATACACTATAGTTACTGCTTCACTTACCATTTTCTACAACTCCAAGCTTCATTTAATTTCTCAAGAATCTAGAAAAGACTTATAAATATTAGGTACACTATGAAAGAATTTAGTTTATGGAAGATAGGAAGAGAAGAAATAGAATTTTAGATAGACATATGGTGTGACACTCAACCATTTATTATTATAAATAGTAATGACAGTGATAGTATATATTTAAAATAAAATGTCAACAACTTTTGGAATCAAAATCAATAGTATTTAGACAAATTAAAATATAATATTATACCCTCTAATATTGAAAGAATAAAAATTCTTTCAATGAATAAAATAGAAGAATATAAAATCATATGGACTATATCTACAACTAGGATTATAAAACCAAAGAGACTTCGAACAAGATAAGAGAAAAATAATCTAAATCTAAGCTTTTTAAGAGGATCTGGAACACCTATATTATTTTCTTCTTTAGAGATTGTTAAATAATTGGATAGTTATAGGCACTATTTTACAAAACATAATATTCAATTTACTTTCCAAATGTCAGTTTTTCAAAGATATTGAATCTATTAACCAATTATTTGTTCAATTTAATACTTTATGGTAAGTATGAAAATATTTTAGTCATTTATTTAATTTGATTATATAAAGATATATGATATTAAAGCATATAATTAGGAGTTGGTATTGGTCAACTAAGAAAGAAGTTCACATTCGTACTATATTGTCTCCTTATGTTGGGTGATTTGATTCTCGAGAAACAAAATAAAGCATAAGGATAAGAGCATCACTGTTAATGATATCATAGATTATATAAAGAATATTATCCTAAAGATAGATTGTGCTAACTTGATTAAGAGAATTCACTAGAAAAAAAATTAAATCTAGCTTATCATCTAGGTTGTTTCAATCACCTAAATAATCCTAGAAAGTTGAACATTGATGGTTCATGTTCAATATTAGGTGAAGCATGTGGTGAGTGTATTTTATGAAACAATGATGATGGTATTCTTGCAGCATATGATATAACTTATGGTAAACCGACCTCTATAATATCTGAATGCATGACATTTCTTAATAGACTCTTTTTTTGTAATAAAATAAAAAATTTACACCTCGATATAATGACAAATTCATTTATATCATATACAATGGTGAAGAAAGGAAAAACTCCATAGTTTTTGGCTCATATTTGAAATTATTGTAGGAAACTAATTTCTTTAAGAATGTATTTACTTCATTTTTAGAAGGAACAAAATATGGCGAATTACTGGCAAAATGGACTCACAAATGTATAATGAAACAAGACTATAACTTTAATATTAATAGATAAATTTTAAAAACATTTCCTTATTATAAAATATTAACATATGCCTCTATTTTTGTTCTAATATTTTACCAGAATATACAAGCTATTTATTTATCAGTGCTTTCAGTTCTTATGATTATTCTTCATACCCAACTTTTAAGTATTAATTTCCTCTAATAATCTAATATATATATAGAAATTATTATTTTTCACTAATAATCTTTAATCAGGTAGTAATACCTGACTATTCAGTGCTTGCAGTTTTCTGATGAATACAGGAAAAAGAATAAGAATGTAATCAACATCATTAATAGATTACACATGGAATTGAAGTGTTGATGAAGAAGACATAAATTAACAAAAATAATAAACTTACAAAGAATAGATTGAAATTGGAACTTGATGCCATTGAAAAAAAATATGTTAACCTAATTTATATAAGGTACAAGTTAGCTTTGAAGAAACATATATTGTTTAAGCATCATCAATGGTGTCTAAATCCCATATTCTTGCTTCCACAAATACAAAACTTATTGAAAAATAATACTTATAGTCAAATACTCTAATTTAAAAAGATGAATCCATAAACGAAAGCTAAATAATGGGGTATAATTAAAGAGAATGACTAAAAGGCAAGAGATTCTTTGCTTGGAAAATTCCAAAAGGCAAAGGAATTTCAGTATAGGTTCAAGTGCGCTTATTAGGAAAAGAAGACGCCAAATCTAATGAAAATAATTTTTTTCATAATATGCTACATTGAATTTTACGATTATCTCTAACTCTATATATCATATTTTTTTAATAAAGGTTGTTTTTTGGTTGAAATAAAATGCATATGCTAAACTATTCTCTAAAAAGATAAGTTCTTCCATTTTTAAGTTCTCTTATAAATTTGTTACGGGAAATAACAAAGCTTTGCCAAAGTAGAAAAAGTTAATTAGTTCTCCCCATTAGTGGACAGTTACAGTTACATTTACTCCCACTTAATATGTCCACTACTGCACTTACATCACATCACCTATAATTACGGCTGGAATTACTACGTAGTTTGACTCAAAATTATAACATCATTAATCAGTGACTTAGAAACCGTTTCTTCTTTTAAACAGCCGCATCGGCTTGAGATGTGTACTAACCCGAGCAAGGCTCAGTGAATTCCTTACTTATCTTCGTTGTTCGGCTCGAGACACGGTATAATCTAAGCTGAGCTCAATTGTTTGAGCTCGATCAGTCCTCGTTAATTTGAGGTCACTCGGTCATGTATTAGTTCGTTCATCCTTTGATTCTTGCATAACCAGCTCGGTCGGCAACTTGCTCGTTAGAATTAGTCGTTGCTATCTTTTATATTGTTATTGAATTTCCTCCCCTCATAGCTTATTTGTCTTTCTACCGTATCTTCTCTTATCTTCCTAGCCCGAGCCCATACTTTGTCTTTATCGTTTCTTGCATCTGCTCGGTCATTTAGATTTAGCGTTTAATTAAACTGATAAATCTATAAATTGAAAATTACCTTTTAGGAGAAATATATATGCAATTTAGGCGAATTCCAAGCCAAGATATTATTGGCGTTATATTTGCCATCATTACGCTCTATTTAGGTGACATGTGGTTGAAGCGTAACTATGACGGTTCCAACACAGTTGTATTTTCGAAACAACACCTGGCAACTTGGGTTTTGTAGAAGTGTGCAAGTGGTTGATGACGATTACCCAACGTATCTCATGATTTACTTTGCAGAATACCAAATGAACTTCATTTAAAATCACAGTTGCTCTGAACCTCTTTCTTGCGCTTTGCTTTTGCTAAGGCTAATACCGTCGTCTGCTACCCAAAAGGACATTATTGATTTTCAAACTGCAAACTACGTACACTATTTCTGTTTAACATGTAGTGTTTGATAAGAGTTTAGAACCCTAGATTCTAAAATAAGGGGCTTGTGATTATGACAACGATTAGAAACCTGCATTTACAGGATGTTAAACCAAGCACCCCTTGTCTGCTATAATCATGATTATTCGTGATATTAAATCTTTGCATTCCAAGTAGAAATCATGGCACCAAAAAGGGCGACACGGAGGAACTTAGAGAAAACTCTAGTATCTGAATTTGAAGACCTTGTTGTCTTGGAAAGCTAGTTTTCACAAATAGCCCACAAATATGTATATTTATACGATATTGGGTTGCTCAATTTAAGGGCTAGGTATGCAATTCCTGAAGATGTTACAGTGAGAGTACCCTTGGACGACGAGCATCTATACCATGCCCGTGAAACGAAGACTTGTTTATTTACAACTATGTTCGATTGGGGGATGTGAATTCCCTTGCCCATGTTAATCCATGATTTTTTTAGCGTACTAGGCATTTTCCCTACACAGTTATCTACTAACGGCGGGAGTATTCTACTGAGTGTAGTTCTTAGCTTATGTTTATTAGGAATTAAAATATGTCTGGCTGATTTGTTATTGGCGAGCGACGTGACTAAACTTGCCAAATCCTTTTTCTTTTACACTCAATTGAAGGGAATGAAAAATATTGCTGAACTCCACTCTTCAGATAAGAACTAGAAGAACTGCTTTGTGTTTGTTTCTGGCAATTGGGAACATGAGAAATCGATTATGAACCTCCAATTAGAGAGAAAATTAAGAGTGAAGTGTAAACATCAGTAATATTAGCTGTATACTGAATTATTATGTAAGAAAATGTTGATATTTAACCCCTATTTATCTTTATATGCAGGTGAAACAGTTAACCAAGAATGGTGGAAGGAAGGACGGTCAGAAGATTACGTAAATCCCCTGATCGAGGTCTTCAATCTAGCCAGCTTCATTTGTTTACACGAACCTAAGGTGTTATTTACGTAGTTTAATTACCTTAACTCAGGTTTGTGGCCGGTACCGGAGTTGACAGATACAAAAGACGGAAGGGTGATAATAGCAGACGGGGCAGACGATGCAGACGCTCGCATCCAAGGCCTGATGGAGAAGAGATATCAAGAGAATAATACTATTGCGCAAGGAAACTCGTGGATCCTCCAGCTCCTCCTTTAACAATGAAAGGACAAGGTAGAGGGCCCGAGACTGAAAGGGAACCTGTCGATTTGGTTAAGGATAGTGAAGAAAAAGGGGAAATGGTGTCTTCCAAGAAGGCAATCCCACCAGAGCTAGTAGAAAGGATGAAGAATTTTGTCAAATCATTAATTGTTCATCCCTCGGCGGCAGTATTGTAGCGAATTGGCTCGCTACCTCCAGTGGGAAATGTGGTGAGACCTATAATTGGAAAAAGTGGTACTGGGACCAGTCAGCAAAATGTGGCCATGAACGAGATGCTTCCCAAGAGAATCGTCATACCCCGTCTGTCGATGCTCATGTTTGAGCAACTCAAGCGTGTTCCAGAGTTCTCTTACTATTATAGGATGCATGTGAGTGATATTCTAGAACGGCAGATGGATCTCAACATTGAGGTAAGATCGTAAATTATAAAATAAATTATAAGACAACATATTGCAACTAATTTCTTGTATTTTGTAGTTGCATCACAATTAATTTGTTCTTTCATATCGAAGTATGTATCTGGCAGATCTAGAAGTAATGGAGAGGTGGAAACCCGAGCCAATGCTATTTGGATCAGCCAATATAACTACTGCAGAGATCGTGCGATTGAGGCACGCCTATGGGTCTGCCAACGCTGCCAATGATAAGGCGATTGAGGCGAGTGAAAAGCTGTAAGCCAAGATCAAGACATGAAATGAGGCTTTAATTTGTAGTGATGAAAAGTGCAAGGAATTGTCCATATGCCAATTGATAGATCAGAATAACACTCTGATCCAAAGGAATGAGAAGCTCATCACTCAAGCTCCAATATTCTAGAAAGAAACTTGGCTCAGGCCAAGAGGGTAGAAGAGCAAGCTGACCGATTGGCAGGATTGTCAGCAGAAAATACAGAATTGAATTCAAGATTAGAGGAGGTACATAAGGAGTTCGAACTGGAGAGGCAACAATGGAAATACAGTTTGAAGGTCGCGCTGGAGGAATGTGAGGCTCAAATGATGAGTATTGTGATGGATATGATAGCCCGGGAGAAGAAAAAAGTTGTGGCTGAGTTGGTGATGTTAAATCATGGGCTAAAAATTGGGTCACTGTGTCGTCTGGTTAAGGTACCTGTGCATCCTTAAGATGCTCTATACCAAGTCACGCCTGATACCAATATTGGTCCAAATGCGAAAGATCTTGTTGTTGATGTTGTTATAGTTGCAGTCGATCCAACACGTGCTGTGAGCGACCTAGTCCAACTAGATCTCACCAAGTTGCCTCCCCCCTAAACTTTTAGTTGTAGTAAATTATTCCTAGTGAAAGACATTAACTCCCAAAATGAACTTTGTGTAATGTTGAATTATACTTTCACTTTTTTTTTGTTCAACTGATTTGGAAAGATAAGTTATGTGGAATGATCTTGACAGTTTGAGTACACTCTTGTACGACAAGATTCCTGATATATATTCCTGTATATGTGTTTATTACTGCATATAGTTTTATAGGGTGATCGTTACAAGGTCGAGCTCAATACGACTCATTGCGTAGCTTTAGACAAGCATCGTCTTTCTAGCTGATTCGCGGCAAGGTCGCAAAGGCCTTATTGCGTAGTTTGCTATAGACTTGGTTTGTAATCAGTTTGCTAATATACCCTCTACAAGTTATGCGACACAATATGACCTGTACGTAGCCCGTAGGCGTGGCCAATTAGCCCGTTCATGTTTATAGACACTTAGTCTAGACTCTCAGTGTGGTCCATTGCGTAGCCATATGTGGCGTGGTCAGTAAAACATTCCCTAATTGTAAGGATAAAAACTTGTAATAAACACATGGTGGCGAAATCATAAATCATATTATGAAGAAAGTAGATATTTGAGATGTATCGCTAAAAAACCTGCCTGCGCCATCAGGGAGGAAAAGAGTGCATCAATACATTCTAGTTAGATTGGCGGTATAATTTAAGATGATTCATATTCCAGTGGTGCTTGAGTACGCAACCGTCTTGGTGTGCCACTCAATATGTCCCATAGTGTCATGTAGAAATGATTTTATATGGATCCTCCCAATTGGTACCTAACTTGCCATTTGCTCCACTGTCTGATCCTTGGAACGTCTTTTTCAACACTAGATCACCCACCTTGAAACTGCGGGGCTTTAGCCGAGCATTGAATCGTTCCCTCATCAGACTTCTGTAATGCTCCGTTCGGACTCGTGCTTGATCGCGTCGCTCGTTTAAAAGGTCCACGCTCGTCGCTCTAACAACCAAGTTTTCTTCTTCTTCTTCGTAGTTTTCTATATGATGACTTGGTACGATGATTTTGGCTGGTATGACTGTCTCGGTACCATAAACTAGAGCGAAAGGCGTATCCTCTGTTGTCGCTGGTGGATTAGTTCTATACGCCCATAAGACCTCAGCCAATTTTTCTGGCCATTTTCCCTTGGCTCATTCAAGTTTTTTCTTAATTCCCTCGAGTATGGTTCTCTTTGTTACCTCCACTTGACCACTGGCATGGGGGTAATTTTGGCGTGGAAAAATGTTCGATGATCCCATGTCGTTACAGAAGTTGGTGATTACTGAATTCTAAAATTGTGGGCTATTATCGGTGATTAAGACTTGTGGTATGCCATATCGAGTCAAAATTTGATTATGAATGAAGTCACATACCTCTGTGCTCTTGTTCGGAATAAAGCTTTAGCCTCAACCCATTAGGAGAAATAATTCACCGCCACGATCAAGAACTGTCTCATCCCGGTGGCCATCTGTAAGTTTCCAACCAAGTCTATTCCCCATTTATCGAAAGGGCATGGAATGGGAACGGTTTGCATCGGTTCGCTAGGAATATGTTGTGTATTAGCATACTCTTGGAATTTGTAAAACTCTTGCACTAAATTTTCCGCAGCGGCCGCTAACTCTGGCCAAGACTATCCTGCCAACAAAAATCTTCGGATTAGATTTCAGTGCCCACAATAAACGCTGTCTCTCCTGAATGTAAGTCGTGCATAATTAAATTTTCCTCTATAAGATTGAGGCATCGAAGTAGAGGTCAGTTGACTCTTTTTTTGTAAAGAATATTGTCGAGTACACAGTATTTTGCTGCCTTGAGTTGCAGGCCTCGAGCCTCACTTTTATTATCTGGCAGTTTTGCGGACGTCAAATATTGCAGATAAGGTTGTCTTCAGTCGGTAGCGTGGGCAATCGCATGGATGGCTTCTTCTTTTGGGACTAGCTCGGTTTCCGGTAGTTGTTGAAGCAGTACTAGAGGATTTTCTCCCAAGGTCACAGTCTTAGCTAACATGCCTGCAAAAGAATTCACCAAGGGTGGAATCTGTTCATATGAAACGTGGACAAACTTGGATTCATATTCCTTTAGTATAACAAGGTAACCTCGAATTCCTTCTTGTTTAGCATCATATGAGCCCACTATCTGGTTAGCCACTAACTGTGAATTCGATTTGATTCTAATACTCTGCGCTCTACAAATCAAAGTCAATTTCAAGACACACAGGACAACCTCATATTCTGATACATTTTTGTGACCGGGAAATTGAATCAGACCACCTCCTTAATTTCCTCTCCATCTAGCAATCGCAGCACGACTCCAGCCCCTCCTTCAAATATATTAGATGCACCATCGACTTCAATGACCCACTCATTTTGATTTGGTGCTTCAAATTTCTCTTTTTTGTTGGGTTCTTGCCTAGAGGACGAGAATTCAGCCAAAAAATCAGCGATCGTCTGGCTTTTAATAGCTGTCTACGGTTTGAAGCGTATATCATATTCACCGAGCTCGACGCTCCACTTAGTCATGCATCCTAAAACATCAGGATTCTGCAGTACTGCTCGCAAGGGAAAAGCCGTTCACACGTTGATGACATGTCCTTGGAAATATGGGCACATTCGCCTTGCAGCAGTAACCAAGCCCAAGGCTAGCTTCTCGAGGTTAAGGTACTTGGTTAGTGCGTCTACTAATGTTTTACTAGTATAATACACTAGTCGTTGTACTCCATTGTGCTCGTGAACCAGAACTGAACTGATAGAGAACGAGGATAGCGATAGATACAGAAATAGCGGTTCACCGACCACTGGTGCAGACAAAATCTCTGGAGAAGTAAGATATAACTTGAGCTTGACGAAAGCTTTATCGCAGTCTTTCGTCCATGTGAACTTCTTAGCCCCTCTTAGAATTTTGAAAAAAATGGTGACTCTTATGTTATGCCCGAGAAATAAACCTTGATAGTGCCGTTAGGCATCCCGTAAGGCACTAAATCTCCTTGATATTATTTGGAGGTTCTATTTCTAAGATTACGTTTAATTAGACAGGATCAGCCTCGATACCTCGCCGACTCACTACATAGCCAAGGAACTTTCCCCTAGCGACCCCAAATGAGAATTTAACCGGGTTAAGCTTGAGACTGAATTGTCGGAGTAGGTTAAAAACTACCTGCAATGTCTCTAGATGTTGTTCTTCAGTATGGGTCTTGACAATCATATCGTCGATATATACCTCTAAATTTTTTCCCAAATGATCCTGAAAAATATGGTTTATCTATCGCCGGTATGTAGATCATGCGTTCTTTAATCCGAAAGTCATGACTGTATAACAGTATAAGCCTCTCTTAGTTTGGAAAGCGGTGTACTCTTGATCTTACGGATGAAGTCGAATTTGATTGTACCCGGAGTAAGCATCCATAAATTAAAGGTATTTGCAACCAGAAGGTGACTCTACAAGTTGATCGATAGGCGTTAAGGGAAATGCATCCTTATGACAAGCTTGGTTTAAGTCGGTAAAGTTCACACACATCCTCCATTGATCACTTTTCTTATTTAGTAATACAAGATTGGCTATCCAGACGGGGTACCATACTTTTCGGATGTGCCTGACGCGATTTATTTAGCCATCTCATTTAGTATGGCCTCTTGTTTTTCCACCGAAAAAGATCTGCACTTCTGGCGTACCGGCTTGGCACACGGGTTAATGGCCAATTCGTGACAAATGATAAAATAGATGACCTCGAAAACATCACCTGCTTCCCATGCAAACATATCCAAGTTCTTGGCTAACAATGTAATTACAAATTTCTTAAAGTTTGGAGATAACTTACCCACCATCCGGAGCAGGCGACCTTCAGCTATTAGTTCCTCCACTATTTATAAAATCGTGTAAATGGATTGATCGAGTTTGCGAGAATCATCGACTGGGTCTGGAGACGGTGGATCCAATGCCTCCATCTCAGGACCCCCTCGTTGTTTAATTGCTATCAGAGCGACTTGAATGAGTCCACCATAACCGCATAACAAATTTTTGTTGTTCGCTGATTTCCTCGAATTATACCTACTGAGTTCCCCATAAGATATTTCACGTACTGTCGAAATGTACATGATGTTGCCTCTATTCTACACAGCTACAGTCTCCCAATGATGGTATGGTATGGGGTCGGTGCATCAGAAATTATAAATAATGTTTTTAACTCTTTTTTCATTGGTCCGTGCCCAACCTTTACCATCAGCTCTACTTCCCCAACGCACTGTGAAGTTCTTCCCTCATAGTCAAACAGCATACACTTAGTAGGCTGATATGGGGGCACATTTAGTATGCAGTCGAAACTGTCTTTAAATATTATGTTAGCAGAGCTGCCTCCATCGACTAGAACGCGGGTTACCATAACCCCTCCAATGTTCATATGAATATTTAGTGCATCCTCATGAGGTAGATTGACGCCTCTGAGATCGTCATCATTAAAGGTGAGGTCAGTCACTGGATCCCTGTAAATGCGGTAGGAGTTGGTATCTATTTCGTATACATCGAATTTGTTTTTTTGTTCACTTGTTAGGAGTGGTTCCCTATGATGCTGTAGAATTACCCAATGCTATCTTGTATAGGGACGGAGTTGCACTGTGTGTGGTTATGAAGTTGTCGGCAACCTCAGATTTCTCGCCAATTCCACTGTTGTGTTGTGGTGTATCTGTTGTATCTAAGACTCCTGAGCTGCCTCGCATGATCATAAGGAGCCAGTGTTGTTTGTTAGCCTCTCTTCCTCCATTATTTCTAGGCTTTTCATCAGTGGGTGACCGAACCTCTTCGTGGTGATCCTGATGTGAGCTTTTGATAAACTGTACTAATTCTCCATTGTTAATGATTCGTTGGATCTCCTCCCTGAGTTGCCAACACTCGTTTGTTGAATACCTATGGTCGTTATGATAAACACATAAATATCGGTTGGATCGCTTGAACCTATGAGCGCTCATTATACGGGCATGGTACCTTGTTCTCCCTTCGATCATATATTACAGAATTGGATTCGGTTAAGGGGTTGAATCGCCTGATTGGCTGCTCGAATTGATGATGACGTTGACTGGTCTCTCTCTGGGGCTGCTCTTCAACCCTCTTCCGTTCCAATCCTCCTTTCTTGGAGTCCGACCTATGCCGCTCTAACGAGCCACCCCTTCGGGCATCATCAACTCTGATAAAGGTATCAGCTTGGGCGAGAAGATCTCCCATATTTTCCATTGGGAATTTGATGAGATCCGCATAGAGCTCCCCCTTTTGCTCAAGCTCCTATTTAAGTGATGCTACTGCCTGTTTAAGCTCATGTCTAACATAACTTTTAAGGGACTCACCTCGTCGCTGATAAAGATCCATGATCGAATCTTGCTCACCCCTAAGCTATTTGTTTCCAACGAACCTCTTCGTAAACGTTTTCCATAGACCAGTGAAGTCGTAGATGGAACCTTTTAGTAGGCTACTGAACCAATGTATCACGTTTCCCTTGAGGTTCATGGACAGCGCTTGGCACAGCATCACGTCATCCGAGTTCAAGGCTATTATCATGTTGCAGAACTGTTCCAAATGTCATTCTCGGTCACCGGTTCCACCGTAGGCCTCCATTTTAAAGGGATCAAACTTCTTTGGGAGATGGGCCTCAAGAATCTTTTTAGAGAATGATGACTCCTTCAGTATGTAAGCTGTTAGCCTCAGGCGAAATTACTTGTAGAGGAGATCTTCATTCTCTCTTGCTCGCTTGGAAGATGTTGGGCCCGTCTTCTTTCTAGGCCCTAGCTCCTTAGCTCGATTCTTGTCTCTGCTTTTTCCTTCGTCTGCATGCTTGTCATCGCGTCTGGACGATCAATCCATCATGTTGGACTTGCTAGGCTAAGGACCAGATTGATGATTGGCCCGAATATTTCCCTTGAACTTAACCGTGAGGGCGTGAATAACATCGTTCATTCCAGCCATGATGGCGTGCGTAGCCTAGTCTCTCGCATCGTGCTCGCATGCAATCCTTAACTGCTCCTGTTGAAGGTACCGGATTTGATGCTCCAGTTGTTGGATAGTAGGATTAAATGTTGCGTTGGCTTCCATCACCTCCTAGGTCAGGAGAGCTTCTGCTGGTCGATGAGGTTGAGTGTCGATGTCGGTGACGATTGGAGGCGGTAACGGCTGACCCACCGGTTATCCTGCCCCGATTGGTGCTATGATTAGGACCTCTTGGGTAGCAACAACGATAGGATACACGTTACGTTTCCTGGGTGGGAGATTTGCTACCATCCTCCTGCTGATTGCTGCTTCACTCGATTCCTCGTTCTCTCTTTCGATTCCTGACCTAGTGACTACCATGGTTATGACTGATTACAATTTCTAACAGACAATGCCCAAATTTGTTATGAGAAATAACAAAGCTTTGCCAAAGTAGAAAAAATAAATTAGTCAGAAAAGAGAAGTTGTATTTATCTTGGAGAATTCCTCTACTTATAGTTCTCCCTGTTAGTGGGCGGTTACATATACATTTATTCCCACTTAATGTGTCCACTACTGCACTTACATCACATCGCCTATAATTACAGCTTCAATTACTAAGTGGTTTTACTAAAACTTATAACATCATTAATCACTGGAAACCGTTTTTTTAAACAGTCGTCTCAGTTTGAGATGTGCGATAGCCCGAGCAAGGCTCAGTGACTTCCTTACTTATCTCCGTTGTTCGGCTCGAGACACGGTATAGTCTGAATTGGGCTCAATTGTTTGAGCTCGCTCGGTTCTCAGTAATTTGAGATCGCTCGGTCCTGTATTAGTTCGTTCATCCTTCGATTCTTGCATAACTAACTCGGCTGACTAACTTGCTCGTTAGAATTAGTCGTTGCTATCCTTTGTATTGCTATTGACTTTGCTCCCCTCATCGCTTATTTCCATTTCTACCGCATCTTCCCTTATCTTCCTAGTCCGAGCTCGTCCTTTGTCTTTCTCGTTTCTTGCATTTGCTCGGTCGTTTTGTGTTCTGCTCGACTGGGGAATACCTCTCATCAAAATTAGACGAATTTCTTTATTTTATTCAAAAGTATCTCTAATTTGAAAACTAAGTTCTCTCACTAATATACTAGGTTTTTCCATTTTTTGAAAACATAAACTTATCATCTTTTTTATTTTTGAAGAATACGAAACTCAAAAACTCAAGATTCGTCACTCCAAATTTTTCAAAAACAAAAACTTAATTTTCTTCCTCTAAAAAAAATAGAAAAGTATTCATCATTTTTTCCATTTTTGATTTAATTCATGTTTACGTTTGAATTAATTTTTGGTAGAATCAAAACAGGTAGGATTATAGTTAGTTGAAATTTGTAAAATATAAGATTAGAATTGATTCGGTAATAATTTCAGGGTTAGAATGGATTTTGTTACTACTTTGACACCAATTTTGGTACCGTCGGTGTTGTTGTAATAGTAAATTTCAAGCAAAATAAATATATTTCAAAATATTTTATGGCTAATTAAATAAATACATTATTAAAATAGTATAATAAATCAACTATTATTAGAGAGATGTTTTGATCATGACACATATTGGTGGGGCACTTGCATATACTAAGAACGAGGAATAAATATGTTTACCTAACTTATCAAACTTTCTGGATTGTAGATCAGTGAGAGTGTCGGCGAATGATTGAAGATGATAGCGATCATTTCTTGATGGATCAACTTGGGCTACTTCCATGTGATTTCGTGTCTTTGTAAAGGTCTATATGACCAGAGCTTCTTGCGTAGCAAAACAAAAGGATGGATGTGACAGAGCCAGCAATGATAATATTGACAGATGAAGGACTTCAAGGGTCACACCACCACGAAGCGCATGCAAGTTGATTACTAAAATCCCCGTATCAATTTGTTGATGGTGGTAAGAAAGTTCCTCATTTAGCGAGGGAGATTGAGTAGTAAGATTCTTTTCATAGATAGAAGAGGATTCACTGATGAGAAAGAACCAACAATGCATGAAGGCTTCTCTAGACGGAACGAGCCAATTCTGCAAGACTCATGCTTAAGAACTAGTTCTAAACTAAACTCAAAACTAAAGGATTATAAAAAACTGTATGGTTTAACATAAACCCGAATCCTAATTTTGATATAAAAAAGGATATTTAGGAGAGTTAACTTGCTGTAATTGATCTAAATAGAAATTATTTTGGTTTTTGAGATTTTAAGGTACTGCAATTATTTTTAACACTATGAAATACTAGGATTAGAGAGATTTAGTTTTGGTGAGAACACTTGCTTACATGTACCGTATTCCGTGTGCAAGTTTAGGGGAGTTGAGAGTGAGGTTTCTTAGGTTTGATACTTTGACATACCTGAGATCCATTACTTGTAGCCTACTAAAGATGTGGAGTTTGACTATATTTACATGGGTAACTAACGAGTTCTAACCCATAGCTTGGGCGTAAGAGGTAAGCTTCGGACACCGCAACACACATTGCTTGTTGAGGAACAGAGTTTCGCTTTGTCCAGATATTAAAAGGTAAAATGACGCACTTGGATCAAAGTATAATTTTCTTAGCAGAATTGCTAAACAAAGTATCAAAATTATTCTATGGGGTGGTACTAAAAAAATAAAAAATACTCTATGAAGTTACTAATTTTGATATATTTAGTTTTAGACTAAGAAAACACATAAAAAAAATTAATCAGTCAAGTTACCATTTTTTTATCAGAAATAAATTATTTTTTAATCAAAACCAGACTTTATTAACAAATTGAACTGTTTTACAATTAAAAGGACCAATGAATAGGTCCAAAACAACCAAAATACTAAAGAAGGCGCCAAAACTTTTCCGCCAAAACCAAGAAACAAAATTGAGTCAGAAAACCCAAAGGACAGCACCCAAAGGACAACACCCAAGACATAACTCCAATGAAAGAGAGACTTTAATGCAAACTCAAGCCTTATCACACATCACTACTGCAACAATGGCCCTCCATCTTCCATAAAACATCATCAAATACACCATCAACACATAGATTTCCAGCCAACCCCATCAACACACCATTGAGCTATCCATATTGCCAATCACACAGCATCACCACCACAGCACTAATCCTGCAAAAACAAGACAGACTACAGCAGCATCTATTCTTACTAGACAATATATCCTAAGTTCAAACTTTCAAGAAAAACAATAGCAATCAAGTCGGGAGGAGCATTATGCTGCTGAAAACTTTGTTTTTGCTTGCATTTCAGGGTCCATTTGGCAAGCCAATCGGCTGCTTGATTCTGGACCCTTGAAATGTGCTGAAAACACATGTTTCCATCCATAAGATTACGACATAAAGAGAGATTAGGGTCCTCAAACACAGAAGAGGCATTACTAGCAAGCTGATTAATAAGAATAAGAGAATCAGACTCTACATCCATGGATAACCAGCTATTCATGTGACAAGCAGAGAGACCTTGTAACATAGCAAGAGTTTCAGCTTGCAGAGGATACATTTTACCTAACAGATAGCCATAAGCTTGCAAAATATCACCATCACTATTCCTGAAGACCAGACCTGATGCAGCCTCACCATTGCTAGCACAGGAAGCATCAACATTCAGCTTCACACGAGACTGAATCGGAGGAATCCACCTAAGGTATTGAGGCACACTTCTTTTGACACTAGAACCACAACCTAAACTCACACCAGCCTCCCTAACACTAGACCAATGCTTGTAAGTAAGATAGCCATTTAAATCAGCATTTCTAACAACATTTATAGTATAGTCAATGGCCCAAGCAACACTTAATAAGATCCCCTTATGCTTGTAAGCATTTCTAGCTTTCCACACAACCCAGCAAATAACTTGAGGCACCAAATGAGTAACATGAAATTTATTTCTAGAAAGCCAAAACCAGCACCTAAGAACATGAGACAAGACCATAGACCGACTGATTTTAACTTTGAATGTATTTGAAAACCAGTTCCAAATCTGCCAAGCAAACGTGCAATTAACAAAGACATGTTCTTTATCCTCACAATTATCACAAAACACACACTTAGAAGCAAGACAGACATGCCTTCTCATCATAACACTATCAAGGGGAATAAAATTGTGAAGAAGTTTCCATGTCATAAAAGAAAATTTCCTAGGAATTTTTGAATTCCAAATAGCCTTAAAAAGAGGAGAAGAGTTATGCTTAGCTCTTAAGCTTTCCCATGTTTTCTTGAAGTTGAACTCCCCATTATCAGAGAGCCTCCAACTGATAACATCATCCCTGTCAGATATGTGAAGCTTGTTGATCATATCCAATCTGTCAGGCCCAATGATCTCCTGCACATCATTCAAATACCAAGAATTGTTTTGCCAAAAAACATTAACACTCACATCAAGATACCAATATATATTAAGCTCAGAAGCAAAAGCAGCCAAACTGTGCCAAGAGTCCTTCCAAAAATCGACTTTACCTCTACCAAGAACCCAAGTGACATTTCTGTCAGCCTGGTGTCTAATACCACAGAGCCTTCTCCAAACCAAAGAACCTTTAATGCAGGCATAAAGAGGATGAGATCCTTTGCAATAAATGTCATTCATGACATTAGACCACAAGCAGCTATTTTGCCTAAACCTGAACCAAAGCTTCTGAGAGAAGGAGTTCTGAATGTCAAGCAAACACCTGACATTTAAACCTCCCTCTCCAAAAGGCTTACAAATGGCAGACCAAGTAGACCAATGAATTGATCTTTGATTAAACTTAGTTCTCCAAAGAAATTTGTTCAACAACTGCTCAATCTTACAGATGACATTTCTAGGTAATTCGCTACATTGGATCCAATAGAAAACCATAGGCAGAATGACATTACAAATAAGAGATAACCTGGCACCATAGGACAGAACCTTGCTCTCCCAGTCAGTGATGCGATCACTATACTTGTTCAGGATGTGCTTATAATTAATAGCCTTATTGTTGTTTGATATAGTAACCCCCAGGTGATGAAAAGGGACAAAATCCACTTCGAATCCAGTTTGCAATTTGAGACTATGCACCTTAGCAGGATTAGACTTAGTAGAAACAATTAGCTTAGTTTTAGTTTTATTAATGACCTGACCAGATAAACTCTGATACCAGTCAAGAAATTCACTAAGAATATCAAGAGAGTTAAATGAATTATTTGTAAAAATAAGAATGTCATCTGCAAACATAATAACTGGAACAGGAAAAGAACATCTAGAAGCAAAACACATTGAAGGGTTGGCAATAAACAGACTACTCAAACCCCTAGAAAGAAGCTCTTCACCAAGAATAAACAGGCAAGGAGATAAAGGATCTCCTTGCCTTAAACCTCTATTCATTTTGAAATAATCAACAGTATCTCCATTAATAAGAATGGAGACATGAACATCAGAGATCAATCTCTTAATAAGATCAACAATCCTAGTGTCAAAACCAAAAGAACTTAACACCTTAAGGATAAAGGAATGCGAAATTCTGTCGAAAGCCTTCGACATATCTAACTGAATAACAGCATTACCATGCTTGGGCTTCTTATTAATATCATAAAGCATCTCTTTGGCCAGCAGAATATTATCTTGAATAAGTCTGTTCCTAATAAAAGCAGACTGATAACTAGACACAATCTTAGGCAAGATCACAGAAAGTCTTTGATTAATAAGAGCTGAGAAAATCCTATTGATAAAAGTACACAACCCTATAGGCCTGTAACTAGTCCACCAAGTAGGATTAGGAACTTTGGGAATCAGGCAAATGCCTGTGGCAAAGAGGCCAGAGGGGATAAAGTTACCATGGACATAAGAGTTAAAAGCACAACACAAATCAGTTTTAATTATATGCCAACAATGCTTAAAGAAAACAAGATTAAAGCCATCAATACCCGGAGAACTATCCTTTTTCATGTTGCCTATAATAAGCCATATTTCATCCTCAGTAACATCCTTGAGAATCATGTAATTATCCTCAGCAGAAACCAAAGCAGGGATGCACTCAAAATTTCTACTGTCCAAAAACCTGTTCTCCTCTTCAGAACTTTTATAAGGATAAGAAGTTAGTATATTTTTGAAGAAAGAAGCAGCAGAAACCCCTATCTCCTTTCTATCAGTGATCCAAACATCACCATCCTTTACACTTTTTATCTCATTTTTCCTTTTTTTCTTAGCAATGTAATTATAAAAGAGTTTTGAGTTACCATCACCCTCCTGGAGCCAAGTGTTATAGCACTTTTGTTTAAGAAAAGATGCCTCATTCCTAAGAGCCTTAAGGTATAAGCTATTGGCCAAAGCCAAATCTGCAGCAGACTGATCAGTATTAATAGTGTAATGAGCAATTTCTAAAGCTTTCACCTTACTCTCAGCATCTTTGACACTGTCAAAGACATTACCATACTTAGTCTTGCTCCAAAGCTTAAGGCAGCCCTTAAGCCTTCTGAGCTTGTACCAAAAGATATTACTAGGATGAGCATCCATAGGCTGGCTCCAGTCCTGCTCAATAACACTAAGGAACGAATCATCATTGCACCAAAAATTAAGAAATCGAAAATTCTTTTTTCTGTAAACATTATCATCAGAATTAACCATATTCATATTGATGAGCAAAGGGGCATGGTCAGAACAAGTTCTGACCATGTGAAGAACCTGAGTATCAGCAAATGTAGACAACCATTTTTCATTAAGCAAAGCACGATCAAGCCGTCTCCACTTATTACTCCTAGACCAAGTATATCTTGAACCACAATAACCAGCATCACTCAAGTTGCAACCTCTTATAAAATCATTAAAATTGTCCATACTAATCTGGCAAGAAGAAGAACAACCCAACTGCTCATCATAAGTGGAAATAGTGTTGAAATCTCCAACACACATCCATGGCTTATCAGAAACACAAACAGACTCCAGACAATTCCATAAATCCATCCTAAGAAGACGATTACACTTAGCATAAACAGCGGTAATGTAAACCATCTCAGTAACACCAGGAACATCCATCTCCAAATGCAAACACTGGTCCATATTAAGGATAATCCTGATATTAATGTGACCAGCCCAAAAAGCCCACACTTTATCAGAAACATTAGCAGCATAGTTAGTAAAACCCAACACTTCAGCAACCAATTTGATCTTTTCACCTTTAGCCATTGGCTCCTGAATAAAAAGAACCTTCACACATTCAACATTGATCATAGACTTAAGTCTTCTCAAGGTGTGACTGTTATTCACACCTCTTGCATTCCAGCTAATCACTCTGATCATTATCAGAGTAAGATTTACGAACTTTACCTCTAGAGGTAAGAGGTTTGATGATTAACTTATCCTTGGACCTTTTCTTTTTTGCCAAATTTAACTTTGAAGAAATGATTTCACTAAAACTATGCTGCGGAGATAACCTTGGAGATGTAGAACAACTACCAATCTGAGGATCAGGAGAACTACTATACTGATCATCAATTCTGTTCAAAGCATCAATAACCTCCTTTCCCTTTTCTTGAGAAACATCCTGAACAGAGGCATTATCACACTGAACATCATCCTCTTGAACATTATTCACTTGAACGTTATCCTTTTGGACATCATTAGTTCCATCATGAAGCATATTACAAACAGCATGAACCTTATTCTCTTTAGCCATTTTGCTATTCACAGTGTCATCTTCATTACCAACTTTTGGGTCCTTCTGAGTCACAACGGACTTTAACTTTCTCCTATAAACCTGAACAATGTTTCTTGATATCGTGGTATCAACAGACGGCATTTTTGAAACCTCCTCCTTTTTCTTCATATCCTGCACATCTTTCAAAACCACATCCTTTTTGTTTTCCACAGAACCCTCTGTTTTCTTTAAGGCTTTCTTACAAACAGATTGATCATGGCCAATATGAAAACAGCCATGACAATAAGAGGGGACATTCTTATAACTGATGGCGATCCAATAACCATCATTACTACCGAATCCGACCCACATCTTTCTTTGCAACATCTGAGAGACGTCAACCTCCACCTGCGCATAACAAGCATTCGAACATGCCCTATTCTTTTGTGGAACAACCATCTTATACACAGGACCTATGACACTAGCCAAATCATAAACTAACCCAGAATCATAAAGACATTCGGGAAAATCCTCAAATCGAACCCACAAAAGAACAGTAGGATCTTCAATTCTTTTATTGAAATTTTGAGTCCACTTCAAGACTCTCATAACAATATCATCAAAACGCCAGACATTACGAGACCAGAGCTTGGCTACGTCTTCTTTCAATTCAAACTCAAAAAATATGGGATGCGAATCCCACATCTCAAAGCAGAACCCTCCCCTGAATTTCAACATAGAAAGAAAGGACTCAAGTTTTTGCTTTTTCGGCACACCATTGCTGAACTTTCCTATTAATGTAGTTCTGGATTTCTTAAACAGATTTTTCTTCACCTCAGCATCGTATTGAATCGCTAAATGGTCCCCTCTTTTCTTGACGAACTCAGGATTCCACGATTTAAAATCATCTGCAGGGGAGAACAAATCTACGAATCTCTTTTGTAACTGCTGTTGCTTTTGAATTAAACCCTGATGAAGAACGGGGAATTCTTCAGAGGACTGAGGATTCATGATCGAGAAAATCACGAAGAAAGCGCCACGACTTTTTTAGATACTCTGTTCTTGGTGCTCATTTCTTCAAATTTGACGTTCTTATCAGAAATAAACTATCTGTCTTCTCTTTACTTTCTCTCCCTAGATTTTAACACTTAAAATATAAAACTTAATAAAAGTATAAAAGTTAGTTAAATTATAAAAGTCAATAAACTAAAAAGTTGTTAAACAACAATTAAATATATTAAAAAAAGTTGAACAAAAAATAAATGTTAGGTGTATTGAAGTTTAATGTTGTTAGTCTGTTTGTGTTTTTTTATATTTAATTTTAAACTGCAAGCTCCAAAATTAACCTTTAAATTTCAAACCCCAAATTTACCAAAACCTACCTTTCAACTGCAGCCTTACTTTTGTCACTGTCTGAGCAACTCCTTGACACTGTCTGAGCAACACGCCGACGTCGTTTTAGCCTTGCCACCGCCTGAGCAACGCGAAGTCGTCTGTTATTCATCCACCCATTTCTACTATTCATCTTTAGCAGTAAAAACTTCAAAAGATAAGTTATTAGGGTTTTCTCATGTAATTAGATGGTGTTTAGAGTTATTTACAACATAATTTCTTCAATTGATGGTTTTTTTGTTCGCTTTAGTTCATATTCAGGAGGTAGCGTTCTTCGTCAGCGAGTGGCAAAGAGCACCTGATCCCTGAGCCAAAACAAGGTCCCTGAGCCAACCATATGGCGCAGGAGGCAAGGCTTGTGCTAGGAGTCTTGCGCGAGCTCTATATTCTGTTCCAGCCGCCATATGGGGAGCTTGTCGGATTTTGCGCCTAGAGCTATTCGTCTACCTTTTATCCGGATCAATTTTATCTCGTTTGTTTGGTTGCTTTGGTATTGTTTGTACTATTTCTTTTTAAAAAGAAATTTATCATTTAATATTTAGTATTTTCAAATAGGTCTACGCATAGATCCAAGGCAGGGTTCATGCAATGATGATGATACACGTCCAAAGACAATAAATAATTGAGAAAAAAGAAGAAATACCTCTGAACACAAAAAATCTTTTCACTGGGTTCTACAGAGTCGCTTCCGCCTCCATTACCACATCATTCATTCGGTTCAACACCTTCTCTTATTGGTTCCACATTATCTAGCGTCGTCTTTAGCCGACGATTGGCTGTCCGTATTCGAGGTCCACTTCGAGCTGTGCCCCAATCGATTACCTAGCTTATTCCATGACACATTCGTGCAGCATGGTGCATACGCGTTTGGCATGAAAAGATAATTTCACGATTTATTTTTAATTGTTTAGTTGATATATTACTATTCGTTATGTTTCACTAACTCTAAATTATTATTTGCAGGATCGTGAGATGCGGTTGTACGTCCACTACACCAATCATAGGAGATGAAGTCTGGAAGCTCATGATAGGGTTAGGGAAGTATTGGATGCCACGCCTTTTGAGAGGCTTATCGAGTCGTTATCATTTACGCAGTTGCAATGCGCCATCATCGAGCTATTCTTAGAGCGTTGGCATCAGCAAACGAATAGTTTCCATTTTAGTTTCGGTGAGATGAATTCCATCATCGACGATGTGCATACCATATTAAATATAGAGGTCTGAGGTGATATGACTATATTTTTTGTTATAGATGATAAGTCGCAGGCCATGTGCGAGGCTACGTTACTACTCGGCATTGATTACAATATTTTTACCACTGAGATTGAGTTATGCAAAGGTACTGGTTTATGTATCGGGTTTCTTCAGAGTAGGTTTAACGGGGTGGTCTATCACGATTGCAACTCTTTCCTTACTGATAATATAGTCCATTAGGCCGCACATGCATATATTTTTCATATGTTTGGTTGGAGTCTCTTTGTTGATAAGAGAAATGTGTACGTCAATTACAAGTACGCATTCCTGTTACGAGACTTGACCGTGTAGGTTAGGTGCTATGCTTGTGGCACTATAGTGTTGACATATTTGTATCATCAGCTTAGAGAGGGTTCCCTTCAGGAACCAACGACTATGGGTGTGTGTATCGCTCTTCTTGACATGAGGATACAAGATTATTTTGTTTCAATTTGTCTCGTTACGCGTGTTAGTTACATAAAACATTTATCGACTATTGTTCGATAGGATGTAGGTCCATCCATTTGCGATTCCTGAACTAAACTGAACTGGAGGATTACCTTCTAGAATATGTAGAAGTGCGATGTAAGTTTTACATTTTTCTAATATTTAATTGTTTAAGATATATTAAGTATGAAAAATTCTAGTTTCATACATGATGACTAGTATATAATTTTAGTACTATAAATGTTATATAATGATTACTTGTTTAATATATAAGTAGCAAACATGTTAGACTCCTTTTGATAATTCTAGATTTATAAGAATGAAATAAAATATCAAGGTTTAATATTGTTTTATTTTTGTTTCGTTGTTGGTTGTGTGGTGTAGATGGTAAAAATTAGAAAACCTCATTTGTATTATTGTTTGTATTCTTTTATTTTGTAGGTCTTTTTTAAGCTTTACTGCCACGATCATTTCCAATTAGAGAAAATATATTTGTACCGTGGTATTATTTCCAATGTGGATCATACGCAATCGTATTATCCCGATCGGGCTTTGAGGCAGTTCGTACACGTTCAGGGGTGTTTACTGTTTTAGTTGCACATAATGCAGAATAAGGGCAAAAGAAACCCATGACGATGGCCTATGCGTTTGATGTAGAGTATTGCATACTTATATGCTAGTTCCATTGTTGTGGGGCGTCATTGTTAGAGATTTTATGGAGTCTTTTTCTACTCATAAGTATCTTATGTCTCATGAGTTGGTTAGTTGGTATAATTCCGTTAACATAACTATATACCCATTAGATGATTATGTCTACGAAAACTGTGAGGGTGTTGTTATACGACATTTACGTTTGGGTTTGCATAGAGTTTAATTGCTTCTTGACGTTTTTGAGTTTGATGAGGATTTTGAGCATATCAATGAGGTGTTCGAGGATGTTTTGTCTATCCGGATGAGACTAAGTTAGACATTATTGTGTCATGTTTGTTTTTAGGAAATAATATTTGATTTTTATTATTTTTCGCTATTTGGTGACATTTCCGTTTGAAGACATTACGTAACCATTGTCTACTTGACTTGTTTAGTTTGTAACAGTGGTTATTTTCACTCGGATTCTATTAGAAGTTTTGCAATTTGTTGTTCTAATTGTTGTTTATTTTTATTTATACGTTAAAAGTGCAAGTCGTAAGTGCTTCCTCATTTTCAACAATTTGCTCCTCCATTTAACGTAACATATATTTTTGTTAAAAAAACCAGATTTTTTAAATGGAATTAGTTATACGCGTATTTCTAATTGCCCATGGGAGGTAAAACACACGATACATTGGTTAAATTTTCAAATAAATTTTTCTTATCGATACTTTTTCACGATTATGTGAAGACGACATGGGTTTTACTCATGCACCTGCATACATACCCAACCGCTCTTTGGATTTTCTCTAGTTCATGGATACATGGTAAAACTTGTATCTTACGATCGACACGATCACATGAAGATTTGTCAACTCTCGTTTTATCAGGATAATTGTTGTATACAATCGTCAAAAAATAGTTGATAGTACTCTGTCGTAATTTGAAAGGTTTAAAATCTAGAAATTTATGAATACGTCGGCACTTGCTTAACTTCATGGATTCTTTTATGGTGGAATGTTGCATCACAAGAAAACCATGAAATGTTTCCCAAAAGCCTTCAAAATTCAATTAGCTTGACCTGATTTTTTTTTTAAAGTAGAGTACGAGCTTTCCACCTTATTGAACGTATTTTCAAAATGCATGATCTTGTTAGTGTATGCATGAACAAACCTCTATTTATATAGTGTAATTCATAAGTCTATAACATAATTGATTAGCTTTTCGTGTTCTTTGAACATCGCCCGTATTTTAGTCAACCTCTCATTCATCTGGACAGTGGTGGTTGATGAGAGGACATCATTCCAAGCGTCCAAAAATGTGTTAAATTATTTGCCATCTTAAATGTTTTTATTTATTTTCTCACTTATATTCTTGTTGATATACCATTTGCATAACATGTGAGTTGCGCTCGTAAATAGTTTGTCTATGCTATTCTTGAGAGCAAGTTTCCAGCTCGTGATTATAACACAAGAAAACTCACAATCATTACCTTCCATAAACCGTTTTCAAACATCCTAAAGCCCACTCGTAGTTGTCTTGAATGTGAATCCAATGCAAAATGTTTTGTTGGTCGATGTTACCCCAAAAACTTCTATCTAATAACTTTATATGTGCTATCCATGATTAGAAACCGAGGGAACGTATGTAGCAGATCGATGCTAACCGAGTGTGCAAAAAACAATTTTTTTTACATTGGATCCATCATTCGTAGTCCGATCCCAATATATGTATTTGTGCATTTGAAATTTTGTTAACAAGCATTGCATTTGTGACCGACCACCATTTTCAACCAACCTTGTTCTTTGATGGTGATTATATACGTGACAGATTTTACATGCATTATCTGTGTCGATTTTCTTTAAGGTACCATATATTTGACGTGGAGTTGTTCCATTCATTGTCACACTATCGGCAAGCTCAGTTTTGGTTTTTACTTCGAATATTGCAAATATCCTTGCACATACCCAATAAGATCATATTTATGCTTGCCAAAAATGACACTCAAGGACCGCTTATCATCGCCTTTAACCAGATTACCAACCAAATGAAAAGACAATTGATTTTTTCGACCATAGTGCTTTTAGCCCCTTCACATTGTTTTGTGTGTTCTTGTTTGACCAATTTGCAGTCATTCTCGTCTCGATCATATAAAACTTTGCTCATAAGTTTTTTGACTGTGTAAATTTGTCACATTGACTCTCTTGGTATTTCGGTTCATTCACTTATTCTTTTTATTTAGGTTTGACTAAAGTTAAGGTCTGCTTATCTCATTTTTGTATGCTTTTACATTCTTTATGATTTTCTCGAAATATGTCCCATATAATTATACAAAACCATTTTTATTTACATTTGATGCATTTTTACATAAAAACATAAAAAGTAGTACATTTTCTGATTAGATTTTTCTATTGTTTTTCTCAAATTACATTTGTACAAAGATCAATTAATATTATATATAGTATTACTTAAATTTACATTGAAGTGCCTATTTATTTTCCGACATAAATTAGGATTGGAAACTTAATACATCTAAATTCATAATCCAATTTGTTGTAAAAAAATTGGACGCAAAAAATTTCATTACCAATTTGAAATGAAAGTTGTTTTTTCCGTAAGAGCAAAATAACTTTTCACGATCCTCATCCAAAAAAGTAATTTTCAGAAAATCAATTGACTTTAATGTTAAAATAATATAAGGACGGGATCTCTGGATAGACTTAAACTTAGAAAATCACTCAAAATATGGGATTAAGAGTTGAAGGTGTGTATTTCTTGTGATGGAAAAGTTTATATATACTTATACTTTTTATTGGATTGATTGAGTGCTATGAGTTCTACTTCCTTCAATTAACTGATATTCAGAACACTTTCTCCCAAAATATATGGTTTTCATACGGAAAAAAACATCTTTGGTCAATGTTGATGCATGATATCTATAATAGGAATACTCAACCTTTGAAAGCTTTTAAACAGATTGGTTCACTAACCTGGTGATGTCTTGTAGGTATCAAAGTTGTTGATGAAAGTAATATCAGGTGGCTTCTTAGCAGGGGAGACATGGATTTTTGGACTGAGAACTGTAATGACCTACCTCCTATTTTGGAGCATAATCTGCCTGACATTAACTGATTTATGGAAGCCAGGGTCAACTCTTTTTGGAAGCCTGGCTATTGGGATTTTGAGTCCCTCAATGACTTTATCCCTGAAAGAAGAAAAACCCAAATAAATAAGTTCAAAATTAACGCTACTAAAGATAACGAAATGATCTGGATTTTATCTCCTGATCAATGATTCAACATGAAGTGTACTTGGAATACTATAAAGAAATATAAAAGCACTACAATTTTTTATAGGAAAATCTGGGCCACCATCACTCCCAGGAAGTTTTCTTTCTTGATTTGGAAAGTTTTACATAATTTTATCCCCATAGACTCTGTTTTATAAAAATGACATTTTCATTTGGCATCAAAGTGCAAATTCTGCTCAAATTATGAAAATGTAATTATCTTTTTGTAAATTGTTCTTATGCCTGGAGTCTGTGGAGACATTTTAGCAATCTTTTCAACATAAAAATTAAAAGATTTATGAATTTAAACCATGTTGTTGACAACTGGTTTTGGTTGTCTACTCATAAAGTCCATATCACGCATCCATTGCCAATTATAATTTGCTGGATGATATGAAGAGTCGAAATAATGCAAAGTATAAAGATTCTGGTCTCAGTTTTTATACCTTCATTAACTTATTTAACAAAATTATTCTGGGTCTAGACATTTCTAAGATAATTACTAGCAAAAACGGGTTGAATGCGAGTGATGCTGGTTTGTCTTTAGGATGTCTATCCTAGGAAAAAAACTACAGGAAAGTTACTTATCTCAAATGGATTGCTCCGGTGTATGGCAGGTTGAAGCTAAATGTTGACACCTTTTGTCTCAAAACGACGAGTCTTGTGGTGCTATGCTTTTCAGAGATCATGAAGGCTCTATCATCAATGGATCCAGTAAAACCTTTGACAAGCTAACACCTCTGGTTGCTGAAACCAGAGCTTTGCTTGAAGGGTTGTTGATATGGAAGGAAATGAATTGAGTGAATGTCGATATCGAGACTGATTGTTTATCATTGATTAACATTCTAGAAAAATAGAGAGAATTCATGGTACCTTCAATCCTTAATCTTCATTTGCAGAGACCTGTTAATGCCATCTATGTCTTTAAACTTTGTTTCGCGAGTTCAAAATAGGGTTGCAGACTGGCTCACAAAATGGACATTGAAATGTAAAGAGAAATTAACATTCTCTCATTTCAATGCCCCAAACCCTCTTCTTTCAATTGTATTTATTGAAAGCCTCGGGTTAGGCTATGTTTTCTCTTCTTAAATACTCGCATTTGGGTTTCGTTCGATACTGTTGGTTTTGGGGTTTTCTCTTGCAAATTGGAGATAAATGCTTTGGAGTGGCAAATTAGCTGGTTGGAAGCTCTGAAGAATCAATTTGTTGTCAGGATTGCAGAAAAAAGGATGATCGAAAGAGATTGTAGCTTGAAAGCTTGTTAGGGTTTGGTTTCAAATTCGATTTTGGGCTCATGGCTTGGAGAGTTTCTTTAAGGCGAGATAGATCAACTAGTCGAATCGTTTTTAGTTTCCCTCCATCTGGCTATTTTCTGATTCCTTGTGGAGGGTGGAAAGCTATTTTTTGAAGCTTCTATAATGGAGGTTTGAAGTGCTTGCTCTTCGAATATTATCTTCAATCTTTAGATGTCTGCAAAAAGAGTTTTAGGATTTATTGCGCTATTAGCCTTCCGTTTTGTTTACTTAGTCTTAAAAGACTCAAAATACCTATGTAATCTTCTAAATTTGGTAATATAGTTCTTATTTTGTTAAAAACAATCTCTACTTCGTTCGTATATATCAATTCTAATTATATAAATTTATCAAATATATGTTAAACTCATAGATAATCTTTTTAACTTTGTGACTTTTTAAAATCATTATATATAATAGTAATGTGTTTTTATTAGAACCAAAATTTTAAACTAAATGACACAAATGTAAAACTTAAATTTTTAATGTACATGTGATGTTTTGTTTTTTTTAATAGATCTTGTGATTTTTTTTAAAATTTTAAATAGAATTTCAAATTCGTTGTTTTCTATACGAATTAAAATGATCTATAAAAATTAAAATGACTCGGAAGGTATTTAGGTGATATAGGGAGGTGTAATAATTGTAAGATGAGAAGAAAATAAATAATAGGGATATTATATATAATATTATAGAGATAAAGTCCAACCCTTATAAATTCTATCTTTTGATCCAAAAATCTTTATAGATTGATTTTGGGTTAATGATTCTAGCGGTTCAAATCATGGTTATGGGTCAAACCTAAAGACTAAAACGCAATTAATCATTATCCATTTATAGGCTTAAATCGTTGCTTCGTCCCTCGACTATCACGTTTTGTGTCATTTAGTCACTCGACAAAAACATCACGGGTGAGGGTCCCTCGACTATCAAAAATCTATCATTTCAGTCCCCGCGCGTGGTTTTTGCTGTAATGCTGCCACGTGCCGCTATACTTAAATGGTTTGCGTTTCACATATAGTCCCTTGACTTTTAATTCCATATTTACCCTCTGAATTTAATATTTTTTTAATATATTTTTTTAATATATTTTTTATTTTTATTTTTTCTCAAAACAGAGTATATCAAAAAATTTATACTCTGTTTTCGTTTTCTTTCCTCTTCTACACTAATTCCATGTTCTTTTCCTTTCGATTTAACTCTAAAATCTATAAATCTAAAAACAAGTTCTTTTCCCATGTTGTTAGTGTTGTGTATTCGCAATCGGACTTGCTGCAGAAAGTTGGATCCATCTCTATGTCAAAAGAATCGATGTGGCATCTCAATCATGGCCGAAAGGTTTGTTCTTTATCTGGAAAAATGCATGGAGAAGGTAAATCAACTTGGATAAGGAAGTGAAATTGGATATGACATTTCCGAGTAAATCAACGTACTTCAAATCCAGTTCGATAACTTCGTTATTGGAATCGCAACTGATTCCGAACCATAGACACGGATTTGGATCGATCGGATTCCAATTGTTTAATGTCTCAGATTGATCCTTTTAAGCTTGTTTTCCAAGAAAGGAGTGATTACCCTTGCGGGTTAACTGCGAAAACAGTGTGGGATGAAAAAATAAGGAATAGAATTGAGAAAAAAGAAGGAATCCATAGATTTACAGGCATTACAGGATCAGGGTAGAGAGAAGAGAGAGAAGTGTGAAGGGTATGAATCTTGGGGATAGAGAGAATGAGAGTGTACCAAAATAGAACATGTCTTGATGGTGGTGGGTTACTGAATAATATTATAAGTATGTTGAAGTAGAAAGTGTTGTTGTTATATAGGATGAGTACTCCTACTCCTACTACTTAGTAATAAAAAAGAAAGATAGTGAAAGAAACCAGAATCTCCGGATCCAAGAAATTAACAGCTAGGCCATTATGTCTCTTCTATGTTCTAGACAGAAAAAATAAATAGAATTTACAGTATAATGTGTAGAACGGGAAAGAACAACAACACGGGAAAAATAAATAGAATATACAACAACAACACGGGAAAGAACGCGTTTTCAGATTTGTAGATTTTCGAGCTAAATCGAAAGGAAAAGAATATGGAATTAGTGTAGAAGAGGAAAGAAAACGAAAACAGAGCATAATTTTTTTTGATATACTCTGTTTTGAGAAAAAATAAAAATAAAAATAAATATTAAAAAAATATTAAATTCAGAAGGGTAAATATGGAATTAAAAGTCAAAGGACTATATGTGCAACGCAAACCATTTAACTATAGCGACACGTGGCAGCATTACAGCAAAAACCACGCGCGAGGACTGAAATTATAGATTTTTGATAGTCGAGGGACCCTCACCCGTGATTTTTTTGTCGAGGGACTAAATGACACAAAACGTGATAGTCGAGGGACAAAGCAACGATTTAACCCTCCATTTATATATTCAATGCGAAGTAATAAATAAGAAAGTAGTAAATAAATTTGCTGAAAATTATTAAGTTAAAAGGTGAAAAATGTAGTATTGTCTTTGGTCAGGATTGACCCTTGAAGATTTCAAACTCTCTCAAAGCGATTGTCCCCCAAATATTTTTTACCATATCGTCTAGCCTTTTAGTCATCTTAAAATTATTATGGGAGGGCTAACTAACACATATCCGAATTGAATTTGACTCAAACTTGTTTATTTCTCCAAATCTGATTTTCGAGTGTTCTTTAATTGAGTATGGGTGATGAACATATCCAAACCCCATTCGAAGATCGTCATTACCAAAAAATTGTGATTTTTAACCAGTTGTATTTCATGACACGTTTTATTACTTGATTAGAGCCATACAATTATTTACCCTGTGTGAGGCGAGCCAATCAATAAAGAACGTTTACACTTCTCTAAGAGTTATAGATGTTAGTAGCGTCTCTATTTCCTTAGTGTGATACTTAAGAGTTTTATAACTTATTTATAAGCTCTTCTCTCATTTTCGCATTATAGAGATTTTTAGAGAGAGAAAATATACACCATAGAGAGAGAAACTGTTCTTCGCTATTGATATATAGTTAGAAACCGATGATCTTTCCTTCTTCTCCACCGCTTCAACCACCGCGAATATTTTATCTGATAGCATTCCAGCGTTTGAATGTTCACCACCGAAAACGCATTAACCGAACACGGTTAAATGAACTTTTCCAAGCTAGATGAAGATAAGAAAAAATCTAGGACTTCTACTCGGTAACCTGCCTCCACTCGTTCGCTTCTCACAGTTGTTCACCAATGCCATCTCGATCTCAAGGAGCCACTAGTCGTCGGACTCCTTCAACATTCAAATTCATGGGTTCTGATTATGAAGAAAACACTCATTGTAAAGTGATCAAACAGTCTAAAGGCAAAACTAACCCATCCGGAGAAATAGGGTCAACGCAGCAAAGACAACCTTCCAAGAGTCCCTTCTTACAAAATCTAAACAAGGAAGAAAACCATGTATCTCAACCAACTAATCACTAACAATCTAACCAAGATTTTCCTCAACCATCAAATGAAGAGGATTATGTTAGCACTCATCCTAATGAACCTTCAGGATCTTATACGAAGGTTACGGTTGAAAACATGAAAGATATTAGTGAAAATTCTCTCCTTGAGATATCTAGTCAAACGTGCGAGACTTCAAAGCCAGCTAAAACGAAAGCTTCGAAGAACGAAGATAGTAAAGGTAGCAAGGGAAAAGGGAAAGCCCTCAAAACAAAATCCAAAACAGTTACTCTGTCTTTGGTTGGACGCGTCAGGCCCAACTTCTCAAAGGTCCGCGTTAAATACCTTTTGGCTCTATACAAGATTTCCTATTTTTATTTTCATGAAAACAAATTGGAAGCTATTCGCGTTAAGTGGGGGTTCCCTAAAGTGGTTAAAGTTAGGCTTTCTAAACCCATAGAAACTTCGATGAGCTGTGATTCTAAAGAGCTAATGGTTTATACAGATGTGCTCAATTGGGGCCTCCAGTTAACCTTAGACCCTGAGATTGTCAACTAGTTCAGTTTAGTATGATTGTGTCAAAATCAGGCTAGTCTGAAAGCTTGGTTCAGATTAATGACATGCATCATAGATGCCAATGGAACAACTTGCTGCTATTGTGGGTCTGTCTCGCAACTCCTAAATTCTCTTTTATTATTTCAACATGGGGAATGAATACAAGATGGTAGATGATTTGTTGGAGGCAGATAAATTATGGAAGATACAATTTTTCTTCATCATTCGTTGGTGGGAGAATGGTAAGAAAATCACATCCCATGGTAATCTGAGTCGGTTTACTAGATTCTTGAAGGATACATGTAGACCTCTTCGAACCTCTTCAAACTCCTATTTTTCCTTTAAATATTTTATTACTTATCTCTGATTTTTTTTCTTTAACATCCATTTCGAAGCCTTTTATGCACCACCTGGAGGATGTGAATGTCACATTTAAGAACATAATCTGTGGGTGAAAGAGAAGTGGTCTAATGGCTTTTACCATTCTAAAGAGTGTTGAAGCTAGTGATATCAAGTTATATCTTCCAACCAGGAACAGAACCCCCCAGCCATCGAAACAAGAAGGATAAGAAAAACAAGGAAGGCTCGTCAAAGAGTGCTACTGAAGTTGGAACTGAAGAACAACCATATGAAATTGATGAAGCCTTGTTAACTATTGATGCTTCTACTATTGAAGGAGGCAATGTTCCAAAGAGGCTTCTCATGTCCAAGAAAAATAAGACACATAAGAGAAACAAACAAGGCAGTGATAAAAGATATAAGAAGAAAAATAAAACCTCAACCCATTCATCGATTGTACTGCGTTCAGATATTATCTCTCTTACAAACCCCGCTGTCAATCCTCCTCAAATTCTGTATCCGACCCTCCTTCTCCATTCCTCCCCAAATTTTAAAGGCATATATCTGGAGATGATGATACAATGGGGGATATTGATGGGTTTGATTTTGATGCATTTGAGAAAAACTTCCCAAAGTCTACAAGCAACAACACCAACGTGATGTTTGACGGTGTACCCTTTTGAGTTGTCAAAAGAAAATGATGTACTAGGATATTTGATGTTGAGTTATATGAGGCTTATTCTCGAGTTGGAGAGAGAAGTGAGTTCCTACAGAGAGAAAATCACTTCTCTTTTGGAGGAAAACAAGAGTCAGAAGGCTTCTCTTGAGGAGGAAAAAACTAAGGCTCGTTGTTTATCCAAAGAGGTCGATTCTGTTAAAGAAGAAATTTTCAACGCAAATGAGGCTTTTGAAGAGCTACAGTCCTCTAACTCTGGAGAGATTAATTTGTTTAATAATCACCAAACCACTGACCAACCTACCATTGAAAACTTGCTAAAAGAAAAGACTGATCATGAGGCTCTTATAAAAAAGTACGAAGATGAGGTAGTTTCTCTTAAGGTTAATGCTAAAAAGACAAAATTTACTTTGGACGCATATGTTGATGGGATCCTAGAATCTTTAAACAAAAAGGATGCCTCAATTAAATCTGATATAGTCTTGAAATTCAACAATAGATTTCCTACACTAGTCCTCGATATGGTTATAACATACCAATTTGGAATATTTGTAAAGTCGCCCAATGATGACTCTGATGATAGTGATGAACAGGACTCCGAAAGAGAAAGTTCTAATGATTAGGAAGAAGAAGTACCAATGGAAATGAGCCTAAATGTCAATAAACTTCAAATTTGTTATACTGTGCAAGTCCATGTTGTATACTAGGTATTTTGTGATAGTGCTCATAAAGTTTTATATAAGTTCTTGGCATGGCCAACGCACTTTTTAAATTTTCAGTTTGGGTTCGTTCAAGTCCATGGGTTTCTCGAGGCATTTATTAATTGCTATTAACTTAATATTTTTATCTCATTTCCTTATAACTTTTTATTTCCATTCTTTGATCCAACTTATTCGAAGGTAATAAACTTTAAGCATAATTCGTTTGAAGATAATCCATTCAAATGGCCTATTCGAAGGTAATCCATTCAGAGACGCATAAATTTAATACACAAGTCATTTGAAGATAATCCATTCGAAGGCACATAAATTTAATACACAAGTCATTCAAATGTAATCTATTCAAAGGCACATAAATTTAATACACAAGTCATTCGAAGGAAAACAAAACTAATAAGCTTTGGTTCTTTTTTTTCAATCAAGTCTAAGTGAGCTCTAACTGCTGTCTCGTTATCCTATTATGAATAATTTTAAACTCTAAATGAAGGAAGATTAGATTCCATCGGTGTTATTTCATCCACTCCACAGACTAAGACAAAAGTAGATTCTTGTGTGCCAGTATGATGAGTAGTTCGATCGGCCCACAATACTTCTTGTAAATAATCTAACTATTTTCATGCCGCTCCTTCGAAATTCTTTTTAATACCCATCAAAATAGTTATGCGCACAACCTCTATCTGTACGTTAAGCTTAAGGATGAAGAGCCGAAGAGAAACAATGGCAAATTATTCTAAATGTACAAAACATTTACATGTTTCTGTTGTTAAATTGAGGGCCATTATTTGTTGTGATAGTTCTAAGAATTTCAAATCTACAACATGTGTAAGCCATTATTAGGGGTCTCACTTATATTATAATGATTCGACACCATCTGTAAGCAATTAGTAGGGGTTCCACCAAATCAAGCCTCATTTGTCAAATAGCACTGCATCAGATATTGACTCTATTGGGAATGTTGATACATGTATTGCGTTCCAAACCTTTGGCACGAATCGCACCACTTAACTAGATCTTTAGAATTCATCATAATTGATGGCCAATTGTATCATGCTAGTGAGACCCTTCTAGTTAAAGCTTTGCAGCCACAATGGGCGGAGCCTTCTCCATCGTGTAATTCAGATAGAATTACTTGGGACTCATTGGATCTTAGGTAGAGTAATAGAAGCCATCTAGAATATTTCTTATAGAGGACCCCTCTTAAAACAAAAAACCAATGTTCTTTAAACTTCAATTTCTTAAGTAGGCTTTTGTCTTCAGGAAGGATTTCTTTAGTAATGAACTTTTGGATCTCACATCTCCAATCTTGGCTTGTTATTATAGATACTTGAAACATTTCCTCAGTTCCAATTCCTATTTTGAGGGTTGTTGCTATGGAAGGACACTATTTTACGAAAATCCAAGGATATGCCTCGGTGTACGCAACAATGGCTAAACAAACCATTGAATTTTCATCTCTTGGCACATGCTCATAATTTACACATTTAAAGAAGGAAGAAGTTTCTCTTAATACTTGCAAATATTTCACCAATTGTTATTTCCTTGTTTCAGAATGTCCTTGAGTTTGATTTATGAGAGATTGTGAGTCACTTATCAATCATATTCTTTTGGCACTACATATTTGGCGAGCCACAAAACCATTGATCTTTGCTTTGTACTAAGCTTTATTTTTTTATGCTTTGAAACCAAAATATATCGCTTGGTACCCATTCTTTCCATGCTTGTTGGTAGAAAATTCAACATATGGTTGCTCCGAATAAAACTCAACCAAGAAGGCTGCCATAACTTGTGCCTTGATTTTTATTTGAGGAGTAAAATCGATATGATAATTCTCCAACTCTACATAACACTTGGTCATCCGACCCGATACATCCGGTTTTTGTAACATACTTTTGAATGGAAAATAAGTTCAAACATTGATGGAATGCGCTTGAAAATATGGACTCAGTTTTCTTGCTGTTATTACTAAGGCTAATTTAACCTTATTAACTTCAGATATTTTTTTCTCAGCATCCAACAAAATCTTACTAACATAATAAATTGCGCAAGGGTAATTTTCAACATCCCGGGACTAACACTGCACTCACCGCATGGTCGGATACTACTAAGTACACATACAATCTTTCTTCTATTACCAGTTTAAACAGAGTTTTAGGCAAACATAAATTCTTCTTGATTTCAAGGAATTCTTTATTGAAGTTTGAGGACTAGTTAAATTTCTTGGAATTTCTTAACACTTAAAAAACAACTATGCACACTTTTTTGATGAGCCTGATATGAACTTGTTTGAAGCCCCCATCCTTCTAGTAAACACATAGACTTCTCTTGTGGACTTGGGAGGGTCCATAGCCAACAATGCATCTTCTTTCTATTTCCTTTCTTTCCCAAACAATCATGTTTAGTTGACTTATGGCATTTTTCGAATGTTTCTTAGATTGATGTTTTTTTATTTTTATAATAATGATCACTCATTGAAGAGAATGGTGGATTTTCTGATTCTGTGGTAAAGCCCTCAATAGACTCCGAAGTGCTAGAATAATGTGTAGTTTGATGCTCTTTTTTAGAAGCTTGATGGGCTTTAGACTTGTTATCTTGGTATCGCTTCATATTATGTTGTGGATTATCATTTGGTATATCAGTTTTTTGGTACTCCAATGGAATCGTCCCCTTTAGATTATTCCCAGTCTTTCTATTGGCTCTCAAAGCTTTAATTTCTATTTTCTCAACTGATCACGCTCATCTTGCATAAGAAATTCTTTCTTCAGGTTTGTTATTCACATGTGATGTATGCAAATGCCCCTCTTTGACTCTAATTTCCACATTCTTGAGAGGAGGGTCTGTCTGCATCTCATTATCTATTTCCAAACAATTTTGAAGGCTAACCTTTTACGTTAGATTTTGGAATTCGCTATCCAGGAAACCTAGCTCTCACTGTCATCGCCAATCTGATACAAATTAAAATAATTCGGAGGGTATTTAGGTAATGTGGTGGATGTGTAATAAATGTAAGATGAGAAGTCGAGATAATAAGGCTGTTATATTTCATTTTAGAGAGATAAAGTCTAACCCTTTTATATACTATATCCAAAAGCCTTTATAGGCTAATTTTAGGTTAATGAGCCTAACATGTCAAATCATGGTTATGGGCCAAGCCCAAATACCAAAAGTTCCATTAAATATTATCCATTTATATATTCAATGCAAGGTAATAAATAAAAAAGTAGTAAATATTCTTGTGGTGAAATTACTAAGTCAAAAGGTAAAAAATGTAGTATTTGTCTTTGGTCTAGATTGACCATCGAAGATTTTCGACCCTCTCAAAGAGATTGCCCCCAAATATTTCCGACTTTATCAGTTTCACACCATAATATTGCATCTTGATCTTAATGTGTGCCTTTTAAGGATAACCAATAGAACATCAAGATTAATCTTGATAAATCTGAGAAAACATAAGAAAGGTAACTCATATGTTCATATATAATTACTTCAACATAATTTTCTCGATGATATGCAACATCTTCCTATAGTTTATGGAAAAGACAATGCCATAGATATAACATATTAAATTTGAATCTATTCCTATTAACTAAAGATATCCAAAATATTAGATTAAGTTCATCTCCAAATTAAATGATATTATAAATATGAGAAAACATGACATCGTTGATGAGATGCATGCTTAGTATCATGAATGAATTTCTTGAAGGTACAAACCATTAATCTTAATTGGACTTTACATAAATTTTTAAAAACCTTTTAATCTTATGTTGGACTGATTAACATTTGTGATCTATCATACATAAGAAATAATGTCATTTGATTTACTTTATATCAGGTTTTTCTCATTATCACAATTCTTTAAAAAACATGTACAATCTGCGATATTGTTAACTTGATAAAATCTTTTGTTTGACTAAAATATAGGTTCATTTAAAAATCCATCATTTTACATTACATTCCATTTATTTGTCACAATTTTATCATGTTATATTCTTAATCATGCTTAATATTAGATATAGATTTACAACCAACTAGTCTATTCTTTAAGATATCATGTAAAAACTTCAAATCAAATTGCCTTACATTTATTTTTACTATTCTCACTATAATTCATGCTCGATTGTTAGAACTCTGTTAATCTTAACCAAATTGTTTTTTTACATCAAAAAAATTTAATTTTCTTATATTATATAGAAGTTAAAAATGAATTCTTATATTACATCATAATACTCTTAACATTTTTAATATAACGCATTCTAATGTTATAGAAACTGAAGCTAAAGTCTTTTGTTATATAAAAAGAATTCATAAAAATACTTTATATAAACAATTTGTATAACATTAGTGCATAATATTTTATCACTCAGGTTTTGCATCTTTGTAATGGATTATACTAGCTATATGCTTATTTTTTAGGATATTGAGTTTATTCTTTCTCGACAATTATACCTACAACTACTTATTCTTAAGTGAGACTTTGAACATTGATTTCTAACAGAATTAATCATTATCGTGATTATGAGATGATCAGTATTACCCACATCACTTAAAATTGGACGAGTTATTCCGGATGCCTTCCCCCAAATCGAAGTTATTCACTCATTACTTCCTCTCAAACTTAATAGACTAATACTTATTGTAGTGTCTCAAATATAAATTTGGTTGCAAGATCCAAAAGAATATTTAATATAATATAATCCTCAATAAAATTGATACTAAATGTATTGACTTATAGTTTATGTTTTATGGGCCCATGATATTTTTCTCTTATTGGACATCGTAATATATACATATGTTTCAAACAAGGATTTCACAATGTTTAAGGACAATGTACCATTTTCTAATAATTACTTATAAATATCTTACTTTATAAATGAGCCTTTGCACACTTTAAATAAATAAATAGGACCATGACATCATTCATTTGACTATCATACGTCGTCTAGTAGTAACCACCAGGGTTATATATAATAAACTATTGTATCCTTAAAATATTGAACTTATCAATTACTTAGAATTTATAATAAAATATGTGTAAGAATGCCAAAAGTTATCCATATATAATTTAAGTTATCTTGACCATCCTTTTGTATAAATGGTCCTTAAGTATCTGATTGAATTTATTCTAAAACTTACTTTTCTTTTGATCCATCTAATTATTTGGGTTTTTTTAATGATACATCCAATTTGTTTTGTAGCAATAATAATCGAGAGCGTAATTCAAGTCATCTATAGTTATTTATCCCAAGGTTTCAATTTATTTGGTTGTATGATACATAAACATGTATAAAAATCGTTACAAAAAATAATTATATGTACTTTATATAAACAATAAAATTCACAAATCCTCTTAGGTATGTATAAGTTATCTTTGCATGTAAATATGATTTACCTGCCATCACTTAATTGTTGGCTATATAATGTATTTTCTTAATAAGATAAATTGTGATGGTTTTTTAATTGATTGATCTAAGAGTCTAACCAAATTAAAATAAATTGAATGTAAACTAAATCCAAATACGTTAAAACAATTTTCTTGGTAGAGACAATTCTGAGACCTCTCGTAATCCTTGCCAATTTTTCCTAAATATTTTACAAGAGATTAAATAATGGTTATCAAATTTATTTAATATTTTTACGATCTGAAACCATGTGTAACTATATAATCATCATTACGTGTTTGTATTTTTTTTATAGAGATATCGCAATATCGAAATAGTTATTGGTCATTGAACGCATAAAACTTGTTTTACTAAGAACTTTTAATTTAATGATTATAATGTTTCTTTTAGATTTCCTTATATTTTTTATGTACTTTTGTTTTATTAACACCTGTGGAGATTATTATTAAAAAACATTGCTTGCATACACCCAACCAGCCACTATCGCAGTAAAAGTTTATCACGTTGAAGGGATATAATATTCTTTGATGCTATATTGTGGCAATAATTTTGTAGTCCATATTTAAACACTAAAATAGCTTGGATAAGTCCAAATAAATTATGATGTCATAATATAGGATGCAACTAGTGTCTGCATTAAGAAAAATCATAATACTTAATCTCCAATTAACATGAATATGTGGTCTGAAGTGTTGTAAAATATTTTCACTGAACCATTAAAATATGAGTTGGAATACCCAATGATCTCCATATAGGTCAACATGTCTCTTTTTTAACGTTTCAAATACCGAAGAACCTCTTTAATTTTTTTTATAACAACCCAATTACAAATGTAGTGCGATTTGTAAGGACTTGAACATAAATTAGAATCACCATTTCCAAAACATATAAAATCTTTTATATTTATTTAATGTGAAATCTTAGTTTTGGATATTGACTTTTTTTTTGGTATAAAAATGCTTAAATTAATAATGAAATGTTGTACATGGGTTCGGGAGGCAAGTGCCTCAGTACATCGCTTAAATCCTGAATGGATTGAGAGAGCTACAGAATTTGAAATTACATTTATATTACTGGAAAAAACTTATGGGTAGCAAGCTATCCTGTGAAATTGGCTTTTGTTCCTTTGAACCGATATCTGAGGTCTGATAGTACATGATGAGCTATGCTGGTGAAAGGGGATTGTTTGTTGTTGAAGATTATGTCGTTCCTTTCTCTCCAGATGTAGTAGACGGTGGCACAGAAGGCCGCTTTCCAGTGAGTCTTTTGGTTGTCTTTTGTGGTGTTCCATGTGCTTGCTTGTTCCAGCCATTGGGGCCAGGAGGGAGGGGGGGAGGGAAAAAGTAGTTTTTGTGCAAGGGATTCCCATATTGCACTGGAGTAATGGCATTGGGTTAAGAGGTGTTCTATGTTTTCATGCGATGTTTCACATAAGACGCAAGTCGGTGGTGAGTCCAGTCCCCACGCGATAAGTTTATCCCGGGTGGTGAGCTTGTTATGAATTGCAAGCCAGGTGATGAAAGAGTGTCTGGGGATTGTGTATTTGTGCCAGACAAGAGAAGTCCATGCGAGCTTATTTCTGGCTGGTTTAAGGCTTTTGTAGGTGCTGCTTATGGAGAAAGTGAGGAGCTGTTTGTTGGGGAGCCATATGAATGAGTCCTTTGCAGGGGAGGGGGGGTTTTGGATGGCTGATGTTATTTCTGTTAAGGAAGGGTTGAGGTTTCTATTGGGAGCTCTGGCTTGGGGGGGCCAAATCCAGCGGCCGCATTGGTTGAGGTCTTTTACCATTGTTAAGTTTCGTAGTCGGGAGAGGGATTGTATAGAGCGTCCGTAGCGGTTGATCAGAGATGTGGGAAAAAGACAGGGGTCATGCCATATGGATGTGTCTTCTCCATTGCCGATTACGACTCTGTAGGGTTTGTTGCTACTGGCGGAGGTTGAGGATTTTTCTCCAGCTCCAGCTCTCGTTTGGGGTGACGGGAATGGTCCAGAAACATTTGTTTTTTATTTTTTCCATTAGAATCCATTTTGTCCAGAGGGAGTTCTCATTTTTTGTGAGGATGAACCAGAGGAGTTTTAGGGCGGCCGCCTGATTCCAGATTTTTAAGTCTGGGATCCCAAGGCCACCCTCTTCTTTGGACACGACTATCCTTTCCCAGGCAATTTTTGATCCTGTGATCTTCATTTCTGAGCCAGACCAGAGGAATCTACGTAAGAGCTGTGAGAGCTCTTTGATGACTCTGATTGGGAGGATGAAGATTGAGGACCAGTAGATTTGGGTAGCGAAGAGGACAGAGGTGATAAGCTGAAGGCGACCGGCACATGAAAGATGCTTCGAAGTCCAAGAGTTGATTCGGTTTGTGATTTTGGTGAATAGGGGTCTGCAGTCGTTATAGGTTAGGCGTGATGTGATGAGGGGAACTCCTAGGTAACGGACTGGAAGGGACCCTTCGATGAAGTTGAGAAGGGACAGGATTTCATGCTTGATGCCTGGGGAGGTTCCGGAGAAGAAAATGTGACATTTGGCGGGGTTCAGTTGAATCCCTGATATGGCTTCAAATTCTTGAAGACCTTCTAGGATGAGTTTGATGGATGGAGAGTTTGCTCTGCCGAGGATAAGGAGGTCGTCTACGAAGCATAGGTTGATGATACAGAGCTTTTGACATTTCCAGTGGAATCCGAAAGATGGATGTCTGCTTTTTTCCTCGAGGATGCTGGAGAGTACCTGCATTACCATGACAAAAATATACGGGGAAAGGGGGTCGCCTTGCCTGAGGCCTTTGGCACCCGGGAAGTAGCTAGAGGTCTTGTCGTTTATGCAAATGGCGTAGGTCGGGGTGGTGATGCATTGGATGATCCAATTTATCATGTCAATGGGGAAGTTCATGGCAAGCAAGATATCAAGAACGAGTTCCCATCAGACTTTATCGAAAGCTTTTCTAAGGTCTATTTTGAGGGCACATCTAGGGCCTTTGCGATTAGTGTGGTATCCATGCAGGAGAGTTTGGGAGAGGAGAATGTTGTCAACTATTGATCTTCCCGGTATGAAGGCGGATTGGGAGGGGTCGATGAGGGTTGGGAGAGCTGGCTTGATGCGATTTGCAATGATCTTCGAGATGGTTTTGTAAATCACGTTGCAGCAGGCTATAGGTCTGAAGTCCGACGGATGAGAGGGGGAATCCGTTTTGGGGATGAGGGCTATTAGGGTTTTGTTCCAGTTGGGGTCCATTTTCCCTCTTGAGAAGAAGGATTTGACACCCTCGCAGACGTCATGGCCTACTATTGTCCAGCAGGTCTTGCAGAAGTCTGCGCTGAAACCGTCAGGGCCAGGTGCCTTGTCACTGTTAATCGCAAAAAGGGCTTGCTTAATTTCTTCATTTGAGATGGGCTTGATCATGTCCGAAATAAGACCTTGGGGTACAGAGGTTTTTATTAGATTTCGGATTCGATCCGGGCCAGGGTAATCGTTCGAATTAGGGGAGCCTAATTGGTTAAGGAAGAAATTGTTGAAAGTGGCGGTGATAGTGCGGGGGTTGGAGCTTATGGAACCGTCCTCTTTCGTGATGGAGAGAATCTTATTTCTGGCTCTGTGAGCTCTGATACTGTTATAGAAGAATTTGGAATTCTTGTCCCCGAGTTTGAGCCAGGTTTCTCTAGATATCTGCTTGAGGAAGGATTCCTCAGCTCGACTGTAGAAGATGTAGGAATCTGAAGCCGTTTTTTCAAGGGAAATTAAAGACTGGTTTGAGGGGGAGGTAATGAGGTTTTCTTGGGCTTGGACAAGGGAGTTTCTAGCTTTCTCAACACGGTCGCTAATATCACTAAATACGGTTTTGTTTAGGGATATTAGAGAGGGGACGAGCCTGGATAGCTTGGAGGCTAGATTTTCCATTGGGCTTTGATGGATAGGGGGGTTCTAATTGTTGAGGACCAAATCCTGGAAACTCGGATGGAGTTTCCACATGTTGAAGTATTTGAAGGGGCGGGGGGAAGACGAGTAAGGGGTGGAAAGGTGGATAATTATCGGGGTATGGTCAGAGGTGAGAGGGATGTCGTAGTGAGCAAAAGAGTTCGGGAATGAGTCGTCCCAATCGGCATTAATCAGAGCACGGTCGATTCTAGAGGATATAGGGTTAGACTCTTGTCTGTTGAACCAAGAGAATTGGAATCCTATGGAGCGGAGATCCTCGAGGTTACAGATTCTACAACAGTCATTGAAAGCTTCAATGGAGCTGTTCCATTGAGGGTCTTGGCTGGTTTTCTCCTGAGGGCTTCTAATGGCATTGAAATCCCCGAGAACTATCCAAGGGGAGGTGTCATTATTAAGGGATATGGATTGAAGCTTGCTCCAAAGAGGGAGCCGGTTCGCATGGTCATTAAAGTCATAAAAAGTCGTAGTATCTAAAATGGAAAGGCTGCAGACACTAGGGTTCCAAGCTATCCATATTCTTCCCGAGTGATGGGATTCATGGTTAGTGTGGTAGTGCCAGAAAGGCAGCAAGGTTCGCATTATGGCCTCAGTGTTAGGGACTTTAACCTTGGTTTCCAGGAGGCATATGATGTTTATGCTATTCTTAAAAACTAAGTGACGTACGTCTTTTTGACGCACAGGGTCGTTTAACCCTCTAACATTCCAACATGCAATTTTCATTTAAATTAAACAGGGTGGATATAAAGGAAAATTAATACATTTTGGGGTGTTCCCCATACATACTTGAGAAAGCAGCGTTATTGGCTGCTTTAGGTCTTGGGGAGGTGATCTCTGTTGAAGAAGGTTCGCCTTCTTCGTGTCCTATCTGGGCTGCTGCAGGGGTGTTGCTTGCGATGATAAAACTCTTGGTCCAGCTGTTCTGAATGGTCATTTGTCTTAATGTATCCGGTGTGGGGGTTTCGCTATTGCTTGAGTCTAAGAGAGTGATGTGCGGTGGGTTGATCATGGGTTCTTTTCCAGGTCGGTGAGTGTTGAAACCTGAAGTGTGAGCAAGGTCTGCGGTTATGTGGCAAGATGCGGCGGCGTGTCCAAAGGAAAAGCATCGGTTGCAGATCGTGGGGAGGCCTTGAAATTCCACTTGAATGACGTGGTCTTTGCCTAGGCAGCGGATGGTGATGGAGGAGGGGAAGTTTGAGGTGGCTTGCATGATGATACAGATCCGGGCATAGTTCAACCGGGTTCTGTCCGCTGTCTGACTGTCAACGTAAATGGGAGTTCCTAAATATCTTCCCAGGATGCCCAGCCCCTTTTCCGTCCATAGTTCGTGGGGCATGCCATGAAACTTGACCCAGAAAGGGATAGCTTTTAAGGCCTCTCTCGTCAAGGTTTCCATTGGCTCCCACCTCTTTAGGAAAACCGGGTGGCTGCTGAAAAACCAAGGGGATTTTTCCAGGACTTCCGTTGCATTGTCGGCTGTGGAAAATTTGAAAAAGTAGTGGCCGGATGGGGTAGGTTTACATTCTTGGAGGCCGTAGGTACTCCAAATTTGGTTAGCTAGGGTTTGGACGTAGGATACTGCTCTTTTCTTTGATAGGAAATAACCGGAGAGGCATTTTGCCCAGTCCTCTTTGTCGCCCGATATCGCGTCATCAGGGAAGACTAGGGTGCCGTGGTCTATGAGAACGTCTTCGGTTTTTTGGATCTTCATGGGAGATCGGGGGTCCGGTTGAGATACAATGTGGGCCCAGGATCTGGTCGGAGCTCCAGGATGGAGAATGTTTATCATCGAGGCTGATTCTGCGGCAAGTTGTGGGGAGATAGGGTTGCTGTTTCCATGAAAGTGTCGGAATGAACTGTTTTGCTTCCAAGGTCCGGCGAGGTCGGGGCGGATTCCTAGGGGGCGGTGGGCTTTTGAAGGTCTGGAGAAAGCATGGCCTTTGCTGTTTCGGCCTGGGTAGGATTCTGGGAATGACGAAAGAGATGGAATAGGGTTTAGTTTGGGTGTTTGGGATGGTGGATGGGCAGTAGTGTGGATAATGGTGGAAGTCTGATCCTGGTTTCTGGGGAAGGGACGCTAGGGTTTTACTTGCTTGGATGGCTTGTTGAAGAGTGAGAACGGTAGTGGAGAGTACACTGGTTTGAGGAGGTGGGGTGTTTATGTGAGGGTGTAGGGTTGACGGGTAGGCATTGTTAAACAAGTATTTGCTGGTTACGGTTGTGGTTTAGACAATCGAATGGGGAGGGGCTAGAGATAAGAAACTTGCTAGGGAGGGCTCGAGCATGCAGATAAGGCTTTGGTTTGCATGCATGGGGTTTTGCATGCATGAAGCCAGGGAAATAGGGTTAGAGAACGCAGGTGAAGCAGAGTTGTTTGTGAGGGGTGATGGTTGATTTGGTGGCTGGGTGGTTTGAGCTAAGGTTGGAGGGTTTGGTGGAGGGTTATGGGGAGAGGTGGAGGTCGACCAGACCAGCCCAGGGATGGAGGCCGACTCGCTTCCGTGGTGGCAAGGCTTCGAGAGGGATTCCGGTGAGACTATGGAAGGACGCGGGTTGTCTTCAAGGTCAGTGATGGCCTTGAGGAGTCTTTTGTTGCTGTCGAAGATGGCTCGAAGTTGCTGGTCCCTTGACGGCGACGGAGAGGGCCCTATTTCCGATGGGTCTTCTTCCTCAGAGCTTTCGATGGCTATGCCTTTGGTTCCCGGGGGGGAGAGTGACAGTGGGGAAGGAGCCCTGTCATGCATGTCTGAATCGATGGGTTGTTTGGCTAGTTGCTTGCGGTTGGGTAAGATCGGTGGGGGGGGGGATCCATGCACGGACAGAGGGAGTCCATGCATGCCAGCAGATTTCGGGGGAGAGATGGAAGAAGGAGACGATGATCGGGTCTCAAGAGACAATGAGGTGCTAGGGCTAGATGGTCTCGAGGAAGTGGCCGGAGGAGGTGGTGCTGGTTTTCGTTGAAACGAGGAGTGATCTTACGGTTTGGACGTCTGGAGGAGGAGCTTCTTCTTGTTTCCACCATTGTTGGTGAGCAAGGGGAGAGGTTGAGTGGTTGAGGGTGGCGGTTTTTTATGGAGTAAAGAGGCGGAGAGGGCACAAAGGTGATATGGAAGAGGGCGGCTTCAGGATTGCAAGAGGAGAGATAGAGTAGTTTGGAGAGGCGGTTTTTTGTGGAGGTGATAGGGAAAAGGGCAGTTTCGAATTTGCAAGAGGAGAGATAGAGCGGTTGAGAGTGGCGGTTTTTTATGGAGAAGAGAGGATGAGTGGGCGCTGAGTCGGTTTTAGATTTGCGTTTGAAATGGCAGGTGGTTTTTGTTAATGGTGGGTGGTTTAAGATTTGCAGAGAGAGATGTCGAGGGGTTGTGAAGATGGTGAAGTGAGTGGGGGAGAGGGGAGGCAGCGGTTTTAAGGGAGATGGTGAGAGGGTGGCAGGCGAAAGTTTTGAGGAAGATGGAGAGTGCTGGTAGTAGGGTTTTGCTTGCACGATATGCTAAGCTTTAATGAAGAGAGAGAAGAGGAGAGAGGAGAGTGAGACTTAAATGCATCTGTGCATGCTCTGCTCTCCCGATTGGCCAAGTGAAGAGAGAGACAAGGCCAGCAAAAGGAATTTGAAGCAAGGTCAGAAGGCGTGTGATTGGGTGTATTGGGTGTTTCGAGTAGATTTTTTCGAGGAGAGGCAGAGAGTGAGAGAGTGAGTTTACTCGGTAAAGGGGCCATGGACGGCGCTTCTTGATGGCTGGTGAAAAAGGTGCAGCGTTTCGCCTTCAAAGCTTCTACCTTGGGAGACTGAATAATGCCTGGATGGATAAAAGCCTGGTCGTTAAGCGTGGTGGTGGTCTCATAATGGTTTCCTAGGAGGCTGCGTAATAAAGGCGCTGCTTCTGACTTTAATGGAGAGATGGTGACCTCTATTAATGGCGATGGAAGAGGTGTGGAGAGAGCTTTTAATGCTCCAATACCCACGGATATGTAGAGAGTAAGTGTAGCCCCCCCATCCACAAGTACATTAACTTGTGTTGGGGAGTATGACGGATTGAAAGTGGAGATCAGATTGGTTTGAATGAAGTTTTGAAATTTGCAGGTTGTTTCTAGGGAGAGCTTCTCTCTCTAGAAACTAGCCGTTTTTTTGGATATTGACTTATATTTAATTTATTTCTTTTTTTACAATAGAGATATTTAAAAAATTAATTCATCATTATATAACATTGTAACATAACTTGAGAAGTACCTAGAGAATTTCCACAAAAATCTTTTTATGTAATAAATAAGGAATTTTTTCTTTGAAAAACTAACGAGAAATAAAATGAATATTTCGATAATTAAGGAGAGAGAAAGAGGGCATATTGCAAACTATAAAATTTGAAAAAAAAATATTGATTCATCTTGCAAATTGAGTTTTTTTATTCAATTTAATCTTAAGTATCTATTTGTGAGAGATTATGATTACTTCAATTTAATGGAAGATATTACACGATTACTATATTAACCGGTTGAACATAAGTGTAGTTAAATTAATCTTGATTGATTAATTAATTAATTACATATTAGATTGATTCTCACATTTATAAAGATTAAGTTGGTTGAATTCGAGAAGATCAATTTTAATCGATGGTTATTCAACTAATTTTTTTTCATTTTTTTATTTGAAAACAAACTCGAATTCAGTTATTTTTTAATGAAAATATTGAATATAACTAGATGAGACAAAAAAGAACAATTTTACTATGGTCTTTCCAATCTTATCATATTTAACGATTAATTTTTAGCGATAATTTAGACAATATATAATGATTATTTCAATAGTTTTTGAAATAGGTTAAAACCATTCAATTCTTTTTTTATTATCCTGTTTTTTAATTTAGTCTGTCCATTTTAAAATCATTTTTACAAATCTTTGAAGTTAGAAAAATTTATAAACTTAATTTTTAGATTTAACAAAAGTCTATAAATCTAGTTCATGGCGTTATCAAAATCTGTAAATTTAGCCTTTAACGAATATCTGACTTTGAGAATTTATAAATTTTGTCGGATCCAAAAACCTAGGACAATAATTTTTAAATTGACGGACTAAATAAAAAGAGGTGATTCGTTGGATAATATCCAACGAATCACCTCTTAAAACTAAATTATAACCATATATTTTATTTATTCAAACTTCAAAAAATTACTCAGTCTTTGAAATATAAAAAATTCTACAAGATTTTCTATACTACTAACAATTTATTTAATACCTTTCAATATTATTTTATTTTATCCTTCCACTCACCAATTTGATTTCCTATAAATCAACATTTGATTTGACTTTAATATTTTGTTAAAAAAAGTTAATACTTAATAAAAATAAAAATAACTTTGTTGATATTATACAAAGTTTAAATAATAGTATTCTTATATATTTAAATTATCTTATCATAATATGAGGTTATAAATAATTTTACAAACAGTTAACCATATAAAAAATTTAAAAATAAATTTACTAACAGAAAAAAATAAAATGCAACACAAGTATCATTCAAGGTAAACTCTGCAGGATCAGTAAGGGCCTAACCTATACTAATACAGCAAAATAAAATATTACCGACACAAATAAATTATAATACAACAACAAAAAAGCTAAATACGGTGAGGGACAGCTAGGTCGGGTTCTCGAAAACAACCGAATTTTACATATTTGTGAACTCATTTTGCTAAGCCACAGTATACATCATAATCTTCCTCTCTGGTGGACACACCCCTTTCATGCCACTTATACTACAGCTCTTCATCACCGTCTATATACAGGCCCTGTATACACGATTATGTATGTGTACGATATGGTAATACACGATCCAATTTGTATTTAATTGATTCGACTAACAGTTTGTTCAAAAACTAAATGAATTTTTCAAGAGGTTTAGTTTTTTATTTTATTAAAAAAAATTTAATGTTTTGATATAGTTTTTTATTAGGGTTCTAAATACTGTTTTTGTTGTAATAAAATACTGCAATGGTTTAACCCATGTAGCTTATTTTTGGTGAATTAAATACAATTATGTTCTAATTTATTATAGCATTGATCCATGACAAATGGTATCAATTCATGAATAATATTGAATTTGTCTATAATAGTTGTAGCAGAATACATAAAGACATAGAAATGAACAAAAATAAGGTGCATATGATGAAGAATTTTTTCATATTGAAGATGAGATGGTGCTTCAGTTGTAAAATAAATGAATGCGTTTAATAAAGTTTGTATCCCGTGTCATTCTGTATATCAAATTTAGTGATGGAATTTTCCATCTTAAATTCTTTTGGTTTTTTTATCCAATAGTTGGGAAGTTGTGAGAACTGTCGTAACCAATTCCATCAGTAAAGAGAAGATAAAGTATAATACTATACACTATCTGATTCCAATGAGAAGAAGTTCTAGATTAGTATTCGTCGAGTCAAGATGCATATTAACTAAGAAAAATCAGAACTGTGGAAGATCTAGTTCAAGAAAAAAGAAAAATAGGAATCGATCTAAAGGTCCACGTGCTCCGGCTGGATACTGAAATTTTGGCTAAATAGGCCACATATAGAGTTGTTACAAATAACATAATAAAAATAAGAATAACTGAAATTATTGTTACAGAAACCGTGCAGGATGCATTACTACTTATGGTTGAAAATCTCATGAAATCTTTGGTTATTGACTTATGAGCTTCTTGGCATACCATTTAAAATTGAGAACTCTTTGTCACCTATATTGTATGTAAGTTTGGAAATGTCTATTTAAGTGATAATTTATCACTTCATATAATAAGTATTTAATAGATTGACTTTAAGCAGAACAATTGATCGTTATAAAGAATCTATAAGGTTAGATATATTCCAAAGTTAAAGAGAAATTTGATTTCTATTGGGTAGCTTGATGTTGAAGGATATAGTGTTTATTTTGCTGGTGAAAAATAGTTGGTGGCTAGATGAGCTACGATAGTGTCTCATGGTTATAAAATGAATAACTTTTTATGTATACAAGTCTAAGAGATTTGTTTATTATTTGGCATAATAACAGTAAATACTTGTGAGGTTTATTTTCGTTTAAGGGTAATTTTGTCCAGAGTTTTGTGGTATTTTAAAGGGGTTTAATGTTTGGATAGAGTGTAGAGAGAGAATTGAGCTGCCTGGTTGTATTTAATTTTCATTACCCTCATTAAATGAAAGTGGTTGGGTATTTATACCCTTAATTATGGGCCACATGGGCTTTCCGGTTGACTTATGGATTCGGGTCGAGTTCAAAGACCCATTTAGTTTTAAGCAATTAGTTAATTAGCTTAGTCATGAAGTGATTAAGTTTTTAGTACATTAGTTCTGTCCGGACGGTTTAGTGGGTGGATGTTGTCCGAATTGCCCCTGTCCGATTCTTATAAAGAGTGACAATAAATTCCGGACTTATGAGTAGCCCCTGTTTTAGGTTTTGTTCGAAGGCCTTAGGCAAGACCTAAAAAATAGCTCAAGTGTAATTATAACTTTGTCCGGACATTTCGAAAATGTGTAACGACTTTATCCGGACAGACTGAAACCCTTAGAAGCTAAGTAGTTTCACCAGAGATCATAGGACACGTGTCGTTCTCTGATTCGCCACACCGGCCGTTTTTCTCCTAGAATGGCGCTCCCACTTGCTTCAAAAAGCAACTTCTTCATTTAATGCGAATGATATCAGCGCCGCCTTTAACCACTGCATCTACCCTTTCGAATCCTCCTAGGTATCGAAGCATCATCTTCTTGATTAGTATAAATCAGTTCACTTTTCACTATCTCTCAAACTCCAAAACTTTCATCTCTCAGAAAACCTTTCTTTTGGTGTGAGTTTATGTTCACAACAAGAAACGCTTTGGTAAAAGGTGGGTGGCTCAATTTGTCAGAGTTGGAAAAGGCTCAAAAGGTTGAACGAGAAAGGCGCATCACTGCAGGCCTCCCTGTTTCCCCTGTTAATAAACCAGAAACACCAAGCTCAGAGCCTGATTGGGGTTCTTCTTCAACTAAGAGTGCTAAAGCTAGGAGGTTGTTCGAGTCCAACCTTTCACCAATCGTTTCGGGCTCATCGGTCCAAGAGTCAGAGCCTGTTGTTGAACGAGGGTAGGTAGTCACAAGTTTCAAGAAACCTTCCCCATTTATTGCCATGGGGTCAGATGTTGATATCTCCCCGGAGAATTTGGTAGATAGACGAAAGGGTCGTCTGGTTAAAGGGCAGGCTGCTGGCACACAGCCTAAACCAAAATCCACGCCTTCGAAATCTGGGGCAAAAAGTAAAACCACAGGGTCAGAAGCACCCATCAAAACTTCCAAAGACAAGTTTTCCGGACTGGAGGAAACTAGCTCAAGTCTTCGAAAAGAGACCTCCGGGACCGAGCCCCAACCAGAATCTAGACCCCAAGAGGGAAAGGATGCTCAACAATCCGAAGGGCCTACTGAGCCAATCATCAGCCATTCTCTTCCTAAAACAGCTGACAACCCCTCCATGGTAATGGAGGATAGCATTGAAGAAGCCCCTTTCGAGACTGACGTCTCCGGGCAAACAAGTGAAACTGCCATGGCTAGGAAGAGCAAAGGCAAGGAAAAAGTATGTTTAAAGCACCCGGACCTGCCGGAGTGCCTTGTGGGAAAGGTGTGGCCTTGTTTTCACAAGGTAAATGTTAAATATTTGCTGGCTATACAGAAAATCAAGTACGCTTTCATTCACACAACTGAACTTGGCCGGATAAGGACAAAGTGGGGTATTCCAGAGAATGTCAAAGTAAGAATCCCAATCGATCCGGAGACGCCCATGGATTGTAAGCTCAACGAGATTGTCTTCTATACTGAGTTGTTCAAATGGGGACTAAGGTTTCCCTTGGACCCAGAAATAGTCAGATATTTCCATCTGACTAAGCTGTGCCCAAGCCAGCTAAGCCCCAATGAATGGTTCACCCTTATGGCATGTATCATGGCTTCAAGACTCTCTGGAATTCCTCTTCCGATAGAGCAATTTGCTGCCGTGGCAAGCCTCTGCAGAAATCATCTCATCCCTTTCTATCACTTCAACATGGGTGACAACTACAAGGTGGTGGATGACTTGCTTGAGTCAGATAAAGGCTGGAAGACTCAATTTCTGTTCGTCAGCGGTGCTTGGGAGAATGGGAAGAAAATTAAAGCTGGTGTCAACCCAAGCATGCTCACCAGCAAATGGCAAAGTGATGGTAATAATCTCACCAGATACTTCTACTTTTACTTAATTTTTTTTTCTAACTCTTTTTCCTTTCTCTTTTTGGTAGTATCGCCCAAGGATTTCAATGATTACCTAGAGGTCAGGTAGACTACTTGTGCCAAGCTGAATGTTTGGGCAGCTGAAAAATGGGCAAACCGCTTCCACGATTGCTTTACCGGAGGAAACTTAGCTAGATCCTATATGTGGAATACAACGGACTGGAGGGATCTGTCTTGGGAGTAATTAACTACTCCACCCCCTCCGGGAGTGATCCTCCGGAAGACAGAGGGAAAAGATGGAAAATTGGTCTTGCCGGGCAAAGCTAAAGCCCCAAGCAAGATGAAGGGAAAAAAGGCCAAGGCCGGGCGAGGTGTGGCAGAGGCCAATCCGACTGAGGTGGAAGAAGCTATTCCAACAAATCCCGAGGGACAAGGTCAAGGGAAAATCGATGATGCCTTACTACAGGTGGTGGAACACGAGAGCACCAAGGAAGCTGTTGGGCCTTCAAAACCTCAAAAGGTCCTTAAAAATGACAAAAAACGAGGAGCAGAAGGTGGAGGCCGGGATGCCAAGATAAAGAAAACTTCCAAAGGAGATGAGGTTTCTCTCCGGGATCCGGAGCCACTACCTCCCGTTGACCCTACTGATCCTACGAGAGCAGAAGAGATCTGTGGTGACTTTCGAACCAAAGAGGTCGGAGAAGGGGATATCAGTATTGATGGTATCAACATCACCGAGCTTGAGGGGGTTGGTCTCTATTTTGAAGGCCTCCCCAAAGATGATTTTGCTGGGCCCTACCACCCTCCAAGTTCTTCGAACACCGTTACATTCAACGGAAAGTCTTTTTCTGTCTCGAGCGAAAGGAATTTCATTGCTCATTCCATTCCGAGCAATGTCCAACCAATGCTTATTTTGGAAAAGCAAGTACGCAATCAGTCAGCCATCATCAACACCCTCAATTCTGACAAAGAGAAACTGTCTAACGATCTTCATCATCAACACCCTCAATTCTGACAAAGAGAAACTGTCTAACGATCTTCTTAGTGCCAACCAAAATACTGAGGCATTGAGGAAAGAGAATGAGGAGTTGAAGAAACGTCAGGAGGACTTGGCCAACAGGTTAGTCACTTCGGAAGGAGTTGTCAAAGAACTCCAACTAAAACAATATGTCCTGGAAAGAGACCTCCGGTCATCAAAAGAAGAGGTGAAGGCCAAAGATAGCACCATTCAGGCCTTAACTAATGACAAGGTCTCTCTTGAGAATAGTGTGTCCAAGGCTGAGCAAGAAAAGGCTGACTTGTTGAGGGAGCAGGAGAAAACAATCCAGGCTAGGATGGATGCTTACACCAATGAGGTGATAGATTCGCAGGAGGCAAGGTACGCTGAGGTTAGGTCAGATATGGTTCTATTATTTCATGAAAAATTCCTCACCATACCATGTTTGTTGGTGATAAGTACAACTACTCCAGTGAGGACACCAGTGATGAAGAAGAAGAAATCGGGGAGAGTCCGGATGATGACCCAAAGGAGAAAAAGCCAAGTGAGGCTGAGCCATCTTCAAAGACTCAGTCTTAAAGTATCAATTATCATTTTAATTATGTTGTGATTGAACCAAAGTCCTTGGATGGCCAAGGCATTTTTTGTAACCGTGTCCGGTCCTTTTCCGGATAAACCTTTCTTGTTTTGAAAATTCAAAGTCCTTGGATGGCCAAGGAATTTCGTATGTTTTAATGAGTAGTTTTATTTTGCATAACTCCTGCATCGTTTCATGATTTTACTTTTGGTGGCTAATGTTTAAACAACCCTTAGTTATTTTACAAGTATTTTAAAGTAAAGTGAAAGTGTTTAAATTCTCCGATAACCAATGTTTAAGCAGTCACCACTCCTACCAATTTAATCCGGTCTGCTATTGATAAAAAAATTCAGAGAAATCTTTTAATTGAAACACTCTGAATCTTTTAAGAAGGCATCAAATTTTATATAAAAGAAAACCCAGAAACCTCATTAAAACCTCCCCGCGCCACCATGGTAGGAAAGAGTATGCCCCTATATATTTACATGAACTGTTAAGCAAGTAAATATTTACATACTTTATATTCCAAGTACAACCGGAGGTGTTCAATGTTCCAGGGGTGATTCAAAATCCTTCCATCTTTGTCTTGGAGCCGATATGTCCCAGGTTTAAGCTTTTCAATGACCACATAGGCTCCTTCCCAAGTTGGAGCCAACTTACCGAACTGCTTCTCTTTAGTATGTAGGAAAACATTTCTCAACATCTTATCCCGTGGCTGAAAATCCCTTCGAGTAAAAGGTATTGGCTCAGAAATTGACTCTAAAGGGATGACTGGGATATGAATTTCATTGCTATACCTCTGTCATGGGTCACACTTTCTTACCAAATCCCTAGCATCTTGCATTATGGAGGGCCAATAGTACCCAGCTAACAAAACTCTTCTTGTTAGAGCCCTGAATCCACGGTGAGCTGATCCTTCACCATCATGTAACTCGGAGAGCACTATTTGAGACTCGTCGACCCCCAAACATCGTAAGAGGGGTTTACTATAAGACTTCTTATAAAGAATATCTCTTAGGATGACAAAACCACGAGCCTTGTACTTTACTTTTCTTGCTATTGATTTTTCCAGAGGCAGGATGCCATCTGAGAGATATTGAAGGAGAGGAAATCTCCAATCTTGAGGCTGTTTTATCTGTATATTGAAACTTTATTCTTCCTTATTCGGATTAACTTGAATGGGTGGGCACTCTAGCACATGAATCCGAGGGTATGACTCAGTATATGCTATGGTTGCCAAGGAGTCTGCCACTATATTTTCTGTTCGGGGTATGTGCTCATAAATGATGCTCTTGAAATTAAGTGCCACTTCTTTAAGAAGAAGTAAGTATTTAACCAGCTGCTCCTTTTTGTCTTCGGATTGACCTTGTGCATGATGGATAAGAAGCTGAGAATCGCTCATCAACTTGACCCTTTTGGCTCTACAAATAAGAGCTAATTTCAAACCAGCTATAGCACCTTCATATTCAGACTCATTATTAGATGCCCTGAAAGCAAAACATATAGCTTGGTACAATCAGTCACCGTACGGAGCGGTCAAATATACCCCAGCACCACATCCCATGGTACTTGATCCGCCATCAGTCCGGATGACCCAGACGTTTTTGTCTTTCACATCAGTTGTTTGCTTAGTATCCCTATCTGAGTGAAATTCAACTAAGAAATCTGCCACCGCTTGGGCTTTGATTGCTGTCCGAGGGGCAAAATCAATTTCGAAGTTTCCCAATTCCACTGACCACTTAGTCATTCTACTTGAAATGTCGGCCTTTTGGAGAACGTTTTTTAAGGGAAAAGATGTCCGGACAATAATGGGATGAGCCTGAAAATAAGGTCCCATCTTCCTCGCAGCAATCACCAGGGCTAGTGCTAATTTCTCAAGCTTCAAATAGTGCTTTTCTGCATCAATCAAACTCTTGCTAATGTAATACACCGAACGGGGACAATTATCTACCTCCCTTACCAATACTGCACTTATGGCACAACTAGAGACTGCCAAGTATAAGAAAAGAGTCTCTCTGTCAACGGGTTTAAACAAAGTCTTGGGGCAGGACAAATGCTTTTTGATTTCATCGAAGGCCTCATCACACTGTGAGGACCAATCAAAATCCTTTGCACCTTTCAAAGTTTGAAAAAACGGGGCACACCTATCGGAAGACCTTGAAATGAATTGATTTAATCCAGCCAACCTCCCAGTCAATCGTTGTACTTCCTTAACATTCCAAGGAGGCTCCATTTGCAGTAAAGCATTAAGCTGGTCCGGATCAGGCTGTATCCCTTGCTCACTTATTACATACCCCAGGAATTTCCCAAACTGCACTCCAAACACACAATTTTCTGGGTTTAATTTCAAATTTACGTTCACTAAGTTAGCAAAAGTTTCTTAGAGATCTGCCAAGTGTAGTTTTTCGTCCACACTTTTCACCATCATGTCGTCGATGTAAACTTCCATGTTTCTTCCAATTTGATCAGCAAAAGCCTTGTTTACCAACCTCCGATAAGTAGCCCCAGCATTTTTTAATCCAAATGGCATCACCTTGTAACAATGAAGGCCCATATCAGTAACAAACGTAGTATGTTCCTGATCCTTTGGATCCACTTGAATCTGATTATACCCGGAGAAGGCATCCATAAAAGATAGCAGCTTGTTTCCAGATGTGGAATCCACCAACTGATCAACCGGAGGGACTGGGTATAAATCCTTTGGGCAAGCTCTGTTGAGATCTGTAAAATCGATACACATACGCCACTTGCCATTTTTCTTTTTCACCAATACCGGATTGGCTATCCATAAAGGGTACTGAGACTCCTTTATGTGCCCCATTTTAGTAAGCCGGTCGACCTCTTGAACTATGACATCAACCTTTTCCTTAGAAAAAGCTCTTCTTTTTTGTATCACAGGTGTTATGTCCCTTCAGATGGACAGTTGGTGTGATATAATATCTGCTGGTACTCCGATAACATCAGCATTGCACCAAGCAAAAACATGCTGATGGTCCTTCAGGAACTTTAACATTTTACCCTTTCAATTCTGATGTCATCTTGGACCCTATCTTGACATTTTTTCCCTCAGCCAAAGAATGTGTTTCAACTTCTTCAATCAGTATTAAAACTCCAGGGGTCTCTCTGGGGTCATCAATTTCACCCTCTCTCTCAGAAAGCCCCTCAAATTGATATTCTGCGTTGATCCGAAATGCCCCCAACGTCTGAGGAGCCAGTGCTGTTGCATAACACTCTCTTGCTACCTTTTGGCTGCTCCGAACAACTCCCACTTGTCCTTGCACATCATATTTCAAACATTGGTGGACTGTTGAGGCCACTGCATGCATCCTAGAGAGCAAAGACCTCCCCAGAATAGCATTATAACAAGTGGGACAATCCACCACGACGAACAGTATTTTAACCATCTTTTTAAAAGGGCCTTTGCCCAATAAAACCTCCTCCTCGAATTCTCTGATCACGTCAGCTGAGCTTCCTGTGAAACCCACAATCGACCTATTCGAGCGCTGAATTACTACTGGGTTATTCATTTTTTTGCACGAAGTTAAAAAGATAATATTGGCTGAACTTCCGGTGTCCACCAAAATTTGTTTTATGTCATTGCCCCCGATGGATGCTCCTATGACAACAACATCTTCATGAGGACAAGCTATATCCCTCAAGTCATCCTCATCGAAAACAATGAAGGGAAATAGAATCTGCGATTGATAGGAAGTCATGCCTCCTTCCAGTTGGGTAGCTAAAGTATGAACGTGCCTCTTTATCGAAGAAGTAGTTGGTGCTGTCATGGTGTCTCCTCCGAAAATTGTGAGTGATTTAAAAAAGTTAATAAGCCCGGACACCGTCTTGCAACGTTCCAGAATAACGCCCACTCTATTCCGGGTCGGATCAGGTTCCAAGTATTTTGACTCTACATCGAACCTCTCGACTATCACCATAGCCCCTTCCGGAGCCGATGTGCCTGCATTGTTTGGACCAGTTCGATGAGCGTTATCAGGCCTATTTCCACCTCTTCTTTTAACATATGCTCCCAACTTTCCTCTCTCAATAAAATTCTGGACTTCTTGCTTCAAAGAAAGACAATCCTCAGTGGTATAGCCAGTATCATTATGATACTGACAGAAACAATTGTTACGGCTCTCCCTAGGAGATTGTAACGCATCCGCTCTTCTATAGTGTACTTCGTCTTTTGTTTTGTCATAAATTGTGGCTACGTTTTCTTTCAACTCAGTAAACCACTCCGGTTGAACCCAAGGACCTTTTTTATTTCTAGATTGTCTACTATGGGCTGGTGCAGCTAGCTGAGACTAAGCTTTGGCTCTGTTATGACTCTGCCCGACCTCTCGAGCCTTGTTCCCGGACTGGTTTTGGTTTGGATTCGGTGCAGCTGGAGCAGACCTCACCTTCCTGTGCACCCTAGTTTTCTTTGTTTCATCTACATTAATCTGCTTTCCGACCTGATTCAGCAAACCTCCCCATGTCATGGCCTTTTTTCTGGTTACTGAATCAGCCAGGTTTCCAGGGTTTAAGCCCTGCCTCAGAGAAGCTATTGCTACTTGTTCAAAGCAATCAGCCAACCCATTCTTGGTGTTCACAAAGCGACTTATGTATTCTTTTAGAGATTAGTTTGGTTCTTGGGCACAATGGATAATTGTGTCTCAATTGCCCTTTACCTCTTTGCTTCCAACAAACTGTCTTCGAAAAGCCACCCAAAAAGTATCGAAATTTCTGATGCAGCCTTGTGGCAAACTGTTGTACCACTTCAGGGCACTCCCCGTAAATGATTGGGAGAATGCTCTACAAAGAAACTTGTCATCATCATCAAAATTCATCATGAAATTTTTGAACTGTTCCAAGTGGTTATCAGGGTCTTTACTGCCATCGTAGTTTTCCATTTTTGTACTGTCAAACCTCTTAGGAAGGTTTCCGGACAGGATCTTGGAGGATAATCGAGATATTCTCCAATTTCGGCCACGACTGAAAATGGTATCCTCATTTGGAGTTGCAAAGATACCTGGCTCATTATGGAAGGAAAAAGGATCCATCACCATCCGATCTACGTGTCTCCGGCTATGAGACGATCCTTTGCCTATATGCCTCTTTAAATTTCCATGCCTATCCCTTTTTCTTGAGTACTTTTTGACTAACTTTTGTTTCTTTTTCGAACGGCCTTCATCACTGCTGGATGACAGGGATTATTCGACTCCATCTTCGCCTGAGGAGCTGCTGGAAGATTCTGAGTCTGAATCAGAGCTCTCCACCGGTTTAGACCGGTGAGACTTTTTTGAGCTAGCATGAGTCTTTTTCGTGCTCACATGGGTTTTTGATGGCTCATGCTCCCTTGGATTGTCAGTATGATGAGCTAATGACGTTTTAGACTTCTTTTTTGTGCCCATCTCTGCCCTCTAGGCAGCCCTCAGAGCTTCTATTTCAACTTTTAACCTATCTCGCTCCTCAATGGTATATTCATCATTTTCTTCCACCACTTCGGCTAAAGCTGGTGGTACTTCCTGCATGTCCGGATTCATCTGAACTGGTTTTTCCTGATGGTTTTGAATGCTAGATTTAGGCACCTTCGTTCTCCCACTGTGGTCGCCAATTTGGTGAGGTTTATTTTCGTTTGAGGGTAATTGTATCCATAGTTTTGCGGTATTTTAAAGGTATTTAATGTTTGGATAGAGTGCAGAGGGAGAATTGAGCTGCCTGGTTGTATTTAATTTTTATTACCCTCAGTAAATGAAAGTGGTTGGGTATTTATACCCTTAATTATGGGCCACATGGGCTTTCGAGTTGACTTATGGATTCGGGTCGAGTTCAAAGACCCATTTAATTTTAAGCAGGTAGTTGATTAGCTTAGTCATGAAGTGGGTGGATGTTGTCCGAATTGCCCCTGACCGCTTCTCATAAAGAGTGACAACGAATTCCGGACTCATCAAATACTATTAAAGTTGTTGACTCTAGTGTGTACTCTATGACACCAAAGTTTTGAGCATACAAGTGAGAAGGTATGCAAGTACTTTAATCAAACTAGAAACTACCTGAATTGAAGATAACTAGTGTTAGTATTTGTGAGAGGACCATTCCACGAACATCAAAATAGAATGGTTTGTCTTAGCCCATGAATTGTATCCTAAATGTATGTGTTAGAAGTATGAGGTTGCATACTGGGTTTGCCAATTTGTTCTGGGATTATGTAATCAGTAGTCTAACTTATATGATCAACAGAGGACCATTACTTATGTTGCATTCAAATTTCTAGATGAATGTTGTATCTTAGAGTACATCAAAATAGGATGGTGTATCTTAATGCATGAATTGCACCGTAAATGTACGTGTTAGAAGTATGAGGTTGCATACTGGGTTGCCAAATGATCATTGGGTTGATGCAATCAACGATCTAAATTATATAATTAATAGAGGATCATCACTTATATTGCATTTCAATTGCTAGAGGAAGTATGGAATGGTAATGAGGGATTTTTTTTGAAACTATTTGGTTGTTTGTCATATATACATATAGATGTTTAATGCTATAAACATACTTGATTCCAAATCCAAGAAATGTCTCTTTATTCGCTACTAAGACAGATTTTTTTGTTATAATTTTTTATGAAGAAAATTGAAACATTATAAGAAACATGAATGTCACCTTCAATGAGAAGGTTATGTACAAGAAAAAATAAAATTCAACTGAAAAACCAAAGGCACGAGAGGTAAATAATTATGCTTGTATTTATTTGAATAAGTTTTCAAAAATCAAAGTGCAAGGCAATATTATCTAGGACCAAGGTATGGTAGTTTAGCTTTTCAAAGCCTTAATATTCTCGATCCTACTCTTAGTAGAAGTAGTAGGGTACCCAAGGTAATGGATCTTTAATCACCTTTTATTCATTACATCCTCTTGTCAAATAGAGGTAAACACGAAAATTATGTTAAAGCTTTGAAAATTAAGAATTTGAGCAATTGGAAGTTAATTCTGAGAGATTAGATGAGAATTTTTCTCAAGAATCAAACTTAAGAGATAATGAAGCTAACATAAATGATGAAGGATTTTCATAACACATGAGGGTACATAGAAAAAAAGAGAGCATAATAAAAGTACATATTAAAAGATTAACCTTGTTGTGAAGGGTTTTCGGTAAAAGGAAAATGTATAGTACACTTGTATTTTCTTTTATAGATGCTAAGTTGAATACAATCACATTGGTTTTGAGAATAATGGGTGCACAATATTTATACCTTGAGCAACAATTGGATGTGAAGGCTGCATTCTTTCACGATGATCTAAAGGAATATATTTATATGGTGTAATCATAGAATTTCACAAGAAATAGAAGGAAGAATCTAGTTTCAAATTCAAGATAATTTTATACGGTTTGAAATATGCTCCGAAGGAATGGTATATAAAATTTGAAAGTTTTATGGATACCACCAGTTTTACTAACTACGAATCAGATCATTTTTTATGTATAAAGAGGTATGAAAACACCCTTATTATTTTATTACTATATATATATATGAAATGCTTATTATAGGGTTCAAGAATGATAAAATAAATACTCTCAATAAGAAAAATATCAAAGGAGTTTGCAATTAATGATTTGGGACCTATAAAGAAGTTTTTTTATACGAGGATAACGAGAGATAACGATTATTAAGAGGTTTGACATGGAGAGTGTCAAACCAGTGGGCACGCTTTTGGGTAGCCACTTTAAGTTAACCGAATACGATTAATCTAATACAATATAATATGAGGCATGTATGAAAATATTCGTGATACATTGACGACTATGAGCTTTATCTATGTCATGGAGACCAGATACTGCATATTCAATGGGAGATGTGATGAGGTAGATGATTAATCTAGGAAAACAACATTAGAAATCAGTGAAGTGGCTACTTTAGTATTTAAAAGGTACTACACATATATCACGTTGCTTCATAGGTTTGTATGAATTTGCAGGGTTATGTTGATTGTGATTTGAATGAATATATTAATAATTGAAATAATACTAATAGTTATGTATAGTTTGTGTGGTATTGTTATGAATTGGAGTTATAATTTGTAAAAAATAGTAGCCTTATATACTAGTGAGTGTGGATATATTGTTCTAAATGAGATGTGCAATAAGAGGATATGGTAAAATGTGTATTGGTGAACTAGCTATGTACTTTAGGTTTTTAACAAATCATAAGGTCGATACAAAAGTTTATTTCATAACCAAGCAGGTAGATATTAAATATAATTTCATTCAGGATTTAGTAGAAGATGGTTAGTTAAGACTTGAGAAGATTGATGGAGCAAGCAATCCATAAAAAATGTTGACAGAACATGTGACATTTAAGAAACTTGTTGCGGTGACTGGTGTGTCAAAAATTTGCTCATATGAGAATTGTGGTGACTGGTGTGTTAGGGATATAAGGCTCAACCCCGTTAGCCCTTTATTATATCGATAAATAACATCCTATACACTATGTAATAGACAAACTTTCTAAATAATACAAAAACTCTATCCACTTCTAAGTGACTTCTTCTTCTCTCTTTTTTCTCTTTTATTTTTTATTTAACATGGTACCATAGCCTGAAGTATTCTGATCGGGGAAGCGTAACGATCCCCCTGTTTTGTGGATCTATCATGTATTCGATTTCGTGTCAATATTGAATTTTGGTTTGGAATTAGATTTATACGGAAATTTTCGATCTATTCGACAATTTTGGATCGTGTACTGGTATTGATGTTAACAGAGCATGTTGAAATCGATATATGGTTGTATTATTCTTTTGATTTGGGAGGAAATAATCTACCGAGTTATTTGAGTTATTATTCGATAAAGGTATAATCTAGTGAGGTATTTGGAATTTTGTAATAGATTTATGGTGAAGTTGCAAGTGATTGATTGTTGAAATTGCATTAGTACTGTGAATTAGAGGTGACAATGTTGGTCTGAACCGTCCCAAACCGTCCCGACCCGGCTTAATCTCTTCGGGCTTTGTCCAGTCCGAATATTTAACGGGGTCGGGTACAGATATACGAATTATGACCCGTAGGCGGATCGTGTCGAGTATGGATTTTTAATTTATCCAACCCGACCCGGCCCGCAAATATAAACTATATAAAAAAATAAAATTATATTAAAAAATTATTTTAAATTTGTAAAAGTGTAACTAAAATATATACTCACTAATTACTAAAAGACTGACATTTATATATTTTCCAATAATATATCGTCTTTGAGTAATTATTATTTTATTTTTAGAGTCAATAACATATTTATTAATTATATTCTCTTTCCATAAAGTAATTCCATAAATTTTAAATATATTTCTCAAGATCTTTGCCTATATATACTTCCGATCTTAATTTATAACTTTTCAAGTTATTTGGATTTTTTTCTCTTCTAATATTGTGTTTTAGATACGTTCGTTTAAAAATTTATGTCTTAAACTTTTGTTTTAAATTAAAAACAAAATATAAGTTGGTTTAAAATTTTATGTCTTAAACTTTGGTTTTAAAGTAAAAATAAAGTCTAATTTGAGATTGAGATCGGATCGGTTTTGCCAACCCGAATAGTAAAGATAATATTTACGGGACGGGCCGGACTGACCCGCGGACATATACAAGACGGGTTCGGGTTCGAAAATATTAAAACCACTGCGGGTCGGGCCGGGTTTAATGGATGAAATGGTAATGAATTAATTAGTGAAATTGCATTCCTAACTAATGACAGAAAATTAATTGGTGAAATTGTAAGTAATTAATTGGTGAAATTGCAAATAATTAATTATCAAACTGAAATTGCATCATGGAATTAATTGAGGAAATTGCATCAATGAATTAATTGGTGAAATTGCAAAGAATTAATTGCAATTAGCAATGATAATATTTTGTACAATAATCGGGCCATGAAATCATTAGAAAAGATACAGTCTTCGGTTTTCGGATCCGTTGTGTGCAATCCAAATGAAACAGTCTGATCGAAAGGAAAACGATGTCTGTTGTTTCTGAATTTTGGAGAGCATGTTCGGGACATACAATACTTTAATATGACCAATTAGATTATGATTCAGCACTACGGTTTGGAAGAAATCGAAACAGTGCAATAGTTTTGTTGGGAAAACCGTGAATTCAATTTGTTACTTATTTTGATTTTGATTGAAAATTTGAAATTGTATTTTGTTTGGTGTTTGAACTTGGATTTTGATTTGATTGAGTATTCGATTTGATGTTTCTAGACCACTGGGATTTTGAATCTAGACTACTTTTGATTTTAGATTTGGAGTTTGATTATGATTTTTCCGATTTGGATTTGGCATCTCTTGATTATTTGATTTTGTTCAATTAGAGATTGTAGATCTTATTAAGAATATGGTAGAAAAAGATAATTTTATACAATCTACTAGCAATAAACTGAATACAAAGAACTTTGTTATGTCTATATCTGCATACCATTCGGGTATGTCCTCTTCTTCCACTTCATGTATTCATTCATCATTGTGGATTTTGGAATCGGGTTTGTCTCATCATATGTCACCTCACATGTCGAACTTTGTTTCATTGTCTCATATTTCACCCATATCTGTTTTTTCTGCTAGTGCTACACCGACGTCAGTAGAGGGTATTAGTTGTATTTTTACCCTCATATATCGCTATCCTATGTTTACTACATTCCCACTTTTGCTTTGAATCTTCAGTTAGCCAATTGTGTAAATCTGGTTATTGTGTCTTGTTTTCTGATCTTGTTTGTGCTATACAAAATCAACAGACTCATAAAGTGATTGGGAGAGGTCGTAAAATATGAGAACTTTATATTTTAGAGAAACTCGAAGTATCAGATGTGGATGTCTATGGTGTTGATAGTGGAAAAACATACTTGACTGATATTGTTGCCTCTGGTGTTGATTTGTCTTTGTTTCGTTTAAATCATTAATCGTCTGAGTTTTATCTTTAGCATTCTCGTATGTGAGATGTATCTGCATCGTGTTTAATTTTTTTTTAGTCTCTACATGTGCTTTAGGTTAGTTAAATACTTATAATATCTCCGATTATAGTGGTTGTAAACTTGTAAACTTTTCGGGGTACCAGTTTAATGAAAGTGTTACTTCTTTTATTGACATGTTTCATATTATTCATTCTGATGTCTGGGGTCCATATCATGTCTCCACAAAGGGTGGTTCGTCATACTAGATTTCTTTCATCGATGATTATACTCGATATATTTGGGTTTACCTTATGAAACGGAGATCGGATCTCATTGGAATTTAATGATAGTTTCGACACTTATTAAGACTCAACGTTCTGTTGTAATAAAATGCTTCAGGTGTGACTTAGGGGGTGAATATACATCCAATAATTTTACTCAGTTACTTGCATCTGATGGTACCATACATCAGTCTTCTTGCACTGACACCCCTAAATAACCATGATTTAGTATTAGGGGTGGCAATTCGGGTGGTGTCCGGCCCGACCCGACCGGTTTTTGTCCGGCTCGAACTTAGAACGGGCCGGGTTCGGGTTCATAAAATATAACCCGCAACCGGGCCGGGCCGGGTTCGGGTTTCAAATTTGTCCGGCCCGTTCCGGCCCGAAAATCATAAAATATATATAAAAAATATTTCTATATATAATAAAAATAATATTTTTAAAAAATAAATTAATATATTTAAAATAAATTTAAAAATATAAAAAATATTAAAATTAATATCCGCGGGTTGACTGGCGGACATTAACGGACGAGCTCGGGTTTGAAAATATGAGCCCGGGAGCGGGTCGGGCCGGGTTCAGACTCAAGTATAAAAAAAGCAGGCTCAAGCGGGCCGGCCCGAACCCGACCTGCGGACGGCCCATTGTCATCCCTACTTAGTATATCAAAATTCACTTATCGAAATTCTTACCCACCAAATCGAGCCCCAATATATCAAAAGGTACCGCTTGAGATATACTTTACATGGGAACTGTAAGAATGTGAATTGCATCTCCAAACCTTTGGCGCTAATCACATTTAGTAACCAAATCCTTAGTGTTAGTCATGATGGCAGGGCAATAATACCAAGCTAGCAAAATCATTCTGGTCAAAGCTTTATAACCACAGTGAGTCGCCCCCTCCCCATCATATAATTCAGACAAGATGGCTCGGGTTCAGAAGGATCAGTTGAAGACTAACCAGGAATCAATGGATGGAATTACGACTGAGAAACAAGCTTTAGAGAAGACCAAATGAGACTTGGAAGAAGAGATTAAAACTTTGAAGGCCAACTCGACTCAATAAGCTGAAGACGCATTGAAAGCTTATGATGATGCCACTATAGACAAGTTAAATGCTCGATATGCTACGATTAAGTCAAATATGCTGTAATTGTTTCATAAAAAATATCAGGATGTAAAGTTTAGATCTTTGTGGGGTTTTTATTCTGAAAAGTTTGTACCGCCAGAAATTTCCTTAGCTGATGAGATGGCTGTTTTGGAAGAGTCATCGGATGACAGTTCTGAAGGAGAAGACGAAGTGGGATCTAAAAGAGGGAGCTCTGATGAGAAAACTAAGAAATCCAAAAACGTTGATCCTAAGGGGTAAGAACTCTTCATTGTCAAAGTCCTTGGAAGACCAAGGAATTTTGTAAGTTCAACTCGGATAAACCTTTAAAAGTCCTTAGAATGCCAAAGCATTTTGTATGTTCAACTCGGATAAATCTTTAATAGTCCTTGGAAGGCCAAGGTATTTTGTATGATAGTATTAGATACTCCGTTTACGTATAACTAATATTTTTATCGAATTCTTTCCAATTTTCAACCCATAGTCAAATCACAAATCTGATACAATGTTTTCGATGGTACGACCAATTTATGAATAAAATATTAATAGTAACGACGGTACAATGGCTTCACCAGATTTGTAAAAATACCACTCAAAAGTAACTTATTTGTATATCTCATTCTAAGGTAAATGGTTATTCGAAGGTAATCCATTTGAAGGCACGACAAACCAATCAAAGGTAATCCATTTGAAGGAATAAACAACATATAAGTAATTCATTCAAAGATAATCCATTCGAAGGTGGATGGACTTGATAAATCATCTAATTTAAAGGCAAAAAACGATATATCGATAAACCGGGTACCTCATTAAAACCTCCCCAAGCCACAAGGGTAAGAAATAGTATACCCTCATCGAAATATTTACATTTAAGTAAATATTTACAATTTTTACTCCAAGTACATTCTTAGATGTTCTACGTTCCAAGGATGCCTTCACGAAATGCCTTCTTGATCAACCAAACGGTAAGTCCCATATTTAACTTTTTCAACAGCTGTGTATGGACCCTCCCAATTTGGAGCTAACCTTCCCAATTTATTATCCTTAGTGTGCAGAATTACTTTCCTCAATACTTTATCTATGATCCCAAATTCTCTACTTCGAACTTAAGAAACATATATGTTTCTTATCAACCCCTCGTAATGAACCATTCTTAAATGTGCCTTGATTCTTTTTTCGTAAATAAATCAAGTTGAGTTTGTACAACTATCTCATAATCTTATTCAGAGTAAATTTGAATCCTGAAGGAGGGAAAAGTGGACTTTATTGGGGTAATAGCATCCATACCATATACTAAAGCAAAATGAGACTATTGAGTGGCCGTAAAGGGAGTTGCTCTATAGGCCTATTAATTCCTTTAAATAGTTTGGCCACTTACATGGGGCTTCCTCCATATTCGTTTTTAGACCTTTTAAAATGGTTTGATTAACTACATCGACTTGGTCGTTGGCTTGGGGGTGAACATGTGAAGAGAAATAATGCCAAATTCCTCTCGAAGTACAAAAATCTTCCATTTCTTGATTATCAAATTGAGGATCGTTGTGTGTTGTGATGCATCCAGGTATCACAAAACGACAACCTATGTTATCCAAAATGAACTTTATAACAGCTTTCAAAGTAGTTCCAGAGAGGGGCACCGCTTTTACCCATAGCGTGTAATCTACAACCATAATATCTGTTCGACGTCCTCCAGAGGCCATGCGTAAAGGTCCCACAAAATCGAGCCCCCATCTATCGAAAGGTACCGCTTCAGATATGCTTTCCATGGGAGCCGTATGAATGTGAATTGCATCTATAAACCTTTGGCACATATCACATGTATAAACCAAATCCGTAACTTCAGTCATGATGGTAGGCCAATAATACCTAGGTAGCAAAAACCTTATAGTCAAAGATTTATAACCATAGTGAGCTGCCCCCTCCCCATCATATAATTTGGACAAGATGACTTGGGATTCAACTGGTCCAATACATCAGAGAAAAGATGTGCTAAAGGATTTTTTATAAAATACTTCTCCCAGTACTATGAACCCATGTTCCCTAAAACTCAATTTTCTATAGATCTTTTTATTTTCAGGAAGAATTCGATTGGTAATAAAGGCTTGAATTTCATAACGCCAATCCGAATTCGAACTGATCGAGATTTGGAAATTTTCTTCCGTACTTTTTTCATCTTTCGAAGAAGTCACTGCTATAGAGGGGAATTCTTGCATCAAAATCCATGGATAGGCTTCAGCATAGGCAATGGTTGGCAAAGAATCAACCATCAAATTGACTGCTCTGGGTACGTGCTTATACGTTACTTTTATAAGTATTTTACTAACTATTATTTTCTAGTCTCACATAGACCTTGGGTTTGGCGAACCAGCACTTATGAATCACTTAATAATCAGATTGTTTCTGCTCCACAAACTTGGGAAAGCCTTAGACCAGTGATAGTTACTTCGTATTCAGCCTCATTATCAAGGCTTGGAACCTGAACCGAATTGTTTGGTACATGGAATCTCCAAATAGACAAGTTAGGCACACTCCAACATCACATCCCATTATACAGGATTCTCTATCGATTCAAACTATCCACTTTTTCTCTTTCTCTTGTGAATTAGTGTGATCTTCCGAAGTCGGTCGATCTCAATGAAATTCGACCAAGAAATCTCATACTGCATGTCCCTTGATATCCGTTCGAAGTGTAAAATCGATTTTGAAATCTCTGAATTCAATGGACCATTTAGTCATTCTATTTGAAAAATCGTACCTTCGTAACATAATTTTAAGTGGGAAAAACGTTTGCACCATAATCGAGTGGCTCTGGAAGTAGGGTCGCATTTTTCTTGCCGAAATGACCAATGCAAAAGCCAATTTCTCCAATCTTAAATACTTATTTTCAACACTTAACAAAGTTTTTTTGATCTAATACACGGGGTACGGATAGTGATCAACCTCTCCAATTAATACATCGCTTACATCATAATAAGAAACTGCTAGATATATGCAAAATCTTTCCCCTTGTACTGGTTTGAATAGAGTTTTAGGGTTGGATAAATGTTTCTATATTTCACGAAAGGCTTTTCCACAGTTTGCAGAACAATTGAACTCTTTCACAATTTTGAACACTTGGGAGAATTGGGAACATTTATCCCAGGACCTTGATATAAAACGATTCAATGCTACCAGTCTTCCCGTTAGTATTTTCACTTCCTTTGTTGATCTGGGGGGATCCATAGCTAGTAAGGCATCCAATTGAGTTGCATCAGCTTGAATCCCTTTTTCAATGACTACATAACCCAAGAAATTTTCAAATCAAACTCCAAAAGTACATTTTTCAGGATTTAGCTTGAGATTGATGAATTTGAGTTTTGAAAATGTTTCTCTAAGATGAGACATATGATCCTATTCTTTGACACTTTTTACCATCATATCATCTATGTAAAACTCAACATTTTTGCAAATTTTATCGGAAAACGTCTTGTTTATTAAACGTTGATAAGTGGCTCCAACATTCTTTAGACCGAAGGGCATCACTCTGTAGCAGTGTAGCCCCCCCGTTTAATGATAAACGTTGTGTGATCTTGATCATGTGGATCCATTGGAATCTGGTTGTACCCAACAAATGCATCCATGAAGGATAACAACTTATCACCATAGGTGGAGTCTAACAATTGATCTATATGAGGCATAAGAAACGAATCTTTGGGACAAGCTTTATTTAGATCAGTAAAATCGATGAACATTCGCGACTGATCATTTTTATTTTTCACTATAACCAGATTTACTGTCCATAGTAGGTATTGCGACTCCCTAATGTGACCTACTTTGATTAACCGATCCACTTTTATACATATTACTTCAGACTTTTCTCTAGAAAATGCTCTTCATTTTTGAATTACAGGACCTGCATCAGTTTCAACCAACAACTTGTGGCAAATTATGCTAGCCAGTATAGCTTTGACATCTCCACTACTCCAAGAAAATACATGATGATGCTTGGGTAAGAAATCAAATAACTCTTTTTTCAAAACCATTGATAACTTCAAACTAATCCTAACATTCTTCCTATTACCCAAATTATGGATTTCTACTTCTTCGATCCAAATAATTGCACTAGGAGTCTCTCTTGGATCATCCACTTGATTAGTATTTATAGCATCCGAAGAGGACTCTGGTAATTTCTATTTTTTGCTAACTAAACGGTTAATAGTTTTTGGGGCTAATGCAGTAACATATCACTATTTGGCTACCTTCTGACTGCTTTGTACCACCCCCACCTCATTTCCTACAACATACTTTAAACATGGATGGACCGTAGATGCAAGTGCATGCATCGTTGATAGCCATGACTTGCCAAAAACCCTGTTATAAGAAGTTAGGCAGTTTACTACCACAAACAAAATCCTAACTCTATTCTTGAAATTCCCCTCTCCAAAAGTCGTTTCTCCCTCAAATTCTCCCATTACTTCTACCGAATTACAGTAAACCCGATAATAGATGCTTTGGATGGTTGAATTAGTGGAGCGTTTTTTATCTGTTTGTAAGCTAATAAAAATAATGCATTCATTGAAGTGCCAGTGTCGATGAGAATCCTCCGAATTTCAGCCCCCATTATAGATGCCCCAATTACCACAGCCTATTCATGTGGTAAAGGCCCTTCCATTGTCTTCACTTACCATTCCAACAAAGTTTAAGTCTGGGTCGGGATCTGGGTACGTCGAATCGTTCTTCAAATTGTTCAGTGATTACCATGGCTTGTTCTCATTTTGAGACCTCTATGGTTGGTTTTTTACTATTAGTTTGTTCCTTGCTAATACTCGCCCCTAACCTGTTTGAATTTTGATTCTTGTTCGAACCATGAGGCTTCAAAAAGGCCATCAATTTCCCATTTTCAATTAACATATGAATTTCTTATATTAATGTTATACAATCTTTTATGTTGTGTCCTTTATCATCATGATATTTGCAGAAGCGAGTATTTTGATTCTCCTTTTGGAGTGTAAATAGGGAGGGGTCTTTGGAATCGTAGATGATCTTTGGTTTTATCATAGATTATTACCACATTTTTAACTAAATCTTGCAAAATAACTAGGTTGAACCCACTGATTTCCTCTTGGTCTAGAGTGTTGAGACTCATATGATTTGAATCGACCTGATCCTTGACCAAATTCTCGAGGTCGAGTGTTAGAGGAAACATGAGACTGACCAGCAGTTTTTTGCTGCGAGGTAGGGGTTTGAGGTTTGTTTTATCGAGGATTCCTTAGTAAGTTGGTTTCCTCTGCTGTGATTTATTTTCCAATTTGATTCAACAAGCCACCCTAAGTTTCTGCATTCTTCATTGTGACGGCATCAACTAAATCTCCAAATAATTGTCCTTTCCTAAGTGATGTAATGGAAACCTGCTCATAACAATCAACCATACCATCTTTAGTGGTGACAAACGAACTGATGTACTTGTTCAATGTTTGGTGTCGCATTCCCCCCCCCCCCCTTTGCTCCCAAAAAATTGCCTTCGAAAGGTCATCCAAAACATGTCAATTTTTTTATTAACCCTTATGGGAGCCTGTTGTATCATTTCAATGCATGGTCTTTAAAGTTATGGGAAAAAGCTCGACATAAAATTTTATCATCATCGTTGAAACTCATTATAATGTTTTTTGCAATTGTTCTAGATGATTGTCTAGATCGTTACTTCCATCATATTTATCCATATTGGACACATTTAGGCGCTAGGGAAGGTTTGCGGCCCTTATGGAACTGGTGAATCTCATCTGAATCTGTAAATATGCTATGTTCGGATCTGACGACAAATGGGTCACTAGTAGTTCGTCTATACTATGATTCGGTGATCCTTTGGGTTTTCCTCGATAATCAACCTTCTTGTTATGTGATGTTTTTTACCCGATGTATCTCGATTTTTCAATTTTTTTATCTCGACATGAAATTTTCTTCCCTCGACGCTTGTCTCGGTGCTTATCTTTCTTCTTCTTTTGGTAGTAATCACTACTCGAAGAAGATGAGAATGAACTAGTTGAGGAAGAATAATGTTTGCAGACTCCAGTGGGATAGAGTCATCGTGAACTTGTTGATCCTTTCTAGAGAGTTGGTGGTTTTTAAGAAACTGGCCCGGGATGGATTGCTTCGGATTCCCGGACAAATTATCTCCAAGATTAACCAGGTCTATTTCAACCTGTCGATGTATTTTCATTGCCTCAACTTCTCTCCTTAACTGAGAAAACTCATCTTATAACTGGATTTTTTCCTCTTTTTATCATTTCCAGACGAAGCCCTTATCTATGCTTCTCCGACCGGGCGCTCCTCTTTGATCTGACCCTCTTTATTTATTGGGGGGGGGGGGAAATTGACTAGAAGTTCATTATTCATGGATAAAAGTTTTTAGTGAATATTTGGGAGCTTTGGATTTTTTGTAATCCGAGTGTCCATGCTCCTACTGTGGTCGTCGATCTAATGAGGTTGAAATTGGTTAAAATGATAACTCTAGTAATTCTATGGGATATCTTAGGGTTCTTTTGGTAGTTTAATCAAAGCCTTTAATGTGATTTATCTTAAAGAGGGGAAATAATTTGTTTGGTCAAATGTTTTTCACCTACCTCATTAATGAGGTGATCTCAGGTTATTTATAGTCCAATATAGGATTATGTGTCGCGTTAAATACTAAACCACTTTCATTAATCATTCGGGTTTTTGGTCAAACCCAAGTGTTAATGGGTCATTTAACGTGTTTTAGTAGGCATTTAGCTTAGTCACCTTAACAATAAATGCATTTGACGTTTTGTTCCATTTAATGCGTACGAACGACTGTTCAAATAATACTTCGAATTTATGTCTGAACCGTCCTCCGATCAGTTGTCCAAATTTCACTTCGAATTAGCATGTCCTTAAGTATGCACTTATCTAAAATATATTCGACCCATCAATTGTATCCCTATATGTAGATGATATGATCATTACATGTAATGATATTTGGTACGGATAATTTGTGGCTTGAGGGTATTTAAGGGAGTTTTTAAGTTGAATATTATTTTTTGAGTCGTGAGTAGCGATATAAGGGAGGTGTATGCTAGTATTTAATATTCTTAGAAAAGGTCCAACCTATTAAATAAAGTTGGTCGGGGTATTTATAGTAATTCTATAACCCATGGGCCTTACGAGTCGGACCCTGAATCTGGTTCAGTCTTTAAAGCCCAAACCTTAAATAATGTTAGCACATAGCTGAGTTATGCATTGACTGGTCCGACTGTTCTTGATGTTCCCCTCCAGTTTACACAGTCATATCCTTCCAAAAATATTCGACCTTATCAGTAGCCCCTTTAGTTCTATCAAAACTATTTTATAAGAGCTAGCTTATTCATGAAAAGACCTGGATCGGATCCGAAGCGTCTTTTAAAGGATTGCTTATAAAGAAAAAGGACCCTGACCGGATCAAAAGGGGTTCATTTTTGTAGATTAAAAACCAACGGTTAGAAATCTGAAATCTGACACATGTTACATTTTGATTCAACCTTTCAACCATTTTTATTTCTTGGGAGTTGTACCTATTTTTAAAAAGTAATTAGGGTAGACTTAATAGCCCTAATCATTATATGAACCATTTCATCTTCCCAAAAAGAAATACTCAAGTGACTTTATCTCTATTTAAACTTTTTTTACTGTTTGGTTTCTCATAACGAGAACCATTTTCTAGAGAGAGAAAGCTTGAGTTTTCGATTTTACTCTATCTTTCAGAAGTTATATGCTCACTCTCATAACAACTTTGATTAAAGGGGGTTGGTTAAACCTATCAGACTTAGAGAAAGCAAGAAAATAGGCAAAACATGAGGCAAAGATCGCAGTCCGACTCCCTGCTTCTCCTAGTGGAGTGGTTAGCCCAGTGGTGCCATAATCTAATAAGAACACATCATCATCCCTAACATCGGTAACACGAAAACCCTCTTTAATTCCTACATTATCCACTTTAGAATCTGAACCTTCAGTTCAAGCATCTTTAGATTCTTCTTCCAAAGAGAAAAACTGTTTCTCGTGTTAGAAAACTCCCACTTTTCATAGCCATGGGATCAGATACAGAAGAAGCCACGTCTCATAGAGTTACTCGGCTCTCCAAATCTAAAAGCACCCCTTCTTTGTCCAAAAATATTAGTTCGGATGCATTAAACCCTACGGCCCAATCCCTAGTAAATTCGGACAACATGTCCCTCCATAATAAGGCCACCCAAGTTGAAAAAGAGGCCACTAGTGCTAAGTTGAACGAAAAATAGTTAACTATAATGGAGGAAGTTATCGAGGACAGTGGGGAAGATACCCCACTAGAGACATTCGGACAGACTGAGAATACTATACCAGATCAGTACAACAGGAAAAAAGCAGGAATGCCTAACAACGAATCACTCCCGGAGTGTTTAGAGGGGAAAGTTGGGCCAAATCTTCACAAGGTTAATGTAAAATATTTGTTGACCCTTCAAAAAATTAACTACGTGTATACACACACCGCTAAACTAGATCAGATATGAATAAAGTGGGGCTTCCCATAATCTATTAAAGTTAGGATCCCGGTTACACCAGAGACTTCTTTAGATTGAAAAATAAATGATTTGGTGGTGTACACCGAAGTACTAAACTGGGGACTTCGCTTTCCCTTAGACCTTCTCTTTCCCAGAAAGTAGTTCGGTACTTCCATCCGATTAAGCTTTGCCCCATCCAACTAAGTCTGAATGCCTGATATACTCTTCTAGCCAGATCCATTGCCCATAGCGCAATTTTCTATCGTTGCTGGTTTATGTAGAAACCACCAGATCCCCTTCTATCACTACAACATGGGGCATGACTACAAGGTAGTGAACGAATTGCTAAAGGATGAGAAACCATGAAGGATCCAGTTTTTATTCATTAGCAAAGCCTGGGAGAATAGCAAAAAGATCAACTACCAAACAAATCTGAGTCAGCTGACTAGGTATTGGAGGAGCACAGGTAATACTCCTTTTGTTCTTTTAGTTATATTTAAACTCTCTATTGTTTAGACCGAAGTGATTGTTTTTTTTTGCAGTGCTTTCAAAGATGTTTCATGAGCATTTGGGGGATGGAAAAGCTACCTTTTCCAAATTGAACCAATGAGCATCAGAAACATGGAGGCTTGGCTTTCATAACTGTTTCACCTCGGGAAACATGTTAAGGGCTCACCTGTGGAACACCACTTGAAGCAGAAACCTCACCTGGGAACAACTGACCACTCCCCCTCCAGCAGATATTATACTGAGAAGGACAGAGGAAAAGGATGGAAAGTTGTACTTACCAGCCCGGAGTAAAGCTCCTAGTCATCTAGACAAGATGATAAAGAAAAAGAAGTCTGGAACCGATCCATCTCTCTGTAATCTCGAAACAGCCCCTTTGGAGAATCCTGAAAGGATAAATGTTATCTTGTTGGAAGTTGTGGCTACAACAATTGTGGAAACTAGGGAATCGGAACAGTCCCCTCGGGCTAAGAAGATAGGTCATAAGAGGCCCAAGGAAGGCGATGACCGAAGAACAAGGAAAAAGAACAAGAGTAACCTAGGGTCAAAGGTAATTCTTCGGCCTCCGGTTGATAATCATACACTCCCACCCGATGTTCCTCTACATGTAGAGGCACTAGCTGACCCTCCTCCTCCAATATTTCCCACGACTAACCAACCATCTATTGAAGGATAGATCAACCTTGATGAGTTTCGCAACATGTACTTCAACGACCTGGACAAGGATGATTTTATTGGATCCTTCCCTCAACCCACTATTCCCAATGTCGTCACTTACAATGGCGAATCGTTCGATGTGTCAAGCAAACTGGACACCTTGGGCCATGCAGTTTTGGGCTTTATTAGGCTAACAGTGGATTTGGAGAGGCAGTTTAGGGAGCAAGATGAGAATATAGGTACTCCTGCCACAGAAAACTAGAGTTTGAAGACCCATTTCTCCACTGCTCAGCAAAAGAATAGAAGCTCTAAACAAATAGAATGAGGACTTGGCTACCAAACTGCACCAGTCCAAGAGTGCTCAAGAGGAGATCCAGACCAAATATTCCACCTTGGAAACCAATTCCTCTAGTGAGATCAAAACCTTGAAGGAACAACAAACCACCAACACAAACACGATTGCTGCTTTAACCGAAGAGAAAAGAAAACTAGAAGAAGCTCTTTCAGAGAAAGATAAAAAGATAAAATATCTAAAGGACAACAAGACTAAAGAGATAGTTGCAGCCATAGAGAGGTATGATGCTGGGGTAGTGGATTCTTTGGAATAGAGAGACAAGGGGGTCAAGTCGGACATGGTTCTGCTATTCCTGGAGACCTTTCCGAAGAGGACCCTTGGACCTTGTGGAAATATATACCATACGAAGAGATATCTTTTCACACCATGGTGGATGTTGATAAGCATGGTTATTAAAGTGATGATGATTCTGACGAAGGAACTTGTGAAAGTTCAAGCACTGATACTAGGAGTCCCAAGAAAGATGAAGGTAAGGAAAAATCTGAAGGGGACAAGCCCTAAGCTTATAATGTTTGTTTTTATGTTCAAAATTAAATTCCTTGGATGGGCAAGGCATTTTGTTATCTCTTTCAACCCTTGTCTTTTAAACCAAAGTCCTTGGATGGCCAAGGCATTTTTATGATTGTGGATCAGACTTGTTCCGATCAAGATATGTAGTTAAGTCTTCTTACATTGAGGTATGAGAAGATAAATATTTTTTACAAGAGAGTTTTATTCTAAATACAACGTGAGATGTTCAATGTTCTATGGATGCTTTAAAAAATTTTACTCCTTGTCTTGAAGTCTATATGTTCCTGACTTGACTATTTTACATACCATATAAGGGCCTTCCCAATTGGAAATCTCTTCTTTTAACCTTGGATGCAAATCTGCTTCTCATCAAACCCTAATAATGTGATGTTCTTAAATATGCCTTGACCATATTTGTATTCAATCAAACCCAATTGATTCTTAACTGCCATATCATTTTGTTGTTCGGAATAGTTTGGGATCCTAAAGGATTGTAAAATAGCTTCTATGGGTATGATTGCATCCATCCCATAAACGAGGGCAAAATGGGATTCTTGTGTAGCAGTCCGGGGACTAGTTCGGTAAGCCCACAATACCTTCTTGTAAATAACTTGGTCACTTTCCTGCAACTCCTTCAAGATTCTTTTTTAACCCTGACAAGATTGTTCGATTAGCAACTTCAACTTGCCCATTAGCCCGATGGTGGAAAAGAGAAGAAAAACAGTGTTGAATTCCTCTGAAGTGCAAAATATCTCCATGTCTTTATTATAAAATTGTGGTCCATTGTCTATATTGAATTCTCCGGGGAACTCCAAATTTGCAGCATATGTTGGATATAATAAATTTTATGACCATCTTAGAAGTTTTTCCATCTAAGGATGTTGCTTCTATCCACTTAGAGAAATAGTCAACTGGCACTATTATTGTTCGATACCCTCTGGATGCCATGGGAAGAGGTCCAACCAACACATGAAGATACTTTGTTAACCAATCTTTTTTAGTTTCAGATTTCTCTTGAGCTTGATTAATAAGTAATTAGGAGTCACTAACTAACCGAACCCTTTTTGCTCCACATATCTGAGCAAGTCTCAGTCCAGCGATGGCTGCTTCATATTTTGACTTATTGTTAAATGCCCTGAAACCAAAACATATAGCTTGATACATTGTATCACCATAAGGGGAAGTTAAACCAATTCCAACCCTACATCCTATAGTACCAGACCCGCTGTCTGGTCAAATTAACCACTCTTTCTTAGACTTGTTTTCTTGTTATTATTTATGAGGCCTTTCAGTATGAAATTAGACCAAGAAATCAGCTATAGCTTGAGCTTTGATTGAATTTCGATGTGCAAAATCAATATCATAATTTCTAATCTCAACTGATCATTTAGTCATTGTTTCTAACATGTCAGCTTTTTATAGAACATTCTGTAAGGGGAAAGACGTTCGAACCGTAATCGAGTGTGCTTGAAAATACTGCCTCATTTTTCTGGTTGTTATTACCAATGTTAAGGCTAGTTTCTCTAACTTTAAATACATTTTTTCTACTTATAGTAAACTCTTGCTTACGTAATCAGCCGGACGAGGATAATTATCCACTTCCCTTACTAGAACAACATTGACAACATAATTCGATACAACAAAATACATAAAAAGATTCTCCTCTTGAATAGGTTTAAATAACATCTTAGGTAAAGATAAAATCTTTTTGATCGAAAGAAAATCTAGAGACCAACTGAAATCTTTGGCATTCCTCAAAACTTGAATGAACTGAGCACATTTGTCAAACAACCTTGAAATAAACTTATTTAATTCAGCCATCTGTCCTGTTAACCTCTGAACTTCTTTAGTATTACGGGGACGATCCACAGCCAACAGAGCATCTAGTTGATCCAGACCATCATGTATGTCTTTTTTACTCATGCCATACCCTAAAACATTACTAGATCGGACTCCAAAAATGCATTTTTCTGGGTTTAATTTTAGGTTGATGGCTTCTAAATTAGAAAAATTATTTTGAATATCGGATATGTGTTCTTCCACTTCAAGGATTTTCACCATCATATCATTTATATATACTTCCATGTTTCTGACAATCTGAGTTGCGAAAGTTTTATTCACCAATCTCTTGTAAGTAGCACCAGTATTTTTCAACCCAAAAGGCATCACCTTATAACAATGAAGTTCTGTTTCTATAATAAAGGTTGTGTGGTCATGATCATTCAAATATACTTGTATCTAATTATACCCTGAAAATGTATCTATGAAGGACAACAGCTTGTTCCCAGAGGTAGAGTCCACTAACTGATTTATTTGAGAAACGGGATAAGGATCTTTGGGGCATACCTTATTAAGATCAGTGAAGTCAATACACATGCGCCACTTTCCATTCTTTTTCTTGACCAAAACAGGGTTGGTAGTCCATAATGGGTATTGAGATTCTTTTATGTGGCCCATTTTGGTCAATCAATTAACTTCTTACACAATCACATCTGTTTTTTCTTTAGAAAAAGACCTTCTTCTTTGTATGATTGGTCCAACATCAGTTGAGACTAATAATTTATGAAACATTACCTTAGTGGGTACCCCGGTTACATCATCATTGCACCATGAAAGTATATATAAATTGTACGATAAGAAAGAAAATAGCCTTTGTTTCAAACTTGACTTTAACTTCTTCAATATGTATTATAACTAGGAGCCTCCCGAGGATCATCAATTTCATTCTCATCGGTGGAAGGCTCTAATAGCTTCTATTTTTTGTTAACTTTGACCGCCTCTAAAGACTTTGAGGAAAGAGCCGTCGAATAACATTCTCTAGCCACCTTTGGATTGCTTTGGACAACACCCACTTGTACACCCATAGCATACTTTAAGCACTGATGGACAGTAAAGGCTACAACATGCATTCTAGAGAGTCAAGATCTCCCAAAATAGCATTGTAAGATGTTGGACAATCAACCACAACAAACAAGACTTTCCCTGTTTTTTAAAGGGTCATTTACCCAATAATACTTCCTCCTCAAATTCTCCAATTACATCTGTCAAACTGCTTATAAATTCTAGAATAGTCATGTTTGATCGATGAATAACTGAGGGGTTCTTCAGCTGTTTGTAAGCATTTATAAACAATATGTTTGCCGAACGGCCCGTCTCAATCAACATTCGGTGTACATCATTTCCTACTATTGAGGCCTCTATCACCACAGTGTCTTCGTGAGGCCCCGCAATATCTATTAGGTCATCCTCATAAAAAACTATTAAAGGAGATAGAGTTTGGTATGGATGTGTAAATATTCTTCCATCCAACTGAGTAGCCAAGTTGTTGACATACCTCTTTCTTGAACAACTCGAAGATATTGTCATCGTATCTCCCCCAAATATGGTTAATGATTCAAAATAGTTTATCCGATCGGAAACAGTGGCAGTCTTGTCCACTATCACTCCTATATCATTCCGATCCGGATCTGGATAAAAGGTACTCAGAATTCACATCAAACCTTTCAACAATCACCATGGTATCCTCCTGTCCTGATGTTCCAAGGACGAGCGAAAGAGTCGTTCGGGGTGCATTGTTGTTGGATTGTACATTATCTGACCTGCTACCCCTTGTTTTTTATCATAAGCACCTAATTTACCTATTTCAATAAGATTTTGAACCTCTTGTTTCAAGGCTATGCAATCATGGGTATCATGTCCCACATCGTTGTGATATTTGCAGAGATCGTGTACTTCAGGTCTCTCTAGGAGACTGTAGTGCTGCCGACCTTCTAAAGTGTACATCAATTTTAGTTTTATCATATATCATAGACACACTTTCCCCAATTCAACAAACCATCCTGGTTGAACCCAAGGTCTTCTTTTACTTCTAACGTGTTGGTTTTGGTTCGATTGATTATGCTTGGGCCGATGAGACCCCTGCCCAGTTTCCTTTGATCTGTAACCGTACTGGGTTGTTATTTGAGGTGTTGATGCTATGATGGTGGATCTGTTCTGGCGAGGCACTCTATATTTTTTAGTCTCCTCAATATTAATCTGTTTCCCAACTTGATTCAACAATCCCCCAAACGTCATATCTTTCTTCCGGGTCATAGAATCAGCCAAATTACCCGGACTCAAACCCTGTCTCAGAGAGGAAATTGCAACTTGTTCCAAACAGTCAACCAGCCCATTCTTTGTATTCACATACCTACTAATGTATTCTTTCAAAGACTCATTTATTTCATGGGCACAATGGATAATTGTATCACCATTATCTTTAAGCTCTTTTCTTCCAACAAATTTCCTTCGGAAGGCAACCAAGAATATAAAAAAACAATTATAGATCCTTGAGGGAGACTATTATACTATCTTAGGGAACTTCCCTTAAAGGTTTGAGAGAACGCTCTGCATAGCAGCTTGTCATCGTCATCAAAGTTCATCATGAAGTTTTTAAAATTTTCAAAATGATTGTCCGGATCTTTTATTCCATCATACTTTTCCATATTTGAACTATCAAATCTTTTGGGAAGATATCCGGAAAGTATATTTGAAGACAAATGTGATTACCTCCAATTTTGGCTACGACTAAACATTGTATCCTCATTTGGAGTAGCAAAAATACCGGGTTCGGATCGGAAGGCAAATGGATCAATCAGCAAACGATCAATATGTTGATCCGCTGAACCCTTCATGTTATCCTGATAATTTTTGAGCCTGTCATGCCTATCCTTTTTTCTTAAGTGCTTCTTAGTCAGTCTTAGTTTCTTCTTCAACCGACCTTCATCACTACTGGATGAGACTGATTCCTCAAGCTCCAAATCATTAGATGAAGTACGAGAAGACTCTGATATGTAACTCTTCATTCATTTGGATCGATGCCTTTTCTTGGAGCTGAGATGAGTCTTTATGGACTGCTCATTTTCCCCAACATTATCAGGAGGGTGGAGCGCAAACGCACCAACTTTTCTTTAATTCATTTCCTTCTTGTTTCTAGGCCCTTAAAGCCTCAATTTCAACCCTTAGTTGATCACGTTTTTGTGCATGGATTGTATTTCAGTGCCATTGTAATTGACATGTGACACACAGTAGTGTGCTCATTATTTTGTTTCACCCCTTTCACCTCCGGAGAGGGAGTGTTTTGTACATTCAGATCCATCCGAACTGGTTTGTTTACTGGTTTTGAATCTGTAATTCAAGCACCTTCGACTCCCATTGTGGTCGCCAATTTGGTGTGGATAATTTGTGGCTGGAGGATATTTTAGGGACTTTGTAAGTTGAGTATTATGTTATGAATAGTGAGTAGTGAGAAAAGGAAGATGTATGCTTGTATTTAATATTTTTAAAAAAAGTCCAACCTATTAAATAAAGTTGGTTGGGGTATTTATACTAATTCTGTGACCCATGGGCCTTACAGGTCGGACCTTGAATCTAGTTAAATCTTTAAAGCCCAAACCTTAAATAATGTTAGTACACAACTGAGTTATGCATTAACTGGTAGGACTATTCTTGATTTGCGTGGTCTAAGATATACCCGAACTGCCCCTCCGGTTTACATAGTAATGTCCTTCTAAAAAAATCCGACCTTATCAATATTGATGGCATTGCAGCACTAAAACGTGATTTGGCCCAGCTTTTGCGATTAAAGACTTCAGACTATTATGTTATTTTTCAGGTCTTGAGATGGGTCAATCTCCAAAATGTTATATTCTCTCTCAGACAAAATATATATCTAATTTATTAAACCGAGCGTGACTTTTTTATAACAGGACGGTAGATACCCCTCTTGAAACCAATGCTCGATATTCTCCGACTGATGGTTTTCCTTTGTAAGACCCAATTCTATATCGAACTCTTGTATGAAGCTTGGTCTAGCTTACAGTTACTCGGCCATATATAGCTTATGTTGTTCATGTGGTAAGTCAGTTTGTTACTGCTCCCTACATTTGTCAATTGGGGAGTTGTTGTTCGAATATTGAGATATCATCTTGGCACTCAGTTCCAAAGCATTTTATTTCCCTCGACCTCTTCACTTGAACTGCGTGCATGTAGTGATGCTGATTGGGATAGTGATCCTCGTGACCAAAAATCTACTACTAGTTTCTGTATTTTCCTTGGAGATGCATTAATATTATAGAAAAGCAAGAAACAAGATGTTGTCTCTAGATCGTCTACTGAAACAGAGTACCATGCTATGGTCGTAACCACATGTGAGATTTTTTGGTTACGATGACTTCTTGCAGATATGGGGGTTAATGTTACTAAACTCACTTCCATACATTATGATAACAAAAACGTCACGCATATAACAAATAATTCTGTTTTTTCATGAGATGACAAAGAAATAGATTGTCACTTCAGTCGACATCATCTTCACATCGGCACCATCTCATTCCCATTTGTTCCATCAGCTTTACAGGTTGCTGATATTTTCACGAAGGCTCGGTCAACAGCGCGGTTTCGTTTTCTTTGTAACAAACTGTCAATGCTTATTATTGTTGTATTGTGAGATTGAGGGAGGGTGTTAAAGATATAAGACTTTGGGCCATTGGCTCTTTATTACGTCTATAAATAAAATCTTATACACTATATAATAGACAAATTTTGTAAATAATACAAAAACTTTAGCCGTTTGTAAACGGCTTCTTCTTCTCGCTTTTCTCTTTTTTGTTCTTTATTTAAAAGTTTGGTCACACGAGAGTTATGACGTATTAGGATGTGACCAGTTTTGAAATTAGATTTTTTATTTTTTTATGGAAAATTATAATGTACTATCCGACTCACACTCGATCTAATTTAATTAACAATTTTTAAAATAAATTAAATGATATTTTTTTAAAAAAAACTTTATTTTTTATCCTATTAATATGTATTTTTTTATGATATTAATTTTTTTTCTATTATCCTTATTTGTTGAATTCTTACAAACTTATCTAAACATAACGAGAAGTTGCCACCATTATATATTTAAATAATGCTTATTTTCTGAATAAAGTAAGTAAAATCATGTTTTGTTTTTTTATATCAAACCCTCGTCAGTTTTTAAATTATAACCTTTTAGTATATTGATGACAGCGTTGTGGACGGTAATTGTTACCAACATTGGTTCATAATAGGTGAATTTTGTTTTTTGTACTTTTTTATATCGCTTTAATTGAGTTTGTGTGCCGATTATTTTACTTGCTCAGAACATCTAAAATTCATAGCCGAAGAATCCCACCAGATTACAGGTAGACTGGTACTGGTGAAGAGAAATTCGTCATCTCTCTAACAAAAGCAAAAAACACTCTCTCATCTCTCTTCTCTTCTCTTGTTTTTGGCCAACGGTAACTCTTTCGATCTCCTTCGACCTTGAATTTCAATGGTTTCCCCTGAATAAGGGTTGTCATGTAATGAATCAGGCTCTTATTCTCCATGGTTTGTACTCCACTGGAATTGGCACATGGGGTTCGAGCCAGTGGACAACCGAGTCCTACATACTTGTTTTAAGCCAATGGATATATCCACCTCCTGTCATTGCTGGAGACCTTATCTTCTACCCACCTCGATCGAAAACCTCTATGTACCTTGCTACCACATCCACCCTTAAGTGCAGTGTAAAAGCAAAGGAAGCTGTCACAATCCCATCCAAGCATCTATCTCACATCCTAGTGGAGCCCCTCTTGAAATCCACAGGAGTATACCAAGGTACTATCTGGTCTCTGGATTACCCCATGGATTCATCATCTCAGACTTCAATCCTGCATCAATCAATGAAAGTTATCAGCCTCAACACCTCTGCCTACCCCCTATCTCATGCCCCAACTTTCTTGACAGTAAATTTGGTTTTTCACTGTCGTGAAAACATTTCAACATACCTATATTTTGTATTCTGGTTTCCTAAACTTAATTCAGTTAAGCTAACTAAACCAAGCCCCAACGGTCATTTGCCTATTTACCTATCTCCTCTGTCTATTCTATTTTGGGTCTTCTGCTGGACTACTTTCTATGATTCAGTGTTTTTCAAAACATTTAGCCAATTCCAGCTCAAGACTAAGGCCTCTCCCCCTAGGCTCTCTATTCTCTGTGTAACTCTGTATTCCTATAGCCTTCCTAAACCTAGGTTTACACCTCAACCTTCTCAGTCTGTCCTAATGGACTCCTTTAGGATGATCAGAGCACCTAAACCTAGTAATCTCATCTACTCACCTAGACTCCTCTCCTCTCCAACCAATTTCCAAAATCTCTTATTTCTACAAGAATCCAGACCAAGCCAAACCAGCAAAACGTTCACCAAAATTCATCAGCAATATAAAACTCAAGAATAACCAAAAATTACCTCGTTCTCTTCTCCATGGACTCCAAAACCTCCTTTCGCCCTGAGAAACCCATCGGAAAGATAGGTTCTTTCTCTCCCATCCGGTCTGAAGGGTTCTCCTCAACCTTGGCCTCTTTTCCCGCTTCTTCGATAACACCTCACCCAGCTCTCTTCCCCAACCCTAAGCCTCCATTGGATACCTCTGGTTCCTTGAGTATCACTCCTCAGCACGAGGAGTACGTCAAGAAAATTTTAGCCTTGGCCAGACATCACATGGAGTCTGGCCAATGGCACATTCTCTTCCAGAATGTGGCTTCCCCCGATTTGAAAGCTTACCTCCCTCCTCAAGCTCCACCTGCTCGTCAGATCCCTCTCCTGGAATTCTCCTATGTCCCTGATATACGACCAGTACCTCTGACAGCCGTTCCACATGTTGAAACTGATCTATGCCATGTCTCGAAGGAAGCTTACACCATTCTTGTAGCAGTCATTGAAGATACCTCTGAGGGACATCATCGGTGTGTCAACCGGGCTCTCTCTATCAACCCCAAGCTTGGAAACCCTAACCAGGTTGTCAAAAAATCGCCACCCTCTGGCCCAAGAATGACCATACCGGTACTAGAATCCCACTGTATTCGATTCTCCTATAAATCCCCTTCGTCGATCTCCACCGTACAGTCTTCAGGTAGCGTCGAACCTCGATCCCAAATAGGAGAAAACCATGACTCTCTCTACAAGAACCCACACCCTAACCTAGAATTTCCATCTCTCTCTGATGCTGGTAACCTAAACCCCTTTGAAGTCGAGCACAATGAGAACCCTAATTTGGGATTGCGGTTTTCCAATCCGGGTCATTCCTTAGGAAAATCTGTCTTGGGCCAAAGAGACTGGATACCCATTGCCTTTGTTGGGTGTTCAGTCCATCAGTATGGGCCTTTCGTTTAATGAACCGGGCCAGAAGAAAATTGATGGTGACTTGGGCCTTTCGAATTGATGGTGGATTAGGCCGAAAGACTGGGCTGATGGGCCAGCAGTCTAATTTTATTGGGCATACCAAGATTCTCTCTTTTGCTGGGCCGGTAATAAATAAAGAAAATTGTTGCTTGGGGCCGGATCGTCTTACAAGCCGTATTCTATCATTCAAAATTTTGGAAATACCGGCAAAGATCCAAAGGGAAGGAAATTCTTAAACAAGTTGGCTTAGTTTCACAAATCTCCTTCAAAGATTTCAACCTCTACATCCACAAACTCTAACTCATTCGGAATGAAATATAGGCCAAAGTCTCTTTCTAACCCTTCCTATGTTAGCATTGTTGCGGGCCACCTAGACAATCGCTCCCCCTTGGTAATTGGGCTTAATCATATGGACCTGATGGGGTTGACTTTATCTTAAATGAGTCGGCTACGGGTTCTCCTGATTTGTGGAAGGCTTGCTTATCGGGGCACTTCCTCACTCAACCTCAAAATTTCACCCTTCTCAAAGCGAATGTGGAATCATTGTGGAAGAAATTTTGGTCTACTGGATTTTAAACCGCTTCCCGAAGGATATTTTCTTTTTAAATTTGGGTCGGAAGAAATGGTAAAAAAGGTGTTAGATCGTGCCCTTTGGCACTTTGGTGGGAATCTGATCATTCTCAAGAAATGGGCCCCTCTTTCTACTCTCATCAAGGACCCCCATAAGGAAATCTCAATTTGGGTCAAATATTTCAATCTACCTTTGGAGCTTTGGACCGCGGAGGGATTTAGCAAAATTAGATCGGTTTCAGGCACTCCTTTCTATGTGGACCATCAAACTGAAAAGATAGAGAAACTCCGCTTTGCTCGCATTTGCCTTTTGATTGCAGCGGGATCATAAATCCCCTATGAGATCACTTTCAAGATAAGGGACAAACATATTACGGTGAATTTTGAATACCAAGGGATCCCTCCACAATTTGCAAATTGTGTAGTCTTTGGACATACCTCCATCTAGTGTAAAAAATGAGTTTCCAAAATTCCTTCTTGTCACCCCTCGATTACTGCTTCAAAGGAATCGGATCCTCCTGAGATTGAGCCAACTCGTCTAAGTGGACAACGTCTTGATTCCCTTGAAGAAGTCAAGGAGGTGGAAAGTGGAGAGGAGGTAGAATCGCCTACAAAAAGGCATCGTCTCACTGATGCAAAGGCTAAGGGTATTTTGGATTTGTCCTCCGACAGAGCCATCGTCTAGAGCACTGTAAGTATCCTAATTATAAATATTGATTCTTGGAATGTGAGGGGTTTAAATGACCCTGTTAGACAAAAAGACGTTACAGACTTTATTATCACCAATAGTATTTCCTTGTTAATTTTAGTTGAAACTAAAGTCCATTTGTCCAAAGTTAAGCCTATTCTTCGGAATATGGTGCCTTTCTGGCACGTCCTTACAAATCATTCGTCTCATCATCTAGGTAGAATTTGGATAATCTGGAACCCTAGTATCATTACCATAACTAGAGAGTCACAATCCCTCCAATATATCCACTGTTTAGCTAAGTCTCATAATTTCAATGCATCTTTTAGATATACTGCAATCTATGCTTTCAATGATGCTATGGATATGTACCCTCTTTGGAAAGACCTATCTACCATACCCATGGTAGAAAAGACTATTCTTTAGATGGTACTTGGGGATTTCAATGTCATGCGCCACCCGAATGAGCGTATTGGATCCACTGAAAATTGGTCATCCGCCATAGACGATTTTAATAATTGCTGCTACAATTATGATCTCAGTGATCTGCGATCATCTGGTTTCCATTTCACTTGGATTAACAAGCAGCCTGACAACCCGATTTTATCCAAAATTGATAGAGTCCTTGTCAACCCTGCCTGGGATGATTTATTCCAAATGTCTTTTGCCCATTTTGGTTTTTCATCGATCTTCCTATCACACTACTGTTACGCTTAACCTTTGGTACCCCCGGCCTAAGCGTAAAAAGCCTTTCAAATTCTTTAATATGTGGAAATCTCACTCTCTATTCAAAGATATAGTGACTAAGAGTTGGAATAGTCTCATTGCTTCTTCTAGGATGAGCTTGGTCTCTGAAAAACTGATTAGATTAGAGTCCATGCTTGTGGGACTCAATCGTAATGAGCTTAGCGACATAAGCTCTAGAGTGGTTAATGCCCAAAAAATACTATTCCAAGCTCAATCCAATCTTGCTAGTGATTCGCTCAATCTGGATCTTGTTTTGAAGGAATGTAATGTATCAAAAGAATTTATCTTTCTTAGTAGAGCCGAAGAATCCTTTCTGAAACAAAAATCTAGAGAAAACTGGATCCAGCTCGATGATAAAAATACAAAAAATTTCCATAACAGCATCAAGGCTAGGCTTGTTCGTAATAAGATTATCTCAATCAGAGATGATAAAGGAGTTACTGTCACCACTCCTGACCGTGTCTCCAAGGTATTTGTGAAACACTTTGATAGCTCTCTTGGGACTAGGCATACGACCGTCTACCCTGGCCTGGATATCGTTTCCTCTCTCCTAACCTCCAGAGTTACCAGTACGGATAAAGATTCTATGATTCGTGAGATTACTTGCGAAGAAATAAAATCCGCTTTATTCAGTATTGATAGTAATAAAGCTTCGGGTCCTGATGGCTTCAACTCTTGCTTCTTCAAATCTAACTGGAGCATTGTTGGCCACGGCATCTGTAATGGTCTACTCGACTTCTTTCACTTTAATATTCTGGAGCCCTCTTGGAGCTCCACTTCAATTTCTCTAATCTCTAAAAAAGACTCTCCATCTGATCTTGCCGACTTTAGACCCATTGCTCTCTGTAATGTAAGCTATAAGATCATTTCCAAGATCCTTGTCAATAGAATAAAAGATTCCTTCCCTTATCTCATTGACAATTCGAAGTCGGCTTTCGTTAAAGGAAGAAATATATTGGATAACATCCTCTTATCCTAAGAGTTGTTGAAGGGGTACCATTCGAACAGTCGGGACAAAAAGGTCGCGCTGAAAATCGATTTAATGAAATCCTTTGACAATGTTAGATGGCACCTCATCCTTGACATCCTTGTAGCGATGCATTTCCCGGTCAAAATGATCACCTGGATCATTAAATGTATTTCTTCTCCTTCCTTTTCCATCAATATAAATGGCGACCCTTATGGAAATATCAAAGAAAGGAAAAGCCTAAGACAAGGAGAGCCGCTCTCCCCCTTTCTCTTTGTTCTTGTCATGCAGGTTCTTTCCAGCATTCTTCAAGAGAAAAGCAAAAATGAGAATTTTCGGTATCATTGAAAATGTTAGAAGCTAAAAATCATCAATCTAAGTTTTGCTGATGATTTAATGATTTTTTTTTCACGGGGATGTCCACTCCCTTCTTCTTATCAAAGAAGCCCTTGATGAATTCTATATTCACTCTGGCCTGAAGGTCAATCCCTCTAAAAGTCAAATCTTCCTTTCTGGTATTGATGATTCTCTTCGTGGGGAACTCAGCCGTATCTTGGGATTCTCGGAAGGATCACTCCCTGTTAAATACTTGGGTATGCCCCTCCTTACTAGCCATCTCACCCATTCTGACTGTCGTCCGCTTCTCCATAAAATCACCTCGAGAATCGAATCCTGGACCACTAAGCACCTTTCTTATGCTGGAAGACTTCAACTCATTAAGTATATCTTATTTGCGGGTCAAGTCTATTGGTCTTCTATTTTCATCCTTCCCTCAAGAATATTAAAAGAATTGACCAAATACCTCCATTATTTTCTTTGGTCTGCCTCGGCTATGAAAATACATGGAGCCAAAGTAGCATGGACCACAGTCACATTGCCCACCACAGAGGGCGGCCTTGGGATTCTTGATTTAAAAATTTGGAATCAGACGGTTGTCCTAAAACACCTTTGGTCGATCGTGCGTAGTAATCCTCACTCCATATGGAGTGATTGGATTAAGATGGAAAAAATTAAAAATAATAATTTCTGGAACCTCCCTATTGGATCCTCGCCCTCGTGGATCTGGAGGAAGATCCTTCGTCTTCGCCCATTGGTTTGTCAACTTTGCATGGTAGCAATTGGAAATGGCTCAAGCACCTCCTTCTAGTATGACCCGTGTCTCATCTCTTCATCGCTAGTTTCCCATTATGGAGAAAGTATTATTAAGGACTCGAGCCTTGGGAAATCTCTCAAATTCTCTGATTTCAGCCTCAATGGGAACTGGAATTGGCCCTCCAACTCTAGATCGGCAAATGCGTGCAACCGTGCTAACCTGTTGGAAATCAAATCTCTCATTCTCTCTCTCCCACCGCCAATCTCGCTCCTCAATGATACTCCTTTCTGGAAGGTGAAAGAAGGATGCACTACCTTCTCCATCAAGGACACGTACCATGTCATTCGGTCGCCCAACCTTAAAGTAGGGTGGGTCGGGTTAGTTTGGAACAAATCTAATATTCCGCGTCATTCTTTCATTTTATGGCTTGCTATCTTAGGTAAGCTTGTCACCAAAGACAAGCTCCTCAGTTGGGATTATAACATCCCACCTGTCTGTGTCCTGTGCAACTCTAATAATGAAACCATCCCTCATCTCCTCTTTGATTGCAGTTTGATACAAAGTATTTGGACCAATGCTAGCAATAAACTAGGCTTCCCCTTTACAGCTTCCTGCTGGCAGTCTTGGGTCGGTGAAGCGTCAAATTGGTATTCATCTCGAAACCGCTCAATTTGGCAGTCTTGCTTCGCCGTTGTAACCTACCACGTCTGGAAGGAGAGAAACCTTAGAAAACATTTGGTTTCCCCCCCCCCCCCCCCGGCCATAGCCTCCTTGGTGTCTCACCGAATTTTCTCGGACCTTCTGCTTAGATTCCAAGGCACCAAGACTGGATGGCCTTACTAAAATTAATATTTACTACTCCTTTTCTTTTAAAATTGCAGGATGGATCGCTGAGAGCAGTTCGGGATCCGACACTTCATGGACCGCTTGGAGGGCTGCGGATACTTACTCTGATATCTACCATTTCATCAGCACCTTAGTCTATATGTATTGAACGTTTCCTCTCCCTTCTAGGAATCGAACGTCTTTTTCTGATTTTTTCTTTTTCGAATAGACGTTGCTCGGTAGATTATTGATGTATTCTCACGATATGCCCCAGATATGATGTATAAACCATTTTTATTTATTATACATTTTAAACACACACAAAAATATCATTATGGCATAGTAATATAAAATTTAATATTATTTATTAAATTTCTACTAATTAAATCATTTTTCTTTTTATAGAAAAAGATAATAGTTATTATATTTCTTGATACCCAGCATAACCTTAAAACCAAATATATTTCGGATCGGAAGGAGTAATGTATCTGATCACAATACCTAATGGTAACTGTTTTTAGATACTGTATTTCTCTAAAAGCATTATTTTATGCCTTCGTCGGTATTAGGTGACAGAGGCGTCTATTGGAGTATTTAATAGATGTGTCTTTACCGATATATTGTTTACGTCGCGTATATAATGGTGAGTGTGACTTCTGCATTATAATCAATCTCATAAATCGTCACTTATCACGTTACTGTGTACTCCTACTCCATTGGCTAATTATATGGTTGAAAAATCAGTATTGTTTGGGGTTTACTTTTAAAAAGTAATTTTGATCCGAATTGGACCGAGTATTAACAATCATTTATCCTACTTATAGCATAGCAAAGGTGTTTCTTGTATTAACATCCGGATTTTACCAATAATTTATTAAATACTGAATTAAATTTATAGACAGGGATGACCATGGGTTAGGGTGTTTGTGGATATAGTTAAATCTGTAATCTATTTCGTTTATGTTTTTTCGAACTTATATCTTAATTAATATTCGTCGGATAGTAACTTTTTTTTTTTACATTTGAACCCGTATCCGCGGATATTATTGAAGTTACAAAATATCAAATTTTATATTTAAATATAGATATACTATTTTTAGAAGATATGGTATTCAAGGATGATTATCAAATATTTTGTAATCTATTAATAATTAATATATGGTTTTGGTTATGTTAGTATATAATATTTTAATTTAATTAATTATTATTATTAAGAGAAATTAAAAAATCAAATTAATTATTTAAATGTATAATGATATTTTTTTTTAAATCGGTATCGAATGATAAATAGTAAATATTTTATTTTTTATGCTATTAATAATTAATATATGGTTATGGTTAGGGGTGGCAATGTTGGTCGGAGCCGGCCTAAACCGGCCCGGTCTAATCCGGTCTGGCTTTGTCCAGCCCGAACATTTAACTAGACGGGTACGGATATACGAATTGTGACCCATAGGCGGGTTGGACCGGGTATGGATTTTTAATTTGTCAAACCCAACCCGGCCCGCAAATATAAACCGCATATAAAAAATAAAAAATATATTAAAAAAGTAATTGAAAATTTGTAAAATATAACTAAAAAATATACTTACTAATTACTAGAAGACTGGCATTTATATGTGTACCAATAATATATTATCTTTGAGTAATTATTATTTTAATTTTAGAATAATAATATATTTATTAATTATATTCTTTTTCCATAAACTAATTCCATAAATTATAAATATATTTCTTTAGATCTTTGTCTATATACTCTCAATCCTAGTTTCTAATTTTCCAAGTTCTTTGGATGTTTTTCTCTTCTGCTATTGTGTTTTAGGTACATTGATTTAAAAATTCATGTCTTAAACTTTTGTTTTAAATTAAAAATAAAGTCCCAATAGTAAAAATAAAATGTTTGCGGTCGGGTCGGGCTGACCCGCGAACATTAACAGGGCGGGCTCGGGTTCGAAAATATTATACTCGTTGCGGATCGGGCCCGTTTTGGAACAATGGACTCAAGCGGGTCGGCTCGAACCCGGTCCGAACCCGACCTATTGCCATCCCAAGTTATGGTATATGCTAATATATTTTTAAATCTAATTAATAATACTAATAATATTAGACCTATACTAATAGTATTTGTATAAAAATATTAAAAAGAAAGAAACTGAAAAATCAAATGTAATTGAATAACATTTTTCAAAATATTTTGTATATATTAGCAAATAATATATGATTTTGGTATTACAAAATACATATACTAATATTAATAAATTTATTTTAAAGTTTAATAAGTAATATTAAATAATTTATTATTTTATATAATCTTAATTTAATGGGTACCCGTCGGGTAATACCCAGTGGATCTGGTCCGGATTGGGTACCCGTAAGAAATTTCTTAAACCCATAACCCATCCCAAACCCGACGGGTAATAAATTTTCAAACCGACGATCCATCCGCAGAAATTTTTTAAAACCCATAACCCGTCCCATCGGGTCGGCTCGTGTCGAGTACTTGTCTTCCTAAGTTGGTTTTATAAAAGAATTATAAAAAAAAAATCAAATAAATAGTAATTATGGTCGAGACTAGTAGAGGTGAAGAAATCATAAAGAGGGTAATTATTAATATAATTATTAATATTTGGGGTACCTCTTGTACTATATAAAGCAACCCCTCTTTTGGGAAATGGTGACAATTATTATTTTATTACTACTTTGGTGAGTTTCTCTTCCTAAGTTTCTTGTATTTCTCTTTCTAAATATTCTCTTTCAAACATAATTTAGACAGATAATCCTTCTAAGAAATTTTTGGAACTATCATTAGCGTCGTCTGTGGGAACCGATTGGTATCCTTCATTTTTTTTCAAAAACCACTATTATATTATCAAAAATAATGAGAGAAATAGATATGAAAATATCGGGGGAGCTAACTGTTGGCACTGATTATCTTTTGATCGGAAATTCATCTGAAGTCGAAGAGTAGATAAGAGATGAACAACATGATGACGATGAGTATGCCGACAAGTTACTCGAGGAATGTGCCTTAGTAGCTCGGAGGAAAGAACTCCTAGAAGTTATAGCGAGGTTAAACGCAGAGAAAGATATGGTTTTGAGTTCAAAAAGGCTTAGGTCGGAGGTTCAAAGGCAGCATGCAACTGAAAAAGATAAATTGAAAGATGATCATTGGACCAGTGGTAAGCATGACATACGTCATAGACAAAGATATTATTCTTTAAAAATAAAGATGAAACTCATGCGAATTCCACCGAGTTTAGTGATTATTCTCTTTATGATTTAGATTAATCTTCCTCTCTATAAAGGAATAACCGACACAAAAAATCTTATAAGAGAAAGGATTCGAAGTGGCATAGGGATAGTCATCGGAATTATCGTCGGACCAGAGATTCGAGGAGAGAAAGGAAACCATCGTTAAAAGGGAGCAAGTTGTTCCCCAGGTATAGAACCCGTCGGGCAGTCAAAGTTCTGAATATAGCGTGAGTAACTAGTTCACATACCCATATAAAGATGAACTATATAGCGCTTTGAATGAAGGCCTCGAGGGTAGTATGTATAAGATCGGTCATAATTGAAGGTCATTTCCTCTTTCTGTGGAAATCCTATCATGACATATGTCCAATCGTTTTAAGATCTAGAAGTTAGAAAAGTTTGATGACACATAAGATCAAAATAGCCATATCGAGAAGTTCAAGAATTTTATGATTAATTATGATTATAAATTGTTGCGCAGGGATTTTTCCCAAACATTAAAAAACATCGCCTCAAAATAGTATAACTGTTTGCCTCAGGGTTATATTAATAATTTTGATATATTTTGAAATATCTTTCGCCAATATTTTATGGGAAGAAAAAATTTCCGAGCAAATGGGGATACGATAATTTAAAATGGATAAAAGTTTAAGGAAAGTTTTAAGGATTACGTTAATCACTTCATCAAGACTAAAACTGATATGAAGGGTTACGGAGATCGGTTAGCTTTAGAAGCTTTCCGAATGGGACTTCTCCCCGACACTTAAAAGATAATATAGCGGAAAAACAAGCCATGATGTTTGGGGAAATATTGGATCAAGTTGAGAAGAGAGTTTTGGTAGAAGAGACACAAACATCAGAAATAACTTTTATGGCAAAAATTGAACAAAACCAGTTCCAACAATCTTCGATGGTGACATATAATCCCCTCCTTGCTTAAATTCCTTAACTATTGTTCGATCAAGAGCTCTAACCCAGTTACCTTTGGGACCAAGGTTGAGTTCACAAGTGGCAAACACACACCAGCTCATTTTGCTGAGTTGACAGAGTGTGTAGCAAATTTTTTTGACAGGGCTCGTAATCATATACACTTTTGCAAATTTGCCCCAATACAAACTCCCATGAAAAGCTGAAGTAGTAGGTATAGCAGGTATCATTAGGATGTTGGTCATGATACAAAGGACTATGTGACACTAAAAAACGAAATTTAAGTATTGATTGAAAATAGGAAGTTGGCAACTTTTGTTAAGAAAAATTCTCTTACAGCTTTGAAGCAAGATAATACTTTCATAATTGTAGAACATATTGATGATTTTGATGTTTCTTCTGAGTATTTGGAGATGAAATCGGACAAGAACAAGATCATGGAGAAACCAGTTGTGAATGAAAATGTTAGTATATTATATTTCTTTCTTTGAATCACTAACAATTTTTTCGAACGTCAAACTACTCTCGAAAAAGGTATATCGTGGGCATGGAAACTCAATTGGAAGTGGGTATTTTTCCATATTTATATAGGAGTCAATCCCCACTGCTTTGTTTTGAAGATGATGATATAAAGGAAGTGCCTGGCCCGTATGAGGATGTTGTGGTAGTTGTGTCAGGAATTTCTTGGGAAGAGATAAGAAGAATTTTGATAAACACTGGTAGTTCTGCCAATATAATGTCCATGACGACTTATGAAAAAATAAAAAAACTCTGACGATTCTTCGATCAGATCAAACGATTGTAGGGTTTACTAGGGTGACTGCTAAAATGGTCGGGGAGTTTGAAAGAACAATGGAGTTGGGTCATGGACTATTTAAAAAAGAGGTGATAGTGCTTTTATTGTGGTAAATGCACCAACAACATACAATGTGATATTTGTGGGAAACAATGTAGGAATGATCAGGAGCAGCCATAAAATGGCAAGAGAATGTTGCTGAACGACTTTGGCCCTAAAGAAAATTAAAACAGCGAGTCAAAAAAAACGAAGCATTTAGTAGGGTCCTCTTGAGGTTTGATCATATTGACGATCCGAGAGAGACGCCCGAATTTATGGTCCCTGATGAGACTTTTTAGGCCTACGTTTTTTCGAATGGGAAGAATTTAATGATTCGTACAAAGTTATCCTCGGAGTCGAGGGAGAGAATAATTTAGTTCTTATCAACAAGATTACAAATTTTTGCATGGTGTACCAAAGATGTAACTGGGGTGCCTGCGGAAATCATCTATCACATGCAAGAAAGTCGAAGCACTGTACGCCCAATTATTAAAAAATAAGATATTTGTATCAAGAAAATTTTGAGTCCATTATGGCCGAAGTAGATCGGTTATCTAAAGTTAGACACATACTATAATCATAATACCCTTTGCGGACAATGAATCTGGTTTTAGTAAAGAAGAAAAATAAATGGCGAATGTGCGTGGATTTTACTGACTTGAATAGAGCTTGCCTAAAAAATTCTTTTCCAGTCCCACAAATCGATTTGTTAGTAGATTTTACGTAAAAAATGGCGAATGTTCTTTCATGGATGACTACGCACGGTACAATCAGATCAAGATGGATCCGAAGGATCAAGAGAACATTTCGGTCATCATTGGAATGGGCATTTATTGTTATAAGATTATGCCCTTCGGGATGAAAAATGTTAAGAGCATTTACCAACGATTAGTGAACAAAAAGTTTGATCGGACGAATTATTGAAGTGTATATCAATAATATGTTAGTAAAGAGTATAATGGATGAAGATGATTTTACAGATTTGGAAGAAACTATTCCCAATTTGAAGAAGTTAAATTTGAAGCTGAATCTGGAGAAGTGTATGTTTGGGGTGAGGTCCAAAAAATTTATTGGTTACATAATCGGTTAACGAGGAATAGAAGCAGACCGGGTACAACTAAACGTTTTGAGCACTATGGCTCTACCTCGGATAATCAAAGAAGTGCAAATTCTGACAAGAATGTTGGCAACTTTTAACAGATTCATACCCACGTATTCGGATAAATATGCCCTGTTTTTTTAAGTATTGAGATAAACAAATTTCTTTAACTGGACCTAAGAGTATTCTGAAGTATTTGTACAAATTAAAAAGTATCCAGCATCCACGAAAATCTTGACAAAACATAATCCAGTTGATAAATTGTTCATCTATATATCGGTATCATATTATGTTGTGAGTGTCGTACTGATTCGAGAGGTAGATAATTTCCCATGACCACTGTATTATGTCAGTAAAAGTAATTTGGATGCGGAAACGTTAGCCCGCACTTTGGTTATAGCGGCTCGAAAGATGAAACCTTACTTTCAAGCTTACTCTATTATTGTTCGAACATCTTTTCATTGCAGAGAAAATTGAACATACCTGATGTATCCAGTAGAATGACTAAATAGTCCGTGAAATTGGGTGATTTTGATATTGACTTTGATCCCGAACTGCAGTGAAAGCACAAACCCATGCAAATATTTTATTTGAATTTCATTTCGAGCGGCTAGAGATTAAAGTAGATGGAGAAAGTTCAGAGGCATAGTGGATAGTCTGAACATACGTAAGTTCTAGTGTATCGTATATGGTTCAAGGTTCACTTGGTGTCTTTAGACGGGTTTGCAATGTATCAAGCTATACAGTTTATGTTTCGATCATCAAATACTAAGGTAGTGTACGAAACTGCTTTGGCAGAGTTAAGACTAGCTAACATTTGTGGATCTAAAAAGGTTTTGATAGTGAGAAATTCGCAACTTCGTATACATCACGTGGCTGGCCAATCCGAGGCTAGAAAAGATCATTTAGTGAAGTACTTAAGAGCATTAAAGGCCTCAGCAATTATTTTTTAAAGCATTAAATACGAACATGTTCATAGGGTTGATAATTATGTAGCTAATTCTTTGGCCACTATTGCGTATTCTAAAGAGCACCTTTGGATTCTTACACAAGAAAGTATTTCGATAACAAAAGGGTCCGAACAAGTGGAACGATCAGTTGAAGCTTTCCAAATTTCTAAAAATACTGAAAAAATATTGGAGGTACGACATTAAGAAATTTCTAGTTAATTATATTAAGCCAATAGCAAAGAAAATACGGTTCAACGCGCATGGTTATGTTGTACTCTGGGAAATCTTGTATAAGATGTCTTTTAGCATGCCTTTGCTCCGATGCCTTGGGGAAAATGAGTCACAAATGATATTATCTGAGCTACGCGATGGAGAAGGGTCTTCACATTGTGGGTACAAGGCTTTGATAAAAAGAGTTCGTTCGGCAAAATATTATTGGCCCATGATTGATCCCGATTCTAAAGCATTGGTAAAAAGGTGTAATATTTGCCAAAGATTTGCTAACATAATCCACATACCATGAGTATCTCTTGAATCAATCTTTAAGGAGCTACATTTTGACTGATGGGATATTGACTTGGTCAGACCTCTACTAATGACATTTGGAGGGCCAAAAATAATAATAATTGTAGTAGACTGTTTTCTAAGTGGGTGGAAGTTGAACCATTGGCAGGAGCAAAAGCCAAAGATGTGATCAAGTAATTGTTTCAAATATTTGTTGTCACTTCGGTGTTCCGAGGAGAATAACGATGGACAATGGGCCACAGTTCGACAATAAAGACATGAAGGATTTTTGTTCTTCTAAAGGAATACACAATGTTTCTTGGAAACTTTTCATCCACAATAAAATGGCAAGGTTGAGGTAACTAATCGGAAAATTTTTTATGGGCTCAAAAATAATTTGGAAGGTAAGGCTTGAAATTGGCCATATTACTTACAAAAAATTCTATGGGCATATCAAACCACCCCTCGAACAACAACTCAATAATCTTCATTTGCGCTAGTTTATGAGATGGATGTTGTGGTTCCATCCGAAGCAGTCTTCCCTTCGTATCAAAACATTGAACATTTTGAGGTGGGTAACAATGAAGGGAGGCTTACTGAGTTAGATTTAATGGAAGAAAAAAGAAGGCGAGTACAGTTGATTCTTTGCATTACCAAACTTTGATGAGAAATAGATATGCGTCTAAAGTGAGACGGTGAGAATTCAATATTGGGGACAAGCTACTAAGGAAAGTGGTTTTGCATATAAAAAAATGGATTGGTTAATTGGGACTTAACCGGGATGGCTCGTATATAGTAATTGAAAAGTTGAAACCGGGGACATATCAACTCAAAGATAAAAATGGATGAGATCTTCATCATCAATAAAATATCAAACACCTTAAGTTTTATTTGGAAGTTGAAACCGGGGACATATCAACTCAAAGATTTTTAAACTTGTCTAAAGATCGGTAGGATACTCTTTCCTATCTTGGTAGCGCAAAAATGTTTTAATGAGGTGCCCTTATAACGATTAACATATAATATTAATTTTCCATTTTTAAACAATTCTTACAATCTTTTATTTTATAACCGGAAGGGTCTTCCAATGGATGTTGGTCAACAATCTTTAAATTTTGGACCAGAAGGGTCTTCCAACCAATGTTGGTCAACAATATTTTATTTTTGGACCAGAAGCGTCTTCCAACAAAAATTGGTAAATAATCTTTTATTTTTTGACCGGAAGGGCCTTCCAACAAATGTTGGTCAACAATATTTTATTTTTTGACCAAAAGGGTCTTCCAACGAATGTTGGTCAACAATATTCTATTGAAAAAACACGCAAAGTACAAAATACCACAATGATGCGAGGACTTTACAAAAGTACGTTAAGCACAACAAGTTCACAAAAAACATACAACACCAAAAAAATTAACCATGTACTTTTTCACCCAAAAGGGATACTTTTAGATGTATCTTTTGATGAGCTAGACGAAGAACTTTCTGATTCATCAAAGTTGTTGGGTGATTCTTCATATTATAAAGAAATTCCCTCTGGGTGATACTTATCAAGAACAAGCTCACATAAGCTACCTAACTTCAATTTCTGAAACAACTCAAGAAACTCTAGCACCATAACAAAGTTGATTTTAACGTCTATATCCTCGAACTTAAAGACACAATCAGCAACTTTTTTTTGAGGCCAACGTCCTTATATGCCTCATTTTTCTTATAAGAGTTTTCTTCTCAACATCATATTTTTCTATATATTTGACAACCCATTCAAAATACTCATTGGTCTTATAATATAATTCGGTAAGAGTTTGGATGGCTGTATTCTTTTAAGTATTCACCTCAACAAAATGTTCTCGCTCGTTATCAAACATATCATGCTCCAACTTTAACCTATCATCCACCGTATCAAGTTGTGTCACACGTCCGACATCAACTTCTTTGTAATGGACAAGTTCTACCTCCAATTTTTTTATATCGGATCTTATTTGGAAAGCCTCGTTTTTATAATAAAGTTTTTTTAAAATTCAAATTTTTAGCCTTCTTTTTAAGAAGTATTGTAGGATGAAGAAATTTATGAAGTTCGAGGGCTGGAAACTCATCGCTCTACATATCGAACTACTCCGATGAAGAGCCAACTTCAAAGTTTTCAGGAACTTCTGTTTCATCCCCTTGACCTCATTGTCCACAACTCTCCTCGTTTTCTTGAGGGGAAACTTTTCGGTTGATACCCGAGGAGAGTCTGAGTCAATAATAACAACTCTCTCCGGAGAGGGTAAATTAGGGTCAACTGTCTCATTACCCAAAGACGGAATGTTCTCTTCTGCCTCTTGATCATCTTCTTCAACAAATTTACCATTGTTTTTCTTCTTCGATAGTTGTTATTTAAATAACATCTTGGAGCCACCTCCACCTACGGGATCAACCTCCTTGATCTCAGCTTCGACATCTTCTTCCTCCTCCTCAACATCAGATTTTTCTTTTTCAACCACATATGTCTTAGGATTCTGGTGGCTCCAAATTGTAGCTCTTGAAGGCAAGTAGACAAAAATATATGTGGCCTCCAATCGTTCAAGTATGTTAGTTTTCGTGAGAGGCGCCATGAGGTTTTCCAACATCATAGCCTCCATCAGATCATCCTTTCAAAGATGGATCTTAGCAAGATACGTAGTGGTGAAGCAATGTTGGAATTTATTGGAGTATGAAGTACTAGCTCAATTACTTAGTCGAGAAAATATTTGACATGCCTCCTCTAGGTGCTCTTTGAACGCTTTAAACACCCCTTTCATTATTGCCCGTCAATAAAAATTTATTAAAATAAATAAGTAAACAAAGAAAAAATAAGTTAAAAGTACCTAATTGATTTTAAAGAGAGCCAATGTGGTCTCTGAACAGATTCCTCGAATCCTGTCTCCAACATCCCGGAGATAAATGAAATATTTGTTTCCACTTATTTTCGGCCTCAAAGAGATCATATATTATCTTGAATTTTTTACTAAAGGTCAAGGAATAAAAAATGGAAATAGGATTTTTTATTCGTTGATTTGGAAGTTCTAACCTAGCAAGATTAAGCGATAGTCATTTTATTGGGTTGGTTACCTTCAACTACAGTCTCATCCTGGTCGTCTTCAGGCTTATCCACAAAGTGTTTTGACCTTATCTGTTTAATAGGTTCGAGGGGCGGCACTCCCACATATTTTATTGGAAGAACGATAGTTTCCATAACAACTGACCGATGGGATTTTTGTGAGCGTTCTTGTGGAAGTTTTTTAGGAGTGGTTTCAGGAGTACTCAATGGAATATTTTGAGGAGTACAAGTGGTAGATATAATTTTTACTTTTGCGTTCCTCTTCGAAGTAGGTACCCGAGACCGCTTCCTCTTCGAATCATCCTCTTTTGCTTTCTCGGCCATTTTTTAGATATCGCCTATCAGAATGAATATTGATGCATGAACTAATTTCTTTTAAGTGCCAAGTCCATCTCTGTCATGTTTTTGGAAAGTTTGATAGGGGGTGAGCAGTAGTACGGGCGGATGAGGTACTAGTGTACGTAGTTCCTGACGCCTCAGGATTGTTTTTTAACTGGAGGCCAATGACCGTAATATGTGGTTTTGATAATCTGCAGTGGTTTAGAATCCTCGTCCAAATCACTTGCTCTTCTCTCTTCGAATTTTTGCCATTTGAAAACCAATCTAAGATTGTGAACTTATCAGACATGAATTGTGAAAGAAAGTGTTTAGAGGGCCATCAACACTCTTTATCTCTCTAGATTTATAAAAATGAATAACTTCCATATATGAAATGTCTGAATATTTATAGGGTAGGATTGGGTCTCCATCGGTTACGAGGGCCGAAGTAGATAAAATGTGTTTTAGGTGACAGACATATAGGAAATTTGAAGAGTCTTATAGCCGTTCCACCTATGATTTGAAGCGTACACGTGTTGAGAAGTGTAAGAGTTTGCTAATACTCATAATCACTCACAAGTCGTTCTGGAAGGCATGCACGTCTGTGTTAATAAGTAACTGACACATGGACTAAAGGCAGTGCACGCGTCGTTAAATAAAAGTTGTCTTGACATGTGGATTAAAGGCAGTGCACACGTCGACTATCAAAAAAAATTTTGACACGTGGATTTGAAGTAAAAATTTATGATACATAATTATGAAGTCAACAATATAGATGGGGATGACATAGATCCGATGAGAGACACAAGGGAGAAGAGGTGAGACATCTCTGATGCGACTTATCAGTTCCTCGCTTGAATATCTTCGTAAAGACTAGGGTGTTACTGAATAAGGGAAATAATTATTTGGAGTAATAGTTAAATCGATTAAATAAGAGAGGTGATTTGGCTTTATAAGAGTTTTTGTAAAAGAAACCCAACAAAGGTGTAACTTTAAAGGTACCTTGTGTAATAAATAATAATTATGGTTGAGATTAGTAAAAAAACATGGTGAATATGTCATAAAGAGGGTAATCATGTAATTTATGGAACCCACCTCTTGTACTATATAAAGCAACACTCATTTTTGGAAAATGGTGGACAATTACTACTTTAAAAGGAGGTGATTTGTAAAAGTTATAAATCACCAAAACAAATAATAAAAGTTATACTTCGACTTGTCGTTCACGCGCTATTGTCTTACGTTAAATCGATTAAATAAGAGAGGTGATTTGGCTTTATAAGAGTTTTTGTAAAAGAAACCCAACAAAGGTGTAACTTTAAAGGTACCTTGTGTAATAAATAATAATTATGGTTGAGATTAGTAAAAAAACATGGTGAATATGTCATAAAGAGGGTAATCATGTAATTTATGGAACCCACCTCTTGTACTATATAAAGCAACACTCATTTTTGGAAAATGGTGGACAATTACTACTTTATTACTACTTTTATCAATTTCTCTATCTAGCTTTCTTGTGTTTGTCTCTCTAAATATTATCTTCCAAATATAAATTAGACAGATAATCCCTCTAAGAATTATTTGGAACTATCAATTCTAAAAAATGATTTATTTTGTGTTTTTAGTCTTTTACTATTTTATCTTATTTATCGAAAATAATTATTTTGACTTTTTTGTTTTTGGAGAACTTAGTAAGTAAGTGGGTATTGTGAAATAAACAAACCATCTTAATCAAAATCATCCCAAACAATAATATTTAACCAACATTTTTTCAAAATCATAATTTTATGATTTTTTTCGTATATTTCGCATTGACGAAATGAATACTCCAAAAGAGGTACCCATGCAAATGAGACTCATTAATAAAAAAAATTAATAGATTTTTTCATGTTTTTCAAAAAAACATGTACAGGCCGCATCGGCGGTACATAGCCCTATCATCAGCATTCTGGATATTTGTCACCGACGCCGGTGTAAACTACAAGTATTAAAGATAATTTAACATAGTCGATTTTATATAGTTATTTAATTAATCATAAAATAAAATAATTAATTAATCTATTTATTTATTTAGTGCGAAAAAGTACCATTAAAATAAATTTAATATCGCATTTTTGTTTTACATAATTACTTAATTACTAATAATGTACACTAATTTATTAATCTATTTATCTAGTGGGTCAAATTATATTATTTAAATAATTTTAAAACCATTGATCATGAAATGATTTCAATTTTGATTTTATATTATTTTTATAAATAAAATAGGGCGAAGCTATTTCTCCCATCACTTTTTTTTATTTCCTCCATAATTCAAACTCTAAAAAAACACTCATCACTTACTTTTACTATTTTACCCTCATTTTATCTTTTAATTTATAATTTTATGCCACTAATTATTCTCAAACACTTATATCAACAAACAAAAGATTTAATCCAATTGAATTCAACATATATGGTTTAACTTATAAAATTAAACCCTGAAAACAAAAAAAAACCCTTAAATTCGATAAAAAGTATCCATAGAGGAGGAACACACCCAAACCACAGATTTAACACCGAAAAACTTCACACAATCAACCAACAATGTAATTTAATCTTGTTTTTAAGTTGTATATTCATGTAACTTGAAAATCCGTATTAAAAAAAACCTTTCTAATCAAAAATCCCGATTTCTGCAGGTTTTAGCGACAAACACCTGATTCCGAGGTGGTATCTCGGAATCAGTTTTTTTTACAGAACAACTAATTCCGAGATACCACCTCGGAATCAGATGTTTTGTGCAAAATCAACTGATTTTGAAAACAATTGATTCTGAGATGGTATTTCGGAATTAGTTGTTTTGTGAAAAAACAGCTGATTCCGAGATGCCGCCTCGGAATCAGTTGTTCAGTGCAAAACAACTGATTCCTAAATACCATCTCGGAATTAGTTGTTCCGTGCAAAACAACTGATTCCGAGATACCATCTCTAAATCAGTTTTTTGTCGCTAAAACCTGCAGAAATTGGAGTTTGTGATTAAAAATAAGAAAAGGGTAAATATGTCATTTCATTTATAGAGGAAATAACAACATGGAGTATTTTCTCAAATATGAAGGAAATAACATATTTCATGGGGAAAATAGCTTCACCCAATAAAATATTATAAATTTTAACTTATAATAGATATATTAGTAGATTTGATTCTTAGCTATAGATAATTTAAAATAATTTAGGTATAATTTATTGAGTTGAATCACTTTTAAGATAATAATAAATCATAGTTGATTTTCTATAACATTTTAGTAAAAAATTATTTAATTACCCATAAAATATTTAAAAAATTATTTATTTAGTGAATTAAAAAAATTAAAATGTATTTAATTAGCCATAAAATATTTTAAACTTACTAATTTAATGTGTTTGACTTTGTAACATAATAACAAATTAACTAATTTAGTGGATTAAAAATCACATTCTACCCACGAATGTCGTTAAAGGGCACAACCCGTGACAATATAAATTTATCACTGTCGGTGCTATTACAACAACACCGGAGGTGTTCAAGAACAATCATAATTCTTAAAATATTGTTTCGTAAAAAATCCTAAAAATTTATCAAAATCGATCAATAAGTAGTAACCAAATCCATCATAACGCCGAAATCATTACTCAATCGATTCTAATAGTACATTTGCTAATTTCAACTAACTCTCATTCTCCCTATATCGATTCTACCTTAATAATCAATTCGAAAGTAAATATGAAATAAATGAAGAATTAAAAATGGATGAGTAGCTTTCTACTTTTTTAGAGGAAGAAAATTAATTTTTTGTTCTTGAAAAAAATGAAATCATGAATCTTGAGTTTTTTAATCTTTTTAAATTTTGGGTCAACTTAGTATATTTTTTTGGTGTAACTTAGTTTTTGTATAAGGGTGTTTTTCAAATAAAATGGAACTACTTATAAGGAATTTTGGATGAACTCATACTAGGAACTGCTTAGCATTTTCGTCAATAGTAGCCATACCATTTTCTGTATTAATTTTCTTTAAATATGGTAAGTTAGTAAGTAAGTTACCCACAACTATTTGGAAAAGATTGAAAGTATTAATAGCCACCTGGATTTTTAAATTTATCGAAAACCACATGCAACATAAAAACTTCCTAGAATACTCCTAATATACAAAAGCAGGAAAACTAAGAGCCCTCGTCTACTTCGAACTATTTATCTCTAAAATAGAAACTCAAAAATCTCTCAAATTAGAGATTTCTGCAATAAATTTGAGTTAAATCTCAAGCATCTCAATATGAAGCAACTACTAATTAGGTTTTTACGAATACATTACCTTAAACTTCATATCTTTCAAACCATATCTCGAAATAAATTCTAAAAACAAGTATATTTGTATTTTTAAAAGATAGACAGAACGAAATTCATTAGTGATATTTTAGAGAATTTTTGTTTTTTCCCCAACCAAATTACTCTTAATTATCCAACCGGTACACAATTTGTTTAATCAACCAAATTACAAATAATCATGCAACTCTAAACAATTGTTTTTTTACAGTCAAAGTCCTATTTACGCAACTATTTTGTTCATATTTACTCAACATATTTTTACAATTAATTACGCAACTGTAACAAAGTCCGTTTTTCGCAAACAACATCTTATTTACGCAACTATTTTATTCATATTTAGGAAACATATTTTGCATGTAATTAAGTTAGTGTAACTCAATTATTTATTCTCAACGAAAGTCCTATTTACGCAGCTATTTTTTTCAAATTTACGTTATATAATTTGAACGTAATTACGTAACTGTAACACAGTTGTTTTTTCACAATCAAAGTCCCATTTATGTAACTTGTTTCTTTTTATTTACGCATGATGTAGTGACGACTGCAAAAAGACTGGTTTCTCGCCCAGGTATCGGAATTGGATCAAACAGGTACTCAAATCGAAGATTTCGACGAGCTCGTCAGATTTAATAAATGTAAATTTGTCACAAAGTTTGATACCCAGATTTGACCTGTAAAGCCTTCGAAAACCAGTTTTAATATTTTAATGTTTATTTTATTTATTTATTTTATTTTAAAACATTTATGCAATTTTCCTTATTTGGAAGTAGGGTTTTGGTAGTGCTATATAAAGCATCTTATACTCTATTTTGTTGTAAGACTTTGATTAATAGAATTTTGAGATTATTTCTCTGAGTCTCCTTTGTCTCTAACCTAGGGTTATGGTAATATCTACTGTTTTCTTCTTCTAATCTTCCGTCACGCCATCAGTTGGTATCAGAGCCCAGCAATTCATGCTATGCAGATACAAGAATCATGTTCCGGGTACCTCTTGATTTGAAGGCTAGAATAGAGAACGGTATCTTCGAGTCTACCTGCACAATTGGAGGAAAGTTTGCAAATTTATAATTGATTCAGATATCTATGAGAATCTGATTTCAGATGAGGCTGTTCAGAAACTGGTGTTGAAGACTGAAGCTCTTCCATACCCGTACATACTCTCAGGATTGATAGAGTACACCGAGGTAAAAGTTTCTAAACACTGTCAAATTGCATTTTCTGTTGTTAATTACAAATATACAACATGGTGTGACGTAGTTCCTATGGACATTTGGCATCTAGTTTTAGGATGTCCATGGCGATTTAAGAGAAATTCTACTTATGATAGTAGAACAAATCGGTGCAGTTTTGTGAAAGATGGTATCAAGTTTATATTAGTACCATCTAGAGTAGTGTCTCCAAAACCACCACCAGTTAAGGAGTTTCATGCTCAAATTACATCAGCTGCCGATCTTAGCTGTGATGCTAAAACAGTGTTTGACTCCGTGTTTGACAAGCCAGTCTAAGATAAAAATATTTTTGAAGATGTATCTAGGTCGGTATTTGACAAACCAGTCTACGATGAGTATGATGATGATTGAGATGATAAAGATCTAATTAATATTGAGAAGAAACTTGTAGATCGAGATATTGTGTCAGGCTTCCGTACACCAGACTACATCGCTTCAGAAGTTCTATTGAAGAAAGACTGCAAAGTAGCAGCTTTTATTATGGAGATGCATCTTCCGGGTATTGAATGTTATCCGAAAATCAAACCTTTGATTTGGTTTTCTGTGGATACATGTTGTCGTATTGGAAAAAGGGAAGATGATATTTTTATGTTTGAGATTATGAATAAATTGATAAAAGAAAAGAATAATTTTTTAATGGATAAAAGATTAGGTTTTGTCATAGAACCTGGAGGAGTTTTGGGTGATGGTTGGGGAAATAAAAGAAAGAGTTACAAGTCAAAAGTTGAAGATTGCAGTGTTTTGACTCTGCTGGCAGAAATATACTCTGCAGAACTTGAGAAGCCATCTACTATTCAACAAATATGAATTGTTCCTTTCTGCAAGGGTTTTGATGTAATACAACAAGCATAGTCTGGAACTGGAAAGACAACAACTTTTTACACGCGCAAGGGTGTTGTTGTGCTTAGTAAATGGGTTGAAAAAGAAGACATTGAACAAGTGGGTGGAGTATATCTTGTTAATGCTGACCACAGTAATGTAGATGACATGGTAAAAAGGGACAAATCTGAGAAACCACTTCTTGACAAGAGCTGCAACATTCATATTCTCACCTTTCACACCCTTATGCTGGTACCAGTTGAAATTAATGGTGAACACGCTAACGTTTTTGTAGTTCTTTCATTGTTTCCGCGTTTCGAATTCAAGGTCGAATTCTTCGCAACCGGGAAAGGATGATGTAGCGAAGACAACGAACAGACTAGTTTCTCGCCCAGGTACCGGAATTGGGTCAAACAGGTACTCAAATCGAAGATTTCGACGAGCCCGTCGGATTTTAAAAAAGTGACTTTTGTCACAAAGTTTGATAGCCATATTCGACCTGTAAAGCCTTCGAAAACCAGTTTTAATATTTTAGCGATAATTTTATTTATTTATTTATTTTAAAACATTTATGTAATTTTCCTTATTTAGAATTAGGGTTTTGGTAGTGCTATATAAAGCATCATATACCCTATTTTGCCATCAGACTTTGATTAATAGAATTTTGAGATTATTTCTCCTAGTCTCCTTTATTCTCTACCTAAGGTTATGGTAATATCTACTGTTTTCTACTTCTAATCTTCCGCCACGTCATCAACACAACTCATTTGCATGTAATTCCACAAGTGAAAAAAATTGTTTTTCGTAACCAAATTACACTTAATTACGCAACTCGAAAATATTTGATTTTTTGAAACCAAATTACATATAATTTTGCAACCAGAATACAATTTCTTTTTATAGACTAATTTTGCAACCATATTACTCTTATTTTCGCAACCAAATCCAATCCAAAAAAATAAAAAATAAAAATAAAAAAGAACATTCATTGATCTAATTTTAGTTGTCTTAAAAATCCTAATGGTATTTTTTTTATTTTTTTATCAGAGCTATGATTTAAAATATATTATATTTTAAAAAATAAAAAATAAAAAAGTGAAAGAAAACGGTTGAAGGGTATATTGGTATTAAAATAAAGTCGTTATGGATAAATAAATTCTAAAATCAATTGGTTATCTAATATTTGGTGATTATTGGTAAATAGTTTCTATGTTTGATGGTTATTGATAAATTGCCTTCTAATTGTAATTGCAAGTTCTAAATTGAAACGTATAAATTTAAGAGTATAAAATAAAATACATTTTTTTGTCAAATTAAACCAAGTTAAATAGTATTTCTAGATTTAAGTTAAGAACAATATAAAAGTTTGTAAACATTTCAGTTCAAAAAAGAGATTTTAAAAAAAAAGTAAAAAAATATCATGCAATTATTATTTTGTAAGAAAAAGCAACAAATATGAACTTATTGATAATGCATCGTTAAATTGTGATTATAATGCATAGTTTTTTAAAAATAATATAAGAGTTATTAAATTTAAAAGTAATTTTATTTTGGTTAAATAAATGCATTATAGTAAGTAAAGATGTTCATACAAATATATAGGGCCTATCCTGAGAAAATGTTAAATAGCCAGCAAGCAGAGAAATACGGAAAATGACCATATTAAGGTCAGAAACAACAAATAGTAACGCATAAGAAGAAATAGGAAAAGTGGGATATGAGTCCAGTAAATAGAAGATATGGCAGAGCTGACGAAGGACAACAACATCTTGTGAAGACCAATAAATAGAAACAACATGATGTTAGTGGATGATAGTTTAGAAAGGCCAGCCGATCTTAGTTCCCAAAAATGGAAATGAAGATCAGCTAATAAGCGATAGGAGACAACCAAGGAAGGCTCAGAGGGGAACCGAATATTTGGTTATTGCGCTCTCTCCAAATATGGCAAGTGATAGTACCAAAGTAAGCTCGCCAAATGTGCCGAAAATTAGAAGGGTTCTAATTGGAGGCTTTAAGAAGCCAAGAGTTCCAATTGGAATTATTCTTGAAGAGGATCTCAATCTTCATTCGGGTGTGCTCTCAAATGCTCTGGCATAAATTGCAATCATAGAGGATATGATATATACTTTCATCCCCTAAGATAAAAGTTTGACGTGAGTGGTAAGCTTGCCATGAATTGCGAGCTAGAGAATGAAAGAATGACGATGAATATTAAATTTACTCCATACTAGTCCCGCCTATCCCACACAGGGGATAGGCGACCAAATGGCAGTGTAAGTGTCTTTAATAGAGAAAATTTGAGTTCTTTTATTCGTCGTCCAGACAGGGATATCACCGACCAGGGCGTTTGGAGGAAAAAGGGTGAGAATAATGCTACAAAGTTCCGTAAGGTTGTTTTTTATCCTATTGTTGGAAGATCTCTTGTTGAAAGGCCAAATCCAACACCCACCAGAGATAAAATCAAAGACAATAATTTGATTACCAAACCTTAAATCCACGATGATGAAATGACCATAGTGAGAAGCGAGAGAGGTAGAAAAAAGATATGGATCAAACAAAGAGGTATTTATGTCGTTGCTGATAGACATCTTGAACATATTGCTGGCCAGAGGTCTAAGTAATGAAATTTTCATCCAATTGCATGAGGGGGTGGAGTCGGGAGACATGTCCAAAAATTTGTTTTTTTTGTTTTAATCCAATCGTTCTAACTAGAGTTTGAATTTTTGTTGATTATGGACCAGAGGTGTTTAAGGACGACCTCCTGATTCCATAGTTTTAAGTCTGAAATCCAAAGGTCTCACTCAAGCAAGAGCACAGTAATCGAGGGTCCGGCTATTTTGTCATCAGAGATTTTTAACTCATGGCTGGACCATAGATAACAACGAAGGATTTGGGTAAGACGACTAGTGATAAGGGGAAACCCAAGTATTTTACCGTGAGGGAGAGAAGAACTCATTAAGTCATTCTTTGATGAGGAGCAAGGAGTTGATATCACCATGATATAAAATCATGAGGTCATCAGCAAAGCAAAGGTCAACAGTATTCAATTTATGGAATTCCCAATAAAAATTGAACTTTTTGTCCTTAATTTTCTCTCTAAGGATGTCATGAGAACTTGCATGACTAGAACAAATCGAGGATCCCTTTGACGGAGGCCTCATCTACCATGGAAGAATTCATTGGGATCACCATTAACATTAATGATGTATGAGGGGGTAGCAATGCATTGGATAATCCAAATGATCATTTGTTTGGAAAACTTCATGGATACAAGAATTTCAAGGATGGGGTGCCATATAACATTGTCAAACGCTTTCAAAAAGTCAATCTTTAAGGAAATTCTTTTGCCTTTGTAATTGAGATGGTAGCATTTAAGTAATTCTTGGAAGAGAATAATGATGTCTGAGATATTCCTACCAACAATAAAAGCTGAAACAAACTTTTCAATCAAGTAAGGGAAAAAGTCTTTAACTATGTTGACCATAATGTTTTAGATGTTTTTATAGACTACGTTGCATAAATCATTAGGGCGGTAATCATAGGCATAAGTAGGACTATTAATTTTTGGGATGAGCGCAATGGAAGAAGCGTTCCAAGAAGGGTCCATACTATTAGAGTTGAAGAAATCAAGGATACCATTGCAAATATCAATGCCCCCAATGGCCTAAAAGGTTGTAAAAATATCGAGTTATAGCTATCGAAACTAGGGGATTTGTTACTATCGATGCTGAACAGAACATCTTTTATCTTGTCATGGGAGATCGGATAAATCACAGAAGACTTGTCATGAAGGTTAATCTTGGAGATGATTAGAGAGACGACTCTGGAGAGGCCCGAATAACCAGATGGGTTTTTGGTCCCAAGTAAGGAAGTAAAATGTCTAACCCGGATATTGGAGATGCCGATGAGATAATTGATCATGTTGCCATGATTGTTCATGATCAAAGTAATTTTACTTTGTAACAGACAATTTTTGTGTTATTATGTAAAAAATTGGTGTTTTTATCCCCATGCTTGAGCCAGTTTTCTCTAGATTTTTGTTTAAGGAAATATTCTTCCCGTCTACTAAGAAAGACAAAGTTCGAGGGAGTTTCTTTCTCTTTAGTAATAAGGGTAGGGTTTGAGGGATTTAGAGCAAAGAGGTTTTGGGTAGAGAATAGATCATTTTTAGCTTCAGGGACTCTCAAACTCATATCACTATAGGCATTTCAGTTCAGATTTTGAAGGGAGAGTTGAAGTTTGTTAAGGTTGAATGAGACCAACTTTATGCCCTGAAGAGGGCATGAAGAGTTCCAGCTAGAAGAAACAATGTCTTTTAAAGAGGGGTGGGATTTCCTCATATTGAAGAATTTAAAGGGTTTTTTCTTAAGACTGTGGTACATTCCAAGGTTAAGAGTGACAGTAGTACGGTCAGAGGATCAGGAATAACCAAAATGAGCGTAAGAATTTGGAAAAGTCTCATCCCAGTCGTTATTAACGAAGACACTGTCAATTTTCTAGTAAATAGGGTTGGAAAGACATTTGTTCTGTCGGGTATAGAAGGAAGCGGTAGAATAAAGGTCACTTAGCTCATACTTAAAGAAACAATTGTTAAAGTCAACAATTTTTGGAGACCAAATACCAGAGGAACCATGATGTTCATCTGTATTACAGATTGCATTAAAATCTCTGAGGATGGTTCAAAGGATTCTCTAGTATTGGTAGAGATGGACTGAAGAATATTTCACATGGGAATTCTATATGTGCTTTCATTGAAAGCATAAATAGCAGTAAAAGGAAAAAAAGGTAGGCGCGTTGAGGTGCTTTGCATGACAATGAATATGCTGGGATGAGGTAGAAAGAATATAGACATTCATCACACTAGGATTCCAAATAATTCAGATTCTACCTAAGGGGTGATGCTCATGATTAGTAAAGAAGTATCAATAAGGGGAAATTTTGCTAATAATGGGAATAACATTATGAGAGCGAAGTTTGGCTTCCACAAGAATCATGATAGAAATATTATTGTTCATAATAAAATCATTAAGTCTTTCTAATGGACAGGTTCGTTTAACCCACACACATTCTAAGAAGCAATAAATATAGAGACTTACATTGTGTCGGGGGGGGGGGGGGGGGGGGAGGGGTCCACATCATCACCGCTAACGACAACAACAGTCTAAGGTGTCGTCTCTTTTGAGGGATCAGGCTCAAATGAGGTCATCAGGGATGGAAGGGATCAACACGGGGGAGGACACGGTGATCGGACGACAAACACGCTCCAGAACTAACAATAGATATTTTGAAAATAAATTGGATAAAAATCAAGACATGCTATATTATTAAAGCGTTGTAAATCAATTCATGAAAAATCGATCTTGATTGTTTTGATTTAAAAATTATATCATGTTTGTCTTGTTAGAAATATCTAATTTCCAATTAGTTAAAGCCTATTATGGATTGTACATTGTCAATGTCTTATCATCCATATATTAATTCCTTATTATTTAATTAATACCACGGTAAGTAAGGTTTTGTTACTTCATTTATTCACTATTAATAAATTAATAAAAAATTATTTAATATTAAATTAATAATTCAATATTAAACTTACATGCTAAATGAAAACTACACAACTAAATTGTTACTCTTACAAATAAGTCCATAATTCATCTTTAGTCTACCTTTAAATGTTTATATTTTTTTTAACCTAATAAAATATTTTAAAATTATTTCAATGCCAAATATTTTAAAAATATTTAATTTACCCTTACTTACTAATAATAACCCTAATTTTATATTTTCTTAGCAAATAAATATAATATAAAAATTATTGCATTAACTTTACCCATCTCTCTCTATAACCCGGCTAGCGCCAATCCCTTTACCCTCCCGGATTTTCTACAGAAAAAAAATCGAACTAAGAAACATAGCGAAATTACCAACAAGTTGTGATTTTTATTGCAATAGTCAAAATGGAATAAAAATCCCCAAAAGAGAAGGATAAAATACACGAGGTTTTCTCTTACAAACCTCTGGCAAATAGCTTATATTTATTTTCTATTACGTTTCTTTTTGCTGCAAATCCATTATATATATCTTCGATTTGTTGTGTGATAATAAATCTCGATCACGGTTGTTAAACAATATCAATTTGAGTTCAAATCGTTTTTATTTCGTGCGTGATATTGAATTTTCTAGTTTGTCCATGCTTTTAGCAGTCCTTACAACATTCAAATAAAGAAATAAACCTAAAATAACAAATGTTCAAACAAAATCAAAACATCTTATGCTTCGATGTTTATTGATACGTCAGTGTCTACTTGAGTGGTTTTTATAAAATTAACATGAAATGAAAGAAAATGTTAACCTAAACATTATGTTGGGTCTTCAAGTATTCTATCTCCGGAAAAAAAAGCTTTCTTCTTCAGTTCTTGGATGCTGATTTTATGGAGTATTGCTACTTTGATAGATAATATTGCTGTGTAATGAGATCTGATTCCTTTCTTATAGCTTGGGATTTCTTTTGATCATCTATCTTGATCGTGGTGTATCCTCTGTTTCCTTCATTATCCTTCCTCCATTATGTCATCCGGTGATCCGATGTCCCTTTGTCCATGGTTCTTGAGTTTCTTGTGAGTCTTGGTTGGGGTTGCTTCTTTGACTACATGGAAATGCAAAGTGAAAACCTGCAAGAAGAAGGTGCTTCGTTAGAAAAAAAGAAATGTGTTGATTTGTTCAAAAAGAACATTAACGATAAACATTTATTTGATCCTGATTCAATTAGCTACAAGAAGGACCATATATCTTTGAAATTTCTTAAACTAGTCAAAGATAGCTTATTGAAATCGTAAAATTTACCCTTATTGGTAAGTTCTCTGAAGGAATTCCAAAGAAGAACCTGATTGAGTCCATAAAGTTTAAAGGAAGTATGAGTCTCTCTACTAGAGACTAACATCATGTTCTGTTTGAATTCGACTTAAAGGATGACTATGGTAATCTTTGGAGCAAGACTTCCTGGACTATTGGAAACACTATAATGAGGATGTTAAAGTGGTCTCCATATTCCAATCCCAAAATCGAAAATCCAATAACCCCAATTTGGACTAGAATTTCAAATATTCCAGATTATTTATACAATCAATCAATGATTGAAACTGTGTTCAAGGCTATTTATACAGTCAATCAATGATCGTAACCATATTGGTCATAGTATGGATAATTGTAAAAAAAGTCTACTAAACAGATGTAAAACTTACCTGTTGATGGAAATCAAGACAGTGAAAGAACTGAAAGTATTGAGCTAGTGAAGGTGCCTCAAACTGAAATACAAAGCTACCAGAATGCTTCCAAAGATCAAACTATTAGCAACCAGAAAATGAAGATCAAATCGATTATAGCAGCTACACATCGCAATGAAACCCAAACAAAGACTCCAATAGAAAACAACACAGAGGAGATAATTGAAGCTATGATGGATCTCGAGGGTGAAAGCACCCATGTTTCACCAGATCAATCTAAGACCAAATCTGGCTACAACACACCAGATCAAAACAACATAGGCAGTTTGTCAGCTACACCAACATTAAAGACTAAGGAAACAAGCAAGAGCTTTCAAAAAATCCTAAATCAGAAACTTAAAGAGGCTAGAATCAAGAAACAGAAGACCTCAAAGGCTATTAAGTCTTTACTTTTTGTAAAGACCAAAGATTCAACTAGCAAAGATTCGAATGATTAATATTATTTCGTGTAATATCAGGGGAATAGGCAATAAGTCTTCTCATCGAAGACTTAAGTCTATTGTCTTAAGTTACAGCATTAAGCCCATTTTCATTCAGGAGCCTTTTATTCTACTTATAAAAATTGATGTTATAGCCTCTTACTTAAAATTCAGTAATTATTACGCTAACTCTTCTAACAAGTTATGGATTTTTTGGCAGGATGATATTCAAGTCAACATTAAGATTGATCAAACGCAGTTAGTGCACACAGAAGTCCTTAGTACTAATAACAATAAACAAATTTTCATTACCTCTGTTTACGCAAAATGTCAGAGGATTAGTAGACTGGATCTTTGGGAAATCTTGAAGAATATATTTTCTACGGTGAAGGACTGGATGGTCCTTGGTGACTTCAACACTTCCAGATCCATCAATGACCAGGGTAACTGCAACAACTATTGCCAGCAAAACACTGAGGATTTTAATGTTATGATTAATGACTGTAAGCTAGAAGACACTAAGTTTATGGGTACCAAATATACCTAGATGAGAAACCTCAAGGGTAAAAGGTTAGATTGTGTCCTTATCAATCAGGATTAGATGATACTATTAACTCCACTGAGGTTAGCCACTTGGTTCGTACTTGCTCCGATCACTGTCCTCTTAAGGTTTGTATTAATAACACGAACAGAAATATTAACAGTAGTTTCAAGTTCCTTAACATGTGGATTAAAGACCCAACTTTTACCAAAACTGTTGAAGATAGCTGGCAGAGAAGTATGCATGGTAGCCCTCTTATGGAATAAATTGAAAAATCTTAAAAGATTTAAAGATTTGGAATAGGGACACCTTTGGTAACATCTTTGATAAGGTCAAAGTTACTGAAACCAAAGTTAACCTTTGCGAGGAGAAGTTTCTTACCAGTAATTGCTTAAAGAACAAGATTGCTCTCTCCAAATCCATTGCAGATAACCTCATTGTTTTGTCCATGGAGGAAAGATTCTGGCAGCAGAAAACCTATTCTGTGTGGATCAGAGATGGAGACAGAAACACAAGTACATATCATTATTTTATTAAAAGGAGAAGAAGGCGTAACAGGATTGCTAATATCAAAATCAATAACTTGTGGACCGGTGATGAAGATCAAATGAATGTTTTAGTGGAAAGTTATTTCAAAGATATGTTCACTTCTACAATTTCTAATAATTCTATTGATAATCCTTGTTATGATATCCTTAAGTATATTCCTAAATTGATTTCTGATTCTGATAATGATCTTTTGTTGTCAGAACCTAATTAGGATGAGATCCTCAATGCTATTAAGTGTTTGAAGCCATCTAGTGCAGCTGGCATTGATGGCTTCAACACTTGTTTTTTAATAACTTGTTGGTCAACTATTAAGTATGATATATGTAATGCAATGAAAAAATTTGTTAAAGGAAAAGCTATTCTTATGGGAATCAAAGTTACATGCATTTGCCGTATCTTGAAATCTGATAATCCTAGCTTTTGGAACCAATTTAGACCTATCTCTCTCTCTCTACCATTTTCAATAGACTAATGTCTAAATTAATTAATAACAGAACTGCAAAGCTATTACCTGATCTTATTTCTGATGTCCATGGAGCCTATGTGAAGGGAAGATCCATCCACGATAACATCATAATTGCCAAGGAGCTTATTCACGACCTGAAAAGGAAATCTAAAAGCAGTAATGTTATTATCAAAGTTGATATGTCGAAAGCTTTCGACAATATCTCTCATGATTTCTTATTTAAAATCCTTGCTTGTTTTGGTTTTAATAAGCAATTCAATAATAAAATTATTAGTAATAGTATTACTTCTGTCTTTGCTACTATTCTCCTTAATGGCAAGTCTTTGGGTTTCTTTAAAACCAGCAAGGGAATCAGACAAGGAGATCATTTATCTCCGCTTCTGTTCATCCTTGTTGAGGAGGATTTAATAAGAGGATTGGCTAGTCTTTATAAATCTGATAAAATAATCAAATTTAAGGGTAGAAGCAATATTAATATCCCTTGTCTGGCCTTTGCAGACGAATTGTTTATTTTTACTAATGGTCTAACCAGTTCCATGGATACTATAGGTGCTTTATTACAAGTTTATCAGAATGCTTCTGGTCAAGTTATTAACATAGATAAAACTCAGTTAATCGCTGCCAGCAACATTAACCAGATCAAGCTTAATAACCTTCAAGTTATTACTAATTTTAGTATTGGAAAGCTTCCAACTACTTACCTGGGTGTTACATTGAGCTCCAATAATAGAGTCAGCAACTACTTTCCTCTGATTGACAAGATTAACAACAAAATCTTGTATTGGGAGGGGAAGTGTCTTTCTTATGTAGTTACGCTCACCCTCATCAAGAGTGTCCTTTTGTGTATTCATATCTATTGGACTCACAGTAGCAAGCTGCCCCCTTCAATGATCTGCAAAATCGAGAAAATATCTAATAAGATTTTTGTGGGGTTCTACTACTGATAAGCTTAGTATCCATTGGTGTTCGTGAAGATCCATTTGTAAAAGTTACAAAGAGGGAGAGGTCTCAATATTCATAGTCTAGCTGACTATCAGAAGGTTTATTCTATGAAGCTATGGTTTGATTTTAGAAGTAATAGCTCTTTTTGGTAAAAAAATAATTCAAAGTATATACTGTAAGGATCATCATCCTTCCCAAAATGGTTTTAAAAAGGGGCTCTCAATGTTGGAATAGAATGATGGATTACATAAATTAAGTTGAAGGTTTTATTACCTTAGATCTAGGAAAAGGTGATGTGGATATATGGATGGACAGCTGGTTTGGCGCCTCTCCCATTATCAAGTTTGAACCTGAAACTGACAACAAGTGGTTTAAAGGAGATCCATTTAGTTCTCTATGAAGAGAAAACAATTGGGACTTAAAAACGATAAGTTCTCTTCTCCCTAACTCTAGTATCAACCTAATTAAAAAACTAAAAAGTGATTTTAACAAAGAGGATAAGATTAGATGGAATATCTCTAACTCTGGTTCTTTTAATATTAAAGACACTTTACACAAAGTTTCTCAATGCAACCCTAACTTTTCTATTTTTGAAAGGATTTACAATCAAGTCACCCCTGTAAAATGCTCTGTTTTGCATTGGAGACTTCTAAAAAATTATATTCCAATTAAGATCACAATGCAAAAAAGACATATTTACCTTGCTTCAAAATGTGTGTTTTGTCAAAATACTGAAAGCTCTAAACATGTTTTTATTGAATGTGAGCATGCTTGGCAGGTTTGGTCATACTATGTTAATCTTTTTAATGTCAAGATCTATAGGTTCATGAATACTGTCCACATGGCTAGAAACTGGTCGTGGTCTTCTCCTTCAAAAGTATATATGAAGACTATTTTGCCTCCTATCATAAACTGGGTAATTTGGCAAGCAAGAAACAGTGTTAAATTTAAAGACTTTTCTAACTCAGCTAAGTCTTCTATTTAGCACATTAAGCATATTATTTCATCAAATGACTACTCTAACCTAATTAAGCTTAAATATTGGAAAATTTGTGACAATGTTTCTCATGAGTTGGGTTGCTACTTGCATAAAGATATCAAAAAGAGTATCAATTACCTTTGCTGGGTTCCTCCTCCAAGTGATAGGCTGAAATTGACCTCTAATTCTTGTTGTGCTCAATCTGGTGAAACCACGGGAGCAATCATCATCAGAGATCACCTGGGTAACTACGTTTTGGGCTATGAAAACACCTATGGCAAGCAATCTCCTATCCAAGTTGAGGCCAGAGCCCTGATAGATGGCCTGATTATCTGCAAGATAAAGGGTTTCTAAAACATCGATATAGGAGTGATTCGGAGAAATTAATCTCTTTACTCACTTCTTTCCCTCTTTATGACTCTCAATCATGCTTTTCGAGAGCAAAACCTCGCAGCCGACTAGCTTGCAAGGTGGACTCTCAAATGCAAGATGAAGAGTCATTATGAAAGCTTTGTTCCCCCCAATCATTTGCTATCAATTCTTGTTCTTGATAGCTTAGGGATCGGCCAATTAAGAATCAACTAACTTTTATTAATTTTCAAAACATTAACCTTGAATTTGTTGATTGTAGCGATCAGTCTCTTCTGAGTCTTATCTGGAGCTTGAAGTTTAGTTGCTGGATCTGGCTAGTTGATGTAAGCTTGAATTATGTGATGGACAAATCGTAGCTTTGTTGAGCCCAATCGGTTTTGCTCGTGTTTTGAGATATCGATCTAGTAGCTCGCTTTGTTGGATTTCCTGGTGACTGAAACTGGGTCATGAAGCTTTCGATGTCGTTATTCGGTTTCAGCCGGGAAGCTTAGTAGTGGACTTGCTGGTGTTTCGTCACATGTGATTTGGGTCAGCTTGAAATTTGAAGAGGGTTTGATTTGGGGCTCTAGAATTTCTAGGGTTCTGTAATTATGATTTTGGGCACAAGTGATTCTGGCGTTAATAATATGTAGAGGGTTGGGTTGGTGTTAAGGGTGTGAATCGAAAATGGTTGGCTCTCTCTCTAGCTCTTCCCTCTATTCGGAGCTCAATCGTGGCTATGGAGTCCATTTGGTTTGTTTGCGTAGGTCTTTAGTAAAAAAACCTTGGCTTTATTTGCTTTTAGTCCTTCATCTGGTTGTATTTTGTAATTCTCCCCTAAGCTCTTTGTAATTTGTTATTTTACTCAAAACGATTTGTAATTTTCAATTTGGTAAATAAAGTGGTTACTAAATAAAAAAACCTAAACATTCTTTTTAAATTTATTAGTTGTATAAGTGAATCTTCAACATTATCCTCCTTATGGTGCATCTATGTTTCGATTTTCATCATACTTTTCATATTTCTCTTTTATTTATATATTACTATCATTTCAAACTCTGTAAAATGGTCTCTTAGAATGTGGTGCATGCTGGATGGTCTCACAACTTGATGTAGTTTCCTTTTAGAACTGGAGGGACAAATTATCTGTTTTGTTTTTCTATAACTCTTTTGTAATCCATTTAAGTGTATATCTCTTATTTTATATATATTTTAAAAATAATTATCGGAATACTATCGATATTCCTTGTTGATAAGTAATATTAATTTTGTTAATTGATATTATTAATTCTTTTAATACCGATAATTATAAGTATTAATTAGCGGTATTAATTTATTTATTTTAACAAAAAAATTTGGAACATATAATTTAGACCATTTGTTTGATTCATTTTGTAAATATAAACACAATGGTGATTTTGATTTTATTTTTTAAATTATAATTCAAAAGATACGAGATATATTAAAAAAAAACTTATTTATTATATAGTATTTTCTTAGTGTTTAGTACTAAATATGAATAATTATCTACATTTGGTATCAAAATGCTGGTTTTAAATTAATATTAAATTTATATATGAGTCATTTTTTCTTATACCATTAATTCTTAATAAATTTGTTTATTATCTATTTTCAAATAATTTTTTAATATTGTCATGACAAGAACATTGTAGATAATAATGGTTACCATCCATAAATATTAAATAGTTCGAAATATATAATTTTTGTTTTTAATAGATTTTGATATTGGTTTATTAAATTTTTGTGCCGACTTTTTTTATTTGTTCAAAATATCTAGAAATCATAGCCGAGGAATATAATCGAATTACATGTACAGTTGTATTGATGGAAGAAGCAAAATAATAATCTACCTAATGAATATACCTGATTGTAACTGTTTCTAGATACAGTTTTTTTCTAAAAGCAATATTTTATTGCTTCGTCGTAATCAGCTGACAAGAGGCGTCATTGAATATAATCGACTTATATAATAGACGTATCTTTACCAATATATCGTTTACGTCGCGTATATACTTGTGAGTGTGACCTCTGCGTCATAACGAACCTCATAATTCTTCACTTATCACGACTATACTCGATAGGCTAATTTTATGGTTGAAGAATCACTATTGTTTTGGGTTTACTATTAAAAATTAATTCTGCTCCGAATTGGACCGAGAATTAACAATCATTTATCCCACTTATATATTTTAAAATGTCCATGCTCTAAAAATTATATAATATTATTAGCATAGGAGATGACTTTTTTTTTATTAATATACGGATTTAGCAATAATTCATTAAGAGTCGGAAAAAGAGATTAGCAAATAAACGTAAAGTTGATACTCCTTCTATTTCATAATGTGTGACGTTTAAGTTTTTTTCACTAATATTAAGAAAAATAATAATAAATAAAAAAAAAAAAATTTGTTGGGTGAAGTTAATAATTTGTAGAGTGAATAAAATATTTTATCGGTTAAAAATGGAATATACGTAATTGATGATGTATTCGAAGACGAGAAAGACATTTATTTTGAAAAAAAAAAGTTTTTTTAAAAAGTCACATATTATGAAATGTTGGGAATATGCGGTACCCATATTCCGTCTTTGTATATAAGTAAGAACAACTGGATCTCAACACTAATATGATATTGTCCGCTTCGACACCCGAAAGCCCGCACAAGTTGAGGTATATTCTTATTTATGTACCATTATTCCATTCCATGTTTAACCGATGTGGGATGTGGAACTTTGGTCGACACCTTAACAAATCCTCCACTCGAACAAAGTACCACTTCAACCCCCTCTGAAGTGACTTCCATCCGCCCACTCTAATCAGGTTGGGGCTACCTGACCATAGAGACACTACATATATTACTGCTCACCTCCTCTTAGACCATACTGTCTTGTTCCTTAGTTCCACTCCTCACTCCAATCAAGTACCACCGCTTGATGAGCCACGGCAGTCCGAACTAGAATCTCTAAAGTGGTTCACCTTGAGCATGGCTACTGGTTCATCGTGTTCGACTTCTGAGAATTTCACCACCATCGCGTTCTGTATGGGTCTGGCTCTGATATCATTTGTACGGTATACAAGTACCGCATATTCCAATTCCGTATATAAGTAAGAACAATTGATCTCCGCACTAGTAAGATATTGTCCGTTTTGGCCCCGAAGGCCCTCATGGGTTTGCTTTTGGTCCACTTCCAAAAGGTTTCATACAACTTGAGATATGTTCGTACTCATATACCACTGATCATTCCTATGTTTAACTGATGTGGGATATGAGACTTTGGTCGCCACCCTAACAGTTATAAAAGTTGGTTTTTTCTATAAGCTACTTAACTTTGCACAATTTCTTGAGGATGTTGAGTTTGTCCTTCTTGAAAAACTGCAACTTCTTAATCAGAAGTGAGAATTCAAACATTGATTCCTGGAGAAGAATGAGGAGATGATTGAAACATAATAAACAAATCCTTATCGTTTAAATCTAAATAAATCATTGTTGATTCTTCTTCAATATAAAGGTTGTTCACTAAATATCCCCCCCTAAACTAAATATCCTCAAAATAACCTAATTGTCTCATATTTCAAGTTGGGTATTAGGATTTCAAAATAAATGTGATAGAATAGAATTAATTTTCAGATGGAGATAATTATTATTGTATCCGATGTTAGGTCTCAGTGTTATACATATAATGCTTTGCTTGTACTAGACGTCTCTAATTGTACAAATTTTCTTAAATAATTATTTTGCTATGTTTGAACTTAATGTGCTCATTTTACTAGTTATCTCCCTATAAACTTTGGTTAATAATGAACTACTACACATCAAAACTGTGTAGATCCAAAAATTGAGTAATAACTTTGTTTTTAATGAACTATCATACCTCCCTTTAGTAGTAACCACCAGGGTCAGATATGACAAACTACTTAAACTTATCAAAAGACTTCATCTATATCAAAATATATGAATAGAAGAGCCAAAATATCTATGAACAAAATATCTCAATGTATAGCTCTCTCTGAATATGAACGTCTTTCTGATAACTAACAAAATTGTTCAAAAAACTCCACGACTACGTATACATCATTCTTTATTTGATATGTCTATCGTGTCCATCATATATGAATAGTCAGGCTATTAAGGGGCTCTAAAGAATCTTATCAACTAGATTGCTCGTCTCCTATTAAGATATATGACCTGAATTCTTTTGACAAAGATGTATTCATTATCCTACCATTTTAATATTTTTTTTTGAATTTTACATAAATTTGGATAACATCTAATAAGGATAAAATCCTAATCAAATACCTATATCATCTCAATTGGAAAGAGAGAGAGAGAGAGAGAAAACAAAAATTTATATTATAAAATATTTATAGAGACAATAAAAATAATATAAAATATTTTAGTATAAAAAGAATGGTGTGATTACAATTAGGATTTTCACCCTTACTTATACTAGTTACGAATGAGTTCCATATCTATCTTTGTCCATTACATGTTTGACGTGATAAATACAGGATCATATTTTATTAGTAACTTATAACATATTACGTGTAATTAAATATAAATATAACTTCTATGCTTTATTATTATCCTGATTTTATGTATCGAATATAGCCTTATCAGGAGTCCCCTTAGCCCTTGAGTTAGAGCGTAGTGAAACTTAAGGACTATACATTGGTCAAATATAATATATGGATAGTGTAATCTTCTTATTTTTCTTCGCATTTAGGGGAGCTTGTCTTGTTTTTATTTTTTCAGTTGTCGTAGCTTTGTCTTCATTTATCTTTTCTGCTAATGTGCCGTTGATCATGCCCAAGAAACTGTATAAACCATGTCGACTCGACTTGAAAAAGTCTTAGAGCTTGGTTATATTGATTTTCCAAGCCGAACTGTTATCAGAGACGTCTCCAACTTGGTTCTTACTTAACTGCTCCTGCCTCATTAAAAACCTTTGTCGGCCAAAACCTCTCTTGAAGATAAAAAAAACTCTATTTTACCAACGGAAAATAGTGTAGCTAACAATTAGTAGGCTACTAGGATGTTGCCTGCTTCTTTGCCATGTTTCAATTCTTTGTTGACTCTGGATGAGTAGCCCCCTAGTCTTTGATGAAGGATAAGTAAATATTATATATAACTGTACTTGTTTTGTGTGAGTATATTATGTTGTAGATGTCGTGAACCTAGTGTTAGAGAATTTACCAGATTTCGTAGGTGACTGTGTGTAGATGGTAAGCATGTAGGCAACAAAGTGGTTTTTGTTTTGCTTATCGTAGGGGGTGCTATATACAAATGACTGGAAGTAAACCTTATAGTTATTGTATGTGAATTGGTTGATGTATTCGTTATGGGGCGAGTTGGAAAAGTTTTATGTTTGTTATACATTTGGTGACATGGATTTTCCTTACAAAATAGAGCGCAATATGACCCATCACTTAGCCTTCAAAAGGGGCGTACCCCTCGGCTTGTTCGCGGGAAAGACCAATTTGACTTTTTGTGTGGACTTGTAGACTAGGTGTAATTCAATTATTAATACATGTACAAGGTATTGGGCACAATGCGCCCCCTTACGTAACCTCAGTAGGCGCGGCTAATTAGCTCGTTCGTATTATTGCACTCATTTGGTTCGGGCACACTATAACCCTTTACGTAGTCCAGAGGTGTGGTCAGTGTCCCATTCTCACTTTACAAGGAGGGAGAGAGTATAGCAAACAACATATTCGTTGAAGAAGATGGAGATCACTTAGTGTATAACATAGATATAACTAACTTAAAGCTTACCTGCCATGAAGATGGATATTATTTGACCTACTACATGTTTTATTATGGATATGAAGATCGCTTGACTTATAGCCATTTCTATCGTGGAGATGGAGGTCACTCAGCTTATAGTTTTTTTTACGATGGAGATGGTTTGGCGTATATTATGGAGATCAGCTGGAGCATATCATGGAGATGCAAATTATTTGGCATATAGCTTTTTCGAATATAAAAATAAAGTTATAGTCTGAGTTTTTTGAAGTTTGAGTTATAAAGAAAATCCATTGACGATGACTAAAAATTCTTTTAGAATATTTATTAACGAAGTCATATTAGAAATTCACTTTGGTGGCAAAGAGTTGCTACTATTTTGTTGTGGAGGTCTCTCGTTTGAAACCGTTGCGTGTTTGAAGACTTGAATGCCTTATTAGAGACGAGTTGTTGAATTTGAGATGATTCAATCCGAGACTTTTGGAAACCCTTACAATCAATACTTATGATTTTTCTCAAAATGCATATCGGAGTTTAAAAGTAAAATTTCAATTAACAATAGATTAATTGCTTCATTTATTCATAGTTTAAATATAAAAAAATATTTTTCAACGAATCTAATTATAAATATTTATATTTAATATAAATTTGAAAATTATATAATTTGTTGAATGGGAGAGTATTTAAATATTTAAATATTATTTAAAAAATTAAATATTATTTAAAAAATTAAATATTATGTGATACACATTTTGAAATTGTGGGAAATATCAATACATAAATATTCCATGCATATTCCATGCAAATATTTATGTGTATCTATACAAATATTTCATGCATATTTTGAATTGTTTTTAAGCTTTTGTATTTATTTACTATCATTTACTTCAAATATCTTCACCAATTCGTAGAATAATATTTTTGAAAGCATGAATAAATATATTTATCATTTATAAAAATATTTAATTAAGTAAACACTAGGTTGATCAAAGTTATAATTTTCGAATTATAAAAAAGGAACACCAATAATACATTAAATGAGTTTAGGAAAATCAACGTATACTTAAAAAAACCAAATATTTTATGGAAACGAGTATTAATATATTAATAATTAAATATATATATATATATAGATTAACATATTAACTTGTAAATTAATATTTATAGCACACATAATGAGAATTATTGTGTGGTTAGAGATCAATTAAATATAGAGAATATAGATTGATCATCGTCGATTGAGATGGTTAGAGCTAAGTTGTTTGGTAACCATGTCCAAAAATTTAGGATTTTGGAAGCCTATTCTCTTCTTTCTAATGCTTATATTTGAATATTTTTTTCTTTGGGTTGGAGATGAGTTCTTTTTCAGAATGAAACGTCCACAAAACTCTTATATTAAAGAAAACAACTTTGGCTAAAGCTATTTCCCGCATCAAATTTATTATTTCCTCCATGATTTGAAGTTTCTAAAACACTTGAAACTTGTTATTGCTAGATTCCCCTTACTTTGTCTTCAAATTTAACATTACGTGCCATTATTCAAATAGAAAGCCCTACAGTGAAAAAACACATCATTAACCCATTTTTAACCCTAGGTATTTGATTTTTGCCTTTATAATTAACCATAAAACAAAAAAAAATTAGTGTATGAATCATAAATTAGTCATGATTTATACAATCAGCATACCATTAACATTATAAGTGACTTTTACTGAATTGGTCTTGAAAAGTTGATGTTTATGACTCATGGTTGAGTTTTATATAGTTTTCTAACCTTATTGACATGACCATACCCAAAACAATAACTAGTAACCAGATTGGTGTTACAAACAGAATCGGTAGAAATATAAAGCTAAATCAGCACATAAGTAATTCTTAACACAATCACGACATTGTCTCGGCATGAAAATTCACAAACCAAATCCATGTTTCAAAAATAAACAACAAACTCAAACAAAATTCAGTGACTTAAAGTGAAACAGCAAAGCAAATTCAAACCAGAACCATAATAAAAGTGCCATGATTCATCCATCGTCACAGCTTTTAACCAAGCACAAATGTCAGTAATTATGGATCATAAGTCGTTTTTGGTGTACTAAGCTATCTGCTGTTTCTTTTAAAGAAGCATGTGTTTCCGAGAGGCCAACTGTGAGGTATTATGTCATTTCTGTTATGGAGGAAATAGCAACATGAGATTTTTTTCAAATCATGGAGGAAATAAAAAATATGATGGGAAATGGCTTCACCCAACAACCTTCCACCTCTCACCAAACAAATTTAGAAAAAAATAGAATATGACATGTTACAATAAAACATTAATTGTCATTAAACCCCTAAAATATATAGTAACGACCAAATTTCAATAAAATAATAAAAATAGTTTACGATTAATAAATATTAATAAAAATCGTCAAAAATAACCAATTAATATCATTCAAATATTAATAAATAAAATACTTTCATTAATCCTACAATAGTTGATTAATACCGTTTTAACATTTACTATATATATTAATAAATAAAATACTATATTATTAATATCATTAAAATATTAAAAAATGTGTATTAATTATAGTTAACCCACTTATATTTATTTATATACTTATAAATATTGAGCTAAATTAAATGTTCATACATACATACATTATGAATGCATTAAATTTATATTTATTAAATATGAATTTATTTTATTTCCGAAAAATATAGTTTTATTTCATATCGTACATTAATTTCATTTTAAACCAACCACGACTTAGCAAATTAATCCATTGATTTGTAAAAGTTTTACCGTGATTTAAGCATAATGTTTCGTAGATTCACATTCGCTAACCAAATTGTAATTGTTTTGGAACCGAGATAAATAAGCAAGCGCAAAGTAAAATAATCGACTAAACCTGTTTTATCTTAACCGTTCCTCGAACCTTTATTAAATAATTAACGCAAAGATACGAATATTTGTTAACAAACAAACTTTAGTCAAGTTTGGGTTTTGATCCTCAATCAATAACAAAAAACTAAACTCGAACATTTACTTGATTATACTGATTTTAGAAGAAACGATGATAAAATGTTTGACTCAATTGATTCGTAGAATCAATCAAACCTTCAATTGAAATTCCTCTCCTTTGGCTAATTCATTTGAAAAAATAAAAATGAAAACAAATTTTATGTACACTCTTTTTCCACCAAAATATTTTTGGTTTTTTTACAAAAGAAAATGAGATATAAAAAATCGTTTTCCATAAACGACACCAAATTGATAAGGATAAAATTCCAATCAAGTACCTAAATCATCTCCATAGAAAAAGAAAGAGGGAAAAAAAGATGTAAATTATAAAATATTAAGTGAGATAAAAAAAATTGATAAAAAAAACTCAATCAAATACCTAAAGGGCGAAGCTATTTCTCCCATCACTTTTTTTATTTCCTCCATAATTCAAACTCTAAAAAACACTAATCACTTACTTTTAATATTTTACCCTCATTTTATCTTTTAATTTATAATTTTATGCAATAACCATTTTCAAACACTAATATATAAAAAAAAAAAAGTTAACCCAATTGAATCCAACATATATGTTTTAACTTATAAATTTAAATCCAAAAATAAAAAATAAACCTAAATTTGATAAAAATTATCCATAGAGGAGGAAGACACCCAAACCAAAGATTTAACACCGGAAAACATCACATAATCAACCAAAAATGTAATATAATCTTGTTCTAATTTATATATTCATGTAACTTGAAAATCCGTGTTAAAAAAAACCATTATAATCACAAATCTCGAATTGTACATGTTTTAACAACAAACACTTTATTCTGAGGTGGTATCTCGGAATCAGTTGTTTTTGTAAAGAACAACTAATTCTGAGATACCACCTAGGAATCAGATGTTTTGTGCAAAATCAACTGAATCCGAGATGTCACCTCGGAATCAGTTGTTCTGTGCAAAACAACAGATTCCTGAATACCATCTCGGAATCAGTTGTTTGTCACTAAAACCTGCAGAAAATGGGGTTTATAATTAAAAATAAAAAAGGGTAAATATGTCATTTCTTTCATGGAGGAAATAACAACATGGAGTTTTTTTCTCAAACATAGAGGAAATAACATATTTTATGGGGGAAATAGCTTCGCTCATACCTAAATCATCTGTGTGATTGAATATATATATATATAATTTATGAGCTTTATTATTATCTCGATATTATATATAAAATATAGTCTTATCAACATCATTGCAAAATTTATTAACTGCAACCTTAGCGGAGCCAGATAGCGCTAGCGCGCTATACAATTAATTCATTTTCAACTGCTTTATACTTTAATCACCACTATATGTAAAGATATTTTACAATCATTAAATTATGGAGATTCAATGTATGCGATTCAATGTATCTCTGAACGAAGATAAAATCTCTTTTATAGTTGTAAGAAAATAATAAAATCACCATTATATGTAAAAGTGGTTCACCATCACTAAAATTTGGCAATATAATGTATATCCTAAGCGAGGATCAATGACCCCTAATAATTGGATATAAAATAAAATATAAACTAGGCTTACTTAAGAATTGAAACTTGATGCAACATATTTATCATTATTACTTGATATATATATTTTGTTTAGATAAATATAATTTTTAATTCTATTTATTGGTCAATGCTGAATTTATAGGACTCAAGCACTTGGTTATTCAAAATTCCTACTGAATTATAATATATATATATATATATATATATATATATATATATATATATATATAAATTTTGGATAAATCTATGGTCTTTCAAAGTTAGTTAGATGTTGTTTTTCACACTCATTGTGAACATCTAAAAATAAAAAATCTCACTTTTCTTCCGAATTAATGATTAATCTTTTCAATTTTAGGTATGAAACGTGACCTTATAATTAGAATTAAATTATTCACTTATATTTTATTTTTACCATTTCCCTTAAATGAATTCTGGATTTGCATAACTTCCATGTTAATCACTTGAAAAACTGAAGAACAGAAGCACTAAATTTTTAACTTTGACAATAAAATTTAAAACTGTATAAAAAATATTTTATGATATATATTAGAATTTTCCATGGATTTTCATCATTATATATGGTTGGATTCCTAATTTCCTTTATAAATAGTAGTCCATCATCATAGTTTGATAGATATCGAGGCTTTCATACTGAATAAACATATGATTCTTTTGTATTGTAAGATAATTTTTTGGAATAGGTTACCTAAGATAAAATAATATTATATTCTCACAACACTTAGACATAATCATCATATGTATATAATATAAAAGAATAAATCTATAGAACTAAGGGTAGTGATTGGGAATTCATATTTATCGCGCTCGTCATAATAATTAAAGGAGACGTAGAGCACCAGCGCGCTACATATTACCTATGGCCAAATCTGATAAGCCAAGACTTCTTAGACGCCAAAGCTAACTTATAGTAGTAACTAAATGAGATTTTCAACAATGATATCATGCAATAAGTCGTCACCGTCAGGAAATATGTGTGGTATTCTTCCTAGAGGGTCGACCTACACACACGATAATTGTTTCCTAAGTTGTGAGGCCCCAACATTCTTTCATATCATGACTACCCTTAAAATGCCCACTAAGGTGGGTTACCAAGATTTTTCAATCAGTCCCAGAAAATGAGAACCCGAATGTTCACATAAACCTATTTCATTTCATGATTTGTCTAACAAAAGCCCACTTGGGTGGGGTTACCAAGTTTTCCAGTCAGTAAAGGAGAATAAGAAATCGTATGTATAAATTCCTTTCTTTTCATGACTTTCTTGGCGAAACCTCACTTAAATAAGGTTACTAAGTTTTCCAATCAGTCATAGAGAATGAGCATCTGAATGCTCGCAACTAACTCATTTTCTTTCATGACTTGTTTCAAAAAATACCAATAAGGTGGGGTTACCAGGTTTGTCATTTAATCCTAAACAATGAGCATCTGAATGAACGCATTATATTGCGTAACGCCGTGACTTAATTTTTATCTTATGAAATAAGACCTAATGCACCCAACCACAATACACTTTGAGCGCCTACAGAAGTTCAAGAATGTGATACATACCATATGGTGCTAAACCTCAGAATGGAGATGATTGTCGATCAAAACTTCATGTACCTGATGATAGTTCCATAAATATTCAGAGTGGATTTAACTACCAAATATATTTGGTTCCAATTCTAAAGAGATAAACACGGGATGTAGCGAGATAAAATGTCAAAAGTAGTTATTGTATATTATTTATTTATCCTTCCCCAAAAAAGAAATGTTACTTTATATACTATATGTGGTGGGCCTAAATTCACATGGAGAACTCACCTAAGATTATTGCACCCTTAAATTATATTATTCTTACTCACATACTAATTAGTACATCATATACCATTAATACTACATATTTCTTATATTTTACATCACAAGATTTATATTAGGACAAACTCATCCAAGAGTCGACCGACCCGACCCGGTCCAGATAAGTCTCACCATTATCGCCTGAAACAAACAATATTTGGGGAAGCTAATCATCACTTTGTACATCCTAGAGTCCAAGTTCCATCAGAAATGGATAATTACATTCGATCATGTCACCATACACTCACAATTTTAGATGATTTGTAATGCACACATAACGAGGTCACATAATTGTAAACCCCTCAACAAATAGCATAACACCTAAACATGGAAAATATTTGAATAAGCAACCAGCTTACATGTGCAAAACATGCTAAAGAAAATTATAAACGTGTACATACATACATACATACATACATACATACATACATACATACATACATACATACATACATACATACATACATACATACATACATACATACATACATACATACATACATACATACATACATACATACATACATACATACATACATACATACATACATACATACATACATACATACATACATACATACGTACATACATACATACATACATACATACATACATACAGACATACATACATATATACATACATATATACATAATTATACTCGTCATTCTTTTAGGACTGCCTACATACATATAATATTTTAAACTTCTAAATCGGTTTGTTGCACCTTTATATGGGATATCACTAAAATCTCACTCGAAAGCATCATAATAAAGGAATCATAAAAAATAAAAATGAAATTATATATACACCATTTTTGGGGCTGAAATGCTCGGGTATTCAAAAATCTAACTGAATGGTCATGCAAATATCTAAATTTTAAGGTAAAATAAAAAACATTACTTTAAGTGGATAATTGAGTGCCAAGTTATGGCCTTTAAAGTCAATAACCCATACATGAAACTATAGGACTATTCGTCGAGACAACATTATGGGTGATCGTGGTGAACTGTAGTTTGTCGTGGTGACCATGATGTTAATCGCGATGAACCACACCTAAATTGAGTTCACCGCAGAGACCACCATTTGGTCACGACAAACTCCCAAATTTTTAAAAAGATCGAAATCCCCCTGAATTGAGGTTTTGTATTGAATGGTTCTTTTGAAAAATTGAACATGCACATAAACATTAAAAAAATAACAAATAACATTTGCGTGCCCTCGTCCGCACCAAACATGTGATTCTATATTCTCTATCACCTACTTACTTAGAGTTTCTATATCTACAAAATAAGAATCGGAAACGGTTCTAATACCACTTGTTAGAACCAATAAAAGTTTCAAAGGTATACATACTCTTGATTTAAATGTCGTAACTTTATCTTATTTATGTAGAAATAATAATACGAATACAATATATGAAATACTTATTTTTTGTCATATCTCTTAGATACTCATGTGAATCTGTAGAATAATCTTTTCTTGATTCCTGTTTGGTGATTTTTTCTTGGTAGACAACAATGCAAACTACGGTCTTTCACTGGCTTGAGAGTTGGTATCATTATATTCTCGAAGGAGTAGAATATAAACCTTTGAAGAATTTGTGAAGAGCCAATATTAGAGAAAATAGAGAAGAAGTTTATTATCTTTTGTAAACGACGAAATTTTACAACATTAGTTGTTTTTTAGGATTAAACTAGTACACCAATCAATCGCAGCAGCAACCGATATACGATTAAACAATCCTACAAAAGAACAATCTAGTTACCATGTACAAAACAAACAAGAAAATATTTAACGTGGTTTGGACTGTGAATAAATCCTACATCCATGAGGAAAAATACTCTTATATATATATATAAGCAAATTACATAAATACTCTCCAAATACAAAAGAATCAATCACTCTTTGTAACAAAACATGACGTAATTCACATAACCATCTCTTCAGTGTTTGTCTCTCACCTCACTTATCTTCAAAATACTTAGAGTTATTTCACTATCTAAGGAAATTTTATTCATGTATTTGTCTCTCTACAATTACAGTCGCATTACTACATAGATTATATAAAAGTATATTCTTCTATTTATAGGTTTACGGAAAAACTTAATTATTCATTAGACATTTTAAATTAAATTTTATTAATCTACCGTTAAAATAAATCATACTCCATTAATATAGGAAAGTTAAATTTAACATAGGATTCCTAATAAGTATAATATTTTGTTTCAGCACATGTGCTACATTCTAGCGCTTCATATTAGAGTGGTGCTTCAATTTAGTTTCCTTCGACCACCCTTGCTTTGACCCAAGCCGCTTCAGCTCAACATATATATATATATATATATATATATATATATATATATATATATATATGTTGACCCAATGGTCAACAGTATTTTAAAACTTGTCTCAACCCTTAGGATCAGTAGACATCTATGCAGCTAAGTGACAATTTCAATAGTTCTTGCTTATACATATAATGGAATATCCAATACACATATAGTCCTTGGGGAATACCTCTATTGACGTGCTACTTCTATTCAATACCTAAAATTATTCACCTAACCTTCTAGTAACTTAAATATTTATTGCACCCAATGTTCATACTCTTTGGAGACCAACTCACCTGCATCTCAAACTTGAACCAGTCTCATACATAACCTGAGCTTTGAAATTGGTAATATCTCTGTTAGAGCATTCGAAAGTTTTTCCTCACTAATAATCTTAACCACCTTTATTTTCTCCTTATCCACCATGTCTCTAATGAAGTGCAGCTTAATGTTTACATGTTTAGTTCGCTCATGGAACTTCAAATTTCTCATCAAATGAATATCACTCGTGTTATCACATAACATAACCACATTTTGCTCCACACCAGTGAATTCACTTAGCAATCCCTTCAACCAAGAAGTTCATTCATGGATTATTTACCAAACATATAATCGGCTTTTGTAGACGATATCTCAATGACCTTCTACATACAAGACTTACAGCTAACCACTCCTCCAAGAACAATAAACAAATAACCTAAAGTAGATTTCTTATATCGACGCAACCTACGTAATCAGAATCCACATACCTATGTAACACCATCACCGACATCACTCTGATTTTAATATGACCCTATAGTATCAGTTCCTTTCAAGTATCTCATGAGCTACTTGAGTGCATACTAATACCGGTTTCCACGTATTCGACATTAATATGCTCAAAACAATTACGACATAAGCAAGATCAGGTCTTTTGCAAATCGTAACATACATAATTCTATCAATAACATTTTCACAAGATATCTCCAACGTATACTTCTTATCTGAAGATTCAGTTGGTGCTTGAGTGGCACGAAGTTTGAATTGGGAACCAATAGGAGTTCCAACCACTTTTGTTTCAGACATCGAGAACTTCCTTATGATATTTTTTATATATTCTTGTTGATTTAATAAGAAATAAACATTGGGCATGTTCTTCGTAATCTTAATACCAAGTATCGTCTTACCATCTCTCATATCCTTCATCGCAAACTCTCCTTACAACTTGGACTTTACCGTTTTAATCTTCCTCATATCTTTTCTATTTATTAGTATATCCTCCACATACAATCGAAATAAGATTTTTCTCTCCATGTGTGTTTCCCCATTCCAATAGACACGATTTTTGTACCAGCTATGGATATACATAATGAATCTCATAAAAGAATAAAATATAATATTGCATTGATTTTGTGACTATTTTAGCCCCTAAAGGGGTATTTCTAGTAAACAAACATAAACTTTATTCCTTTATTCAAACCCCTTCATTTGGCACATGTAAATTGTCTCGTCCAATTCACCATGTAGGAATGAAGTACTGACATTCATTTGATTTAACACATTATCAAATCTAGAAAAAATTGAAAAGAGAACCCTCATTGAGTTTTGTTTTACAACCAGTGAGAATATTTTATTGATATCTACCCCCTCTTTTTACGTAAAACCTTTAGTCAGGAGCCTAGAATTTTATATGAGTAACTCAATACCAGGAATACCTACCTTCCTTTTACATATCCATTTACTTCCAACCAGCTTCTGACCCTTCGGTTACTTAAGGAGAATCCATATGTTCATCTTCTTAAGAGATCTCAATTATTCTTTCATGGTTGTAAGCCACGTCTCTTTATCATTTCTCTTGATAGCATCATGATATGTTTCGGGTTCAAGAAACATATTACTGTATTTTAATCGATTAAACCGACAAAACCATATATATGCAAATTTTTGCTTGGTCTGTGTGATTTATCCCTTGTTAGTTGATGACTATCACGTACATGCTACTCTCCCATCTGATCATCCAAATGCTCTAGAACAATAGACCCTCGGTATGATTGAGACTCATGCAGTGGTTAAACTTCCTTTGTATGGCCCAAATAAGTACTAGGCCCAAAATCTTCTTCAATAGAAGCAGCTCCAACTTCACTTAATCATATTCATCATCAACTTGACATCTCTATACAAGGTTGATTGTCCATCTTCTTCTTTAATAGCATGTCATCTTCATTGAAAATCGAGTCCTTGCTTGTCAAAGCCTTCTGACGTCCAAGGCCAATGAACCATAACCTATACCCTTTTACTCATTTTGGTTAGACGAGAAAAAAACATTTAAGTGCTCCTGGCCTAAGTTTATCATGCTTCACATGTACGTAAGGAACACATCTGAACGATCTCAAACGTTCTAGCTTAGGTTTCTCTCTAGTTTGGGCCTCTTTGGAACAAAGAAACTTAAGCATTATAAATAGACTTCTGTTGATGATATAATCAGCTGTTGTTACGGCTTCTCCCCAAAACCTCCGCCACATAGCCGTTGTATGAATAATATATTGATCTCGTTCAAGCAGGGTTTGATTTTTTTTAACGATCCCATTCTATTGAGGAATACTAAGTACTGTTTGGTGTCTAGCAATGCAAAACTTTACAATAGCCAGTGAGCTCCTTGTTTACATACTCCAAGTTATTATCAGTATGAAGCTTCATCACAAATTTCCCCATTTGATTCTCTATCAAAGTCTTCTAATTCATAAAGAGAACAAACTGATAAGGATAAATACCTAATCAAATACCTAAATCATTTAGACAGAAAAAAGAGAGAAAATATAGAGAAAATAAGGAAAAATATATGATAATCTTATTGTATGTATAATATGATCCCTTACATCTCAAGCACAACTCCTATTTATAGGAGTTATACAAGACGTTTCATCTCACCGTACTTATTTCTATAAGTTATATAATTTAAATAATAAATATAATATTTAATTAGAATACAAATATACTATATTTTTATTCGAATATTATATACACAATATTGCCTTATCCGAACACTTCATTTTTTATCGTCAAAAGTAGAATCCATACTTTCTTGGTATAGTTGTCAATTAGCGAAATAAAGTACCTTGCACCATCTATGGTAGGTTCTTGTGTTGGACCACAAAGTTCTGAAGGAATATAATCCAGTACTCCATTGGGTGTTTGGTTGCGGGGTATAAACGTCACCCTCTTTCTTTTAACCAAAACACATCTTTCACAAAAGGCTCAGCTTCTAAACTGCCATACCATACAACAACTCATATTTACTTAGTTCACTAAGTCTTTTCTCACTTAAATGTTCCAGCCGTAATGCCACGACCTCGTAGAATACTTCAACATAGCATAAACTCCCCATACTACTACTATGATACCCTAAAAAACAAACACACCATTAGTCCTATATGCTCTAATAACAATAAGAGAGCCTTGCAAAATCATAAATCTCTCGTCTTCACCCTTGTAGGTAAACATTTCCTCATCTAACATCCTAATCGAAAGAAGGTCACATTTAACTACATGTACATACCTTACATTTTTAATCACTCTCTCAAGATTTGAAGACAACTTGAATCATATTGTTCGAATCCATTTGACATCTCAGTATTCGTTTTTCCCGCGGATGACCATTCCACAAATAAACATTCACAAATCTTTAAACCAATACTTATTGGAAGTTATGTGGAATGACACACCTGAATCCAGCACCCGTTTATCATTGTACCAGAAAGAATAAGTAGTCATTAACCAATCAACGTACTCACAAACATCACACATCATTGCATCATCTCCAACTTAGGCCTTCTTATAATTTTTGCCATATGCCTTCGTCGGGCTGTTGCGACTGATATGTTATTTTTTTTAAAATCCAACAAATTACTTTTTCGATATAAATTTTTATCTCCTCTTACTTGAATATTTTTTTCCCGAATGACCCCTCACACTAAGTTCGTGCCGTTCTGAACTAACCTTCAGAACACTATTATTTTGAAGATCTTTCGAGTTCGAGGTTCTCTTAACTTCAGCCATTGTAAAATAGTCTTTCATGCAGACTATGGTTTCCATGAATTGTTCATGATCCTTCAGTAGAGAAACTTGGGCGATGCTTGTTTAATCCTCATCTTCCACCTTCACACCAACTTTATTTAAGTCGTGTACAATCTGGTTATAATAATCTAAGTGTCATCATATTTATGTGTTAGTATTCATTGATAACATGTAAAGATGTTTCTTTAAATATAATATGTTCGTCGAGGAATTTTTCATGTAAATACTTTGGAGACAATTTTGTATCCCTAAAGTTGTAGGCTTATCATACCTCTTGAAGCACTTCATTTCCCAAGCTTAATATGAGGGTATTATGAGGTTTAGACAGTACTACGACATCAACATGTGTAAATTTATTGTCGATAGCAGCTTCCAATCTTTATTGTACTAGGTCAAATTTGACATTAATTCTCTAGAGATTGAAATCATTATATCCATCAATTGTTTTTATGCTAATCTTTGTTAAAATCATCTTTTGTGGCCTTCTAGTTTTCAGGAAAAATTTATTCCCAACCTACAGATCGACCAATCAATATACGTCTTCTATTGTAGCTCTATGCTCAATGCATCATTTGTTGGGGTTAAACTAATACATCAATTGTTAACAATAAGAACTGATATACAATTAAAAAAATCCTACGAAAGAACAATCTAATTCCCTTGTACAAAACGAGCAAAAAATAAAAGAAATCATAATAGAAACCAAGCACACAAGGTAGTATTTAGCGTTGTTCATATTATGAAGAAAACCTATATCCATGGGCACGGACATTGCCTTATATATAAGCATGTTACAGAAAGACTCAATCACTCTTTATAACAAAAGATGTCATGATTCACCTAACTCTCTCTTTAGTGTTTATCTCTCAAAATACCTAAAGTTATTTCACTCTCTAATGAAATATCGTCTCACGTAATTACTCGCACATATCATACATTGTATTGCAATATATTCTTTTACTTATAAGTTTAGGAAAACCTTTATTCTTCATTAAATGCACCAGATTAAAGGCCATTAATCAACGACTGAAATAACTTCTACTCCATTAATATAAGAAAACCCCATTAACACAGGAGTCCTAGTAAATAAAATATTTTTCTTCGACACATGTGCTAGACTCTAACGCTTTAAATAACAGTGGTTCTTCTGATCAGTTTTTTTCGACCACCCTTGCTTCAAACGAGCCTGCTTCAGCTCAACACATATTTCATTCGATCTAATGGTTAGTAGTCTTTTACACGTAGTCTCAACCCTTAGGATCAAGTGACGTCTCTGAAACTAAGTCACAGTTTAAGATTGATAGAGTTTCAATAGTTCTTGCATACACATGTAATGGTAGATTCAACACCCATGTAGTCCTACGTCAATATCTTTGTTGACGAGTTACTTATAGCATATACCTACAGTTGTAAAAGGAACTGTTTTGATTTATATATAAGTTGTATAAATACCGTACATATATAATTAAACGCTTATTAAATAAAATAATATGTTTTTTTATTATATTAATTTATTCAAAACAATAAAGATCTTAGTACTCAAACTATCACTTATGCTTACTTAATACCCATTTTATACACTTAACTCCCACTAAATATCCAATTTATATAGTAATACCCTTAATATCCTTGACCATCTATATTTTTTTTCTCAGAAGCTACTTTTCCCTTTTTTTTCCTTTTAAAATATTAAAATTGAGAAAACACCTCTTTATCTCTCATCATAATCGAACCTGTATTTTTCCTGAGAGAAGATTGTTTCACTTCAAGAGTGTACGAAGCAGATTTCATCCTTAGTTAAACAATACCTAACTTATTTCTTTCATCGAAGTATCGGTCATTCGTCATCAGAGTTTTTCGTTTGGTTTCATCGGAGTATCGTAGCACGTTTTTAGGTCAAGTTTTTGTTATATATCATTTTTATAACATTATGTTTATTATCTGAGTATCGAACTTGTTTTATTGTTTGTTATGTTTGTCAGCGGAGTATTTTAGAAACTGATTTTAGAAATCGGTTGTATAATAATACGTTTTCATCTATGTTCCTTCTGTAATAAGTTATAAACTGATTTTATATTGTATTTATTTTAGTTACTAATTCTATATTGTATTTATTTTAGTTAGTAGTTCTATTTAGGTTGTAAAATATACAAGAAGTCTATTTTAGAGTTTACAAGTATGTTTTGTTGAAGATGCGAGTTAACCAACGAAGAAGATGTGATCCTTGTGCATGTGAACATGCAATCCTAGTAGGAAATAATATTAGTGAGACTTGAGTCATTCAAAAATATCAAGTGTCTCGCGTACGTCTAAAAATATTAGATCCCTCGCATATGATAGATGTGAACGTGTTATCCATACGAGATTTGGCATGAATATTATGAGATTATTTTGATTGCTCTTGACTATTTTTATATTGTTCAATGTAAGTAATAAATGTCTAAATCTCGAGTGTGTATTTTCAAACATGATGGTCAAACTACAATTGTTCCTCTTAGCGAGTTTGAATACTTCGAAAGTATTCAAAAATATGTTGTAAGTAGATGGGATGTGTTAGTTAGAGGTAAGTAAAGTATTACCTACTTTTGTGGTGATAATAAGAATTGTTTATTTATAAATGACACGGATTTTATGGGTTTGGTAGTATATCTTGATGTTGAGCGTTTAGAAAGTGTTAGTTTTCTTATATAACAACATGTGGTTGATAATGTTGTTTTAGAAATGCATAAATAGTGTAGCATAAGTTTGTTTGAAGCCTCAAATAATCAATTAATTAGTAGGGAAAGTAGTAATGGTTTAAGTATTTTTTATCATACAAAAAAACTTTCTACTATTGGTTGAACTTATGTAATTACAAGTGTTGGTCAAGTCTTGATCAAGATCTTGCAGCACTAAGGTCATCTTTATGTCGCTATGTCTTGTAGCATGATTTTTGTTTCAAATACATGCATAATACAAGATGTAAGAAAACTACTTGTTGTGAAAATAAGTCTCAGCTGAATGTAAGTGGATATTTATGCATCACTTGATTCCACCACCGGTTTCATGATCACTAAGTGGTTTGTTTGACTGCATATTTGCTGCCTGAGTTTTTCTAAACAATTGGAAACATTTTACTTTCGTGTTGATTGCTATATAAATTTTGTGATTCCATTATGACATGTAATTCTGTTAGAGAAAAAAGTGTAAAATTTTATATTCAACAAGACGATAGTTTATACATTTCTTACTCTTTCTCATTGAATACTTTAGAGAAATCAAAGAGGGGAGTTCTCTAATATAGTTCTAGTTCATTTAATTTACTCAAGCAATACATCAAAATATTGTAGAGTAGTGATATTTCAACCATATATTCCATTTGCAATATATTCCACAAAACAACTTCAAAGGTTTATCACAATATTCGGTTCATGTCTTTAAGGTTTCCATTCTTGTCATCCGCTTTTATTTATCGATGAAATGTTTTTAACCGACAAAAATAGGGGTGTATTGCTCTTTGTCATAGCAAACTATGGTATTAATAGTAAGTTTCATGCCTTTTTGGTTTTTATTTCATACATATAACATTGAATTCAAGACTATATGGTCATGCACATGCATGCAATAGTCTCACTTCCCAACTTGCAATTCTAGTGTTGATGACCTACGATACTAGTTATATTGACAATGTGATTCTGGGGCAACGACCATGCGATTGCTAGTTATACAGGTCATGCGATTCTAGTATAATAAAAACCATGTGAGATAGATAATACTAGTTTATTTTTTTTATTTTTCATGAATATTTCATGTTGCATTTGGTATTGTTGGTTGTGAAGATGCTGATAATTGGCTATGGTTTCTGGAGAGTTTGAAACCTCATTTCTTTGAACGTCAAATTATTTTAATTTCAAACCGTCATTTAGGTATCATTAATTTTATTTTTGACTTGTATTCAAACTGCTACCATGCCTACTGTATTTTCCATCTTGTTCAAAATTTGAGGTATGCTATGAGTTATTCTAACAGGATGTTTAAATCTAGGATGATTCATAGGTTTACACAATGTGTTTATGCTCAAACCGTAGATATTTTTAATAAACAGTTGGAAGAATTTTATGAGTGAATTAGGCCAGATAGTTATTACCTCTCAAAATAATTTACCTTGGGACAAATCTGCCCAATCATTTGTTCAAGGGAAATGATATGGTGTTATGACATCTTATTTAGTCCAATATTTTAATCATCAGATTAAATAACTGTTTAGTCTAGCAGTTTTTGAATTAGTTGACAAGATTAGATTCTTAATTATGACTCGAATTTCGTGATGTTATTCGTAGGGGCCCAATTGGATCAATAAATTATTCCTTGAGTATGAAAAGAATATAAAGATCAATATCAAAGAAGTTCGTCCATGGCTAGTTTGTAAGTCTTCGACAACCAATTTTGTGAAGTTTTTTCTGAACCTGTTATGGTTGTTAATAGAAATCAAAGGTTCTTATGGTACTTGGTAACAAGATTGTTTTCCATGTTCTCATACTTTTGTTGTAATACATTCGACTCAGCAAGATCATATGAAAACTTCAATATTAGCAATTAGAAATCAACTTACTTTTTTAACATACATGCTTTAACCAATTTTGGTAAAGGATCAAACTCTAATAAATTGCTAGAATTTCCCCTTCTAACATGAAAAGACGAGTCAGAAGGCCTAAGAAGAAGGGTATTACATCTAGATGAGAAATGACAACCAGTCAGATGAAGTATGGCAATTTTTCAAAGTTAGGCCATAATAAAAGGACTTCTGAAGAACTTGTTAAATGACAACCAGTCAGATGAAGCTGGCAATTTTTTCGCATGCTGCAAAGTATTTATTTTTTTATCCTTATATGTAAGACCAAGATTTAAACATTAGAAAGCAGTTTAAATTAGGTAAACATGTAATTCTAGTTAAATTAAACATGTGATTATTCTTATTGAGACTTCATGCGTTTCTACCTGAAACTAAACATGCGATTCCAGCTGAAGTAAACATATAATTCTACATAAACCAAACATACATTTCAAATTAAACCCAACATGAGACTCTATTTCATATGTTTCTAGTGTAATTGGACATGCATTCTTATTGTAAAATACACATGGGATTTTATTATAACTAACCATGCGAGATCAGTGTAACAAATTCTAATGTACCTAACCATGTATTTATATCTAAACTAAACATGTGTTTCCTACTGTAATTGGATATGCGCTCATAATGTAAATTACATATGTGTTTATAGTTTACAATACACATGCGTTTCTACTTTAATTAACCATGTGAGACCAGTGTATCGAAACATGAGATTCTAATGTAACTAAACATGCATTTCTACCTAAAATAAACAATAACAGACATATTGGACATGTAAAACATCCTGAGATGAGATCAAAGACCTTGTTATAGTAATGAAGTCCATACTACAATATGTCAAAAAACAACAAAAAGATAACCCTAGTATAATTCATAGTTTCAACACTAACAACAAACTTTATGGTGCGAGAAAATAATAAACATATAAAAAAACATTCAAACATCGGAAGAGGAGCCTCATTCGTACGACTCATCTTCTTCTTCATCCTCTTCCTCATGGTCGTCCTCGTTTTCTTCAGCTTCAGTATTTTCCTCTCTTTTTTCTTCCTCAATCTCTTCATTCTTCTCCTACTCCTCCTCCAACTAGCTTCTCTTCCTCTTTTTTGGTGGAAGATCATAGAGGTCTTACTCATCTCCAGAGTATGAACCAGAGTTTGGTAAATATTATTCAATTGAAAAAGAAAATATATCCTCTTCTCTAGAATATTTAGAGGAGTATTCCGAGGTGGTGGTCGTATTATGCAAGGAGATGTGTCCCTGAGAAGTGCCATCAGAGGCGGAGGATGGTGAAGAGAGGTAGCTAAATGGTGCCATTATTTTGAATTTTAAACATTAATATTTGAAGAGTCTATGAGTTTTTTTTATATACAACCCTAGTAAAGGTGACACCAAATTTATACGCAAAACAAATGAATGAAATGACCCAATTTCTATTGGTGCTCTAACCCGTTCTCGATATTAGTTTTGTAGTTGTTGCTTTAGTTATCATTAGGTGTATACTTTTATCAAATTATACAATAAGTTAGCCAATGGAAATGATTAACAAGTTTAAATATTGATATGACTAAATTGGTTGGAAGATATTGATTTTTATTAGTTACCAGCAAGACCAATGCATGTTTTAGTTAAAAAAATTGGCAAGGTCATACGAATAATACACAAGACTGCATAAATTAGAACATGTAATTCATGTAGTGTATAAACATGTGATTCTAGGGTTACTCAACATGGCCTTATAGGGATGACTAAACATGTGATTCTAGCCATAGTATTTCACATGAAAACTATTATATTGATTTAATTACAAATAAATTACTTAACAAATATATCAAGAGAGTTACCAGTGAATGTTTGTGTTTACATCATTTAGGAATTAATAAAAAATTCAAGCTCTAGTATTATGACACATGCCTTCACTGAATCTAGTACGAACAAAGCCATTTTGGATACTGTATTTGGTGTATTCACAAACAAAAACACCACAGCTGAGGCTTCTTGGTTTTTGTTATGGGATATCTCTTGCTGTTTTGACTTTATATGAATTTTTTTAGAATAGGTATGCCTTTTTTTCATGTACGCCAAACTGTTAATAAGAGTCGAGACCAGTTAAAAGGTTAGATGCAAGACGAGTAACAGATAAGAAGCATGCATGAATTTAAATACTTACAAGTGGCTCAATAATCTTTTTTGTAGTCTGCTACATATTTACTGTGAGGCAAAAGTGGGTTATACTTTATTGTTGTTCCATTTTCAAGGTCTATAATCACCAATGTCAAGTAGTTCATTGTATCTTTATTTATGTTACATATTGGAAGAAACACATAATATATGTGGTCTGGCATAATGAAGAATACTTTGTCAATGATTTTTATGAGATCTTCCTTTATGGCCAGTGTTTTCTATATTGGGATAAAGGATTACAAACAATGTTTTTCTAATAATCAGTATGAAATTTTAATTATACTTACCATTAATGAGCAGAAATTTGTATCGCAATGAAATTACAAGTGTAAACACCTTTAAAACCTTTAAATGGTACTTTCCAATTTTTATTTCTATAAGTATCCTATAAATCCAAGCGTCGATAATCTATTAAATGACAAGTTGGAGACATGTAATCAAACATGGGAGATTAGTACAAATGAACATGCGATTTTACTGAAAAATAAACATCATGCAAGTTTAGTGCTACATACTTCATGCGTTTTTTTTGTAACAAACATGGAAGTGTAGTGCTACTGAACATGCGTTTGTATTTTAAACATTGATCATGCGATTATTTTTATACTAAGCATGTGATTCTAGTGCTTCTGGTCATGCGATTCTAATTCAATTGAACATTCATTACTACCATTAACCCAACTTTTATAATGCAACACTTGTATATTATACCTTAAAGTCCAGGTCATGTTCATTAGTTAGTGTCATCAGATCACTTACATAAACATTCAGTATGTAGGCAAATTTTAATAATGGTAAATACCATACTTACTATCTGTCAATCTTTCTGTGCTTTATATCTTATAGAACTTGTGGTATTCACAAACGTTAATCATCTACTTTGTTTCTTTATTTATTGACCAATTAGGTAAAGTCACATCTTTATCTTATATCTCACTATGTGTTGGTTCAAGTATTGCCCAATTAAACCACTCATTGTCATTTTCCACTGATTTTTTGGTTTCTTGAAAGATAGAAGACACGGTGTCAAGCATTATGTGATTCTAAGTATAACAACCATAAAATTTCTAGTATAATAATCATGCGATTCCAAGTATAGTAAACAAGTCATTCCTAGTTATATTATAAAATATATTCAAAGTTGAATCTTAATCTACTTAATATCCACTTACATCTTCACGAACTTGTCCATATGTTGTTGTCTTTGTCTCCTTTACAACATTTTCAACAACGACATCTATGCAATCACCAGCCTTCATCTCCTTCAGGATATCACCCTAAATTAATTCCACGATAATATCAGTCTCAAGTTGATCAGTCTCATCATAATAGAAATGTGTAGGCTCATTCAAATAATCATCAATATCTTTTACTTTTATACATTCTCTTTTGTCTGGCGTATTAACTGATGGTGATCCTTCTCTTTCCCGTTTTCATAAAATTCTTTTGTATTTCTGTATTGGGTTTTTGGTGCTTGTGGGTTGGCTGGTACTAGTTCTGGTTGGTTAAGTTTGGATTCTTCTAACTTTGGGCAGGCTGGTTGTTGTTGTATGTCTTCGGGTGTTGTATGCCTTAGGGTTAGAGTTGATGATCTTGGGCTTCTTGTAGTCTAGGTTGAAAATTTTTGCCTCTTCTTGTCTGGGTTGATTGAGTAGTTCTTCTTTAGCTTTGGATGATTAAACATGAAATTCTGGTACTATAAATATCATGCACGACTTGTGTATATATTTGGATATACCATTTATAAAACAACGATGCAAGACTTTTACATAACAATTACTAGTGATTTCTGGTTGATTTAGTTGGTCTGGTTGATTAACTTGTTGCATGGTCGGGCTCACGTGCAGACCATACGATTCATTGTATATTAAACATGCAATTATAGTTACATTAAACCATACGATTTCATGTATATTTACCACATAATTCAAGTTATTTGAAATCATGCAAGTCCAAATATACTAAACGTGTGATTTCTTGTATTTTAAACATATGATTTCTTGTATATTAAATCATTTCATTTCTTGTATATCAAACATACGATTTATTGTATACTAAATCATGAAATTCCAGGTATATTAAAATTTGCGATTTATTATATGTGAAACATATGATTTCTTGTATATTTAAACCATGCAATTCCAGGTATATTAAACATGTTATTTCTTGTTCATTAAACATACGATTTTTTGTATATTAGACCATCATATCCAAGTATAATAGACCATTATATCATACAATATAAGAACATTAGATCGATCACCACGTGGTATAAATAACATGAAATTTATTATTTTAAAACCCTACAATATATGACTTTAGAAACCTACAATATTTGACAATATATATTTAAAGTATGCGATCTTGTTTAAACATTAAATGAAAATCTAGAACAAACAGATCATGAGATCCTAGTGAAATAAATCATGCGACCCTGGTGATAAAACTACATGCAGTTCTAGTGCAGATTTACCATGTGATTCTAGTGTTGATGACCATGTGAGTCTACATGTACTGACCATGTGATTCTACTAACTGTGTTATCCTGGTACCAATGATAAATACACACCTTTATCAAATTATTTGATATTCGTTTTCTTTTATTTTGGCTAACGTTTCTGGAAATTTCGTCAAAAAAGTATATTCTCATGATCCTCGACTTTGTTTCCCCACCATTGGTGTATCAAAGTTTGAATCATATGGTTACGTTAAATATTGTTTTATCGTTGTCATGTTTTAACCCAAAAATAGTATTCACTCATTCGTAATTAGTTTGACCAGTTCAGACCTAATTCTGAAAGATTCTTCTTCCATTAAGTATGTATTTATGATCTTGATTATAATCTGGTAATGTTTTTTCATCCAAAACTTCTCACTGCAAAGTTCATAAGAAGACTTCAACATTGTATAGAATTGAATTATAATGACAACTTCTATATGTTTGGTAGAATACTATTACTCTTTGTTTTCATTATATTCAAGATGCTAACTAAACCAGATATGTAAAAGCAAGCTTTAAGAGATTTTTTTTTCATGCAAAAACTCCATGAAACACAGGTTGATTAAACAAGACACAACCATGTGACTACTACCAACTATACGATTCTAGTGCTACTAACCATGTGATTCTAGTCCTACTAACCATGCGATTCTAGTGCTACTGCCAATGCGATTTTACGGATACTGACCATACGATTTTGTGGATACTGGCTATTCGAGATGTTTGAAAAATAAACATGCAACGCACAACCAAAAGTAAAAAACATGTTTCTTGTGTATGACATGTAAAGAATACGTGATTTTGTGGTATGCCAGATAAATTAGATGCGATTCTATGTTCGTATTTCACATTCACGTTGAAGAAAAACAAAATTTTGAGTCTTAAAACATCAAACTAAGATACTAGACAATACATTACAACCTAATTACTAATACAAAGCATCATATGCACACACTAGGACCTTCCATACTCAAAAACCCTCTTTTTACCCAAAAATATAGTACAAATGTGAGTTTTGTTCAATAATACACTGTGTTTACCATGGTTTTAACTAAAAACCTAGTTCATGTTATTAAACACTTTAAGACTTAATTAACTAATGCTAAATCATCAAAATACAGAAAAAGGTATCACTGGTACCAAATTCTTAAATATGATTTCATAATTATACTATCATCTACTTATAATAAAGGTCCAAGCATAGATTCTAGCTCAAAATCATTATTCTCGAAAAATGAATCACACCACGAACGATTGTGAACATGCGTCAGAGTTCGTTTAGCACGTGATCAGAGTTCATCGTCGATTTCGTGTGTTTTGGGTTTTCTACGTTTAAGGTTTAAAAGGGAAGTGTAATGGATGGGGAGCTAAAATGTGTTGGTTCAAAAAATGGAAAATAGGTTTACACCAAGTAGTACTAGGATGGGTGACCTCCTGGGAAGTCCTTATGTTGCGTTCTTATTTTTAGCCCCGAAAGGGGTAGCCGAGTTGGTGGAGTAAGACATGCTTGTGACCAAAGGTCATGAGTTCGAGTCCCTCTACAAATGCTTTATTGGTTTGAGCATGTTACCTTGTGTGGTTTACCTTCTGGCCTTGGTTTGCAGGCTATTGTGTCAGACTGAGGGTTTACCTTGTGCGCACTTGTTGAGTAGCGGCTGCGGGTTCCCTCTGGAAAAAAAACCTAAAACACATTATTTATACTAATTGTGGTATTTTTGTACATTTTTCATAGTCTAGGTATCTATTGGTAGTTTTCAATATTTGGATATTACTTAATAATGGGATACTTAACTCGAAATTTATGAGTAGTTCACCATTAAAAAAAATTGTGAATTAGTTTACATCAATTAAATTAAAGTTTTGGCACAAACGTCGATCATTTGGCTAATGAGTCTCAATTATAAGTAGCCACATAAATTGTTACAAGTGGTTCCGTTTTCTACTAAGTTATACCCTAAAAACACTAACCAACCACAAACCAGCCCTAAAATTTGAAACACTTTACCACTCACCCAAGCCTTCTTATTCCCTCTTACCTTATCTTTTATATTATCTCCCAATATTTAAAAAAATTCAAGAACAAGCACATAAAAACTAATTTCAACAACTTTACTTCTCCCTCGAGTAAAACCAACAAATGGGCAAATGAAAAGAGTAAGTAGATTTATCGTTTTTTTATTTTTATGTTTTAGTAGGTTTTGAGCTTATTTTGGTATATTGGAAGCATTTAAGGTGTTAAATTAGTTAAATCTAGGGTTATAATTTTGTTTTTAATCAACTATTGGTGTGGTTTGGTTTGATTATGTTAGAATAGGGTTTTAGGATTCTAGATTTTGTTATTTGTCAAAGAACATCAAATGTTTTATGTTGGGTTGTGCAAGTGTTATTTATCCTCGTTGGTTCCAAGCATCCGTACCGCCAGATTTGGTGCTTCGTACCAGTAGAGACTAAATTTTATACACGCTTAATTTAGTATATGCTAGTACAGGGTTGTTCGAGCCGGTGGTAACAAACTATCCATCTGTCGGGGCTAGGTACCAGCCAGCACTGGCAGGACTAAATTATACCATCATAAAATTTAGTCCCCGTCGGTTCGAAGCATCAAACCTGGCAGTATGGATGCTTCAAACCGACATGAGGTTGTCTAATGTTACATTTTCACCATTTTCTCCTAAACTTGTAACCAACAAAATTAATTTTTTATTGTTGTATGGAACATATTTCTAGGGCGAAAAAACCCTGCAGAGGCCGGCATGATGAAGAGAACCCTAGTTCGAAAAAAGGTCATACGCAACTCGGTAGTGGTAGTGGTAGTAGATACTGTGCGACCGAAGTTAGCCAGGGTAAGCGTTTCGAGCATTCAGATCGCTCAGTACGGCCTAAAAAGTTAGAAAGTTCTAGAAAATGTATTAGTCAGGATAAATCACCTATCGATCAGTCGGGTAACGAGGAAGAGGAGTTACCCATTCATAGCCAAATGCGTGCCACCGATACGGAAATACTGTAAAAATTATTTATTTCTCAAAATAGTGTCCTATCTCCAGATTACCTACACCATGAGGCTTACCACACCTTCCTTGGTAATGTAAGTTATATCATTTATGTCTCGCATATTTGCTTCTTTATTTTTCGTTTATATTCATATTAATTTTGTAACTTGATATGTTTTTCAATATTTTAGTCACGTCCGGGTATTACCGTCCAATCTAAGTGCGAAATCCTCGGCCAATAGGACTTAACAAACTAGCAAGCTACAAAACCTATTATTGAAGCTACTCCATTATCGCCGAAGATTCGCCACTTGCCGAAAATCAACTCAAACTCGTATTAGACGAGGTATCTACCGAACGATGACATTAGGAGATAAACACCTTCTAGTCCTCCTTTAGTGAAATGGCTATCACATTGGACAACGTGTTTGTCATTACCAGCCTCTCGGTGGTGGGGAGAATAATCGAGTCGTTTACATGCACCCATTATGGTCAAATGTATCATGGATACGGTACGTTGTTAGGATTTACTCCTGGGGCGATTCAAGAAGAAATAGAGGATCATAATGGGACCGGTTTTGGTCTTAGATAGGTTATGGAGCAGTTTTTAGGAGATTAGTATTTAGATTCTAATACCATGCTTACCGCTGATATGACTACACAATTCGCTCGCGCGTACATCATGTTCATGTTTGGTTGTACCATATTCACCAATACGAGCTAAAAATCCATGCAGATATATTTTCTCGTATCTTTGGAGCACATAGAATGGCTTGGTGAGATAGCATGGGGTGCATGTGTGTTGTTGTAGCTTTAAACAGATTTGGGAGAAGTTTCAAAGACGTCATTGATTAGTCTTATTGGTTTCTCCGGGTTGTTAGATTGTTGTATCTACAACCATTTCCCCTATTTTTGACCTTATTTTAAAAGTGCATATCGTCTATCAAATCCGAATATTGTAAGTTGGTTGCCCAAAAGCTAATGGAGACAAATTTTTGGCAAAATTCTTATTATTGTGGCATCCTTGCAACTCAAGAAGATAAGGATTAAAGTATCGTTATTTAACTATTGTTAATTTTAACTTCACCGATTAGTTTCTTACAAATTTATTACAAAGAGATTGGGTTGTTCCAATCTTATGTTGACATGAGAGAGGCGTTTCTACACCAAGAGATTGGATTGTTCCGCAATCCTATTCAATTTATGAATACAATTGAATTATATATGCCAGATCGAGTGATGCAACAATTCGATTGGATCCAAAATAAGCCACTGGATCATATTGCACCTCAGTCTGTTATCAAGAAAAAAGATAATACAGTGTATCGTTTTGACATTCGAGATTGAAAAGCTAGCGATCGCATTTGTATGTCATCGATAGGTAGACATGAATTTTATCGAGAAACTGTAGGACGAAAACGACTTAGTACACAACTTATACTGAAAAGTACTGATGGTTGCACACCACTTCGTATATCTTTTATGACCGTTCGATTGTTGAGGCGATTCATAAGATAAATCATATTCGACCTCTTGACGAGAGCTTTATAGACCGTTAATTTCATACAGAGAGTGCTGCAAATCACAAGTCCCTGAATCCTTGTCATCCTAGCTATCTTGGTTTTATGTTTATTTTCTTAGTTATGTACTTCGTCTTACGAGAACTATTGTTGCACGTATTGTTTTTTTTGTTTTTAGAAGTTATATAACATAATATTTAGTTTTACCAATGGACAATTTTATTATATAACTTAATTTGATTATTTGTGTTTCACTTTTGCATTTTATTGATCTTGTTAAGAATTGGTTTTGTTTCCCTTTTTATGATTATCAACTCTATATGGGGGTTCATTATAATTGATAAAGTTTATGTTTTTTAAAACAATAAAACCACCGTGCATATCTTCCACCCCACCGGTTATAAAATTCCACTTTGGGTGGCAGGGCAAAAATTCCACACCCGTAGGGTGGAGGCCTAGAAAAAATAGTGGAATTTTTAAGTATATGGATCCCCCTCCGACGGTGCAGAATAACCAACCTGTCGGTTAGGAAATTCCACATTGTTGGAAGGGGGAGTTTCTTTCCTAGCGGGTTAAAAGTTCCTTTCGGGCGGGTGGATGTCTAGCATCCAAGATTAGGTGGTGTTTATCTGAATTTGGTCAACCGCCGGTACGTGATTCTTCAACCATCGGTTTGAGGCCCACCGATAGGATTTTCCACACTGACGGGAGAGTTTCCCCCGACGATTGAAAAAATCATACCCCTCGGTTGGGTACCGACATACTTAACCCAACAAGGTTCTTTTATTATGGTTCTTCCGTGAATTCAAAAATCAACCACCGGTGGAAGAGTTTTCCACCAGCGGGTAAACAATTCTTCACCGCTGGTTGGCCAGCCTCATAAATATGATTTACGGTTCACGCCAAGTTCTTATAACCCATCAAATTTTATGGGTTCTCGCCTCTATAAATGAAGGAAGCACGATTTCATAATATACGAAAAACAATATCATGGGTTATGTGAATTGGAATGCGCGCAAAAATGCACAGCTCAAAGATTTTATAAGAGATGCATGGTTTTATCGACGCTATTATATGCAGAATCTACTTCGTCGCCATGTTAGATTATTTGAATACTATGCCGAGTATACGATTGCATCACTTCTTTATGAAATCTAACGCGAAACCCGTGATATTTTCCGTATGAGATTTCAAAGTACTATTACGAAATCTATGTTGGAACATGTGATTTAAGAACTATAGGATAAAGCAGATGCGGAAACCAACTGTGTCGCCACTTACCCAAGTTCCGATGGAAGTATGAGGATGAAGAATATCTTTTCGAGAAATTATCCGAGTATGGATGGAATTATCCGTCACCATAAATATACATTTAATGTCTACTATTTCAACTATCTATTTATTTTGATTGCTTGCATTTTTATATCCAGTTATGTAATATTCTAAATTGTTAGGGTTTAACTTTTTCACTCCGCCAAAAATATCACGAGGACGGGATCCCATTTTCGTAAAACTAATCCAACTCTTCTTCAGACAAATTTTCCACGTACGAATGACCTTCACTGAATTTTATAATCTCGTGATTGTGAACCCCGCATACGACCTCTAAGAATCATAAATCATCATTTACCTATTTTTTCTAAGCGCAAAAGGGCATCCACATTTTTTTGTCCTTGTAAACTTTCTCTTAAGATCCTTTGTATCTACCAGTTTTGTGTACTTTTCAAATCTCTCTCATACAAAACTTAGTATATGAGTTTTTCTGCTTGTGGCATCGTCGCAACGTCCTAATATAACTACAAACTCGTTGTCCTTTGCGGTAAGCTTGTCCAATCAATCAATTATTGTTGCGTGTAGTTGGATTTCGTGTTGAACAAATGAATATAATCGACGGAACAAAGCTCCTATCTTATTAATCTGGAGGGCGAGGCATGGCAATCGGCGCGGCCAACAATAATAAACAGTTGGGAACTAATTTCTAGTAACTACATCCTCATTTTTACACTAACGGGGTTGGTTAGTCCATACCCGCGGAGACTAATTTCATGTGCAAAACTGTGCATAAGAATTATCCATCGAGAGTTAAGTGTGTGTGAACCGGCAATTTGGACACATTACACCGGCGGGGTTTACTGCCTAAATGGCGGGTGGCAAAATTATTCTACAATCTAAGCTTAATTTAGCCACGGCCGATGGATAGGCTACACACCGGCGGGGCAGGGCAGGGCAGGACTGTAAAAACACTTTTCCAAACGGGATGAAATATACAAAATGGAAACTATATATCTAATTGTTTTGAAAAACTACTTCATTTGGAGTTTGGAATTTATCAACAAAATTTTTGTTCTTTTTCGGATATAAGTTTTTTTAGAGTTTGGAAATTTCTAGATAAAGGTTCGAAGTTATTGTAAAAAAAAAATATGTCTAGCTAAGTGTATCCGTTTTCAAAAAAAAAAAAAAATTAAAAATAAAATAATAAAAGATTAAAAACATAAAAAAATTCTCCTTTTTAACCACTTTGAAAATGTTTTAGCCAAAGCATTAAATTGATTGACATGTAGCAATATTTTAATAATTAATATGACAGATTCTAAATTTTTGTCTTTATAGCATAAAGATAAATAGAAAAAAACAATTGTTTTTGTTTTCGTCGTCCCATCTTTAATAAATGTCTCCTTAACGGTCCGTGAACTTTAGCTGGTAGCGAATCTATTTTGAGGGACTGCATAATCGCACAATTCTATCATCATATACAGTCTACGTATTCGGTCAGTAGCAAAGTTGTGTAATTGCAATGGTCAAGTAGAAAGTTTACGTACGGTTCCTGGTAGCTTCGTATTAAAACGAAAAAGTATATTATGTCTTAAAATGTTTGTTGGTTTAAAAAATATGTTTTTGTCAGATAATATTTATCGTTATTGTATATAATGTAAATTTTAATATTATTTATCATGTTTTACCATTTAGATCTTTTTTCTTATTATCTATGTTTATAATAAAAAGAAGTAATTTGTATATAATCTTAAAACGACATATATTTTGCGACGGAAGGAGTAGTAGATATAGATTATGATGGACGGATGTCTCTACGAATGGATATTAAGTCTTAAAATGTTTGTTGGTTTAAAAAATATGTTTTTGTCAGATAATATTTATCGTTATTGTATATAATGTAAATTTTAATATTATTTATCATGTTTTACCATTTAGATCTTTTTTCTTATTATCTATGTTTATAATAAAAAGAAGTAATTTGTATATAATCTTAAAACGACATGTATTTTGCGACAGAAGGAGTAGTAGATATAGATTATGATGGACGGATGTCTCTACGAATGGATATGTGTGGATTTAAAAATCTATTTTGAAACACGGTGGATTTTAGTCCATCACGGACACGGGTACATCGGATAACACGAAAACTATCCGCTACCGATTGTAATGTTTTTTAGTGGTTCAAAACTCAATTTTTTTTATTGTTATAATGCATAATATTTTAAAAAATCGAATTTATAATTTTTAAACAATATAAGCACTGTTAGTCCCCATGTTTACCACTTGTCCCTTTCGTTCACTTCTGCATAAAACTCATCCCCTTCATTTTAAAAATTTGCACCAATAGTCCCTCCGTATATTTTGGGGGACCAAAAGTGATACAAAACTTAGGATTTGAGGACCAAAAGTGATATAAAACTTAGGATTTGGGGACCAAAAGTGATACAAAATTTGGGATTTGGGGACCAAAAGTGATACAAAACTTAGAATTTAAGTGCCACGTGTCAGTTTTTTAATGGTTTATATGTGCGGAGGACTATATTTGCAAATTTCTAAAACAAAGAGGATGAGTTTTATGCAGAAGTGAACGAAAGAGACTATGTTGATACAAATGGTAAACATGGATGACTAACAATGTTTTTTACCCAATAATATATTATAGAATATGTAATAAGTGCTGTTATTGTATGATTATAGTATAAGCAATATATTTATAGTATATGTGATAAGTGTTATTATAAATATGAGTAGTATGGTTAAAGTATACGTACAATGTGTTGATATATATTATTATTATGGAATAAGTGGTATAAGTGGTGTTAGAGTATGAAATTGAAGGACATTAGAAAAAATATTATTGAGTAAGTCGTTTTTAGTTTATACTTTTGTGGACCATGAATTGTACAAATGTTCGTAGTTTGAACTATTTTATTAGAAATTCATAAACAATTTTTTATTACAAATAATCTTGTCCATCGAACATGTCATTTTCATGTTTTTCCATTGCATATTTTTTGCATTTCATCTTATGATCCGCCACAAACCAGTCCTTGATTGCAACACATACTTCAATTGTTTGGCTAATCAGTCTTGATCGTCTAGCTGTGTATTGTAGTTTGGCCATATTAAATGCATATTCACTTACTATTGTACACATCGGTATGGAAAGAACCTCATTGGCTAACCTAGACATTAGAGAATAAAGTAGTATCTTTGACTCCCACCCTAGTACGACATCAACCGAGTTATATACATCATACATACTTCAGTCGAACAAAGTTCGCAAATATATGGTTAATTCATTAACAACTCGAGTAGTTGTTGACGTTTCTTGGGTATTTTGCTTCTTTTTTTCAAATAGTTGTCACGAGACTTAGTTTTACTACTCGTGCTACTGTCAACTAAACTCGGGGATGAACTACAATTATGTTTCTCGTATTTTGAAATATAAACATTATACATCTTATACAAATATTTTTTAATATCATCATAATATTTCTTGTTATCATAAGCATCACTAAGTGTGATACTAGCATACAAATTCTCAACATAATGATGAAAGGAATTCAAGAGGATGTAAAATACACACAATAGTATAAGTGTCTCCAATGTGATGAAATTATTTAAGACTTTTGTTTTTCATCATGGGTATCATTGCTCGCCATATATACTTATCCTTACTTTCATTTAAATGCATCTAAATATTAACTACACATTCAAGAGCTATATGAATGTTAAAAGAGCATAGGTCAAGGACTACCACCGGACTTTTGAATGTCCATGAACCATCTGTCACTAAAATTGATAGTCCACAGATGGGTTACCATTCAAAACCTAAATATCTTGTATGAAAAAATTCTTCAAATTCCGGACTACATGCAATTTTAAGTCTCTTGGTATTTATGGTGTTAACATATGCATTAGTCAAATAAATTATTATAATTTTATCATTAGCATTATAAACATTTATATAATGTACAAGATCTACCAAAATTTCAACAACATTGTGTTTGGAAATACAACAAACATACATAATGTTTCTTCGAAGTACACAATCAAAATAAATCCAATGTAAGACATAATATCAAACTCAAGAAATGTTGATATATCACTAGTCAAACAAACTTTCCATAACAAGCATGCAATAAAACTAATAATAAAAGGTTTTTTGTTTTCAAAATATTACAACGTTGATGTTTTCAAAAAGGTTCGTTGAATGTGATCGACTCTCAACCGCTTCAATAATGTGTTTATTATATTTTTATTTGTTAGAAAAATAAAAGAAAGTTCACTACCAAGGGTAAATTCCATCGTTTTATTAATTATTATTGAAATAAAATACATTGTCGATTTTCAGATATATATATATATATATATATGGTTTTTTACCCCTTTCGCATCTTCAAATTTGAATTTCTATAATTTGGTATTGATTTACTAGTATCGTCCCATACCGTCGGTTCTGCTATTAGCTTCTCCCGACTTATAGGACATAAGTTCTCTAGAAAATTACAGATAGTTATTACTGTTTCTGTAAGATCAATATAATATTCCCATACCCATTATATTTTCTTACTAGCATTCGAAGTAGTGGTGGCAGTGAAGCTAGCACTAACTTGAGATAATTGTGTTTCGATGGTGGGATTTCGCTGACTGTTACTACGTAATTTAACATTTATCTTTATATTTTCCCCAACATTAAAATTATCATCTAGGCCTGCATGTCGAGAAAAGCTAGGTTAGTCACTAGTAGAACGTTTTTAGGTTTTATCACTAATTTGTTTACACTAGTATATTACATTTTTTAACATTAAAATAACTAAATCAATGCAAACAAATTATATCAAGTAATAAAAAAATTATAGGACGTGTTAAAAAATTAAAAAAATTATATCAATGCAAACAAATTATATCAAGGTTGGCGGAAAAATAGATAAATGCAAGTGTTAAAGTCCTTGATCACCAATAATCCATCACAAAAAAAAATAACTTGTATTAAAAACTATTGAGAATATTTTTTACTGAAAACTTCTGAAGTTTGATCTAAGTTGAGATGAGACATGACGACGATACTGGTTTTATAGAAAAATGCTAAAAATGACATATTTTTTTAAACTGTTGGCTAAACATGTACCAGCCTGATGTAACGGGTACCCAACTAGTCCAATGTCTAGTTTAAAAAACATTAACGACTAGTTGCATTAAAGAGGGTACCCAGCTGATATAACGGATGATTATTGTGGTTAAATGGGTACACAACATATCAAATGTGTATCCATTATGTGCCATTGTAGAGGCATAATGTATCTCTTTTTCTGAAACTCTAGGTGGCTACCCGCTTCACACCAAACGGGTAACCGTTACATATGGCATATACTCATTTGCCAAAAGATATAAAATAGCTAGTTTTTTTTTCTATTTCAGTAAAAATATGTACCAATATGATTAAACGGGTACCCGTCTGGGAAATGACTAGAAAAAAACTAGATGTTTTGTAGCTATTACACCATATGGGTACCCGTTACACTAAACGAATACCCATCATCTCAAAAGCGTACACATTTGGTGTAATAGTTATAAAGAAATAAGCTATGTTTTCTTATTCTATATATAGTTTATCATTTTCTTTATTCATTTCTTATTCTAAATTTGATAAAAGTTCATATATTTTGAAGCACATACATTTTTAATAGCTTGTACTCACAAATTTGCAAATTTTGATGGTGAATTATTAGTGATCAAGGTCTAAAATAACTCTAAATAAAAAAAGTTTTAGAAATATCATTGAACAACAAGAAAATTTAGCGTCACCGCAACATGAAAATATAATAATTAAGCACCGAATGTTATTAAATTGAGTAAAAAATAATATACCTCGATATTTACTTGGACACCAATGATCTTAGTGACATTGAAAGTATTGAAACTCTTATTCACTATATTATTAAGTTAGGGTACTTGATAATTTTTTTATTTAGTAGCACTTGGTATAGTAGGCTAGTTGAATAATTTATGTTACTAGTAATTTAAATTAGGCTAACCTTAGTAATATTGGCATGAATTTTAATGTTAATTGGGACTTAGAAGACAGATTATGCATGCCTACGCGTAGCTTTAATGTAGAATTTCTCACACTAGACTAACATAATCATTAGTGACCTGATATTGGAGGCTTCAAGGTAGTAATATGAACATTTTCTTTATCAAAACAAATCAAGAAACATATACCCGTGTTGGAGGTATCTACTCGAAGCAAGAGGTGTTCCAATATTGAAGAGAACTAAGAATAAAATATAAATGATAAGTGTTGTCTCTTTGTTCCGCCTAAAGGGCAGGTATCATGTGGGCATGATAGGGTTCCAATATAGTTGAGTGGTAGTACTTCTGAGCCAACACCAAAACTTAGTACGAGATTGACCGATCGTCAGATGTTGGAAGCCATATATAAAATAAAATATTTATTTATTGATATACCTTACCAATCACATCATAGGTGGGGTCAATTAGAATTGCAACATCATGGGTTCTAAAGCAGCTATGATTTAGTCAGATTAAGTCCGAACTTCTTTAACCATATGATCAGTGAGTTACTGACGCTTACTAAGATTCATAATGAATATTTTTTGGACATCTGATTGGTCATCATCGACATACAATGAACTTTTTTCTAGATATTTAATGTAGTTGGGTGGTAGTACTTCTGAGCCAGCACATGAACCTAGTATGTGACTGAACGATTCTCGAATGTTGGAAGCCATATATGAAAAGAAATGTTAGTTAATTGATATGTATGTTCAGTTACGCAATAGGAACGATCAATTACAATTGTAAACACCACAGGTCACAAAACAAAGCAGCTATGATTTATTCCAATTGCGTAACATTTTTTTCAATTATTAGATCAGTGAATGGCTAAAGCTTACCAAGATTCATAATAAATTGTTTTATGGATATTCGACTAGTCCTCTTCCGCATACAATTGCACCACCAGTTGCTCCCGCATACGGGGTCGTATGAAAGACATTGTTAATAACATTATGAATTAATATTTTTTATTTTATTGTATGGACATCAAATTATAAAAATTCATTTTATGCTTCAAGTATTTGATTGTACAATAAATATTTTAGTTTTTTCGTTCCACTAAAATTAAAATTCTTACCACTTCAAAAATATAGTAATATAAATAAGAAAAATATAATTTAGATATTTAACTTTAAGAATAGTGAAAATATTAAATTTATTTATAATAAATAAATTTCTTTAATAAAACCTATAAAAGATTACAAAATTTAATACAATTTTTTAAGAATACATATAATAAATATAACATGTATTAAAACTTAAATAGAAAAATATATCATACGAATATTCGACTATTCTTAATTCCTATTAAAATTCAAAAAATAAAAGAATTGTCGTTTTATTATCTGAAGCCATTTGTTTGATGTTTAAGTAGACCTCAAAGGGATATACAGAAACATGGTAAACTAGTCGATTAACGAGACCCACGAGCCATTTAACCGTTTTAAGCGTGATCATATTTTTGGTGTGTGTGATACCTTTAACAATTTAAGCGTGAGTGTGTCTAACGTGTCGCGTGTTATACATGAAATTGCTTATGCGTGTAAACAGGTCAGTGTGTGGCTAATGTGTTGCGTGTCTGGCGTGTGCATGTTATGCGTATAAACCCATGCATGAGACATATTTAAGTCATTGTTTATCAAGTTTTTTATAAAATTATTTAAAACTAATTTGCCTGCGTTAAATCAAATTTCATTAATTGAGATATGTATGATATAAACGAAATAATTATGATACTTACTGTATTTTGATTTTAGAATGTTATATTTTTAAAATATTAATATGTATATTAAAAAATAATTTGTATGTCTTAACTAAATCAAAATTCTATAATTAAGATATGTATATTGATACGTGTAATATTATTTTGATATTGTTTGATTATATTTAGATATTATATATAGATGATTTAATATTAGATAGTTATTAAACAATATCTACCTATTAGACATCTAATTATATTTTGATTTTTAAATACGATATATTTAAAATATTTGTACGATTGTTAAAAAATAATGTGTATTCCTTAACTAAATCAAAATTTTATAATTAGGTTACTTATATCGTAAACAAGGTACTTCTATTATCATTTTGATATTGTTTGATTATATTTAGATATTATAGATAGTTTGTTTAATATTAGGTAGATATTAAATAACATCTACTTATTAGACAGCTAACTGTATTTTGATTTTTTAAATACTATATTTAAAAAAAACTAGCCGTTATCTTGTGTGGATTATTTTCGACTGAGGGTAATTTTGTAAGGTGTTTTGTAGTATTTCAAAGGTATTACATGTTTGGGTGTTTTGTAGTGAGAGATTTAAGCTACCTGGTTGTATTAAATGTTCATTACCCTCATTAATGAAAGTGGTTGGGTATTTATACCCTTAATTATGAGTCATATGGGCTTTCGGGTCAAACTTATGAAAACGGGTCGAATTCAAAAACCCATTAGTTTATTAAGTAGATTAGCAATTAGCTTAGTCAAAAGGTGATTAGCTTTTAGTACTTTTGTCCAGTTTGGATGGTTCAGTGGGTGGATTTTGTCTGAATTGCCCCTGTCCGGTTTCTACAATGAGTGGCAAATATTTCCAAACTCATCAGTAGCCCATTTTTTAGGTTTTGTCGAAGGCCTTTGGTAAGACCTAAAAAATATTTCTTAGGCACTAATAACATTCTCTGGACTGTTTAAGTACTCTCCTCAAGTTTTATCCAGATTGAAAACTTCTCAGAAGTTGAAAAGTTCTACTATGGACTGTGGGACACGTGTCATCTTTTGATTTGCCTCACCATCCGTTTTTCTCCTAGAATGGCGCTCCCACTAATCCCCAAAAGCAACCTCTTCATTTAATACCCATGACGTCAGCGCCATCTTCAATCATTACTTTTGTCTTTTCGTATTCTCCTAGGTTTCTTGTAACTCTTTTTGTCTTACTTAGTATAAATGGCTTATTTTCACTATTTTACTATCTTCATTACTCTCTTATTCCTTCATCTTCGAAATTTTCACTTCTCTTCTCTAAGTTCTTTTGGTGTAAGTTTTGTTCACGGCAAGAAACGCATTGGTAAAAGGCGGGTGGCTTAATCTTTTGGAGTTAGAAAAAGCACAAAGGGTTGAGCGAGAAAGGCGCATTACTGCAGGTCTTCCAGTTTCTCTAGTTGACAAGCCTGAAACACCATCTTCAGAGGCTGATCGAGGTTCATCTTCTGCCAGAAGTTCCAAACCCAGGAGGTTATTTCAACCAAGTTTTTCACCCATTGTATCAGGCTCCTTGATTCAGGAGTCACAGCCTACTGTTGAACGGGAAAAAGTCGTGTCAAATACAAGAAAACCTTCTCCAGTTATAGCCATGGGATCAGATGCTGAAAAATCCCCAGAAAAAGTCACACGTCGCCGAACAGACCGCTTAGTGAAGGGCCAGGCTGTTGTTTCACAGTCTAAGTCTCCAAAATCAGGGCCCTCTAAGTCTTGGGCCAAAGACAAAGCTACTGAATCAAGGGCTCCTACTAGAGTCCCAAAGGATAAATCCTCCGGTCCGGAGGCCACTGGAACTAGCTCTCGAAATGATCCTTCCGGACCCAAGCCTCATCCGGACACCAGACCCTTAGGTGAAGGTGATGCTCAACAGTCCGGACGACTTACAGAGTTTGCCACCAGCACTCCCCCACCAGCAACGACTAACAAAGCTTCTATGGTGATGGAAGAAGTGATGGAGGAAAGTATTAAGCAAGCCCCATTCGAGACCGACGTCTCCGGTCAGACAAGGGAAGTTGCCACTCACAAAAAAGGCAAAAGTAAAAAGAAGTTGTGTTTGAAATATCCTGACCTGCCGGGGTCCCTGGAAGGCAAAGTGGGACCATGCTTCCACAAAGTGAGCGTAAAGTATCTGCTGGCTATGCAGAACATTAACTATGTCTATACTCACACAGCTGAGTTAGGCCGGATCCGGACGAAGTGGGGGATCCCTGAAAATGTCAAGGTGAGAATACAGGTCACTCCGGAGACACCAATAGACTGCAAGCTGAGAGAGGTAGTTATCTACACGGAGTTGTTCAACTGGGGGCTCAAATTTCCCCTAGACCCAGAGATTGTCAGATACTTTCATCTGATAAAGCTCTTTCCAAGCTAGCTGAGTCCCAATGCTTGGTACACCCTCATGGCCTACATTATGGCCTCTAGGCTCTCCGGAATACCACTTCTGATGGAGAAAATTGTTGTTGTGGCCAGCCTCTGTAAGAACCATGTCATCCCTTTCTACCACTACAATATGGGAGATAATTTCTAAGTGGTGGACGATCTGCTTGAATCGGAGAAGAATTTGAAGACCCAATTCTTGTTTATTAGTGGGGCTTGAGAAAACGGGAGGAAGATCAAAGCTGGTGGCAATCCTAGCATGCTCACCAGGAGATGAAAAAGTTCAGGTAAATATTTAATCATGCTTGTTTTTTTTATAAGAAATCTGTTACTAAATTGCTCTTCTTTTTCTTTGGGTAGTGTTGTCGAAGGAGTTCTCTGACTACTTCGAGGTGGCACAGAAAACGTGTGTCAATCTGAATTCTTGGGCTACTGAAAAATGGGGAAATCGATTCCACAACTTCTTTACTGCCGGTAATTTGGTGAGGTCTCAACTTTGGAACACTACCAGCCGTAGAGACCTTTCTTGGAAGGTATTGACCACTCTACCTCCCCCAGGTGTCATCCTCCAGAGGACAGAGGATAAAGATGGTAAGCTGTCCTTCCCTAACAGAGCTAAAGCCCCAAGTAATATGAAGGGCAAGAAGGGTAAGAAGAAAAAATATGCAAGTGAGGTTGCTCAAGATGATCCTGAAGAGATTTCCCCCACAGACCAGGAAGTGCAGGCTCAAGGGGGAATCGATGCCACTCTACTTCGAGTGGTTGAAGATGAGAGTATCAAAGAGGCAGGTCTACCTCTAAATCCTTCAAAGGCTCCAAAAAAAGATCGAAAACGGGGAGCAGACGGTGGAGATAGGGAAGCCAAGAAGAATAAAATCTCATCGGGGGACAAAGTCGTTCTCCGGCCTACGGAATCTCATCCTCCGGTTGAAACAACTGATCCCACATTGGCATAGCAAATCCCAAGTGATTTGCACACCGAAGAGGGTGCAGGAGAGGGTTCCGGAGAGGGTTCTGGAGAGGGTTCCGGAGGGGATATCAACATCGATAGAGTAGACATGAGTGGCCTTCAAGGGATTGGCCTTTACTTTGGAGACCTGGAAAAAGACGAGTTTGCCGGCCCTGACCTTCCTCCAAGCTCTTCAAACATGGCTACTTTCAACGGTAAGTATTTTTCTGTTTCAGGGGAGAATGACATGGTGTCCCACTCCTGGTTGAGCAACATTCAACCAGTGCTCAACCTGGAGAGACAAGTATGAATCCAATCTACCCTCATCAACACACTCAACACAGACAAAGAAAGCTTATCCAACAACCCCCTTAACGCCAAGCAGGATGTTGAGGCATTATGGAGAGAGATCGAGGAGTTGAAGAAGGGAAAGAGGAGTTGGCCACCAAGATGGCCACTTCGGAGGGGGTCAACAGAGAACTTCAAACTAATTGTTCTGGCTTGGAGAAGGATCTCTTCACTTCAAAGGAGGAGGTGAATGACAAGGACAATATCATCCAAACCCAAACCAGTGACAAAATTTCACTCGAAGATGTTGTATCTAGAGTCAACCAGAAGAAATATGATTTGATCAAGAAGTGAGAGAAGATAATGGGTGGCTCTAAGGTGAGCCTTAACTCTTTTCTCTTCTATCAAAACGAGTTAACTTCTGATTTCCATTTCATTAGTCTGTTCGGAAAAACTGTGGACTCTGTATGATGGAAGAGTTGCCTCTATATGAGCAATTTCATCCATACCATACACTAAGGCAAATGGGGATTCATGTGTAGCAGCTCCAGGAGTAGTCTGGTAAGCATATAGCACTTCTTGTAGGTAAATTGGCCATTTTTCCTGCAGTCCCTTCTAAATTCTTTTTAAGATCGGACATGATGGTTCTGTTTGCTACTTCAACTTGACCATTCGCCTGTGTGTGGAAAGGAGAAGATAAGCAATGTTGGATGCATCTAGAGACACATAAATTCTCCATATCCTTGATATCAAATTGTGGCCCATTGTCTGTGGTTATCTTCTGTGGAACCCTAAATCTGCAACAAATATTAGATAAGATAAATTTTATAACAACTTTTGAAGTAGTTCCTGCCAGTGGGGCTGCTTCTATCCACTTCGAGAAATAATCAATGGCAACAATGATAGTTCTGCATCCTCCGGAGGCCATAGGTAGAGGTCCCACAAGATCTAGTCCCCAACGAGCAAAAGGTATTGGCTCAGAAATCGACTCCAAAGGGACAGCTGGGATATGAATTTCATTACCATATTTTTGGCATGGATCACAATTTTTCACCAATTCCTTGGTATCTTCCATTATGGAGGGCCAGTAGTATCCGGCCAACAAGACTCTTCGGGTTAAGGCTCTATAACCACAGTGTGCTGACCCTTCACCATCATGTAGTTTGGACAGCACTGTTTGAGACTCTTCAATCCCCAAACATCGCAAAAGAGGCCTACTGAAAGACTTTTTTTAAAGGACGTCTCTTATGATCAAAAATCCACGAGCCCTATACTTCATTTTTCTTGCTACTACTTTGTCCGTAGCCATCTGAAATGTATTGAAGAAAAGGATATCTCCAGTCTTTAGGTTGACTCACTTGTATATTTAAACTTTCCTCCTCTTCCCTGCTCTGATTGAGTTGAATAGATGGGCACTCTTGCACATGAATCCATGGGTAGGACTCAGAATATGCTATGGTTGCCAAAGAGTCTGCTAGTGTGTTCTCTGTTTGGGGTATATGCTCATAGGTGATATCTTTGAAGTTAACTGCCACCTCTTTAAGAACGAATAAATATTTAATTAACTGCTCATTCTTAGCCTCAAATTGACCTTGTGCATGATGGATAAGAAGTTGAGAATCACTCATTAACCTAACCTTTTTGGCTCAACAAATCAGGGCTAACTTCAAACCAGCTATAGCAACTTCGTATTCGGACTCATTGTTAGAGTCCATAAAATCAAAACATATAGCCTGGTATCATTTATCTCCATACAGAGAGGTTAAACAGATCCCAGCACCACAACCCATAATTCTTGATCCACCATCAGTCCGGACAACCCATAATTTCTTAGCCTTTTCACCGGTAGCTTGTTTAGTACTCATGTCTGAATGGAACTCAACTAAGAAATCAGCAACAGACTGAGCCTTGATTGCAGTTCAAGGGGGAAAATCAATGTCATAGTCCCCCAATTCTACTGACCATTTGGTCATTCTGCTTGATATGTCTGCTTTTTGAAGAACATTTTTCAATGGAAAAGACATTCGGACAATAATAGAATGAGATTGAAAGTAGGGCCTCATCTTTTTAGCAGCAATTACTAATGCCAATGATAGCTTTTCAAGTTTTAAATACTTTTTTTCAGCATCCATCAGGCTTTTGCTGATGTAGTACACTGGACGAGGATAATTGTCTACCTGTCTCACTAGCACCGCACTTATGGCACATTCGGAGACTGCTAAATATATGTACAATGTTTCTCCATCAATAGGTTTAAACAGGGTTTTGGGGGAGGATAAATTCTTTTCTATTTCATCAAAGGCATGATCACAATGTGGAGACCAGTTGAATTCTTTGGCACCCTTTAATGTTTGAAAAAATGGGGCACACATAACCGAAGACCTTGATATAAATAGGTTTAGAACAGCTAACCTCCCTGTCAATCTTTGTACCTCTTTAATATTCCAAGGAGGATCCATCGGCAGTAAAGCATTAAGTTGTTCTGGATCAGGCTGTATCTCTTTCTCGCTTATAACATACCCCCAAAACTTTCCGGACTGTACTCCAAAAACACACTTTTCTAGATTCAACTTTAAATTAACTTTTACCAAGTTGGCAAAAGTCTCTTGTAGATCTTCCAAGTGTAACTCTTCTTCTATACTTTTTACCATCATGTCATCAATGTAGACTTCCATGTTTCTTCCAGTCTGATCAGCAAAAGCTTTGTTCACTAAACTCTGATAAGTAGCCTCAACATTCTTTAACCCAAAAGGCATCACCTTGTAACAATGAAGGCCCCTATCGGTTACAAAAGTAGTATGTTCTTGGTCCTTTCGATCCACTTAAATTTGGTTATACCCGGAGAAGGCATCCATGAAGGACAACAACTTGTTCCCAGATGTGGAGTCCACTAACTGATCAATCCGGGGGACTGGATATAGCTCTTTTGGGCAAGCTCTATTAAGGTCTGTAAAATCGATGCACATATGCCACTTCCTATTTTTATTTTTTACTAACACCGGATTGGTTCTCCATAAAGGATACTGGGACTCCTTTATGTGCCCCATTTTAGTAAGTCGGTCAACCTCTTGAACTATAACATCAGTTTTCTCCTTAGATAAAGCTCTTTTCTTCTGCACAACAGGTGTTACATCTCTTCGGATGGATAGCTGGTGTTATATAACATCTGCTGGCACTCCGGTCACATCAGCATTGCACTAAGAAAAAACATGCTGATGGTCTGTTAAAAAATACAACATTTTGCTCTTCAGTTTTGATGTCATCTTAGATCCGATCTTGACACTTCTTCCTTCAGCCAGAGAGTGAGTTTCAACCTCTTCAATCGGTATTAAAACACCAGAGGTCTCTCTGGGGTCATCAATTTCACCCTCTCCCCCAGAGAGCCCCTCCAACTGCCAATCTTCACTGATCTGAACTGCCCGCAAAGTTCTAGGGGCTAGTGCTGTTAAAGAACATTCCCTTGCTATCTTCTGACTACTCCGGACAACTCTCACCCATCATTGCACCGCGTATTTCAAACATTGATGAACCCTTGAAGCCACAACATGCATTCTGGAGAGCCAAGACCTTCCCAAAATGGTATTATAGCATGTGGGATAATCTACCAAAATAAAAAGTATTCTGACCATCTTCTTAAAAGGGCTCTTGCCCAACAAAACCTCCTCTTCGAACTCCCCAATTACGTCCGCAGAGCTTCCAGTGAATCCCATAATAGACCTGTTTGAACGTTGAATTACTACTGGATTCTTTATTTGTAGGAAGTCAGAAAAAAATATTGGCTGAGCTGCTAGTGTCCACCAAAATTCGTCTAATGTCATTGCCCCCATGGATGCTCCTATCACCACAACATCTTCATGGGGACCAGATATGTCTTTCAAATAATCTTCATCAAAAACAATGAAGGGAAAAGGGATTTGCGATTGATAGGAGGTCATGCCTCCTTCCAACTGAGTAGCCAGGGTGTGAACATGTCTTTTCCTTGATGAAGTGGTTGGTGCAGTCATGGTGTCCCCCCCCAAATATGGTAAGTGACTCACAAAATCTTATGAGTCCGTACACTTACTTTGTGTGTTCTGTGATAACACCCACCTTATTCTGGGCTGGATCAGGATCCAAGTATTCTGACTCCACATTGAATCTTTCAATAATTACCATGGCCCCGTCCGGAGCCGACGTCCCTGCATTGTTTGTTGGGCCGGTCCGATGAGCATTATCAGGCCGATTCCCACTTCTTCTTTTAATGTAAGCACCCAATTTTCCTCTTTCGATCAAATTTTGCACCTCTTGTTTCAAAGCGATGTAATCTTTTGTGTTATGGCCAATATCATGATGATATTGACATAAACAATTATTACGACTTTCCCTGGGAGATTGAAGCGCAGCTGGCTTTCTAAAATGTACTTCGTCTTTTGTTTTGTTATAAATGGTTGCCACATTTTCTTTCAACTTAGCAAACCACTCTGGTGGAACCCAAGGCCTTTATTTTTTTCTGGATTGCTGACTCTGAGCTGTTGTTGGGTGAGATTGAGCCTTGGCCCTGTTGGGACCCTGTCCGGCTTCCTTAGCCTTATACCCGGGCTGATTCTGGTTCTGGTTTAGTGCAGCTGGGCCGATCTCACTTGCCTATGCACCCTAGTCTTCTTCGTTTCATCCATATTGATTTGCTTTCCCACTTGATTCAATAAACCGTCCCATGTCATGGCTTTCTTCCTGGTCATTGAATCAGCCAAATTGATAGGGTTGAGACCCTGCCTTAGAGAAGTTATTGCCACTTGTTCAAAGCAATCATCTAACCCATTCTTTGTGTTCATAAAGCGACTTATATATTCTTTCAACGATTCATTTGGTTCTTGGGCACAATGGATAATAGTGTCTCAATTTCCCTTAACCTCCTTACTTCCAACAAACTGTCTTCGAAAGGCCACCCAAAAGGTATCAAAATTCCGGATGCAGCCCTGAGGCAAGCTATTATACCATTTCAGAGCACTCCCTCTAAAAGATTTTGAAAATGCTCTACAAAGCAACTTATCATCATCGTTAAAGTTCATCATAAAGTTTTTAAACTGCTCCAGATGATTATTTGGATCTTTACTCCCATCGTATTTTTCCATCTTTGTATTGTCAAACCTTTTAGGAAGGTTTCCGGACAGTATCTTGGAAGACAATGGAGATTGTCTCAAATTCCGGCCACGACTAAACACGGTATCTTCATTGGGAGTTGCAAAGATAACTGGTTCATCATGAAAAGTGAAAGGATCCATCAACAGCTGGTCTATATGCCTCCGGCCATGGCTGTGGCTATGAGATAACCCTTTTCCTAGATGTCTTTTCAATCTTCCATGCATGTCCCTCTTTTTTTAATACTTTTTTACCAATTTTTGCTTCTTTTTGGACCTACCCTCATCACTACTGGATGACAGGGACTCTTCAACTCCATCTTCGTCGAAGAGCTACTAGAAGATTCTGAATCTGAATCTGAGCTCTCCACCGGTTTAGACCGGTGAGACTTCTTTGATCTAGCATGAGTCTTTTTAGTGCTTACATAGGTCTTTGCTGATGGGTCATGATCCCTTGGATTGTCAGTGTGGTGAAAGGCTGACACTTTTGATTTTTCTTTCAAGCCCATTTCTACCCTTATAACAGCCCTCAAGGCTTCTATCTCAGTTTTCAACCTGTCTCGCTCCTCGATCGTATATTCATCGTTTTCTCCCACCACTTCTGCCAAAGTTGGTGGCACTACCTGCTCATCTGGATTCATCCGAACTGATTTTTCTTGCTGGTTTTGAATGCTAGATTCAGGCACCTTCTCCTCCCACTATGGTCGCCAATTTGGTGTGGATTATTTTTTGTCAGGTGTTTTTAGTATTTCAAAGGTATTAAATGTTTGGGTGTTTTGTAGTGAGATATTTAAGCTATCTGGTTGTATTAAATGTTCATTACCCTCATTAATGAAAGTGGTTGGGTATTTATACCCTTAATTATGGGCCATATGGGCTTTTGGGTCAAACTTATGAAAACGGGTCAAATTTAAAAATCCATTAGTTTATTAAGTAGATTAGCAATCAGCTTAGTCAAAATGTGATTAGCTTTTAGTACTTTTGTCCAGTTCGGATGGTTCAGTGGGTGGCTTTTGTCCGAATTTCCCCTGTCCGGTTTCTATAGGGAGTGGAAAATATTTTCGGACTCATCATTATCAAATCAGATATTTCGACTGCCAATCCGGATATCCGAGTTGAAAATCCGGATATCCAAATTGAGTCTGTTTTTTTTTTAAATTGTTTTTAATTTTCCTTATAAAAAAGGATAAACTTAATCAAATATCATCATCTCTCAATACTACTCTAGATCTCTGTGTTTCTTCTACAAATTCAACGAAAGTATTAGTTACTTTTTTTTACAAAAAGGCTTAAAAAATGTTTTACTGATGAACAATGGCAAACCGTCTATTTTAAATATGCTATATACGTGCTTCGTCTTTGGTTTCCATGACATCGAGTACGAGTTTATCCAATTTTTATTTTAATTGCTCGATCTTCATAAGATCAGTACAAACATGTTGTAGGCAACTATCATTTTTCGGGCACATTTGGAAAACGTTCCAAAGTATAGTGGGAGACGTTGTTTTTTAGCTTCCCGTTCTATTGTTAGCGAATTTACGTAGGGCTACAATCGAATATTTCCAAATGAGGCTTTAATGTCTTTGTTTTTTTAGTTCGATCAGAGTATGCAACTTCAACCAAAAAGACTCGAAGTTACCTTTGCTCGTACCAAAGAAACACTTGAGAGTGGAATGAGCGATCTCCACATGGTTAGTGGTTTGGTTATTGAAATGCAATGACTTGTAGTTCTCCACATGATAAACTTATCACCATAAGGCTTTAACCAAGTTTCAGTGTATTCGATTTCTTTCGAATATCCTTTAAATTCAGTGAGTATTTCTGACCGATAGTTATTGAATGATGGCTCCATTTCTGAATACATCATCAGATAATTTTTTTTATCGTTGATGATTATTTTCGTTTTTGCTAAGACGTTTATGTTAATGTGTCATCGACATAACATGTGTGTTGCATTGGAGAAAACTTTATTGACTATCTTCACCAATGCTAAGTCTTTATTTGTCAAAACAATGTATGGTGGTTTGATGAAGTGGGTTACCATCAACGCTTGTAAACATTATAACACCCATTTGTAGCTCTCAAATTTCTACCTAGACATAAACGCAAATCTGATGTAGAAATACTTCCCGATACAAGTGGCTCCAACAAGTTCATACAATGGCATCTCGTATATTATTACCTTGTATGTGGTATCCATTATTAGCACATTTGGAAACTTTTGTAACAAATCCAAACTAACCAGGTGTGTGAATAAAATTTCACTAATGATACTCCTTCCGTTTTCGCACTATCTATGTTATTCGTAATAATTTAACCTTTTTAGTTCACCCAAAAAGTATTAAAACTGCAAGTGACAGACAAATTGTTAGGGTTTAATTTTTTCACTCCGCCAAAAATATCACGAGGACGGGATCCCATTTTCATAAAACTAATCTAACTCTTCTTCAGACAAATTTCCCACGTACGAATAACCTTCACTGAATTTTATAATCTCGTGATTGTGAACCCCGCATACGACCTCTAAGGATCATAAATCATAATTTACCTATTTTTTCTAAGCGCGAAATGGCATCCACATTTTTTTGTCCCTGTAAACTTTCTCTTAAGATCCTTTGTATCCACCAGTTTTGTGTACTTTTCAGATCTCTCTCGTACAAAACTTAGTGTATGAGTTTTTCTGCTTGTGGCATCGTTATAACGTCCTAATATAACTACAAACTCGGTATCCTTTGCGGTAAGCTTGCTCAATCGACCAATTATTGTTGTGTGTAGTTGAATTTCGTGTTGAAAAAATGAATATAATCTACGGAACAAGGCTCCTATCTTATTAATCTGGAGGAACAAGCATGGCAATCGGCGGTGCCAACAACAATAAACCGTCGGGAACTAATTTCTAGCAACTACATCCTAATCTTTACACTGACGGGGTTGGTTAGTCCATACCGACATAGACTAATTTCATGTTCAAAACTGTACATAATATTATCCATCGGGAATTAAGTGTGTAAGAACCGGTAATTTGGACACATTACACCGGCGGGGCAGGCTGCCTTAAACGGCGTATTGATAGGCTACACTCCGGCGGGGCGGGACGGAACTGTAAAAACATTTTTCCAAACGGGATGAGATATACAAAATAGAAACTATATATCTGATTGTTTTGAAAAACTATTTCATTTGAAGTTTGGAGTTCATCAACAAGATTTTTGTTCTTCTCCGTTTATAATTTTTTTTAAAGTTTGGAAATTTGTAGATAAAGGTTTGAAGTTTTTGTGTTCTAAACAAAATTAGTTTTGTGAATTTTTTTTAGATTTATATATAAATAGGAAGTTATTGTAAAAAAATTATGTCTAGCTAAGTGTATTCGTTTTCTAAAAAAACTTTAAAAATAATAATAAAAGATTGAAAACATAAAAAAATTCTCCCTTTTAACCACTTCGAAAATGTTTTAGCCAAAGCATTAATAAAATTGACATGTAGCAATCTTTTAATAATTAATATGACAGATTCTAAATTTTTGTCTTTATAGCATAAAGATAAATAGAAAAAAACAATTGTTTTTGTTTTCGTCGTCCCATCTTCAATAAATGTCTCCTTAACTGTCCATGAACTTTAGTTTGTAGCGAATCTATTTTGAGGGACTGCATAATCGCACAATTCTATCATCATATACAGTCTACGTATTCTGTCAGTAGCAAGGATGTGTAAATGCAATGGTCAAGTAGAAAGTTTACGTACGGTTCCTGGTATTACAAATACGGCTTCATATTAAAATGAAAAAATATAGGTACAATCTATAAAAAGAATCGAAACTATTCCGCGAATTCGTCGTTTTCTGTTTTTCAATATTTACAAAATTGTCACTAGACAAAAAACTCTAAAAATCCTTAGAAGTTCATTTAATTATGTTTTATGCCATTATTTACTTCATAAAGTTGCAAAACAGAAAATCTACCATAACCTAACATTTTACTTCCTAAAACTCACTAAAATCATAAAAACTCAAAACTTTAAACTAACCAATTTTTTTTTTTAACTTTGTAAAATTTAATAAAATGTTAACAAAACTTGCCGAAATGGTAACAAAACTTGTTTTTCTACAAACCAACATGAACATTGACCCTTGTATCTTTTCTGTTTTTTTGAAAAAAAAAATTAAAAAGAAAATAAAAAAATGTATGTTTTCGCCAGACGATGGCGTCCAAGTGGTGTTCGTCGTCATCATCCTGTCGAAGAAGATGGTACTTTCCGCCATGCAATGGCGTACAGACCCCTATGTCCGCCGTGCAATGGCGTACAGACCCCTGTTTTCGCCATGCAATGGCGTCAACACTATCGTGTGCGTCATTGCATTGGCGGACAGACTTGTATCAGATCTGTATCGTTTTTTCTATTTTTTTAACATTTATCTTTTAATTTTGTCCATTTTTGTAATTTTTTTAGTAGGTTATCATTTACTAAAGACTTATAATACCTAAAAACAATATATATTTAAAGTATAACAAAATACCAATTATGGTTTAAGAAACCTTTCGAATAACTAAGATCCACATATGTTTTTTTTTGCAAATAAGTCATTTAAGTGTTAGGATATATGATTAAGTGGTTTTTAAGGCAATGGGTAACATTTTAATTGATAATGATAGTATTAACTTCTTTAGTTTTACTTTTAGTTCTTTATGTTTAGAGAGAGAAAGTAGAGAGAATGTAGAGAAATTGTATTTTTTTTTTGAAATTGTGGTAACTTCATGGAGTAATTTCTTCTATTCATACGATTCGTGAAGGACAAAATTGTCAAAAATATTTACTGCACGGAGTAATTTTTAAAAATCAAAACAAGCGACTTCACGGACTAAAAATGGATTTTTTTACCAATTCCCAAAAGTATATTATGTCTTAAAATGTTTGTTGTTTTAAAAATTATTTTTTTGTCCGATAATATTTATCGTTATCGTGTATAATGTAAATTTTAATATTATTTATTATGTTTTATCAGTTAGATCTTTTTTCTTATTATCTATGTTTATAATAAAAAGAAGTAATTTGTACATGATCTTAAAACGACATATATTTTGGGACGGCATAAGTAGTAGATATAGATTATGATGGACGGGTGTCTCTACGAATGGATATGTGTGGATCTAAAAATCTACTTTGAAACATGGAGGATTTTAGTCCATCACGGACACGTGTACATATGAAGGAACGGATAACACGAAAACTATCCGCTACCGATTGTAATGTTTTTAGTGGTTCAAAACTAATTTTTTTTATTGTTATAATGCATAATATTTTTAAAAATCGAATTTATAATTTTTAAGCAATATAAATAGTATATTATAGAATATGTAATAAGTGTTGTTAGTGTATGATTATAGTATAAGCAATATATTTATAGTATATGTGATAAGTGTTATTATAAATATTAGTATGGTTAAAGTATACGTACAATGTGATGATATATATTATTATTATGGAATAAGTGGTATAAGTGGTGTTAGAGTATGAAATTGAAGGACATTAGAAAAAATATTATTGAGTAAGTCGTTTTTAGTTTATACTTTTGTGGACCATGAATTGTACAAATGTTCGTAGTTTGAACTATTTTATTAGAAATTCATAAACAATTTTTTATTACAAATAATCTTGTCCATCGAACATGTCATTTTCATGTTTTTCCATTGCATATTTTTTGCATTTCATCTTATGATCCGCCACAAACCAGTCCTTGATTGCAACACATACTTCAATTGTTTGGCTAATCAGTCTTGATCGTCTAGCTGTGTATTGTAGTTTGGCCATATTAAATGCATATTCACTTACTATTGTACACATCGGTATGGAAAGAACCTCATTGGCTAACCTAGACATTAGAGAATAAAGTAGTATCTTTGACTCCCACCCTAGTACGACATCAACCGAGTTATATACATCATACATACTTCAGTCGAACAAAGTTCGCAAATATATGGTTAATTCATTAACAACTCGAGTAGTTGTTGACGTTTCTTGGGTATTTTGCTTCTTTTTTTCAAATAGTTGTCACGAGACTTAGTTTTACTACTCGTGCTACTGTCAACTAAACTCGGGGATGAACTACAATTATGTTTCTCGTATTTTGAAATATAAACATTATACATCTTATACAAATATTTTTTAATATCATCATAATATTTCTTGTTATCATAAGCACCACTAAGTGTGATACTAGCATACAAATTCTCAACATAATGATGAAAGGAATTCAAGAGGATGTAAAATACACCCAATAGTATAAGTGTGTGCAATGTGATGAAATTATTTAAGACTTTTGTTTTTCATCATGGGTATCATTGCTCACCATATATACTTATCCCTACTTTCATTTAAATTCATCTAAATATTAACTACACATTCAAGAGCTATATGAATGTTAAAACAGCATATACTCTTTAAACATGGCTAAAACTTATATCATTTCACAATAATGTGACCACCCACGAGAGGTTGGTAATAGTCCATGTTCCTATGCCTATATATCTCATAAAAATATGTAACATCATCCTTACACAAATAAACATGTATAAAAAGATCATAAGTAGAGTTCCATCTAGTTGCAATATCCAAAAAATGATTTTTTAATATTTATTTCTACTAACCTTAACCATTTGGTTATATTGACATTTTCTAGGATTTGAGTTAATGACTAGTATAAACGATTTTCTAATAGTCTTAATAAACTCATTTAATATCATCTTTATTTCATTTATTGCAACCAATTGACGTATATGACATAAACATCTAGGATTTGATCAATAATTTGTCCATGGACTATCGACTTTAGTGGCAAACAGTCCATGGACTTTCAAAAGTCTGGTGGTAGTCCCTGGACTATCCAGTTTGGATAAAGTTAGTCTTCCGCATCTATTGATTAATTTAAAGCTGCTACGTGGCACCATACTTAATGGAAACTTGTATCACCAATGGTCCCTCGACTTTAACAATGACTACATTCAACTTCAACCTAAAATCAGAGGACCATTGATGATACAAGTTTATGTTGAGTATGATGTCACGTGGAAGTTTTACATTAGTCAACACATATGAAGGACTAACTTTATCCAAACTGAATAGGTCAAGGACTACCACCAGAATTTTGAATGTCCAGGAACCATCTGTCACTAAAATTGATAGTCCACGAATGGGTTACTATTCAAAACTTAAATATCTTGTATGAAAACATTCTTCAAATTCCGGACTACATGCAATTTTAAGTCTCTTGGTATTTATGGTGTTAACATATGCATTATCCAAATAAATTATTATAATTTTATCGTTAGCATCATAAACATTTATATAATGTACAAGATCTACCAAAATTTCAACAACATTGTGTTTGGAAATAGAGCAAACATACATAATGCTTCTTCGAAGTACACAATCAAAATAAATCCAATGTAAGACATAATATCAAACTCAAGAAATGTTGATATATCATTAGTTAAACAAATTTTCCATAACAAGCATGCAATAAAACTAATAATAGAAGGTTTTCAATTTTCAAAATATCATTAGTTTACATTGTCGATTTTCAGATATATATATATATATATATATATATGGTTTTTTTACCCCTTTTGCATATTCAAATTTGGATTTATATAATCTGGTGTTGATTTACTAGTATCGTCCCATACCGTCGGTTCTGCTATTAGCTTCTCCCGACTTATAGGACATAAGATCTCTAAAAAAATACAGATAGTTATTACTGTTTCTGTAAGATCAATATTGTATTCCCATACCCAATATATTTTCTTACTAGCATTCGAAGTAGTGGTGGCAGTGAAGCTAGCACTAACTTGAGATAATTGCGTTTCGATGGTGGGATTTTGCTGACTGTTACTACCTAATTTAACATTTATCTTTATATTTTCCCCAACATTAAAATTATCATCTAGGCCTGCATCTCGGGAAAGCTAGGTTAGTCACTAGTAGAACGTTTTTAGGTTTTATCACTAACTTTTTCAAACTAGTATATTATATTTTTTAACATTAAAATAACTAAATCAATGCAAACAAATTATATCAAGTAATAACAAAATTTCAAAAAAATTATAGGGCACAATAGTTCTCAAACAAGGTTGGCGGAAAAGTAGATAAATGCAAGTGTTAAAGTCTTTGATTACCAATAATCCATCACAATTTTTTTTAACTTGTGTTAAAAACAATTGAGAATATTTTTTACTGAAAACTTCTGAAGTTTTATCTAAGTTGAGATGAGACATGAGGAAGATACTGGTTTATAGAAAAATGCTAAAAATGACATATTTTTTAAACTGTTGGCTAAACATGTACCAGCCTGATGTAACGGGTACCCAACTAGTCCAATGGCTAGTTTAAAAAAATTAACGACTAGATGCATTACAGAGGGTACCCAGCTGATATAACAGATGATTATTGTAGTTTTAAACGGGTACACAACATATCAAATGTGTATCCATTATGTGCCGTTGTAGAGGCATAATATATCTCTTTTTCTGAAACTCTAAGTGGCTACCCGCTTCAAACCAAACGGGTAACCGCTACATATAGCATATACTCATTTGCCAAAAGATATAAAATAGCTAGTTTTTTTTTTCTATTTCAGTAAAAAAAATACCAATATGATTAAACGGGTACCCGTCTGGGAAACGACTAAAATACAACTAGCTGTTTTGTAGCTATTATACCATATGGGTACCCATTACACTAAAGGAATACCCATCATCTCAAAAGCGTACACATTTGGTGTAATAGTTATAAAGAAATAAGCTATGTTTTCTTATTCTATATATAGCTTATAATTTTCCTTATTCATTTCTTATTCTAAATTCGATAAAAGTTCATATATTTTGAAGCACATACATTTTTAATGGCTTGTACTCACAAGTTTAAAAAATTTGATGGTGAATTATTAGTGATCAAGGTCTAGAATAACTCTAAATAAAAAAAAGTTTAAGAAATATCATTGAACAATAAGAAAATTTAGCGTCACCGCAACATGAAAAATATAATAATTAAGCACCGAATGTTATTAAATTGAGTAGAAAAATAATATACCTCGATATTTACTTGGACACCAATGATCTTAGTGACATTGAAAATATTGAAACTCTTATTCACTATATTATTAAGTTAGGGTAGTTGATAGTTTTTTTTTATTTAGTGGCACTTGGTATAGTAGACTAGTTGAATAATTTATGTTACTAGTAATTTAAATTAGGCTAACCTTAGTAATATTGGCATGAATTTTAATGTTAATTGTGACTTAGAAGACAGATTAGGCATGCCTACGCGTGGCTTTAATGTAGAATTTCTCACACTAGACTAACATAATCATTAGTGACCAGATATTGGAGGCTTCAATGTAGTAATTTGAACATTTTCTTTATCAAAACAAATAAAGAAACATATACCCGTGTTGGAGGTATCTACACGAAGCAAGAGGCGTTTCAATATTGAAGACAACTAATAATAAAATATAAATGATAAGTGTTGTCTGTTCGTTCCGCCTCAAGGGCAGGTACTATGTGGGCATAATAGGGTTCCAATATAGTTGGGTGGTAGTACTTCTGAGCCAGCACCAAAAATTTAATACGAGATTGACCGATCGTCAGATGTTGGAGGCCATATATAAAATAAAATATTAATTTATTGATATGCCTTACCAATCACATCATAGGTGGGGCCAATTAGAATTGCAACATCATGGGTTCTAAAGCAGCTATGATTTAGTCAGATTAAGTCTGAACTTCTTCAACCATATGATCAGTGAGTTACTGACGCTTACTAAGATTCATAATTAATATTTTTTGGACATCGGATTGGTTATCCTCCGCATACAATGAATGAACTGTTTTCTAGATATTTAGTGTAGTTGGGTGGTAGTACTTCTGAACCAGCACATGAACCTAGTATGTGACTGAACGATTCTCGAATGTTGGAAGTCACATATGAAAAGAAATGTTAGTTAATTGATATGTATGTTCAATTACACAATAGGAATGGTCAATTACAGTTGCAAACAATACAGGTCACAAAACAAAACAGCTATGATTTATTCCAATTGCGTAACAATTTTTTCAACTATTAGATCAGTGAACGGCTAAAGCTTACCAAGATTCATAATAAATTGTTTTATGGATATTCGACTAGTCCTCTTCCGCATACACTTGCACCACCAGTTGTTTCCGCATACGGGGTCGTATGAAAGACATTGTTAATGACATTATGAATTAATATTTTTTATTTTATTGTATGGACATCAAATTTAATAAGAATTCATTTTATGCCTCAACTATTTGATTATACAATAAATATTTTAATTTATTCGTTCGACTAAAATTAAAATTCTTACCACTCCAAAAATATAGTAATATAAGTAAGAAAAACATAATTTAGATATTTAACTTTAAGAATAAATTATGCAGTTGTGGCTTCTATGGGCTTTCTTATTATTTGGATCTGCTATTTTGGGGTCAACCTATTCGGACTAGGTTTACATAGTTATGGTTCATTTACATTAACCTCTAATTGAATCTAATTAAATGAAATTGACATAATCAATACTGGGTACTGGTACTCACAAATAGAAGGATAGGGATAGCAATATATAATAAATAAATTTTCTTTAATAAGACCTATAAAAAAATCACAAAATTTATTACATTTTTAAAAAAAAATACATATAATAAATTTAACATGTATTAAAAGTTAAATAGAAAAATATATCAAACGAATATTCGACTATTCTTAATTCCTATTAAAATACAAAAAATAAAAGAATAGTCGTTTATCCATTTGTTTGATGTTTAAGTAGACCTCAAAGGGGACATACAGAACATGGTAAACTAGTCGATTAACGAGACCCACGAGCCATTTAACACTTTAAGCATGATCGTATTTTTGGTTTGTATGATACATTTAACAATTTAAGCATGAGGGTGTCCAACGTGTCGCGTGTTATACATGAAGTTACATGTCAGTGTTTGGCTAATGTGTTGCATGTCTGGCGTGTGCGTGTTATGCGTATAAACCCATGCAGGAGACATATTTAAGTCAATGTTTATCAAGTTTTTTATAAAATTATTTAAAACTAATTTGCATGCGTTAAATCAAATTTCAATAATTAAGATATGTATAATATAAAGGAAATAATTATGATACTAATTGTATTTTGATTTTAGAATATTATATTTTTAAAATATTTATATGTATATTAAAAAATAATTTGTATGTTTTAACTAAATCGAAATTCTATACTTAAGATATGTATATTGATACGTGTAATATTATATTGATATTGTTTGATTATATTTAGATATTATATATAGTTGATTTAATATTAGATAGATATTAAACAATATCTACCTATTAGACATCTAATTGTATTTTGATTTTTAAACACTATATATTTAAAATATTTGTACGATTGTTAAAAAATAATGTGTATTCCTTAACTAAATCGAAATTTTATAATTATGATATTTATATCGTAAACAAGATACTTCTATTATTATTTTGATATTGTTTGATTATATTTAGATATTATAGATAGTTATTAATATTAGGTAGATATTAAATAATATCTACATATTAGACATCTAATTGTATTTTGATTTTTAAATACTATATTTTGTAAAAACTAACCGTTGCCAAATCGGATATTCGGACTGCCAATCCGGATATCCGATTTGAAAATTCGGATATCCAAATTGAGTCTGATTTTTTTAAAATTATTTTTTAATCTCCCTTATAAAGAGAGGAGAAACCTAATCCAATATCACCATCTCTCAATACTACTTTAGATCTTTCTATTTCCTCTACAAATTCTACGAAAGTATTAGTTACTTCTTTTAGAAACTTTAGTTCTACTTTCGGAATAGCTTCTATATTTTTTTCGCTTTTTGTTTTTCTTTGATAAAAACACTCAAATTACATTGTGGTAACATTATAATAGCTAAATAAATTTATCAAGTTATTTGTTTGTTATAGGTATGGTGTTATTTGTTTATTTTTATTTTAGAAAACCTAAATAAATTCAATTTCATTTGATATTAGTAAGTATTAGTCTAAATTTAGTTTTCATTAATTGCGATATTAGTTTTGATTAGTATTTTATTTCATCTTGTGCTTGACAGTACTTTAGTGTGAATGATGAAAATTGCTCCGCTATTTGTAAATTTGCTCAAAAAGTTATGTTTATAGAGGAGGAGAAAATAGAAATTTTGGGTTCATGCCTGCTTGATGTTTTATTTCTATAGGTTGTAATGAATGTGATGTGACTAATCTAATGGTTTCTATATTTATTAGTTTCGTGTGGCTTACACTACTCTGTATTTATTGGGACATTTCTCCCTATTTTCGTAGAACTAACTACAAAATCCGTCTCTTATTTGTTTAATCATCCCAAGTACAAATGACCTTCTTTGTACAATGTAGTATTGTGATTGTGAATGTTGTATGGGACTTTTAAGCCCCATAAATCATCATCTACCTTGTTTTCTTTAAGGATGAGAGGGAATCCACATTTTTTTACACCGTTAGACTTCCTCTTAAGATCTTTTTGAATCTACCAACTTTGTGGTTGACAATCACCATATGACGGATAAAAATAGGTCCCCTGCCAGGGAGATGATCCAAAAAAAATACAAACGGTGTCAAAATATGTGGGGTACTATAATAGGCGGGTGGAGTGTTTTCAACCATCGGGGACATTTTCAACCGTCGGTTGAGAATTGTTCAACTGTCGAGGACGAAATACTTAAAAAATTAAAATTTTCAAAATTCAGGCAATCCTAGACCTGGCGGTGAGAGACCAATTGTTCGTCGGGTGAACTGTACCCCCCAGCGGGTGAACAAGGATTCAACCAACGGTTTGGTATAGACACAACCGACGGGGTGGGTTTCCAGATCAAAAAGGATTTCACGGTTTCCTTGCCGTGGTAGAGGGTCTCAACCAACAGGGGAACACGAGTTCAGTTCTTTCTAGATCGGGAAGAACTTTTTAACTAATCGGTTTGAGGGACTATCTTATTTGGAGTTTCATGCTCTTGACCAAGGTTATTCTCACCGATCCGTCCGAAAATCAATTGGGTGTTTTTATGAAGATTTTATTGAGGTTTGGGGGTTTTTGAACATTTTGAAAGATTTTTGTACTTTTTGAGGTTTTTGAAAATTTATAAAATTTTCTGTATAAGGAGATAGTGGGAGGAAATTTTATGTTTTTTAAGTTTAAGTTAAGTGTACCCAAAAATCACAACAAGACAGAAAATATTTTTCTTCGGCAAATAGAAAAATGATAGAAAACTAATATATATAAAAGATTCTACAATTTTTGGGGTTGGTTAACATTATTTGGGACCGGATTTAGCCAAAATCGTAACTCAATTTCTCATGAAAATACGTCAAAGATATGGATTATGTTCTTTTTTATCTCTTGAACTCATCATGTATTGATAGTTTTCATGATTTAAAACGTTATTATTTTTCTGGAAAGCAAGACTCAAGTGGGAACTAATAGAAAAAAAAACCATTATCAGTTAAAAATATTTCATTGTCATTAGTAGCACACTCAAAGAGATTCAACTAAGCATTCATTCAATTAGAATTATGTTAACTCATATAATGTTATTTATTTTGTCATGTTAGCTCTAAAAAATTGCTTATAATGTTTTTTCCTCTATCGGCCACTAGTATCCTTTCAAATGGCAATTTGGTGTTGTTTTATTGTTTGAACGGATTTTGGATGGTGTAGTTTTGCATGTAATGTATATATCCAAAGTCCAATTCCATAGAATCATTAAAATATTTATTAGTTTCAAAATTTTAAAGAATCGTATTAAAGATAATGGTATATAAAAAAAAATATTGGATATAATATATCATTTCAAAGAAGGGATCTGCTTGCACTTAGAAAGTTACATATATCTTCACGTTCCTAGTAAATATATACTGCATTATTATAGCCAATAGATTATATTTTTATTCTTAAAACTAAATTATCCAAATAAACAATATTTTTTAAGTAAAATAGCTAAATGTTTATCTAAACATGTAGAATGATAAAAGGATTCAACTAAATATTATATTTAGGTAAATAATTTTTAATTTTGATAGTTAAATGTATATAACTCGTAACTGTATTCTTTTTTTATAACTAAATATTATATGTTTCACATAAATATTTTTACATTTAGAATATTTACATGTTCTAGGTAAATATATACTACATTATTAGGTTTAATAAAAAATATTTTGTATAAAACATTTAGATGTTAAACTCTATGCATAACTAAATGTTGTATATCAAAGTACAAGGTTACACCCACATGATTATTTACCTTATTTAAACTTGTTTCTTATAGCTAAAAGGTATGTTCAAGTTTTGAATAAAACATTTCTAACTAAACTTGTTCTATCTAAATGTTTTTAAATACAAAAGTACACAGGTCCAACAAAATGAATCTTTCTTTATTATATATTTTGAACATTTGTTTCGTAAAACTAAAAGTTAATTTCAATACTTGTATCAAGTATTTAGTTGTCAAACCCGTGTACAACTAAATTATTTGTATACGAACACTTAATATTACGGTCACATGTTTGTTATATTTTTTAATACTTGTTCGCTATAATTAAAAGTTAAGTTCAAAACTTCGATCAAGGATTTAGATATCAAACATGTGTACAACTAAATAATTTTTATGCGAAAGTACAATTGTCTAGTTAAATGATTGTTTTCTCTCACATTATTATAACATTTTTTTCTTACATCTAAAAGTGGATCAAGACTTTTATCAAGCATTTACTTATCAAACATTGTGCCCAACTAAATGTTTTCGTACAAAGGTTAAAAGATGCAGTCAATTGATTCTTTTACATATTTTAAACACTCGAGTCTTACACTTAAAAAGTAGATTCCTTGTTTATATTAAGCATTTAACTGTAAAATTTGTATACAACCAAATGTTTTTATATAAAGATACAAAGGTATATTCAAATCAATTTTTTTTTTTGCCTATTTTTAACATTTGTTTTAAATAGCGAAAATGTAGGTTCAAGGTATGTATCGAACATATAGCTGTCAAACCTGCACACAACTAAATGCTATTTATACAAAGGTGTAAAGGTGCAACCAAATGAAAAAATTTATTATGTCTTTCTAACTCTTTTTCTAACAATTTAAAGATAAGTTTAAGGCTTGTATAAAATATTTAGCTCTCAAACATGAGCACAACTAAATATTTTTGATAGGTAGTTACAAATATGTAACCAAATAAAAAAACATTAACCTATTTTTCATATTTGTTTCTCATGACTAAAAGTTAAGTCTAAGACTACATAACTTAATATATGATTACTATGGTCACTAGATTGAATAAAAATAATTACTTGATATTTTTAATCTGTACAAAAAACACCTCCACAAACATGTACATGTAATATGCCGACTTGATAGCATGAATAATTTATTTTGTTTCATCACTTATTTACATTATATGTGTTAGGAAAAATCAACAAGATCTGACTAACCTTAACAAAACTCGATAGACCGAATCCTAGTAACTCATCCAAAGTAGTGATCGGCAGTTGGCGAACACCTATCTGAGATATTGTAAGAGGTAATCAAAGGTTAATATCTTATTTTCATTGCAAGAAAAGAAATTTACAAGAAATAATATAAAGTAAAAAAATTATAAAATAAAAAAATTAATTGGGTTCGGATCATGAAAAATCCTACATCCATAGGTAACGAACATAATTAATCTAATTAGGATTACACAAATACTCTCAAACATTGAACATTTAATCATTCATTTGTTACAAAACTCTTTTACGGATTTACAAAGAAACCGTGAAGCTCGTAATGTTTAGTTAAATGTTTATCTTCTATCTCATGACATTTTTTACAAACAGACTCATCGATCTCCTCTCTACCTCCGTTTGTCTTGCTTCATTATGTCATGTTGTTAACACTTTATATATTTTTTCTTTATGTATAGACACATGATAAAACTCTAGTTCTCGAACAGAGGCTCCAAATTAAATCACATTAATCAATGATTGTAAATAAAATTCTAATAATAAAATAGGAAGCTTAATTAATGGGGAAACCTAATTAATGAGAAACATAATTAATATAAGATATCATATTAATAAGAAATCTAATTAATAAGAAATCCGATTAATATAAGAAGATCAATATAGGAGACAAAATTAAATTAGAAACTTCTTGCAAATAGAAAAAGCTCAGTTTGATAAAAAAAACTTATGCCCAACTCTATCAGATCATATTGATCGTTTCGGTGATAGCAACAAATTAATTTGGACCATATCTCTTTGAGCCTGCTCTACTTTGCATTATTCTGTTTTGGACCAGTCTATTTCAGACTAGTCTAATACAAAATAGTTTGGTTTCAAACCAGCCTGATTCGATTCGGCTTGATTTGATTGAACACATATATGTCAGACCAACTTGTTTCAGCTATGCTCAATGCTTAAATTCCAGTAGAATCCTTATACACCTAAGTTCGGTTGAGCATCCAGTCATACAGATAGTCAGCTGAATTTTATAATCATATTTCTTCAGCTACAACAATTAGTTCCAACCATCGACACATAGTTCGAGTGTCAATACTCGGTTCCAGCTTCAACCCTTGGTTCCATCTTTTGATACTTAGTCACAATCTCATCATCCAGCTTCAACTCTATGTTACAACCTTCGACACCAAGTTACATCTTCAATACAAAGTTACATCATTTGCCACGAAGCCCAACTTTCGGCACTGATCTTGTTACTATCACATTAAGCATATACTTAACAATTCTCCATCTAGGCTCACGGTGATAGCAGTAATTGTTATATTGATGCTCCAACTACTCATCAGAGAAAAACTATCCACCTGCATGTTTGGATTTAGGCATGGACATTTTAACCGGAACCGAAAGAACCGAACCGAACAGAACCGAACCGAACCGAAAGAACCGAACCGAAGTAGATTTGGTTTTTTTATAATACCCGAATGGTTCCAGTTTTCAATTACCCACGGTTCTCGGAACCGAACCGTACCGAACCGAAGAACCGTGGGTACCCGTTAGGAACCGAACCTATGTACTAACCCTTAATTTTGAATTGTTTTAAAAATATATTTTATTTTTCAAAGTTAGATTCCCCTAAATTTGTCTTTTATTATTGATCTCTAATTATGTTCACTTGAATAAATGACAACATACTTTATTTAAAGTGGCGACATATTTACAAACTATTATGTGTATAAACAAAATAACAAAATACAAACCTTTATATAATTTAATAAACTTGATATCTTCTCTCCATTTTTTTATATTACTAATATTATTTTTTAATATATTAATTTTGAATATTTCTTATATTTAGTATTTTTTTTTCTTACAATTTAACATAGTTTTATTGTTTTAAAGTTTAAAAAGAGTTTCATACACGTTGATATTGCAAAGCATTTACAGTATCCAAAATTACTCGATTGGAACCGAGTTAAGTACCCATACCGAACCGAATTAAGAAGAACCGAACCGAACCGAACCGAAATTTATTTGGTTCCAAAATGGGTACTAGTTTTGAAAAACCGAAAGAACCGAGGACCGAAAGAACCGAACCGAAGAACCGAATGCCCATGCCTATTTGGATTAATCTATTATCATGCAATCTGTGAACTCTATCGATGTAATCCTCCAAAGCAGACCAATATCTTGACCTCAAACATCCAAGAAAGTGGTAATAACATTTGTATGACCTAACTCAAGATCATTCGAGAAATATCTGACAGTTGCTCCACAGTTTAAACATTCGAAGCCTTTAACCTATCAAACTTCAGGTCAAGACCCAAACCCAATAATGTTTAAAATTTGTTTGCAAAGTCCGAACACGAACCAATCATGTAAATAACTTCAGTAGAGACATCCTCATATCCACCCTTATGTTCAAATTTAATATCAAGTCGAAATACACCTTCGATACTTATTACATCTCCATGATGATCGAAATTCCAGAGGTTCATGTTGGCGATGATAGTTGTCCCAACAACTACTTCATCCAACCTCTTCTTTTCTCCAGGTGTAAAAGCATATCCCTTACTCTAGTAAGCTTCCACTCATCTGATAAATTATACCATGATTTGGGGTAATCTTCAAGATTCAATGCCTATGCATACCAAACTTAGAACGATTGTTAGTGAATGATCGGTTCACTAATATAATGATATTGTCAATCCTAAACCTCTTTAGGTACTTCCTAGATTAGATCTCCACCTACTTCGAGAAGCCCTCAAAAGCCTTCAACTGACTCTCAAAAGACTTATTTCCAGTAGTATACGCCCTTTCTACTATGAACTTGTTCAGCACTGAAATACCATTAGTCTAATTAGCCTCTATAGAAACACGTGAGTCTTGCAAGACCCGAAGTCTACCATCTTCACCCTTATACTCAAACACTTCTTTGTCTACCATACTTATAACCAGAAGGTTACGCTTAATTTTAGTGTCATACCTCATATTTGTTAAAGCCTTTCCAGTCAAGTAGACAGATTGAATCTAAAACTCTATTCCATTCACAGTACAACATACATCATTCCCCAACAAGAACTTACTATTTTAAAAAACTTTTAGGTTGTCAAACCAATGCTTGTTAGAAGTCATATGAAATGATGTTTCATAATCAAGAACCCACTTGTTATTGTGCCTGTAATAATAAACTACTAGCTCATCAACATACTCATAGTCATCTGAGACGAACTTAGAATCTCCAAATTTGTCATTTGGATAATTATATACATTCATTTTCTCAAAACAATTTCCTATAAATATTGTTTTTTTATGGAAACGCCAAAATTTCATCTTGGAACCATAATTTTTCTTGATTGAATTTATTCATTGAGGCTTTACACTCACAATTAGTCTCACACTTTCGAGGTTACCCTTTAGAATATTCTTTCGTTGAAGATTTTTTTATTCAAGATAATATTCACTTCACCAAACGTGAAGGACTCTTTTCCATATAGCATGATGTCAACAAAATACTCATACATTTTTTGGAAGATTTCTCAAGAGGATAAAGGTTTGGTCTTCATCTTCTTCATTGATGTCAATTGTATTCAAATAAAAAATAATTTTATTGAAATCATCCAAGTGTCTTCGGATCTCCTTGCTACCATCTGTATACAGCATGTAAAGCTGATGCGCCAGGTACAACATATTTGCATATAATTTATTCATGTAGATAGCTTCCAACTAATTCCATATCCTCATGGCCAAATATTTTTCAGAACATTTCCAAGCACCTCATCCCCTAAACTCAAGATTAACACACTATAGGCCTTGGTGATCATCTCATCATCAATATACTTTATAACCTTATTTATGATGGCTACAAATATTTCCATATATATATATATATATATATATATATCAGGGATGATTTAACATTCATTATCCATATATTAAAATCATTATCTCTTATGAATTTATGAAGGTTAAAATTCATGGAATCCAATATTATGACTGCACTTTGCTTTACTCCAATATTTGTGCGATTAATTTACTTTATGTTCTTTATTGTTAAATGTTTTCTTGAAATAAAGTAAGATTTGAAGCTCTGATTACCTCCTACAACCATTCGGATGGGTGTTTGTCAACTGTTAGTCAATACTTTGACTAATTATCTAAAATTTGTCCAAACAAGTCTTGTTAGGTCTGGGTCGGATCATGTTCAGATATTATTGATTTACTTAATAATTGGTTCGGTGAGTGTGGATATCTAATATCAATATTCGCATATGGTGTCACGTGTTTTAGATCGTGAAGCAATTCTACATCCACAAGTAATAGGCATAATTTATAAATATGAAAGATTTTAAAATACTAAACACTCAATCACTCATTTATTGAAAAACTCTCTCATGTATTAGAAAAAATCTGTGAATCTCATAATGTTTATTCAATTGTTTATCTTCGACCTCACTAGACTCTCTACCAGCAGACTCGTTAATCTCCTCGGGATCATCGCTCATCTTGCTTTATCACATCATATCTTTACCACACATTATGCTCCTTTATTGATAGACTTATATAAAATCCCAATTCATCTAGAGACTCTCTAGATTAAATCTCATTTATAAAAAAAACTATAAATAAATTCGGAATCATAACATATGAAATTTAATAAATAGAAAACCCTAATTAATATGAAACCTAATCAATCTAAAAGACCTAATTAATATGAAATATAATTAATAGGAAATTAATTTAATATAGGAAAACCAAAATAGGAGAGTAAATTAGAAAAGAAAACTTCCAGTAAATAGAAGAAGCTTACTTTGATCAACAACCTAAAACCAAATCCATAATATCAAACACACTGTTTTAGTGGCATCATAAAACTTCTCTAGACTAACTTGCTTCAGACATGCTTTGCTTCAGTTCAGTGTGCTTCGGACCAACCTGCTTTGGTCCAACCCATATGCTTATACCAGCTTCTTTTGGTTATGATCAACTCTTAGGTTCTAGTAGACTCATTTTATACCTAAGTTCGGTTGAGCATCCAGTCACACAGAGAATCAACTGTTCCACTTGAACTTCTCTGATCAAGTTTCTCCAGCTACAACACTTAGTTCCAACAATTGGCGTCTAGTTTTAGTATCAACCCTCAAATCTAGCTTTTGGAACGTAGTCATAACTTGAACATTTGGCTTCATCTCTAACTTACAGCCTTCGACACCAAGTTACATCCTTTGACACCATCAGTAGTAATCTTGACATCATCATTTTGAGCCTATATTTAATAATTATGCACTTAAGCTCACAATGAAACCATTATCGTAACCTCGATGCTCTAACTACTCTATAAGGTTAATTTATCCACCTACACATTAGAGTGATCAATTCATGTAGTCGGTGAACTCTATCGAGGCAATATTCCCAAACAGACCAGTCTTCCAAACTCCTACATCCAAGAAAATGGTAGTAACATCCGCCTGACCTAACTCAAGACCAAATCGAGTAACACTTGACAATTTCTCTTTAATTGAACATCTGAGGCCTTTGATCCATTAAACTTGAGGTCAATACCCAAACACAACAATGGTAAAACTTCATTTTTAAAAGGTCGGGCATGAACCCATATTGAAAATAACTTCAGTAGAAGCATCCTCATCTCCATCCCTATGTTTAAACTTCATCTCAACTGAATTTCTACCTCTGACACTTATTACATCACCACGGTGATCGAAATTCTAGGAGATTCCATTGATGATGATAGTTGTCCCAACAACTCATTCACTTTACCTCTTGTTTTGTTCAGCTATCAGAATCATAACCCTTACTCAAGTAAACTTTAGCTCATCTTATCAACTATTTATTTCTTTGGGGTACTCTTTATGATTATGTATCTAGTCATACCAAACTTAGAACAATAATTAATGAATGGTCAGTTCACTAATACCATACAATTGTCAATCTTAAAACTCTTCAGTTCTTTCCGGTTTGGATCTCCACTTATTTTGACTAGCCCTCAAAATCCTTTAGCCAACTTCAAGTAGACCCATTCCTAACATTATATGCCCCTTCTATTATGAACCTATTGAGACCTAAAATACGATAATTTAGATTAGCATTCACAACAATATGCGAGTCTTGCAAGATAAAAAGTCTTACTTCTCTACACTTAAACCTTTATTAATCTAACATACCTAAAGACATAATGTTACGTTTAATTTTAGGGATATACCTCACAATTGTTAAAGTTTTTATAGTCTATTATACAATTTGAATCTAATACTCATTATTTTCTTCGCACTACAACAAACATCATTCTCTAATATGATATTACCACCTTGGATACACTTCGAAGTTTTCAATCTAATAGTTGTTGGAAGTCATATGGAATGACACTCCAGAATCGATTACCCAATTGTTATTATACCTAGAAAAAGAGCCCACTAACCCATCAACATACGTACAGTTATGTGAGACGATCTAAGAATCTCCAATTTCGTCATTCAGATAATTATATGCATTTATCTTCTCAAGTAATTTCTTACAAGTGTGGCAAAAATTTCATCTTAGAACCAATATTTTTCTTGATTGAATTTCTTCATTCATCATTTTCACTCACACTCACTCTGACACCTTCAAAGTTACCTTTCAAAACCTTCTTTCATTGAAGATATCTTAAGTTTAAGGCACTCCTAACTTTGTCCATCATGAGGGACTCTTTGACATAAAGCATAATGTCAACAAAGTGCTCATACAACGGTATCGCCGAATTATTTATTTTAGAGAATCATGGCATTAGTTTCATATTTTAATATTGAGCTTCACTATATGGATTCAAATACCTATCTTCTCAATGGTAATATTAAGAAAATGATCTATATGGTCTTACCAGAATACTTTGGACTGAATAACTCAAAGAATTTGGTTTGCAGGCTTAAGAAAACAATTTATGGGCTCAAACAGGATTTTTGTTAGTGGTACCACAAATTCTTTGAGGTGATAGTTTTTTTTTTAATTTGAAGTCAACTCGGTTGAGGATTGTGAGTATCACAAGTTCAGTGGGACTAATTTCATATTTATGGTATTATATGTTGATGACATACTTCCTGCTTCGAACCATGAGGAATTATTAAACTCTACAAAGAAATTTCTATCAGAAAAGTTTGATATGAAGTTACTCAATGATGCTAGTTTTGTGTTAAGAATTCAAATACACCGGGATCTCTCCTATGGTATTCTTGGATTGGAACAAAATGCATATATTGAAAGTGCATTGCAACGTTAGGATTGGTAAACTACAAACCCCTGAGTACCCCTATAGCAAAGGGTAACAAAGTAAAGTTAGGTTAATGACCAAAGACGAAACTTGAGACTCAAGTAATAAAAACGATCCATTATGCTTCGGAAATTGGGAGTTTAATGTATGCTCAAGTTTGTACTTGGTCGGACATTATTGTAATATGTTGGGAGGTATATAAGTAACCCAAACATGGATCAATGGAAAGAAATTAAAAGGGTACTCTAATATCTACAAGGAACAAAGTAGCACATGTTGACATATAAGACTTAAAAAAGTAAGAGATAATTGGGTATTCAGAATTGGATTTTGGTGGATGCATAGACACAGTATAAAGCACTTCAGCTAACATATTTTCATTCGCTGAAGGTGCAATATCTTATAATGGAAAATACGTATTTTATCATCTATCATGGTAGAAATATTTGTTATGTGCTTTGAGTATAGAACCAAGTGTTATTGTTGCAGAATTTTGTCACTCGGTTGCGTATTATACAAAGGATAGAAGGTCCAAAAAAGGTTGTTTTGTTAAAACAAGTCCATCTGTATGAGTGTAGTTGATTTAGAGGATTTTTAATTTCACTTTAGTGTTTGTAATATGAACTTATGATATTTTTGAATTATGGTATACAGAAAGGATTATTGCAATATATATGTTTGCTTATATTTATTGATACATGTTTTTTTATTAGATCTCCAAATATATGTAGATATGTACGATTACAAATCATATTACTCTTAAACTGCCCACCATAATTTGCTCAAGTAATTGATTAATAGCAATAATGTGATAATTTTTGCATCTTAGTTGTTCACATACGAGAAAAATGTATTTAGTCCTTTATTATTTATTAATCATGTACAAGGTTATACCGTTCGCATGTTGACAAATTAATTAAAGGGGACATTGTAGTTAAATATATTCTTGAGTAGTATATGCGGTCCAAGTAGGAGATTGTTGGAATATTTATGGAGTGATATGCTAAATATATATTTAGTCATTGTCATAGAATAGTCCAATAATAAAAGTAACCATATTAATTATTTTGTATAATTAATTGTGTATTACAGCTACAGGTGAAAAAGATATTATGGACTTATAGGTGTGGTAACCGGATTAAATTTGAGTTCTGTGAAAGATTGGGCCCAAATCTCAACACTTAAGACCTGAACTAATAAATCAAAGAGTATATTGATAAATTCAATTTAATGAGTTGTGATCCCAATCACAAAACAATATATGTTAATGGGCTTTCACAACTTAGGGTTTCAAGTTGTAATCTCCTACATATGAATGATTTAGGGTTTTGTATTCATTCAACCAAACCTAAACAAATATATAATTGTCTTCTTTGTGATTAGAAGCTCATGTAGTTGCAAAATTCCACGACTATATGACCCTTTTAGACAAACAGAAATGAACCTTATTTGAGGCTCGGTTATCAGAACTAGGCGTCACGAAAATTCAAATCGAGCTCGTTGAGAAGCTCAAAACGACTCTTGAAAGAATCACGAGGTGAAGCCTGGTGATGAAGTTCAGACCCAAAATTCTAATATTTAGGGTATATCGTTTTATTTTTTTTGAGCATTTTTCTATTTTTGTTGGATTTATTTAAGATGCTTAAACAACTCCAATCGCTTTGAGATTGGGTTGGACTTCATTTTATTATGCGGAGAACCATATGTATTTTTTGTGTAGGGTTTCAAACGCTTCTATAAAAAGCACTCAAACCCTACTTTGCTGTGAGACTTTGATGAATTAAATTTTGAGATTATTTTCTCTGAGTTTTTTTTTTCTCCGAGTTTTTTTTTCTCTTCGACCTAGAGTTAGACTTTTACCTACTATTTCGTTTCCGTTATTGAGTTCTTGCAGTCGTCAATTCTGTTTCTACTACTCACCTCCATCATAAACCCTAACATTCTTTTGCAGATTTCTTTAGAACAGATCTGTTTATTAAAAAAACTATAAAATATCGACCCGATTAATGAATAGCAATAAGGGTTTATATTTTCATGTATTTAATAAATCGATTGATATGATCATTTAGTATACATTAATTGTCTGTATTGTATTTTTTTCTATTTGTATCTTTTACCTATATATACTGTTTTATATATCAAAATAATTTTCTAAATATTCGTCCGTTGATGTATATCTAATTGACTAATTATTTTGGTAGTTTAAAACGTTAATTTTTAATGATTTTAAATTTATTTTACAATACGCTTAAAGTAACAGAAGTTCTAAAACTAATTAAAAACACCAATTCGCAGGAAGCAGCAATTGGCAAGCTTTTGTTTGTCAAAGGTGTCACTTTCTGGAGTTGAGTGGGTCTCACAACCAGAAGATAACCTCCCATTGAAAATAGGATCACGTGAATTGTCTCTCCGAGTCCTACGATTGGAGAAGGCCTCGTAATTGTATACTCCTGTGAATGGGAAATTACATTATGTCACATCTTTCTGTTTCTTAATAGGAGCACGAAAAACGAGAAATTTTTTTATTTTATTTTTTTATTAATTATATCTGAACAAGGTTTATATTAATAGATAGTTTTTTTATTACTTTGATTTTTTATTTAGTCTTTCGATTTTAAACTATGGGTGATAATTTTTGGATTGGTCAAAATCTATACATCTAGTCCATTTTTAAAATTTATAATATTAGTCTTTTGATTCGACAAAATCAATAAATTTAGTCTTTAGTGAGTTGGCGCGTTAGAGACTAAATTTATAGATATTGTCAAATCGATGGTTTGAATTTATATGTTTTGCAAATTATGGACTAAATTTATAGATTTTGTCAAATAAAAAACGTTCACTAGTAATTTTGAAATCGAATGCCAAAAAAACGGATAGTCGAAATATTCAACGCTTTAATCCTTTAAACAAATCAAAGTAACACGGTGTTCAATTTCATTCCCTTACCCAACAAAGTTACTGGCTTGTTTTGATCACCGTAAATTATATCAAAATTTACAAAATATAACAGAATTGACGTCTCGTCACGGTTACGATAAAATCATAGTAAATTGAATAGTTTGATTTTTTTTATTTATCCAAAATTTATAATAATTTTATTTCATATTTTTTTATAAAATTACAAATTTTTAAGAACCGAAATTGTGATATTTAAACAACAAATTTAATTTATATTATTATTGTTTGATAAAAAAATACAATAAAGTTTATAGTTTGATTATATAAAGAGTATATTATAAGTATATGATTATTTCTCTTTTAACAAAACAAAAATATGAGATTACAATTTTTAAATACACTAGAATTTTAATTTAATAATTATTAATTTATAAAGTTCAACTAGTTGTTCAAAGCTACAAAATTTATTAAAAGATAAGAATTCAAACACAAAAACAAATTGGGCTTACAAAAAAGCTTACAACAAGCAAGGAAGAATAATGAGACAACGATGAATGAGTTTATAAAAAAACTCATTACTGGGAGCTTCACAGAGCATACTACATGAGGCAAGATCGAGTCTTCAACCAAATTAATCAGGAATCACGCAAAACAGGACAACTAATCACTGAGACTAATTAGAAGAATCCTAGTGGCAGAGAGATAATGCACGAGCTCACAAACTTAATGCGAAATATCTCAATGAAGGATAATAAACGAAAAATAGGACAACTGTTCACTCACACCAATCAGAAGAACCCTACTGACAGAGAGATGATGCACGAGCTCACAAACTCAATGCAAAATATCTCAATGAGGGATAATAAACGGAAAATATAACAAATGTTCACTAACATTAATCAGAAGAACCCTAGTAGCAGCAAGATGACGCACGAGCTCACAGATTCAATGCGAAAGATCTTTGATGAGTAAATTAATGACAAGAATGGGGGAATCTTGAATCTAGTGTTTGATGTCACTAGTGCTAAAAATGTAGAGAGAGAGAGAGAGAGAAAGTAAAAGGAGAAAGTATTAAAGAATGTTCACCTACCCAAGAATAAAGGGACTCCATTATATAGTGGGGAAAGTGGGACCCATTTATGTCCTAAGTAATCTTTGATTATTTAATGGTTAGCCCTCTACATCCTATTTCTTTTACACATTGTTCTCTAATAAATAGTAAATACACTAAAGGGTATATTTCACTTCTCCTTTTTACAATTGACTCATTTTCTATCGGGCTTGGTGAATTACTTCCTTATCAGTAGCCCCCCAGTCTTCAAGAGCGTCGGGAATGAAGACTTGTGAATAATTCAGTCAAACGACCTCTGACCAAAATCGCCTCGGGATTTCATTGCCTAAGGCTTTGGGATAAGTTATGCCGCTCCTCGACTAACCACTCTCTCATAACTGACGACTGATCCTCCTCACGTTTCTTAGTGCTTTGGGGAAGGCTGCGAAGTGCCCCCGATGCTAATGAACTTGTTATGGGCCTACTACAGACTCTGGCTAATGAATTTTCCATGGGCCCAAACGGATCATTGGGCCTTGGAAGAAATACTAGACACGTGGAACCTATCCAGAGCAAACTCAAGTTTCGGCGCCGGTGCAGGTCTACGACACTAGCCTGACAAGTGCCTCTGTCGTGCATAGTTGGGTTTGGTCTACACGTGTCATTTCCTTATTCGAAGCGTGCTTGTCTGCACATCTCTCCAGGAGGCTCTTCGACTTCCCGCTGCTTTTCATCGTTTGGACTCCCCCATGCGTAGAACGGTTAAGGCATGTTGCCTATAAATACTTCATTCACCACAAATTGCTTCCTCAGAGAAATCTTAGAGAGAGAGAGAGTCCCCTTTGACCGTTCTAGAGAGAGAAAGTAGTGTTTATGAAAAATAAAAACCCAAAGCTTAAACAGAAACCAAAGAAGAAAACCGGGTCCGTGTTTAGGTTTATTGATTGGGCTAGTATTTACCGAGCCGCTGGATTAATCTAGGGTTCTGACACAAAGCCTTTCACACTCGTGCCTCTCCCCCACGACCCTGTTTTGCCTAATCTCGTTCATGCAGAATCATTCATAGTACCCGAGCCAGTTGTCGCTCAAACTCCTAAAGCCATCGTTATTCCCTCCAGTAGTAGTTCTCCAAATTCTCCTGTCGAACCATCCAATCACCCGACGCCTTCGTTGGTAAACGCCCCTGATAACTTACCCCCTCTTCTTCCTAAACGCCAAAGCAAACTGAAGTTCCTCACAATGGGAGATTCCAACACCTCTTCCTCGCCGGTGGGGGCGTCTCACCTGAAATGGTGCAATTAACTCCTACAATCGTAGGATTTCGCACAGGTTTCAACACTGCTGCTACCCTTTTGGGCGTTGCCCGAAGGGATTTCGAGCGTCGGACGCTTGAAAAGGAACGCGCTCGCCAGCTGCAAGAAAGTGGGTCGAAACCTGTCTGCACCGGTAGTAGCTCTAGCTTTATACAACCCCTTTCTCAATCAGTCGATCCAAAAGTGACCGGTTCTCAGCATCCAGAAGAAGTCGGTCCCAACTACACTGAAGCTGTTCCAAGCAAAGGCATCAACGAGCCAGAAGCGAACGATTTAGTCGGCTCGGGCTGGTAAGAATTAAAGCTGAAATGATAAAATCAAGAACACAAATCTACTTAGAGAATTTTAGGAAGTGAAAAGTGTTTCTGATTATTTCATAGGCCTAACTAACTTCTTCAGCCTCTTTAAATAGACTGAGTGAGTTAGTTAGAGAAACGGTTACATAATGGTATATTTGCAGTTCAACCCTTTACATTTCTCCTAAAGCCTAATTTGACCCTATATTTACAGAACTTATCACTTTAGTCCCTATCAATTACACTTAGGTCCCTGAGGAATATCTTTCCTTATCAGTAGCCCCCCTAGTTCTTATACAGACATTTATAAGAACTACTAGCTCCTCGAACTCTATCTTGAGTCAATACAACTTTCTTCACTTTATCTCTTTATTATGATTGAAACCAATGATTTGTGACTTCTCCTCGAATTTATGAATAAGTGCAAACAGATTTCCCTATCGCTTCGAACTTACCAACTTGAAATATAGCTTCGCCCCAACTTCGAACATTATTACTAGGAACGTAGTTTTGCTAATACTTCGAAATCTCTAATCCCTACTTGATAGATTGATTAGACCTTTAATAGTAGACCCATGACACTACACGCTTTCTTTTCGTTTCATATTCCACCCAATGAGAGCAACTCACTGGTTTTGCCTCTCCATATTCTCAACGTCACTCCTTTATCCTATAAATACCCAACTCTTCATTCACTAAAAACTTTTTAGAGAAATCACCTCTTGAACCATCTTCAACCTGTTCTTCATCTTCAACCTGTTCTTCAAGCCATCTTCAACCTGTTCTTCATAAATCTTTAAATTACTTCATCTTTTTCATCCACCAAAGCAACCTCTTAGATTGATACCATTGTATGAGAAGATATCCTAAATACAAAAGATCTAGACCCAGAAAACCAGTAAAACCAAAGAAACCTCTTTTCCCTGGTTCCAGCAATCAAGTATTCAGGGCCTACGATTATCTTTGTATTTCACAAAGAGCCAAAGAATACAAAGCTGCTGGGTTGATCTACAACGGTCCTCACTCTTCTTGTACCACTTTTGAATATGGTAATTTCGACCCTAACCTTGCCACTTCGTCTTCACCCTTAGCTTCAAACCCAGAGACTAACCCAACAACCTCTCCTCCTCGAAATCCAGCTAATTCTTTATTGCTAAGACCTCATCGGAAATCTAAAGTCGTTACTTTAGACAAGCCACCAACTGATAATAAATCACAACCCAAATCACCTGTCCTTCAAGTCGAAGCGACAAAAGACCTTCAATCCAACACACTCCCTCCTCAATTCGAAGCTATCAAAGTCAAACGTGCCAAAAAATCACATTTCCTAGCAATGGGTGAAGAAGCAGAAAACTCTTCTCCTCCCCCACACTCTTCTCCTCCCCCACAAGAAGTGGATGAAATTACACCAGAGTGTAGTCAGCCAATTCCTGTGACTCAACAGGAGACTCAAATCCGAAGTCGCTCTAATGAAGTCACTGATGAAGATAACAAAAAAGACAATTCTGAAGCTACTGAATCTGATGCCGAAGAGGAATCCGAGGCTGATGGTGTAGCTCCTCCAAAGAAGATTCGAGGGAAAAAAGCTCTTATTACACTTCCAGAGAGCGTTGCTGCCTTAGTTCAAGAAAATCTTAAACCTCTTTCTGCTTGGTATATTCTTGCCTTAAAGAATGTACCCTACAGCTACTACCTCGAATCAGAGAAAGAGCAGCTCAGAAAGTTATGGGGATTAACCGATAACATGATTCTTCGATTACCAGTAGAAGGAGAGACACCTCTAAACTGTCAGAAAGATGAGCTAGTAGTGTACCCTGAGCTCTTCAACTGGGGACTTCGGTTTCCCCTTGATCCGATGATAGTGAGGTACTTCGAAATCCACAGATTGTGTCCAACACAAGTCACTCCCAACTTGCTCTTTACTTTATTCTCAGCAATCATGGTATCGAGGCTTGGAGGCATTCCCATCCTAGCAGTTCAGAGGATACTTGCTCCAGATGGGAAATGCTATCTTCCGACCCGGAATCGAAGTGACAGCCACTTACCTTTAAAAAAGAAAGGGAAGCAAACCCTCAAGAAACCCAAAGCAATCAAGGCTAAATCTTCCAACACCTCGAAGACTAAAAGAAAGCGAAAAGCATCTGCACCTCAGCTTCCCCCCATTTCCGAAGAAGATGAACCTGTTCTAAAAAAGAAAAAAGACAATTCTTCAAAGAAGAAAAAGAGCAAGTCTGGTACACCCAAGAAGAAGAACGAGGCTGATATGCTAGAGGAAGTACTAGCTTCCGAGGTGCATGGGAAAACCTTTATCGAAGAGAACCCTGATGGAGGACTAACACTAGGAGATAGTCAAGTGGATGATTACCTCAACCTTGAAAACTTTAATTCAAGCGGGGATTTTGCATTTACTGGCAATGATTCTCAACCTACCAATTTTGCTCCATCAACTTCTACTGGGGCTGCTATGGCTTCGACATCTAACGCCATCGTTCCTGTCTGTCAGCGGCCAACAATCTTTCCCAATTCAAACAAATCTGATGAGGTAACTTCGATCCTTCATCCTTTTGAAAACTTAAGTGCTGCAGCCAACAAATTATGTGAAGAAGTAAAAAATTCACATGCACAATTGGAGCTTCTTGCACAAAAATTGATCAAGAGTAAAAAGGAAATAGAGTTCGAAAAGACTTCGAAAACAGAGGCACTTCAAAAATTCGAAGCTGAAAAAGAAAAACTTGCTAAAGAGCACAAAGAAAAAGTCAAAGCTCTGGAGGCTTCTCATCGACAAGCTCTTGAAAACTTAAATTCTCAACATTCCACCGCAATTACCGAGGCAAAGCAAAAATCTTCCGATGCTGAGAAACTTGTTAAAGAAACTCAGGAGAAACTGGAGAATTGCCAAACTGAGTTGACTACGCTTCGAACAAAATTCGAGGAAGAAAAGAATGCTGCCGTTAAAAAGGCCGAGGCCGCTGTTGGCTCTTTAATGCTTGAAGGTATCAAGAAAGCTCAAATTGATACCGCTATTCAAATTCTTCGAGAGGTTCATGCTGCCTGTCTAAGGTTGGATTTAACGAACCTTTGGAAACAAGTTCCTGAAGAAAGTCGCCCAAGGGAAGCATTCGAAGTGCCACCAAGTTCCTCCGAAGAAGAAGATGCTTCAGAGAAGTCATCGGAAGAAGAAGATGATGCCTAATAGTCTAGGCATATCATGTTTGTTTTTTGTGTATATAGCTAAGTAATTCTCACCTTTTTGTAGACTTCGTATTTAATCCGATGAACAAGCAACTTTTCTTCCTCTTAAAATTTTATCTTAAACTTCTGATGTACTTATTTAAATTTATCACTTCGAAAATTAAACGTATTTATTAATGGATGTACCTCGAAAATTAGATGCACTCATAAGACGTGACACCTCGAAAATTAGATGCACTCATAAGACGTGGCACCTCGAAAATTAGATGCACTCATAAGACGTGGCACCTCGAAAATTAGATGCACTCATAAGACGTGGCACCTCGAAAATTTGGTTGTTTCTTCAAAGCTATTGCTTCGGAAAATTATTCTTGGTCAACTTTCAAAGATGATCAATCTTTGCCAAGTTACCAAAATAATAAATCACTCATCATAGTAAACAACCAATGGCCAAAAGAAATTTTATTAAAAAATTCAATATTAAACAGACACCTCATTAAAACCTTTCTGGGCCAACAGATAAGGAAAGAGTATGTCTGTTTTACAAAAATTCGAAGTTTGAATTTACTCACAGTACAATTTCAAATGCTCTATATTCCAAGGATGTTTGAGCATCCTCCCTTCTCGATCTGACAACCTGTAGGAACCTGGCTTGACCCTCATTTTGACTTCGTAAGGACCTTCCCAGTTTGGGGCCAATTTTCCGAGGTGTTTATCCCTAGTGTGAAGAAATACTTTTCGTAATACTCGATCGCCAATTTTGAATTCTCTCCTCTTAACTTTAGCATCGTACCTGCTCCTCATTAATGTTTGATAATGGATCACATTCAAATGTGTTTTGACCCTTTTTTCTTCCAACAAATCAAGCTCCACCCTTCTAGCTTCATCGTTATCCGCATCGAAATATTGTAGTAGTCTATAAGAAGGCAATGTAGATTCAGCAGGGCACACAGCATCCATTCCATATACTAAAGAGAAAGGAGTCTCTTTTGTAGCCTCTCTAGGGGTTGTTCTATATGCCCATAGCACCTCTTGAAGATAATTTGGCCATTTCCCTGCTGCTCCTGCCAAATTTTTCTTCAAACCATCCAAAATAGATCTATTTGTAACTTCCACCTGTCCATTTTCCTGGGGGTGGAAAGGAGTGGAAAAGCATTGCTGTATCCCTTTCGAAGAGCAAAAAGAGTCCATTTCCTTGTTATTAAATTGAGGACCGTTGTCCGTCGTTATTTTTCGAGGTACTCCAAAACGGTAGCAAATGTTACTTTGAATAAACTTGATTACATCCTTAGCTTTTGTCCCAGCTAAGGGTTCTGCTTCTGCCCACTTCGAAAAATAATCAACCGCAACAATAATCATCTGTCTTCCACCAGAAGCCATAGGTAATGGTCCCACTAAATCAATCCCCCACCTATCGAAAGGAACCGCCTCTGAAATTGTCATTAGGGGTACTGCTGGTTTGTGTATTAAATTTGCATACCTTTGGCAAGTATCACAGCTTCGAACTAACGACTTGGCATCTTGCATAATAGTAGGCCAATAATATCCTGCCAACAATACCCGACGCGTTAAGGCTTTGAATCCACAATGAGCTGATCCATCCCCATCATGCAGTTCGGATAAAATGTCCTGAGACTCTTGTTTGCTTAAACATCGTAGCAAAGGTTTCGACGCAGACCTTTTGTACAGTACCCCATCCAATACCACATAGCCAAGAGCTTTGTACTTTATTTTCTTAAGCAAGTGTTTATCAAGAGGTAAAATTCCCTTTTGAAATAAAGTTTAACAAGTCAAACCTCCAATCTCCTCGAGCGCACATCGGATCTTTCACTATCTCATTAACAACTTCACACTGCTCAGAATTCGGTATGATCGAAGGCGATGGTTGTGTAATGATCCACGGATATTCTTCAGAGTAAGCCATTGTTGCCAAAGAATCAGCCATTGTGTTGCTACCTCTTCGAATATGCTCCACTTCGACATTTTCAAACTGTGCCATCATTCCCCGAAGCTCTTGTAAGTACAAAACCAAACGTTCCTTTTTAGCTTCCGATACTCCTTTAACATGGTTAACTACCAACTGTGAATCTGTTTCCAAGCGCACAAATGTCGCTCCACAAATCTTTGCTAACCGTAATCCTGCTAGCACAGCTTCATACTCAGCTTCGTTATTCGAAGCATGAAAGCCAAATTTTATAGCTTGAAACATAAATTCCCCTGTTGGTGCCACCAACTCAACTCCTGCACTCGACCCTTTGTTACTGGATCCCCCATCAGTTCGTATCGTCCACGTCGGATTCTCGTTCACCTTTTCACCATCTTTCTCTTCGGATCTGCTTGAGTGGAATTCCACCAAAAAATCTGCTAAAGCTTGAGCTTTGATAGTTGTTCGAGGAGAGAATAACACATCGAAATCTCCTAATTCCACAGACCACTTGGTCATCCTTCCTGAGATATCTGGCTTCTGCAAAACATTTTTAATGGATATGAAGTTCGAACCACAATCGTATGTGCCTGGAAGTAAGGACGCATTTTTCTTGCTGCCACTACTATGCACAATGCCAATTTTTCGAGCTTCAAATAGCGTTTTTCAGCATCAACCAAACTTTTGCTGACATAGTAGACAGGCTTCGAAATTCTCGTATCTTCACTGACCAGAACCGCACTCACCGCATAATCCGATACTGCTATATACAAAAATAGCTGCTCACCCTTTCGAGGCTTCGACAATATTTCAGGAGAGGACAAAAGATTTTTAATCTTCATAAAAGCTTCTTCACAATCCGAGGTCCACTCAAAGTTATTAGGTCTACGCAGCACCTGGAAAAAAGGGAAGCACTTATCTGAAAAACGAGAAATGAATCTGTTCAAAGCTGCTAACCTGCCCGTTAATATTTGCACTTCTTTGATATTCTGAGGTGAAGACATAGATAGCAGAGCCTTCAATTGATCTGGATCCACTTCGATTCCTCTTTTGCTAATCATGTACCCCAGAAATTTGCCAGATCGAACTCCAAATGTACATTTTTCTGGGTTCAACTTCAATTGTATTGCTCTAAGATTCAAAAACGTCTATTCCAAATCATCAATGTGTTCATCATCACTTTTGATTTTAACAAGCATGTCATCGATGTACACTTCGATATTTCTCCCTATTTGTGAAGCAAACGCCTTATTCATCAGCCTCTGATATGTTGACCCAGCATTTTTCAATCCGAACGGCATCACTCTGTAGCAGTGCAATCCTCTGTCAGTGATAAAAGTCGTGTTTTCTTCATCATTTGGATTCATTCGAATCTGATTATACCCCGAAAACGCATCCATAAACGTCAAGATTTTATTTCCCGAAGTAGAATCCACTAACTGATCGATTCGAGGCACCGGAAAAGGATCTTTTGGACAGGCTCTATTCAAATCTGTGAAGTCCACACACATTCGCCATTTTCCATTCTTCTTTTTCACTACTACCGGATTAGCCGTCCACCTCGGATAATTGGCTTCCCTAATATAACCCATCTTGTATAGTCGATCCACCTCGGCAACTATTGCCTCGGATTTTTCCAATGAAAAGGCCCTTCTTTTTTGAATTATCGGTTTGACCTTCGGATCAACCGCCAAACTATGACATATTATGTCACTTGGGACCCCCACTACGTCTTCAGACCTCCACGCAAAAACATCCAAATTTTCAGACAAAAAAGTCAACAACTTTTCTCGCATCGATAAAGATAATAGGGTCCCAATTCGAAGTACCCTGCCATTATTGAAAATATATTCTTCTATTTCCTCATTGACCACCACAGAACTCGGGGTTGACCTCGGATCATCAATTCCCTCATCTGTTCCATCAGAAGACAACCCCCCAAACTGCTAATTCTCCATCGGATCATCAGAACTTTTGCCCCATAGTCTAAATTCAGCAGCATAACATTCTCTTGCCACCTTTTGATCACTTCGAACTACGCCGACTCGGTCCTCGATCACATACTTCAAACATTGATGAACTGTAGAAACTACAGCGTACATTTTAGCCAACCACGACCTCCCAAAAATAGCGTTGTAACTTGATGGACAATCTACCACCACAAAAAGTACTTGTACTTTCTTCTTGAAAGGCCCCTTTCCCAAAGAAACTTCACCCTCGAACTCTCCTATCACATTTGCTGTTGCGCCAGTAAACCCTATGATAGTCCTTTCTGATCTTTCTATTCGAGGCGGAGCAGTTAATCTCTCATGTGTTGACTTGAAAAGCACATTAGCAGAGCTCCCTGTATCAATCAGCACTCGTCGAATCTCCACCCCGCATACTTCTGCTCCTATGACCACCGCATCTTCATGTGGCCCAGTAATCCCCCTCAAATCATCCCCATCGAAAATTATAAAGGGCACATCCTTTCTGTTGCTTAGGTGTGCCGATGCGCCTCCCTCAATTTGTCGTGTTAAGTTCACTATATGCCTCTTCCTCGAATTATTAGTGTTGTTGGTCATCGAATCTCCCCCAAATATTGTAAGTGATTCGAAGAAGGCACACAAATCTCGAACACGTCCCTGACGCATCGGCTCATCTATTGACATTAACAAAAGTCGATTGGGGTCTGGTTCGACATATTCTGAGGCCACATCGAAACCATCCCCCTCACCTGCAACATCTAAAATCATTAGTGCAGTTTCCTGCTTAGAATTAGGATTACCAATTTTCGGAGCTGCCGCTTTAGCATTCTTCCTGACATATTCCAGCAACTTTCCATTCTCGATCAAAATTTGCATCTCCTTCTTTAGAGCAATGCAATCATTTGTATCATGGCCGACATCATCATGATACCTACAGAACTTATTATTGCGCTCCTCTCTTGGCCTGTTAATCGCTGGTGGCTTTCTAAAATTTATTGTTCCCCTTGTTTTTTCATATATCGAAGCCACGCTTTCAGTCAGATCCGCATAATAATCTGCCCTCACCCACACATTCGATCTGGATCTAAACTGTTGCTGATTATTAGAGTTGTGTTGATTATATCCCCCTTGATACGAGTTCGAAGCTCCTCGGTTAGATACATTTTGATTGTTCTTCGGACGCGAGGGATTGTTGTTCGATGTGTTAGATTGTCCACTCCCCTTCTGAACAGTACTAGCACCTCCTCGAACCCGCGTCGATTCTTCGACCTTAATCTGATCCTCAACCTGAGCCATAAGAGCTCCAAATGTTAACGCCCTGCGCCTCGTAGTCTCATCGGCTAAATCCCCAGGCAACAGCCCTTGCCTAAACGCCGCCATAGCCACACTTTCTTCACAATCATCCAATTCAGCCTTTGTTGACACAAACCTCTTAGTATAATCCTTTAACTTCTCTCCCACAGCCTGCTTACATTGTATTATTGTGTCTCCATTGGCTCTCATTTCCTTGCTTCCCACAAACTGTCTTCGGAAAGCGGTATAGAAGCCTCTAAAATTTACAATTGACTCCTTAGGAATCTTGTTGAACCATTTCAGCGCAGTTCCCTTAAACGTCTGAGAGAAAGCTCTACACACCAATTTATTGTCATCTTCGAAATTAGACATGTAGTTTTTAAATTGTTCTATGTGGTCATCGGGATCTTGAGTCCCATCAAACTTATCAACTTTGGAAATATCAAACCGTCTCGGAAGCGGCACAGATCTGATCTCCCTGATCAATGGTGAGTCCCTCCAGTCGACTCCCTGAACATACTGGTCCTCATTTCTCATCCCCACAGTTGCATATAAGTTGGACTCACCTTCATATTTTCGAGGCGAATATCTCCGAGGCGAATATTTTCGAGGTGAATATACTCGCCTCTCTTTCTTTTTCCTTCCTTCCTTATACACCCTAGCTGGCCGGAGCTCACGCTCTGCTCCTCTTGAATAGCCTCGAGAACGTTCGTACTTCGATGTTTCATCAGACTCAGAATCTTCGAAATCCTCTTCATCACTAGAGTTCACATACAATCGCTTTTGTAATTTTTCTTTCCTCTTTATCCCACTATACTCTTTCTTTTGCTCAAAACGTGCTTTACGTTGTTCATATCGATCGTCGCCATCGTCCATCGACTGATCCGACTGATCATTCTGAACGCCCCCTGCTATCTTAGACCTAAGCCTAGCACCATCATTATTTCCCTTCTTTTTTACCAATTCGTCAAGCTCTGCCACCTTCCTTATCATCTCATTCATTTTCCCTTCAAAATCAAATTGGATTGATTGAGTTGGAATCGATTTACCTGCCTCTTGCAGATCGGATTTCAATGTTTCCATAGCCTTGCGAACAGATGGATTGTCACCTTCCTCAGAATTCATCCTCAATCGGCGAAAAATCAAACAAAATATGAAAATTCGAACGGAAAACTTTGCAAAACGAAAACTCGAACGTCGATTTCTGATCTGTTGATCAAGGTATCCTCGTCCCCTCCTTCTAGCGCCAATTTGGTAAGAATTAAAGCTGAAATGATAAAATCAAGAACACAAATCTACTTAGAGAATTTTAGGAAGTGAAAAGTGCTTCTGATTATTTCATAGGCCTAACTAACTTCTTCAGCCTCTTTAAATAGACTGAGTGAGTTAGTTAGAGAAACGGTTACATAATGGTATATTTGCAGTTCAACCCTTTACATTTCTCCTAAAGCCTAATTTGACCCTATATTTACAGAACTTATCACTTTAGTCCCTATCAATTACACTTAGGTCCCTGAGGAATATCTTTCCTTATCACGGGCAATAGTCCTTCAAAGGAAAATGAAGCGTGAAAAAGTGTCGTTTTTGTAGGCGGTGGTGTTGCCGCTCCTCCAGAAGAGCCCCTTCCTCCATCTACCATCGGTTATTGACAAGGGAGAATGTCATTGCCCTTTTCGAAGGCAAGTATGTGTACTTCTCCACTGCCGAACAGTCGGAGCTTCTGATCCGGTGGGGAATCTTGTAGTGCATCAAAGTACGATTCCATGTTCCCGGGGAAATGCCCATGCATGTATAATCTCGAGAGATCGTCGTTTTTACCGATATTTTTTACTGGGGTCACAGGTTTCCTCTAGACCTTGAGATTGCTCGGTACTTCGAGGTCATCGGTATATGCCCCTCGCAGCTAACTCCCAATGCGTGGTACACGCCTCTCGACCGTCGGGTCGTATTATGCTGATGGAAGAGTACGTTGCCATGTCCGGGATTTCCAAGTCGCCTAAATCGCCTTTTTTCTATTCTTCATTGGCAAACACTTGGAAGATCGTGAATGACTTTCTTGAGGGAGATAAATTATGGAAGCATCGATTTGTCTTCATCAGCGGCTGTTGGAAGAACGGTCGTCCATACACTAAAGAGAACCCGAGGCGATTGTTGCGGATATGGGTTCCTGGTGGTAATTATTATTTTTAACTGACCGATCCTTTGTTCAGTGTCCAAGGAATTCATTCAAGGTCTAAAAAGGGATTACTTTGAGGATGCCAAAGTTACCTTCCAAATTTTGAAGGACTTTGCCCGAAAGAATTGGGGTCGGGCCTTCTATCGCTGCTTCAAGAACACCAACTTGATCATGAGCAACCTCTGGCGTTGCTCTGAAGAACCGCTCATATTGGAGCAGCTGCACCAACCACATAACTTGGTGGATCTGGTCGCAAAAACCGACGCACCTGATGCTCACCTATTCCTTCCCAAGCGCAACAAAGCGCCTAGCAAACGCGCAAAGTTTGACGAGGATGTCGAGCCAGAGAATGCAGAAAAGGTGGAGGTCGATGTTGTTGGACAAGAAGCAGAAGTTTCTATTGAGGTGAAGGAGGTCGATCGGCCCGAGGAAATGAAGAAGAATAGGAAGAAGACTGTGGCTGAGGGTGATGAAGCCAAAAAACCAAAGTGCGCGAAGAAGAAAACGGAGGGCGGTTCTGCCGACGCTCCTGCCCTTGCAGAAAATGCGACTATCCCGATGCTTTTCGAACACTATGAAGAGGTTAAGGGAGGGGATGTTACTGCTCCCGTAAATGTATCGCTCGAGAATGCTTTGGTAGTCATGATTCCTGACGATGACGAGGTCGGGGGCAAAAATGTTGATCCTTCAGAAACAGCGAAAGCCGACGGGGCTTCATCAAGTGGCACCAAACTGCCCATCCTGTCCGTTCCTGATAGCCTTCATACTTTCGGTTTGCAGGCCAATGATGTGATGTCCCTGTCCTTATACAATATGATTGTGCCTCTGGAAATGAAGGAAAGACGCGCAAGGGAGCTAAACCAGAGACTGACAGATGCGGGAGGGAATATGGCCGCACTTGAGAATGAAGTCAAGAAAGGAGATGCGGGAAAGAAACTCTTGGAAGAAAAGCTTAAAAAGGCTAAGGAACGAGCGTTGATGGCTGAGAAAACCTTGGCGCGGGTCAGAAAATACCGCGATGATCAAGCTGAGCAGTTAGCAGCGACTAAATTTCAAAGCCGTTTTTTCCGTCACTCCGCAGCGAAGAAAATAAAGGAAATCGTTGACCTTAAAACCGCCAATGCTCTGTTTGCTGACAAATGTCAGAAATGGATGAAAAAAGAAGCCCCCGAGGCTAAATCTGCTTATGTTTTGAGCCTTCATAACCATTTCCCCGACCTTGCCCTTGGGTCAATATGGTTAGATGTCCCCGAGGCAGATCGCACATCCGGAGTGGTCTGCGAAGATGAAGAGTCGGATGCCACAGATACCAACCCGAAGGACGAAGATGCTTAAACCCTCCCTCTTTTTTTGTATCAAAAGTTTTGTAACCCTTGGGGTTTGTAAACCCTTTTGAATATGTCTTGTATCCGATGACTTTTAAATGTTAAGTTTTTCTATTGTTTTCGTGGTTGTTCACCTTTACGCTTCTTCAGATCGAAATTTAATTGAGAATCCTCTTTTGGGGTCGGGCACAAATGTAGAAAATTTGATCGATATCTAATTGAAAATTTTCCCATAGGGTCGGGAACAAAATATAGATCAGTTAAAAATTGAAAACCCTATTAAGGTTCTGTTGATCAATATCTAATTGAAAATTTTCCCATAGGGTCGGGAACAAAATGTAGATCAGTTAAAAACTGAAAAACCTAATAAGGTTATGTCGATCAATATATAATTGAAAATATTCTCATAGGGTCGGGAACAAAATGTAGATCAGTTAGAAACTGAAAAAACCTATTAAGGTTATGTTGATCAATATCTAATTGAAAAGTTTCCCATAGGGTCGGGAACAAAATGTAGATCAGTTAAAAACTGAAAAACCTATTAAGGTTATGTTGATCAAGTATCTAATTAAAAATATTCCCATAGGGTCGGGAACAAAATGTAGATGAGTTAGAAACTGAAAAACCTATTAAGGTTCTGTTGGTTAATTAAGATCGTCAAAAGTCGTCTATCAGCTCGTTAGCTGATGGATTTCCCTTTAACACTTTCAAATTTTAACGGCAAAAAAAGAGTAGATTAAAAAGATTGGTTGCTATGGATGCCTCATTAAAACCTTCTCGCGCCACCGAGGTAGGAAAAAGTGCACCCCCCACCAAAATTTCTTACATAAACAAGAATAATTACAAAAAATCACTCCAAATATATCTTCAGATGTTCAATATTCCAGGGGAGCCTCAATAAGCGTTCATGCTTGTCTTGTAATTGATGCGTCCCGCTCTTGATTCTTTCCACCACCTTATACGGGCCTTCCCAATTCGGACCGAGTTTCCCGAGGCTTTTGTCTTTGGTGTGCAGAAAAACTCTTCTCAAAACTCTATCCCCGACCTTGAACTCTCGTCGACGTACTTTCGACGCATATCAGCTCCTCAATAAGGTCTGATAATGTAGAGAATTCAGCTGAGCTCAGCTTCTTTTTTCTTCTACCAAGTCAAGAGCTAGTCGTCTGTCATCCCCAATCTATTCTCATCATAGTTTCCGATCCTAAAAGATGGGAAGATTGATTCCGTGGAGGTAACAACATCAATCCCATAAACCAAGGCGTAGGGCGATTCGTGGGTCGTCGTTCGGGGGTAGTACGGTAGGCCCATAATACTTCCTGTAAATAATCCGACCACTTGCCATCTTTTCCTTCTAAGTTCTTTTTGAGTCCGTCATTGATAGTCCGGTTTGTGACCGCAACTTGCACGTTCGCCTGAGGGTGGAAAGGGGCCGAAAAGCGTTGCCTGATCTTGTGGGTCGAACAAAAGGATATCATCTCGTTGTTGTCAAACTGAGGTCTGTTGTCCATTGTGAGCCTCTGCGGTACCCCAAACCTACAACAGATCTTTGACCAAATGAATTTGATGATATCTTTAGTTTTAGTTCCCGATAGTGGCTCGGCTTCTACCCATTTTGAAAAGTAATCCACTACCACCACTATCATTTGTCTTCCGCTGGATACCACTGGAAATGGCCCTACTATATTGATCCCCCATCGGTAAAAAAAGAGGTCTTCAGATATTAATTCCAAAGAAGCTGCGAGCATATGGATTGTGTTCGTGAATCTTTGACACGTGTCTCACGTTTTTACTATCTACTGAGCATCGGTAGTTACCGTCGGCCAGTAAAAACCGGCAAGAAAAATTCTCCTTATTAGTGCTTTGAGCGTTGCCTTCTCCTTCGTGCAACTTGGACACGATTATCTGTGATTCATTCTTCCCTAGACATCAAAGGTCTACTGAAAGACTTTTTGTACAGTATTTCTCCCAACAAAATGTACCCCCGAGCCTTATTTCGTACTTTCCGGGCTGCGACGCTATTATTTGGTAACAATCCTTTGGCCAGGAAAACTATATTGTCAGTTCTCCAGTCCAACGAGGTTACCGAGAATATCTCACATGCGATCTCTGGATAATTGTCCAGCTCTGTCCTCTTTATAAATGACGAGTTTTCTTGTACTGTTACCCAAGGGTAGCTGCTTGAACAGGATGCCGACGCCAGGGAGTCTGCAATCACGTTTTCAGTCCTGGGGATGTGCTCATATGTCACTTTGGCAAACGACGCGGTTAACACGCGCAACGCTGCTAAGTACTGAACCAGGTGCTCTTTCCTAGCTTATGACGCTCCCGAGCCTTGATTAATTAGCAACTGAGAATCACTAATGAGACGTATATGCCTAGCCCCGCACACCTGTGCTAATCTCAAACCAGCTAGGGCAGTCTCATACTCAGCTTCGTTGTTAGATGTGGTAAAACTAAATCAGATTGCCTGACGCATACTTGTGCCTGCAGGAGTGACTATTTGTACACCCGCGCCTAATCCACTAATGTTCGATCCCCCATCGGTTTGAATTACGCAATCGAACTTGCTTGTCTTCCTCGGGCGGCTCTACTTGGTCTGGTCGGTTAGAATGAAATTCAACTAAAAAATCAGCGAAGGCCTGGCCCTTAATGGCTGTTCTTGGCTCAAAATCGATATTGAAATTGCATAGTTCGACTGACCATTTAGACATTCGTCCTGACATGTCCGGCTGCTGAAGAACATACTTGAGTGGAAACGAGGTTCGAACGATAATGAGATGGCCTTGGAAGTATGGTCGCATTTTTCGCGCCCTGGTCACCAAAGCCAAAACCATTTTCTCCAGCTTCAAATACCTCGTCTCCGCATCTAATAAAATTTTGCTCACAAAATATACTGCTTTCAGAGTTGTTGCCGACTCACTGATCAACGCCGCACTCACTGCAAAAGGTTCGGGGATGATAAATAAGTTTTGATTCCCAAAAAGGCCTCATCACAAGCTGGTGTCCAATCAAAAGACTTTGCATTTCTCAAGACCTGAAAAAAGGGAGCATACTTGTCAGATAAACGAGATATGAATCGATTCAGAGCCGTTAGGCATCCGGTTAATATCTAAACCTCATTGATGTTCCTTGGTGGGGTCATGCTTACGAGCGCTTGTAGTTGGATCGGATCCGCCTCGATTCCTTTCTCGCTGACGAGGAATCCTAGGAACTTTCCTGACCGTACTCCAAAAGAACATTTCTCCGGGTTTAATTTAAGGTTTATATTCCTTAGATTGTTTTCTCTCAAATCAATGAGATGGTCATTGTCTGTCCCACTTTTCATAAGCATGTTGTCTATATAAACTTCCATATTCCTCCATATCTGGCTTTCAAATTCCTTGTTCACCAGCCTCTGATAAGTCGCTCCTGCGTTCTTTAACCCGAATGGCATAACCTTATAACAATACAATCCTCGCCCGGTGATGAATGTAGTGCTTTCTTGGTCGGCTGGGTTCAATTTGATTTGGTTATAGCCCGCATATGCGTCCATAAAAGAGAGCAGTCTGTTACCCGACGTCGAGTCAACCAACTGGTCGATTCTTGGCATCGGGAAATGGTCTTTAGGGCATGCTCGATTGAGGTCGGTGAAATCTACGCACATCCTCCGCTTGCCATTTTTATTTTTGACAAGAACGGGATTGGATGTCCATAGCGGGTAACTTGACTCTTTGATAGGACCGACGCTGAGCATTCTTTCCACTTCTCCTAGAATAATTTCCGTTTTTCTGGTGAAAAATCCCGACGTTTTTGTGAGATGGGTCGGACATTTCTGTTAACGGTCAACTTATGAATTATATGGTCTTCTGGGACTCCGGTAACATCCTTCGAACACCAAGCGAACAAATTCAAATGCTCATGTAGTAATAAAATCAAATGTGTCTTGAAATCTGGCGATAAATTAGTTCTGATCTGCAAGCTTCTTCCTTCGGTAAACTGGTAATTTTCACATTCTTTGTCGGTAGTCAAAAAACTGGAAGCTTCCCTGGGATCATCCACATATAACGACCCCAATGGAAGTCCCCCTAACTGCTATTCCCGAACTTGCTCCATTTCCTGATCCCCTTTTCGTGCTAAAGCCGCCCGGTAGCATTCTCTTGCCGCTTTCTGGCTACTTCTCACCACCCCTACATTATTCCCGACCACGTATTTCAAGCATTGATGAATAGTGGACGTTACCGCATGCATTCGTGATAGCCACGACCGGCCAAAAATTTCATTATGAGAAGCTGGTGCATCTACCACGACGAATAACACCGTGGCCTTTTTCTTGAAAGGCCCGCGGCCTAGCTGAACAATGCCTTCGAACTCTCCTATTAGAATTTCGACCGAACCTGTGAATCCCATGATAGTTCGGTCCGAATGCATAATCGCTGGGGGTTTCTTAAACTTGGCGAACGTTGATGCGAAGATTATGTTCGCCGAACCTCCAGTGTCAACAAGGATACGTCGGACTTCTTCTTCCGCAATGGCTGCCCCAATAACGACGGCATCTTCGTGAGGACCAACTATGTCCCTCATGTCATCGTCTTCAAAATATAGAATTGATGATGGGTTTCCTTTCACATGAGGAGAAGTCCGAGCTTCCAACTGAGTTGCTAGGTTCAAAATATGTCGTTTCCGGGAAGAATGTGTGATCCCTGCCATAGAATCACCCCCAAAAATAGTCAAAGATTCAAAAAATTGACAGAGGTTACTTACGTTTCCTCTGCTTTCCACGACTTCCTCTTCAATGACCCGGATGATGTTACGAATGACATCGAGATCAAGATATTCGATTGATACGTCAAAAAAATATGTTACTTCGGAAATTGCCATAGTTGTCTCCGATTTTTGTACTGTCACGATTTCTTTCGCAGTTGCTCCCGGTTGTGCTTTCTTCTTCACATACTCGAGTAGTTTTCCATTTTCTATCAGCATCTGCATTTCCTTTTTGAGAGAAATACAGTCCTTGGTGTTATGTTCCACATCCTCATGGTATCTGCAGTATCGATTGTTTCTGTTTTCCCGAGGCGTTGGAATGGAGAAAGGCCTCCGATAAATCCCGCACTTTTTAGTCTTTTCGTATATTGTGGATACACATTCCGTTAAGTCAGCAAAGTAAGCAGGTCGGATCCATTTATTGGAAGCAGTTCGGGTGACCATTTGATTGCTCTGTCTTGGCCTTTGAACTTGAGGCGTTGGCGGCTTGGTCAGTGCGGTCTGGGTCGGCGGTATCGTACTGATTGGCTGAGCTTGCGAGACGTAGCAAGGTTGAGTGCCCTGATTTATAACAACCGATGCTTGAGCACTCTGCTGGATCTGTGCTTCCAACTTGGAAGCCTCGGTTTCCTCTATCAATATTTGCTTTTCTACCTGAGCCAAAAGGGCGGAAAAAGTAATAGCCTATTTCTTTGTGACAGCTTGTTTCATCGGTCCCCAGAGCAGCCCTAAGCGGTACGCTGTCAGCGCCACGTTCTCCTCGCAGTGGTCTAGGTCAGTCTTCGCATCGATAAAAGCGCCTGGTATAATCCCTGAGGCTCTCTCTTAGTTTTTGTTTGCAGTTGACGATCGTATCTCCATTTGCTCTGAAACTTTTGCTTCCCACGAATTATTGACGGAACATCACCCAGACCATCCCAAAATTCTTTATACAACCCTGTGGTAACCGATTGTACCACTTAGAGGCCCGGTCCTTGAAGTTCATTGAGAAAGCTCGCCATAACAACTTGTCATCGTTGTCAAAACTCAACATGAAATTCTTAAAAGCTTCTAAGTGGTTGTCCGGGTCTCTTTTGCCATCATACTTCTCCAATTTCGATATATCAAATCTCTTCGGGAGGTGCCCCGACAGTATCTCATCCGACAATGGCGATGCTCTCTAATTCATACCAAAACAAAAAGACCCGCCCCCAAGCCCTTCAGTAGGAATTCCATATAACCCTTCATTGCTCGGGTTGATGAATTGACTACTTACCCTATATCCCCGTGTCTGACTATTCATCGGTTGCCACTGGACTTGGGGTAGGACTACCCGCTCCTCTCTACTGGCTACCAACATATTGGTGCTATCTTTTTTGAACTTGGGTGAGTCAGAACAGGGTGCCTTATTGCGTCAGGATATTTTCTTTCGTGCGAGTTTATTTCGTCTTTCCCTGCGACGATACTCTCTTCCCGACGAATCGTCCGAAGTGAAATTAGTAGAAACACCTCGGTCATCCTTTGAGTACCATCTGGTTTTTCCTTCCTGTTCCCTGTCTTGCTGGGAATCTCGATAACTTTGAATTGGTCGGGCTCAATATGGTGACCTTCTCCCGGGGAGCCTTCTCCACGGTTGTCGGTCATCGGTTCGTTCTCTTTTCCTTCCCGAGCTCTTTTCTCATCTAAAGCCCTCTCCCTCTCAGCGTTCAGCTTCGCGATGTCCTCCATCAACTGTCTCCTTATCATGATAAGATTTGATCGTTTATCCCGACCATGCGCATGACGATCATCACGATCATGGTCCGGTGCCCTTTTGCCTTCGGACAGCGAGATAGCTCAGGCCACCACTCTCCTCACCCTTTCTCCAGTCGTCTCGTCGTTCATCGTTTAGGTTAAATCGTGATTTCGAAGAATCATGTATCACGTGTTCCCAAAAACGGCGCTAATGATGAGTAAATTACTGACAAGAATGAGGGAATCTTGAATCTAGTGCTTGATGTGACTAGTGCTAAAAATGTAGAGAGAGAAAGTAGAAAGTAGAAAGAGAAGGTATCAAAGAATGTTCACCTACCCAAGAATAAATGGACTCCCTTATATAGTGGGAAAAGTGGACTCATTTATGTCCTAGGTAATCTTTGATTATTTAATGGTTAGCCCTTTACATCATACTTCTTTTACACATTGTTCTCTAATAAATAATTATTAATAAATACACCAAAGGGTATATTTCGCTTCTCCTTTTTGCAATTAACTCCTTTTCAATCGGGCTTGGTGAATTACTTCCTTATCAATCCCAATGAAGGATAACAAACGGAAAACAGGACAATTGTTCACTCACAGTAACCAGAAGAACTCTGGTGAGAGAAATATGATGCACGAGTTCACACACTAAATGTGAAAGATCTCCAGGATAATAAACGGAAAGATAGATGATGTGCGAGCTCACAAACTCTATACAAAAGATCTCAATGAAGGATAATAAACAAAATCGACAACTCCATTTATAAAATTCAACTATATGTTAAATAATATAAGATATTATGAATTGTTAAGCATATAAATTAATTTTGCTTCGTTCTAAGAGACTAATTTTATAAACAATAAATTTAAACCATATTAATTTATTAAATAACTTATATGTTTCGTATTGAAATCACCATTAAATATTTAAATATTATAACATAATATGAATTAATAAAAATTATTTTAAATAGTATTAATTCATTAAGTAATTATAAGTATAATTTTGAATTATTGATTTAATATTTAAATATTGTAAAGATATTATGTATTTTTATATAACAAAAGCGAATTAATATTATTTTATCTTATAAGATTAATTATATTTATAGGATCCTACAATATTTTAGGGCAGTGGATTTACGTTTGCTCCAACAACTATCTTTTTTTCGAAATTATAACAAACTGACGTCTGTTACTTTAAATGGACGTTCGTTTGCTTCAATTTTTGAGAAAAAATAGTCGTTGGACCAGATAGATGTCCGTTTTGATAATATATTCAAAACAAATAGTCGTTTGCCAAAACAGATATCCGTTTTCTGGTAAATACAATTTGTTTTTAAGTTTATTTTCTATAAATAGAGAAGACGTTTTTTCAAATTTTTATTCATCTTTCAAACAATATTTTTTTGTTTTACAAGTTTTCAAATCCAACTAATATAATCTCTCAACCCCAATTATTACAATCACTACTACAATCTTTCAAGTTAAGTTCTTGTTCTATAATATTTGTTTACAATTTTTTTTATCAAAATTCATATTCGATCTACTCAATAAAGTTTGTTTGTCGGCGGAGGATCATTGGTGATTTAAGTGCTATTGTTTTTTTTATTTGACATCAAACAGAAAGCAACCAAATGTCCCAACTCCACCTATGACTAATCCAGACCTAAATTATTTTAGTTATAATATGTATGATCCCGTAGATAGTGGTCTAGAAAATTAAACCTTCTAAACATATTCTTCCCATGTTAGCGATATCGGTAGCAAATGTTCGAAGTCTAAGAAGAAAACATCTTGGGTATATGAGCATTTTCTTGCGAAACCTGAAGATTACAACTATGTATAAATATTGTGAAATAATATATACCTATAAGTATAGAAAATCAAATAGCAACATCGGGGGTATGACGAGATACTTAACTAAGTACGATATTTTTTATCCTTCTAAAATTCATGAAGAAAGGAATATAATCATATATATTAATATCGGTAATGCATTTACTTTTAATGAGAATAGATATAAGAAGGAAACCATGATATATGTTGTTGGTAATGCACAACCATTTGATTTTGGTGACTCTCAGAGATATGTGACTTCGATGATAAATGAGGTCAATCCAGAGCCACACGCATCTCACGTAGCTTTATGAGATAAAGAGCTAAGAAATATTTTTAAGATAAAAAATAAACCATTAATAATAAAATATTAAGTTTACCATGAAAATTTTCTTTGACTAGTGATATAGCAACATTTCTCAAATTTGATATTATGGATGTTACTTTACATTGGATGGATTCTGATTGGATATTCCAAAAACGAATTGTATATTTTCATTCTATTGGCAATTACATTGCTGTTATAATTAGAGATAGTTTATTAAATTGTATGTATAATTTTAAAATTACTATTAATTTTGTTCGATAATACATCTGTGAATGGTGCAACTATTGATTTAGTTAAAATTGATTAAAAAACTAATTGTTATAACATACTTCGCACTAGATGTTTATATCATATACTTCAATTGGTTGGAAAAGATGGAATAAGTGCAATATTCCCTGATTATGTCGAGCATGCTAAAAAAAAGTTCCTACTATGCCTGATCTCGAGTCCTAACGAAAAAACTTAAAATAAATTATTTTGGCTAACGGAAAAAAATACAAAAAATTATTTTAGATGTCGAAACTAGTTTAAACTCTACATATTATCTTCTTGCTTGGGCTTATATGTATAAGGATGAGATTAGCCAACTTTATAATAATTATAATTCTAGTGATCCTCTTGATGGTCAACATTGGAATTATTATGCTTCATTGTTATATTTTTTGAAGTTGTTTAAAGATGCAATACCAATCATAAAATTACACAAGTGTTCAATCACTAATTTAAATATGTCATTATTTTAGAACTGTCTAACAAACTTTCTTGATAATCTCTTATATGATGGTACACGTAAATACGGTTATAACCATCTAACAAAATTTGCATGTGCTTATCTTGAATCTTCATACAACCTTAATCATACGTCTGAATGTGACCCTCTTCAAAATTTTGAATGCAATCATCCTCATAATTCTAATTGTATTAATCGTCATTGATACGTTCAGATTATGTTGGAGGCTAAAACGGTAAGAGGGTCGGATTTTTCTTAGAGAGGCAATTCAGGCCTAGATACTAAATCATGATGAGTAAGCACTATACCTAGTGACTCATGTAAGTGCTTGGCTCACTTACTTTTGGGCCTAGGGACTTACAAAGATGACTCGGTTAATGACCATATCCGAATGACTCATTGATCCAAAAAGATTATAAATAGTTCGACAAACAATATTAAATAGGTTGGACTTTTTTCTCTCTCTAATATTAAATACAAACACTTTTATTTTCTCTTCACTCTCTACACAAAATTTAATACCACACCACTTAAATAACTTCAAAAACTACCCTCCGATTAGTTTTTATCATCACCAAATTGGTAACCATAGTGGGAGCGTGAGGTGACCGCATAACGTCATTCAAAACCTGAGTTGTGAATCGCACTTCAGATTGAGGCATAAAAATATTGAAATGTAAGAAGTTCTCCTTATTAAGAAGGAGAGGATAAAATGTGAAAACGATAACGCTAACACATCTCATATAAATCACAATACAAAAAAAAAAGACAGATCATGCAAGAAAAACGTGATCAGTTGAGGGTAGAGATCGAAGCTTTGAAAGCCCAAAGTCAAGTTGAAAAAACGTTAAAGAGAAAGATTCCAGCAGAAATTCTTAGTTTTCATGAACCCGATAAAAAACACAAACAAGATGAAAGTGATCAGTCACAAAGGCTCATAAAGAAACCAAATAGGAACGTCGGGCGAAGAAATTGTTGAACACATCAGATTCTGTTGGAAAGTTAACAACATAATCAGATTCTGATATCTCTTCTTCGTCATCAAGTAGTGATCATGGTTGTCTGAAGAAGAGAGAGATATTCACTAAAAATCATTCTAAGAAAATATCAGGTAAATAGAATTTTGATGGGAAGAAAAGAGATAGAAAAATAGAAGGGAAAAAGAAATGATATCAAGGCAATATGAAAGGATCGACAAACTACAACATTGAGCATTTGCTAAGGGGTCAGTTTGTTGTCAAGTCCGAACCAGGTATCTTTTTAACTTCAGATGACGAGTATATGTTTAGACACGGTCATAAATAAAGGCAGTCACCTTTGTCTTTGAAAATTATTTATGGGCATCTACCGAGGCGATTTGATAGCTCAAAAATAGAGAAATATGATGGAAGTCAAGATTCTCATAATCACCTCGAATAGTTTGAAAAAAATTAGGATGATTTTTAATGACGATGATAAGTTGTTGTGCCGGGGTTTTTCACAGACTTTCAAGGGAACTACGTTGAAATGGTATAACAGATTTCCACAGAAATCTATAAAAAAATCTTATATGTTTTGGATGGATTTCAGAAGGTAGTTTGTGTGGAGTAAATAACTTAAATGAAATGGTGATACTATCATTAATTTCGAACAAGAACCTAACAAGTATTTAAAATATTACATCAGTGATTTTGTGAATACGAAGGAATGGATTGGCTGATTGTTTTGAGCAAGTAGTTATTTCCTCTCTAAGGTAGGGCTTAATGCCGGGCAATTTGGCTGATTTACTTACTCGAAAGAAAGCAATAACTTGGGGAGGATTATTAAACCAGATTCGAAAACAAATCACCATGGAAGAAACCAAGAATTCTAGAGTACTGTGCCAGAATAGATCTGCTTCCATATTTTGTATCCCACAAGCTACTACTCAATCCCAACCCCCAGTTCATTGTTGTCCTAAGGAGTCCAAACAAGGTTCACATCGGCCTATACAAAGTCAATCAAATCAGAATCAATAGTCTTAACCAAGGAGAAATATGTGGGTTCAACCTGAATGGTTTGCAGAATTAGGTGAGAATGTAGCCACCATCTATGAAAAAACCAAAATGATGTGCATTTACGAAGGACGAGATCAATTCAATCTCCCATAGAAAATCGAATCACTCGCTTTTGTAGGTACCATAATGATGTCGGCCATGATACCGAAGATTGTATTTCCCAGAAGCAAGAGGGAATTGATTGAAAGTGGGAAATTATCTCCCTTTGTTAAAAAAACAAGGAGGTAACAGACAAACTAACACGCGAGCTCACCCCAGTGAAAGTACAGCCCAGGTTACATCGCCAAATATTCAAAGACAAAGTATAGAACCGTCTAGACAAGAAAGTGTAATGGTAATTGTTGAGTGATTTGATGTGGATTCAGAGTACTTAGACCCCGATTCAGATTTGAATAAAGTGGGTGTGATAACAAAGAAAACAATAAAAGTATATGATCTTTTTCACTACTTCGAATCTTTAACTATTTTTGGGGAGATATTATCACAACACCATCAAGGTGCTCTAATAAAAGACATGTGAATAGTTTGACAACTTTGTTGGAGGGGAAAATGTTTACACGCCTCTATTAGAGCCCAACCCATTTCATTTTTTATGACAATGACCGAAGGGAAATCGTTGGCCCTTATGAGGATGCTATGGTGATAGGAGCATTTATCGAAGGCAATGAAATACGAATGATCTTGGTTGACACATGAAGTCTGGAAAATATTTTATTTTTACCAACCTATAAACAAATAAAAAATACCTCGGTTATTCAACATTCAAATTGAACCATAGTGGGTTTACCGGCAACTCTGCTGATGTAATTAGGGAATTTGAAGGAGACGCATTGCTAGGAAAATGATCATTCAAGAAAATGGTAAGGGTTTTATAAGTAGTATTTAATTTTCTGATGTCTTACAATGCAATATTCGGTAGATTTTGGCTATCTAAGATGCATGCAGTAGCATCCATTGTTCACCAATGTTTGAAATATATTGTGGGAGGTCAAGTATGCGTCGTCTGAAGTAGCCAAAAGGCGGCAAATGAATGTTATGTCACTATTATCACTCCAAAATCATTATAAGTAGTGAAAGTTAGAAAGAATAACATTTAGTTGAGTCTTCTGCGAGAATAAATGAGATAGATTATCCAAGGGAGGCTCATACTGATGTGATCCTAATTGAAGAGGTTGAAATTCATCATCTGGCAGAAGGGAAAAATATCAGAGTCAAATCCAAAGTACCTTTACAATTGAAGGAAATGTTATTATCTTTTTTATTTACGAATTTACATGTGCTTGCTTAGTTTAATGAGGATCTAACTGGAGTACCTACAAGTATTATCAGCCACAAACTATATGTCAAATCCGACACGAGTCTGGCGGCACAAAGAAGAAGAACTTTTTATAAAAAATTATAAGATATAGTCCAAGAAATGGATCGGTTAACCAAAATTGGGTATATTAAAGAGTCTCAATATCCTCTTTGGACTGCCAATTCGGTCCTTGTTAACAATAAAAATGGAAAATGGTGTATGTGCATTGATTTTACAGATCTCAACAAATCTTGTCCCAATGATCATTTCCTAATGCCCCATATAGATCAGTTGGTGGATTCAACATCATGGAATAAGTTATTATCCTTCACATATACTTTTTCTGGGTATAATCAGATATAGATGGATCTGAACGATCAGGATCACACTACTTTCATTACTGATAGGGGGCTTCATTTCCACAAAGTGATGTCTTTTGGTTAAAGAATGACAAAGCTACTATTAAAAATTGGTTAATAAGAAATTTACAAACAAAATTGGAACAGTTGTAGAAGTTTATATTGATGACATGATGGTTAAGAGCCCTAAAGAGGAGGACCACTTTTCCGACCTCTAATAAATGTTTTCTACCCTGGAAGCCATCAACCTGAAATTAAATCTTGAAAAATGTACTTTTGGTGTCTCATTGGGTAAACGTTTAGGCTACATCATAAGTGAAAAAGAGATCAAGACTGACCTATATCAATTGAATACCCTATTGTCCATGGATCCACCTCAGACTACTAAATAAGTTCATATACTGATTAGGAGATTTATAGCATTAAACATGATATGGAAATGGAGTTTTAAGGATTAATTTGTAACAAATGTAAATTTAGGGATTTAATTGTAATTAATGTAAGTTTTGTCCTTAATTTGTGACTGGTGTAAGTTTTAGAGGATATTTGTGACTTTATAAAATTTATAAGGACTAAACAACAATTAGTCTATTTTTTTATCAGATTCAGTTTGAGACTAAGTCTTGGCTCCTCTATATAAAGGACCAGACTACTCTAATAAAGGGGTTGAATACTTTTACTTTGAAACTCATTTGTACTTGTGTTTTCTCTCTCTAAAAACTCTTTAGCATTTTCTCTCTCTAGAATTCTTCCTTGGCAATTTACTAAAGCGAAATCAAACCTCATCAAATTAGCCACTTCACTGGGGACTGAATAAGAAAAATCAGTGGCTTATTCTGTTTGAAGTGATACTATTTAATGGTATTTCTTGACTAAAATTCATACGATGAATCCCGATAATAATCCAACGCTTCAATCAGTGATAGAAACTGTGAGAGACGATTTTTAAAAGAACAGAACTGATGGGAATAGAACTGATAGATCATCTTCGGTCCAAGTCCGATATGATGATGAGACATGAATGAATCAACTCCTAGATAAAATTAATGCTTTGAATGAAAAATATGAACGGAGAGAACAATAGATACTTTCTCCAAGAATTAGATCTGAAGTTAGGCAAGAAATGGAAAACACCGATGTGGAAGGTCAGTCATATCGATCTTTTGATAATCAATATGCTAAGTCAGAGCACAAAAAATCACGCTTTGTGTCTCCTAAAGAGAGTTATTATGTTCGAAATGTGAAAAAAGATAAACAGAAATTAATAACTTCCAGTGATGAGGAGGTAGAAAGTTCAGCCTCAGGATTTAAAATGCATAGAGGTTCTTCGAAAGGGGAATGATAAAGAGATTATTCGAGGAGGTATAAAAAGGAGAGTAAGTCTAAGAATGATCCTCGATCAACTTGGCATGAAGGGAATCCTTCGAATCAGTATGTTGAAACTGATAGGAATCTATATGTTACAATGGGAACTGATGATTAATTCGTTCAATGCGTTGATTGGATAAATTCTCCATTAACATATTAAATTCGTTCCATGACGCTTCCGAAACGTTTTGATATTTCGAAGGTTAAAAAGTTCGATGGGATGCAGGATCCTGATGATCACATAACAATTCAAAAATTATATGATGAACTTCGAGGATGACGACCGACTTGTGTGTCGTGCCTTTTCTCAAACTTTTAAGGGAACATCTCTCAAGTGGTACAACAGGATTCTGAGGGGATCCATATCAAATTTCATAGATTTTTATACTGCTTTTCGAAGTCAGTTTATGGGAAGCAAAGAGATGAGAGCCAATGGTGATACAATTATTTAGTGCAAGCAGACACCGAGAGAAAAATTGAAAGACTATACCAAGCGATTTGTGTTGACCAAGGGTAGTTTGGACAACTGTGAGGAAAATGTGGCGATGGCAGCTTTTCGCCAGGGATTATTGCCATGGGATTTGGCTAATGAGACGACAAAGAGAAGGGCCTTGACTATTGGAGCTTTGATGGTTCAAGTTGATGATCAGATCAAAGTGGAGGAGTCGAGTAGAGTCCAAGCTGGACCAGCTAACACTCCGAAAAATTCGGGACAGACAGCCAATAATCAGGGGCAGCCCTCGAATGGTAATAACAATGGTAATGGTAATAATCAGCAATCGAAGCAGAAGAACAACAATTTACCTCCTCGCAGTGGGGGTTATTCAAACCACGTTCCATCTAACAATTACAACAGGCCTAGGTCAGATACATGGGTTAGGCCAGAGTACTATGCTGATTTGACAGAGAGTGTTTCTGTCATATGGGATAACACTAAGAATTCTGTGAACTTTAGGAAGTCAGCTCCTATCAACAGACCGAGGAAAGAAAGAAATAATAAATTTTGTCGGTATCATGATGATATTGGGCATGATACGAATGATTGTATTTCTCTGAAGAAAGAAATCAAATATTTGATTGAGAATGGAAAGCTCCTGACTTATGTGAAGTCACATGGGAGTGCATCGAAGAATAATGGTGCATCAACTTCGAAGGCTGCACCGCCAGCTGAGAACTTGATGATTATAGATTCACAGATTGAGTCATTCGATACTTGTACTGAATATGTTGAAAAGGATCTGAACATGTTTCTTCTGATGGTAGTCGAGGAGCCTGTTGAGGTTGCTTCTGTGGAAAAGGGGCATGTTCGGGAATCGTGCAAGTCTGAGGTGCCTCCTCCTTCACTTCTCTTTGAGGAGGATCGTTAGTAGTGGGATTTGGGAGAGAGGGAGTTCGGATGATTGCTGATTCATCTCCCATGGCGATGAAAGTTTTTCTTGGTTTGGTTAATGAAGATTTTTCTAAGGCAGGGTTATTTGTTATCAATTTCAGAGGAGAAACTCTGCTTTGAGATGAGGAGACTCGGGGTATTTTAGGACCTGAGATTTTAGATGACGTTTTCTCTTCGATTCAGGGAGAAGGTGAAAGATTTGAGACTTTGGTAGGATCGAAATTATCGTAATAAAATAACTCAATTGTAGTTCCGATTGGACCAACTAGAATTAATCCTGCTCTTCGGTATTCTTCAGCTCTTTGCGTAATACAAAAATAATCGTAGGATCCGAACACTAGGTTTCTATCAGTATCCGAGGATTCTGGTGTTTTGGGAAGAATGGCCTTCGAATTTTTGGTTCTTGGTTTCTTTCTCATAAACCAGGTAAGGGTTGACCGAAGAATATGAAGGTTGATCGGAAAATTTGAATTTTGCGGTGAGAATCCTGGGAATAAGGGAGGAGTAGATGAAGGTAGCCAAAAACTCTAACTTCTCTCTAAAGCGGTTTTTTGTGTGAGCAGAGTTGGAATGAGAGATATGTGGTATTTATACTATAGTAAGTGAAGACGTGTGAAGATGAAGAGACCCATATGATGATAGGTTGGAATATGAATCGTTGAGTAAAATAAATGTTCACCATCTGTCAGGCTAGATTATTAGAGTTATGATGCATATAACACTTACATATGTAACCATTACATTCGAGGATGATTTATCTACATAATACTTCGAGGGAAATTTTTATAAAAAGTAATTGCATCGTTTCGAAGTGATAAGCGATTACATCGATTTGAAGTGATTACAAATTTATTGGACCATATTTATTTGTAAAGATTATTTGAAGATTATTTGTTTTTTGGTTCGAATATGTTTTTAACCATTAATATTATATACATGCTTCAAATATAGATTAAGCTAATGGCTTCAAACAGTTGTTTTTTTTATTTATGACAGGTTAAAGATTTGAAGGCAAAACAGATTTGAAGACTATTAGTTCTCATTCATTTACTAACATGAGATCTAGGAGGCTTCTGATATAGAAATATAGTTTTAAGGATTAATTTGTAAATAATGTAAGTTTAGGGATTTAATTTTAATTAATGTAAGTTTTGTCCTTAATTTATGACTGGTGTAAGTTTTAGAGGATATTTATGACTTTGTATAATTTGTAAGGACTAAACGGCAATTAGTCCATTTTTGTAACAGATTCAGTTTAAGACTAAGTTTTGGCTCCTCTATATAGAGGATCAAACTACTCTAATAAAGGGGTTGAACACTTTTACTTTGGAACTCATTTGTACTTGTGTTTTCTCTCTCTAAAAACTCTTTAGCATTTTCTCTCTCTAGAATTCTTCTTTAGCAATTTAGTAAAGTAAAATCAAACCTCATCAAAACAGATTCATTTCGAGTTCATCGACAAATTGTGCCCGGTTTTTTCAAGTTTTGAGAAATGCAAAATACTTCAATTGGTCCCTAAATTGTGACAAAACATTCCTAGAAATTAAGCAACACTTATCTTTACCAAAAACTTTATTCAATCTTGTTAATGAGGAAACACTTTACATGTACATATGAGTATCAGATTATGTTGTGAGTGCAATATTGGTACGAGAAGTTAATAACTATCCACGCCATGTTTATTATATAAGTAAGAGCTTGTTGGAAGTAGTGAAAAGATACTTGAAATTTAAAAAAACTAGCCTTGGCATTGGTCATAGCAGCCATAAGAAGGAGGCCATATTTTCAAGCACATTCTATCACAGTTCGAACTTATTTTCCCTTGAAGAATGTGTTCAAAACATAGTTAGATCGGGACGAATGACCAAGTGGTCAGTTGAGTTTGAAGATTATGATATTGACTTTGCACCCCAAACTGCAATCAAAGCTCAAGTTGTGGCTGATTTTTTAGTTGAATTTCACTTCAAAAGGCCTTATGAGGAAGCTCAAACAAGTAATATTGAGAAGGTACTGGTATCTGCCTAATTTCCCCATTTGGGGATTATATGTACCAAGCGATACAGTTTTTTTTTAGAGCATCCAACAATGAATCAGAATATGAGGATGTAATAGTGGGGGATATGTGGCGCCAAAATAATCTAATTATTGAGTGATTCACAGTTAGTTATTCATCAAGCACAAGCGAAATCAGAAGCCATGAAAGATCATTTGGTGATGTACTTAAAGGTGCTAAAATAAATCTCAACCAGCTTTAACAATGTTAAGTATAAATATGTCTTAAGATCGGAAAATTCAATGGTTGATTCTCTACCCACTATAGCCTATTCTGAAGCATATTCTTGGATCTATGTACAAGAATATCCTTCCATGTTCACAAACTCTAAAGTAAAGAGTGATATTGAAGAGAACTTTCAGTTATCTGTCATGACTTCTCAAGATTGGAGGAACGATATCCAAGAGTTTATCACCAACGAAGTTTTACCTAAAGACAAAGCTTTTGGAAAAAAATACAAAGCTCATTGATTTTTGGTTTTAAGATAGGTTCTTTATAAATAAATAAAAAATCATTCTGCGGGCCCTGTTGTGTTGCCTCGGGTTCAAAGAATCTTCAATTTTCCTATCTGAACTACATGATGTGGAAGGATCAACACATTGTGGTTACAAGGCTTTAACCAGAATGGTATTGTTGGCAAAGTACTATTGACCTTCTATTATGGAAGATTCTAAAACTTGGTAAAACGATGTGATCCTTTTCCAATGTATGGAAATGCAATTCATATACCAGTAGTCCCTATGGAGTCTGTGTGTGAAGCAGTGCCCTTTAAACAGGTGGGGACTTGATTTAGTCGGACCACTTCTGATGGCCTATGGGGTGTCACACTATCATTTTAGAAATCGATTACTTTTCTAAGTGGGTAGAAGATTCCTCACTATACGAGATGACCTCCAAAGCAGTAATAAAGTTTATTCTTTCTAACTATGTTGTAGGTTCGATATTCCCAAGCGTATTACTACAGACAATGGTCCTCAATTTGAAGAGAAATACATGGAAGTATTTTGTGTATCAAGAAAAATTCATCATTGTTTCACTTCTCTTTCATCCTTAAGCAAATTGACAAGTTGAGTTAGCAAACCAAATGATTTAATCGACCTGAAAAAGAACTTGGAAGGAGCAGTTGGGAAATGGTCGAGTTATCTATAAGAAGTACTATAGGCCTACCAAACCACTCCACATACAACTACTCAAGAGTATCCATTTGCTTTATTTTATGAAATGGATGAAATCAGGACTACATAAGATATTTTTCCTTATTTCAAAGTTTGAAATTATTTCGAAGAGAATAATGAGATGGCAGTAAGGGCTTAGTTAGATTTGATTGAGGAAAAGAGAATTAAAGCTCATTTTAGAACTGTTAATTACCAAGGCCTGATGAGAAGCAAGTATACACCCAAACTTAGAAGAAGAAACTTTCAAGTGAGAAATAAATTTCTAAGAAAATTATTTTACATACAAAGGAAAAAAAGTTCGGAAAGTTGGCTTTGAATTGGGAAGAACCTTACATTGTGTATAAAAATATCAACCAAGGAACATACAACCTCTTGGATAGGTAGGGAACCTTTTGAAGCACCTTTGGAACGTTGACCATCTAAAGTTATATTTAGAATAATCTTATCTCATAAATATTTACTTTGTTTTAGTTCAATGTAAATATTATGGGGCATACGTTTTCCTGCCTTAGTGGCACAGGGAAGTTATGATGAGGTGTCTGAATCACAATCAATCTATCAAATTTTGTCTTTAAAATGTCTCTTGTTATACTTGGTTGGATTAAAGTTTGATGATTTCAAATGCCTTTGAATGGCTTGGTGGATTAAATTTTGATGCCTTCAAATGGATTACCTTCGAATGACTTGGTTGGATTAAATTTTGATGCCTTCGAATGGATTACCTTCGAAGGGCTTAGTTAAATTATTGTATTTACTTTGAATGGCTTAGTTAAATTATTTTATTTACTTCGAATGTATTACATTTGAATGGCTTGGTTGGATTAAATTTTCATTCTTTCGAATGGATTACCTTCGAGTAGCTTAGTTGAATTTAAAAAAAAAATCCTTCAAATGGATTACCTTTGATTGGCTTGGTTGATTAAATTCTATTATCTTTGTTTATTCTAAATTCAGGTCATCTTTAAATAAAACATATGTAATTAGGGTTAGATATGAATGAAAGTAAAAAAATTTGAAACATGGAGCTGATTTAAATAAAGTTAACATAAACTACCTTGGGTGATCGAAGGGCAAAACAAAACAAATCCGAAATTGGATTACAAAATGCCTTCAGCCTAGACCAGGACTTTAACAATTTTATCCAATCTAAATGAAACAAAATGCCTTGTACATATCAAGGACTTAAATTCAAACACACATACAACATGTTAGCCTTAGGGCTCATTCCCATCGGGTTTCTTTCTTTCTTTCCATTGTGGGATCTTCATCGGATTCATCTTCTTCTGAGTTATCAAAAATATTAAACTTATCACCTAAAGCTAGGTTGTCGTAAGGGATTTGTTCAGCTGGCACGTACCTCCATAGATCCATAAGAGATAGTTTCATAAATGTCTTATGAAACAACATCACGACTTAATCGATTCATCCCTTTCTTATAAAGATTCCATCACTTTGTTAGCATATGCATCCTAGACATTGGCTACCTCTTGAGCAGTATTTTCCTTAAGAGACGTGATTTATTTCTTCTTTCTTAAGAAGATCTTCGAGTTATTTCTTCTCTACAGATAAATGTTGAATGGTCTCTTTATCCTTAGTCTGCTGATATTTTAAGGAAGTGATTTCCTTGGAATTGGATTATAGCAAATTAGTATAGTCAGACTGTAGCTTATCAAGGTCGGATTTGGTTTGAACCAACTATTCATTAAGGGTCTTCATTTTCTTTCCCAAACTTCCATTTTTCTTTTTCTCTTCCTCAATAGAGTTCTTCCAACTTTCATTTTCGTTTTTTAGGGAGATAATATCATTGACTTGAGATCTTACCTACCTCTCTAAGTCAATGATTGGACTTACATAACCCAATACTGCATACCACAATTCATTATGTTCCTTAGACACTTCAAAAGATTCACCATCGTATATAACAGCATTCTCAGGCCTGGTGGAGTCAGGGAAATCTCATTCGAAGTCTTCAAAATTAAAGTTCCATAAGTTCCTAAGGTCATCCATTTGGTCACCACCTTCAAAAGATGGCCTATAATTCGGGGGAAGAAATTGAGAAGGAGGATCGGTAGAAACAGCAGTTTGGAGGAACTTCGGTGGGAAGGATTGAAGGGATGAATTTGGATCGAAAAATGATCTTTGAACCAACTGGAGTTTTATTCTTATTTATTTCCATATTATTGCTACCTTCCTTACTTATTTTTTTTCTCTTTCTTCTTTTTAGCAGTCGGAGAATCTAAGGGCCTTTCAGTCTCTCCGACAGTAACTGCAACAACTTCCAACAGTGTTGCATCAATTTCATTAATTGGCCCTTTATTCCCGAGTTCGGGAATAACTTGAGGTCAAATTTCCTTCTTTTTTTCTTGCTTTTGTTCGTGTTGCGGTGACTGGGAGCCCTATTCCTAGCTGGTAGATAAAGTTTACCATTAGCCTCCTCAGTTCTTTTTTAAAATTATTGAGGATCAGGGAGGAGTGGTGAACTATTCCCATGAAAGTTCACGGATCATATTTGTTCTCTATAGGTGGGCTCTCACCATATTTCCTGGAGTAAAACAATTGTGAAACCCAGTTTTTTTTTTCAGTGGCCCATTGATTTAATTTTATGAAAGTTGTTTTCTCGTATTCTAAATATTGTGTAAAGATCTTTGAGAACGCTATAAAACAAATCTGAAGTGATAAATAATGACATCAAATTACAGAAACGAAAGAAATATTTAAAAACACTTACATGAGCTTTTCCAGTATCTTGTGAGCATACTCGGATGTCTTTAGTCGTGATTTTTCTGTACTTTCCCAAGAACCACTAATAAAAATGAACTGAGTCATCCAAGTGTTGCCAACTTCTAGCAGGTCATCAACCACTTTAAGTCATTCACCATATCAAAATAATAAAAAGGGGAAATGACCATTACGACACTAACCAGCTACAAAAACTAGTTTCTTCGTAGGTATCAGACTTTTGGATAGCTTGGAAGCTATGATGGTAGCTAGCAATGTAGACCATGCGTTAGGGCTTAGTTGGTTTGGGCATAATTTTACCAAGTGAAAATACCTCACTATTTTTGGGTCCAAGGGAAACTGAAGGCCCCAAATGACTACATCGGTATAAACCACCAACTCTCTGGCTTGGAATCCATCGGAGTATCTTCATGAAGAGGTAACCTCACTTTGACCCGTTCGGGAAATCCCTATTTTTTATGGATCCCATCCAATCAGTTAGAAGAAAATAAAAGTATGATATTCTCTATAAATCCAGTAGATACTTGACACTAACTTTATCAAGAGTTATTCTCTAGTTCAGGAATAACTTGAGGTGAACTATCCTTCTTCTTTTTTTCTTCTTGTTCTTATCGCGGTGACTGGGAGCCCTATTCCTAGCCGGTAGATAAAGTTTACCATCAGCATCCTCAGTTCTTTTTTAAAATTATAGAGGATCAGGGAGGAGGGGTGAACTATTCCCATGAAATTTCACGGATCAGATTTGTTCTCTATAGGTGGGCTCTCACCATATTTCGTGGAGTAAAACAGTTGTGAAACCCAGTTTTTTTTCAGTGGCCCATTGATTTAATTTTATGAAAGTTTATTTATCGTATTCTAAATATTGTGTATAGAGATTTGAGAACACTATAAAACAGTTTTGAAGTGATAAATAATGACATCAAAATACGGAAAAGAAAGAAATATTTAAAAACACTTACATGAGCTTTTCTAGTATCTTGTGAGCATACTCTGATGTCCTCAGTCGTGATTTTTGTGCACTTTCCCAAGCACCACTAATAAAAATGAACTGAGTCATCCAAGTGTTGCCAACTTCTAGCTGGTCATCAACCACTTTATAGTCATTCACCATATTAAAATAATAAAAGAGGATATGACCATTACGACACAAACCAACCACAACAACTAGTTGCTTCGTAGGCATCAGACTTTTGGATAGCTTGGAAGCTACGATGGTAGCTAACAACGTAAACCATGCGTTAGGGCTTAGTTGGTTTGGGCATAACTTTACCAAGTTAAAATACCTCACTATTTTTGGGTCCAGTGGAAACTGAAGGCCCCAATTGAGTACATCGGTATAAACCACCAACTCTCCGGCTTGGAATCCATCGGAGTATCTTCATGAAGAGGTAACCTCACTTTGACCCGTTCGGGAAATCCCTATTTTTTATGGATCGCATCCAATCAGTTAGAAGAAAATAAAAGTATGATATTCTCTGTAAAGCCAGTAGATACTTGACACTAACTTTATCAAGAGTTATTCTCTAGTTCAGGAATAACTTGAGGTGAACTATCCTTCTTCTTTTTTCTTCTTGTTCTTATCGCGGTGACTGGGAGCCCTATTCCTAGCCGGTAGATAAAGTTTACCATCAGCATCCTCAGTTCTTTTTTAAAATTATAGAGGATCAAGGAGGAGGGGTGAACTATTCCCATGAAATTTCACGGATCAGATTTGTTCTCTATAGGTGGGCTCTCACCATATTTCGTGGAGTAAAACAGTTGTGAAACCCAGTTTTTTTTTCAGTGGCCCATTGATTTAATTTTATGAAAGTTTATTTATCGTATTCTAAATATTGTGTATAGAGATTTGAGAACACTATAAAACAGTTTTGAAGTGATAAATAATGACATCAAAATACGGAAAAGAAAGAAATATTTAAAAACACTTACATGAGCTTTTCTAGTATCTTGTGAGCATACTCTGATGTCCTCAGTCGTGATTTTTGTGCACTTTCCTAAGCACCACTAATAAAAATGAACTGACTCATCCAAGTGTTGCCAACTTCTAGCTGGTCATCAACCACTTTATAGTCATTCACCATATTAAAATAATAAAAGAGGATATGACCATTACGACACAAACCAACCACAACAACTAGTTGCTTCGTAGGCATCAGACTTTTGGATAGCTTGGAAGCTACGATGGTAGCTAACAACGTAAACCATGCGTTAGGGCTTAGTTGGTTTGGGCATAACTTTACCAAGTTAAAATACCTCACTATTTTTGGGTCCAGGGGAAACTGAAGGCCCCAATTGAGTACATCGGTATAAGCCACCAACTCTCCGGCTTGGAATCCATCGGAGTATCTTCATGAAGAGGTAACCTCACTTTGACCCGTTCGGGAAATCCCTATTTTTTATGGATCGCATCCAATCAGTTAGAAGAAAATAAAAGTATGATATTCTTTGTAAAGCCAGTAGATACTTGACACTAACTTTATCAAGAGTTATTCTCTAGTTCAGGAATAACTTGAGGTGAACTATCCTTCTTCTTTTTTCTTCTTGTTCTTATCGCGGTGACTGGGAGCCCTATTCCTAGCCGGTAGATAAAGTTTACCATCAGCATCCTCAGTTCTTTTTTAAAATTATAGAGGATCAAGGAGGAGGGGTGAACTATTCCCATGAAATTTCACGGATCAGATTTGTTCTCTATAGGTGGGCTCTCACCATATTTCGTGGAGTAAAACAGTTGTGAAACCCAGTTTTTTTTCAGTGGCCCATTGATTTAATTTTATGAAAGTTTATTTATCTTATTCTAAATATTGTGTATAGAGATTTGAGAACACTATAAAACAGTTTTGAAGTGATAAATAATGACATCAAAATACGGAAAAGAAAGAAATATTTAAAAACACTTACATGAGCTTTTCTAGTATCTTGTGAGCATACTCTGATGTCCTCAGTCGTGATTTTTGTGCACTTTCCCAAGCACCACTAATAAAAATGAACTGAGTCATCCAAGTGTTGCCAACTTCTAGCTGGTCATCAACCACTTTATAGTCATTCACCATATTAAAATAATAAAAGAGGATATGACCATTACGACACAAACCAACCACAACAACTAGTTGCTTCGTAGGCATCAGACTTTTGGATAGCTTGGAAGCTACGATGGTAGCTAACAACGTAAACCATGCGTTAGGGCTTAGTTGGTTTGGGCATAACTTTACCAAGTTAAAATACCTCACTATTTTTGGGTCCAGGGGAAACTGAAGGCCCCAATTGAGTACATCGGTATAAACCACCAACTCTCCGGCTTGGAATCCATCGGAGTATCTTCATGAAGAGGTAACCTCACTTTGACCCGTTCGGGAAATCCCTATTTTTTATGGATCGCATCCAATCAGTTAGATGAAAATAAAAGTATGATATTCTCTATAAAGCCAGTAGATACTTGACACTAAGTTTATCAAAATTGAGTCCAACTTGCCCAATGAGGGACTCTGGAAGTGGTTTGGATTATGGCAAGATAACCTTTTTTCTTTTTTCCTGAATCACATTCTGAGTGTCCCCAATTTGACCAGACGTCTCTAAGGGGGTATCTTCTCCGCTTTCGTCCATGTTGTCATCCATCACTTGTGGCCTTTATTCTGTGGGTTCACTAGGTTGTATAATAATATTATATTCCTCGATTCAAGGGGGTTCAGTAGAGGAAAATGTGGGATTTGCTTCTGAAATAAGATGTGAATGAATCTCTTTTATAGTATCTCTCAGGGTATCAATCATACATTTTTAGACTAAACTCTTTCTCACTCTAGAAATAACAACAGTAATAAGTTTACCCTTATAAAGGTAGGGAAGAAGCACTTAAGTGTTTTTATTAGGGAAAAGGAATCGTCAATAATAAACTGGGGCTATTTAATGTAGCCCATTTCCTCGTTTATGAAAACACGATTACCTAGAGTGGAACCGGTTAGTACTCCAATAACTAGTTGACACGCTTCTTAAAAACAAAACTTGATTAAAGTTGCGACCTTTGAGATATAACTGCTTTAAGCATATCCTTTCAGATGGGGTTCAGACATCATTTGATGTCTTAGCTCTCCCAAAGTACTTCTGAGAGAGCTAAGGGGGCCAATTGATACGGTCGGATTATGTTGGAGGCTAAAATTGTAAGAGGGTCGAATTTTTCTTAAAAGGGAAATTCAGACCTAGATACTAAATCATGATGAGTAAGCAGTATGCCTAGTGACTCAAAAAGTGCCTAGTTAACTTACTTTTGAGACTAGGGACTTACAAAGTTGACTCGGTTAAATGACCCTTCCAAATGACCCATTGATCCAAAAAGATTATAAATAGTTCGACAAACAACATTAAATGGGTTGGACTTTTTTCTCTCTTTAATATTATATACAAACACATGTATTTTCTCTTCACTCTCTACATAAAATTTAATACCCCACCACTTAAATAACTTCCAAAAAAACCCTTCAATCAATTTTTATCATCACCAGTCGTAACTCTGAATTTGACTCTTGTCATCATCCTGAATATGAGACTCGGCATATGACCCTTGTTATATTTTCTAAATAATACCCTATTCTTGCTCTATTTTATACCATTGTCCCAATCCATATAAGTTGTCGACCCTACATATTATATGAATCTTATTCCTTTATTAGCTTTACTTACCTCCTGAATCAATTTGAGATCCAATTGAACGTTTATTTTTTACATTAAGCATATTTTTAACATTAACGTTTCCAGTAATTTTTGATTTATACTTATTATCGTTTTTTTCCAGAGTATTCATAATTCAGTAGCACTTGTTTGCATGACGATAACTCCGTATAATATTAATATATTAACCAACTTCCAACGTGACGACATTATTTTTTATTTTAGGAAATAAAAAAAGATTTAGTACAGTTTCAAAATTTCAATCTGACGTATAAAAAATTGAAAAAGTATAAAAAAAATTTTAAATAACTCTGTTGCCAGCATTCATGCTGAAAAGAATGTTGTTATTGTTAAAAAGAATAAACTACTCACTCAAAATGCAGAAATAGTCAAACAAGGTACTTCTTTGAACATTCTAAACGTCGATATGATATTGCAAAACACTACTATGGTCAACAAAAACAAAGGTCTAAACACTGAAATCGAAACTCTAACGGCTCAAATCTCTGCTTTGAACTCAGAAATTAAGGTACTTAAAGACAAAATTATTGATTTTGCCAGCCCCATCATAAGCACCCTACGCCAGACCGAAAGATTGATACCAACATATGATGAGTTCTTTGTTCTAATCCAACTGTATTGCAAGTATCATATGACATGCATAAAATTTGATTTCTAAGGACTAAACTTTCTTCATCAACATGTAAATTTAAAGAGATTCCCAAAATAACCACCAGAGTGTCTTGAATCGAACGAATTTTCAGAGAAGTTATTTCCATTCTCAATCGTGTCATTACTATTGGTAAACAAGAACCTATAAAAAAAATTGAAAAAAAAAACAATTTCCCACAGACGGTGCCTAATTTGTTGAAAAAATCTATTTCAAATGATTCAACATAGATAATGAACTAAAATCGAGAAAGAAATGAGAAAATGCTTAATATATTCTAATTAAAATATGTGATGAAGTCTCGAAACGAAAACTTTGGTCCTTATTTATAAAATTTGCACAATAAATAACTGAACTATACGTGTGTCCAATCACTAATTTACATATATCATTCTATTATAAACGTCTAATAAACTTTCTTAATAACGTTTTATATGGTTACAACTATAAATACAGTTATAACCGTTTAATAAACTTTGTACGTGCTTGTCTCGACTCTTCATATAGCCTTCGCCATAACTCCAAATGTGGCATTCGTCATAATTCTGAAGGCAACCATCGTCATAACTCTGATTTTATTCCTCGTCTAAATTAGTCTCTAAATATACCCTTATTATATCTCTAAATATGACCCTCGTCTTGCTGTATTTTATGTCATCGTCTTAATCGATATAAACTCGGCGATCTTGCCTATTATTTAGAGCTTTACTTACCTCGTCTAAATAAAGGTGGAATGTAGCTTTGTAAAAGAGAAGAAGTAAAAATTTTGTTCTCGATAAAAATATAAAGCCTTTTTGGTCTTTGAACGTGAGAGAAGAAAATAAATAGATTGGAAAAGCGAGTTTTAATAAATAAATATTTTGAGTATAAAATGAAAGAATTTATATAATAAAAAATTAAAAAAAATTAAAAAAAACGGAACTCGTCCATAAAAACTTTTAACAAAGTAAGTTGGCAAAAACACTAACAAAAATAAGCAGCTTTCAGAAAACATAAATGCATGACTGCACATATATCTACCCTCTTTAAACTCCCCCCCGGCTAGGTGGACACCGGAGTAATTATTTGATGTACACAATGTTTCATTTATTTAAAATATCTCCATTAAAGTTATTACTAGTAGTATATTCAAAAAAACCGACACTATAAACATCTACAATCGTCACTTCCACTAGGTATGTGTTACCCAATTTTAGTTTTACCATCCTTTGATTCCTTTCTATATTACACATCACCACACAACAGCTTCTGTCTATCGCGCTCTCTCTCTAACTTTCTCTCTAAAAATGAAAAACGGTACTATCAAACAACCACTTCTCTCTCCAAATGAAACTGAAAAATCACATTCACTACAAAATCTTCCAAACACACCCTCCCCCGTCGCCGTCCCGGTGATTTTTTCCCGGGGCTCTACCGATATACCCCCAATCACCGGTGTAAGTGATTTCGTGAGAGAATTTTCTGTCGAATCCAAAAAGCTATGGTACCTTGCCGGTCCGGCCATCTTCACCTCCATATGTCAGTACTCCCTCGGTGCTATCACTCTAGTTTTCTCCGGCCAAATCAGCACTCTCGCTCTTACCGGCGTCTCCGTTGAAAACATGGTCATCGCCGGTTTCTCTTATGGTCTCATGGTAAGAAGATATAATATGAACTAGTTAAACCCGGTCTAAACTATTACTATTATAATTTATAATACACTAATTTAATTTTGTTAGTTTAGTGATTAATTTATGTAATGATTTATATGTCTGGACCAGCTTGGAATGGGCAGCGCGCTAGAGACACTCTGCGGCCAAGCCTATGGAGCTGGGCAATTGGAAATGCTCGGTGTATACCTTCAAAGATCGTGGGTGATTCTCAACACAACATCACTATTCCTTTGCGTGTTCTACGTTTTCGCCACTCCGATTTTAAAACTGATAGGCCAAACAAAAAGTATATCAGAATCGGCTGGATTATTCGCGATCTACATGATCCCACAACTTTTCGCGTACGCCTTTAATTTCCCAACGGCCAAGTTTCTCCAATCGCAAAGCAAGATGATGGTCATGGCTTTTATTGCTGCCGCGGCTTTAGTCTTGCATACCTTTTTTAGTTGGTTGCTTATGTTGAAGCTCGGGTGGGGTCTAGCGGGTGCAGCCGTGGTATTGAACGTTTCGTGGTGGCTCATTGACATAGCTCAGATCGGGTATATATTGAGCGGGACGTGTGGAAAAGCTTGGTCTGGATTTTCAATGAAGGCTTTTAGTAATTTGTGGGGGTTTGTTAGATTGTCTCTTGCTTCGGCTGTCATGCTATGGTCAGTACAATCACAACTCGATTACTTACCAACATTTAGAATAATAATAATTTAACTATTAACAATTATATAGAAAATTCGAAATAGAAAATAGCGATATATTAAATATCTGACTTATTAAATAGAATAATAATAATAATAATTAAACTATTAATCGCAACAGGATTCGTATTGAATCCTATAATTAAAGATATAAAACCAAGTCAACTGACTTGCTTGTAAAATCAAATGTATTATTCAATAAAATAAATTTTTTTATTGAGGTTGTTGGGATTTGTATTCTTTTTGGTTTTGGTCATATAGACTTCCCAAAATTAATGATTTTTAATCAGGTACCATCTTTTTCTTCGATTATTCGGCATGGGTATGATTTTCTCTTCTTTATTAATTGAATATATTTTAACCTTGACAATGAAAAAAAATAGTTTGAAAGTCAACAAATCAAAATCAATTTTTTCAAAACTAATTATGTAGTTAATATTTTTTAAATTATTTTTTAAGATTTAACCTTTGATTTTAGTCGTATTTTGGGGGTTCTGTCGGAAACTCCAATAGCATAAAATCAAAGTATTTAATGTAAATAAGAAAACGAAAAATCGCTGTAGTTATTTTTTAACCATTCATCATATGTCTTTCGATCAATCATATAGTTATTCACTTTTTAAAAACAGTTTATGTATAATAGACTGTTTACTTCGTACTAAATTCTAAAAGCGACTAAAATATGAAATCAGGAAACCTTTCAATCATCTACAGATTTATTCAACCAACAATGGGTTCTATCCGTCTTTTGAACCCGCCTCGTTAGCTCGTCAAATAATAATATACTTAAAAAAAAAAAATTATGACAAAATAATGATTGTATTTGTCAACTAGTAACAATAATATTCTACACCAAAATTATAACTACTCTAGCCCTCCTAAAATATTAAGCAAAAATATATAAGGAATAGTGAATGATTTATAATTTAGCTGTATTTAAAAACATTGATAATATATTAGTATTACTATTATGCAGTTTGGAAGTATGGTATTTTACGGCATTGATATTGTTCGCTGGATATCTAAAGGACGCAGAAATCTCTGTTGCTGCTCTCTCCATATGGTAAGCTCCTTATTGCACTTTATGTTTTCTTCTGCTTCTTTTAGAAAACAATGACGGAAAAGTCGTTCTAAATGTTATAACCTAATTCGGATTTTTATCACGGAGAGAACCATAAATGTCAATACAAAATCTATATAGATAGTCAAACTTTGAACTCGAGTGGAATGGATGTAAAGTGAATAAGATTATGCAAGTTAGGATCCGACATAAGTTTGTTTAGTTTTGTTTGCTGAACAAATTATGTTGGTGCAGCATGAATATAATGAGTTGGTCTGCTCAGATAGCTTTGGGAACAAATGCAGCTGTTAGGTCAGTACTCTTCATTTATTCATTTATATATTGAATCTTTAATTTGCTTAAATTGGTGAATGGTGTTTTTACCATGCCGATTTTTTTGAATATAGTCATTTAGTTTTAAAATGTCTGTTAAAGATTCTGATAATACTTTTCATATAATAGTCTGATTTCAATTGTTTGTGAACGTGATTCGAGTATGATAAAAAATTTGGTGGACGGTCACTATAACGATTTTGATAAATTTAGTCATTGATTCTCTTATAGTGTAAATTTTGAAGTAAAAAAACCTATGTGGAACATATTTTCATAGTCAATCCTCACCATACGTTTTAAGTCAAGACTATAGAAAAGAAACCATCATAGTAGAGTGATGAATTTAAATCCTTTTAATTTTTAAAAATCGACTAAAGTATTCAACTTTAACGCATATAATTACCAGCGTTCGAGTATCAAACGAACTAGGTGCACGACACCCGAGAATGGCGAAATTTTCACTAGTAGTGGCGGTTATATCATCAACATTGATTGGCCTTCTGTTTTCGATCATTCTGGTCGTATTTAAAGATGAATACCCAGCAATATTTTCCAGCGATGAGAGAGTTCGAGATTTGGTTAGAGAGCTAACACCATTGACAGCTCTATGTATGGTCATTAGCAATCTTCAACCTGTTTTATCAGGTAACATCATCCTCCCTAATCAGTCTTATTTTAACAAAAAGTAAGAGTTTGGTAAGTAAATTATTGTAACAACAACTATACGTATTTAAAACAGGAGTTGCTGTTGGAGCTGGATGGCAAGCTGTTGTGGCCTATGTCAATATCGCTTGTTACTATGTTTTAGGAATTCCTCTTGGTCTACTTCTTGGTTACAAACTTGATTATGGCGTCAAGGTAATTTTATTATTGTTTTATTGAATATTGATATTCAGAGTTTTATCTGTGTCGTTGAGTAACTTCATCTTGATGAATGTTTTCACTCTTCAGGGTATCTGGATGGGAATGTTAATGGGAATTGTAATGCAAATCTGTGTTTTGATTTTTATGATCTGTAGAACCAATTGGAACCAAGAGGTAAATTCTGACGAAAACTTGTTCGACAAACAAGAAATAGTGTTTTGGGTTTACATCTATTTATTTCGTGACGCTTTGCTTGCAGGCTTCTTTGGCTGAACGGAGGATAAAGAAATGGGGAGGTGAAACAGATTCTGTCTCCGATCTTGTGCCTGTTGTTGCTTGATATCTAAAATTTATGTTTCTACTTTTGTGAAATTTGTGTGATTAACTTGGTTTAGTTTTTTTTTATTATTGTTTGTTTAATTTTCAAATGTAAGTATTGGTGAAGTCTTGCTATATCCGTTAATTTATTCATATGAATTATATATTTTAGGTTTCAGAAAGTTTTGTCAGCCTATTTTTTGGACATACAGACAATGGACTAAAAATCATAGAACGACACAATTAACCGTTCATTTTATATATTGTATTTTTTAACTAAAGTTCTTTAGTGTTAATATTTTGATTAACCATTTTTGATAAAATGAGTCTTTTGATTAAAGAACTATTTTTATCTCAAATGAACAGTAATTTTATTGAAAATAAATAGTAAATGAATAATTTTTATCAAAAATAGTTAATGGGTAGACTATTTTGTTGAAAATAGATAGTGAGTACACGCAAATTATTAGTTTTTCTCGAAAATGGATAGTCAAGTGACTATCACGAGATGATTTCTAGTCAACTAGATATAGGTTTAGAAAGTAGATAGCCGGCTACTTGATTCGAATGGCCTAAATAACCCGCCCATTGGATAATGTCTTTAACTTTTCTCATTAAGACCTTTTTCGATAAAAACTTTTTTCTAGATAAAAGACCATTTTTTGAATGAAAAATATTGTAAGTAGGCAGACTTCTGTGTTCGGGTTATAACTAAGTTAATTGTGGTAAAATGGTTGCTTGAAATGTTTCAGAATTTGCAGAGCATGTGGTTAGACTGAAGCTTGTCCAATGGTGATGTTATCTCAGCTCACCTATAGATTTTGAAACGAAAGATCCGAGATTAAAGTGAGATCACGACCAATACAATGAAAATCAGCCAAGCTTTAATGAACAATTTGATAGATGTAAATTACATTTATCCCGATCCCAACTCTATTGTCGGGCTTCGACTCAAGTATAGGATTCCCAACGCTATGACGATCTGACTTCCTACTCTCGGAGATTCTTCACCCTCAGCTAAATTCGAAGAGATTTTGCTATATACCAATGTTCTCGATTATGCGGTTGGTTGTCGCTCCTTCCCGAACTTGTAACTTTTTCCTTTCAAAATGGAAAAGATCACGTCGATCTCTCAAATTACCATAAACACACTATCTTTTTATACTATATCGTGGTTCAAGACCATCGCAAAGTGGTAGATGATCTACCATATTTAGATAAGCATTGGAAAAAGAATTTTATTTTAGTCAATGATGGTGTGGATTATTTTTGACTGAGGGTAATTTTGTCAGATGTTTTGTTGTATTTCAAAGGTATTAAATGTGTAAATGTTTTGTAGTGAGAGATTTAAGCTGTTTGGCTTTAGGGTCAAACTTTACGAAATCAGGTCGAGTTCAAAAACCCACTAGTTTATTAAGCAAATTAGCAATTAGCTTAGTCAAAAGGTGTTTAGTGTTTTAGTACTTTTGTCCTGTCCGGATGCTTCAGTGGGTGATTATTGTCCGGATTACCCCTGTCCGGTTTCTAGAGTGAGTTTAATATTTCTGGACTCATCAGTAGCCCTTTTTTTAGGTTTTGTCGAAGGCCTTTGGCAAGACCAAAAAATCCTCTTAGGCACTAGTAACATTCTCTAGACCGTTTACGTATTCAACTCAGGGTTTATCCAGACTGAATACTTCTCAGAATTTTAAGAGTTTGGCTATGGATCATGGGACACGTGTCACATTTTGATTCGTCTCACCAGCTGCTTTCCTCCTAGAATAGCGCTCCCATTAATCCCAAAAAGCAAATTCTGCATTTAATACTTATGACATCAGCGCCGCCTTCAATCATTACTTTTGCCTTTTCGTTTTCTCCTAGGTATTTGGTAACTTTTTTGCCTTACTAATATAAATTACTTCTTTTCGTTGTTTCATCATCTTCATTACTTTGTCATTTCTCCATTTCAGACCTTTCACTTATCTTCTCAAAACTTTTCTTGTGTAGGTTTATGTTCACGGCAAGAAACACATTGGTGAAAGGTGGTTGGCTTAATCTTTCAGACTTAGAAAAATCACAAAAGGTTGAGTGAGAGAGACGTATCGCTGCGGGTCTTCCAATTTCTTTAAACGATAAGCCCGAAACACCGTCTCCAGAAGCTGATCGAGGTTCATCCTCTGCTAAAAGTTCCAATCCCATGCGTTTGTTTCAACCAAGCCTTTCACCCATTCCATCAGGCTCCTCGGTTCAGGAGTCACAACCTTCTGTTGTACGGGAGAAAGCAGTATCAAGCACTAGGAGACCCTCTCCGTTCATTGCTATGGGGTCAGATACTGAGAAATCCCCAGAAAAAATCAGTTTTCGTCGGACAGGCCGTCTAATAAAGGGTCAGGCAACTGTCTCTCAACCCAAGTCCCCAAAATCAGGGCCCTCTAAGTCTGGGACCAAGGACAAAGTTACTGGATTAGGGGCATCTATCAGAGTTCCAAAGGACAAATTTTCTGGTTCGGAGGCTACTAGAATTAGCTCTCATAATGAGCCCTCTGGAACTGAGCCCCTACCGGACACCAGACCCCTAAGAGATGGTGATGCTCAACCGTCCGGACAACCTACTGAGCCAGCCATCAGCACTCCCCCACCAACAACGGTTGATAAACCTTCCATGGTGATAGAAGAGCTGATGAAGGACAGCATAGAAGATGCTCCATTTGAGACCGACGTCTCCAGGCAGACTGGGGATGCTGCCACTGATAAAAAAGGCAAAGGCAAAGAGAAACTCTGTCTGAATTATCCGGCCGGAATGCTTGGAAGGCAAAGTGGGACCCTGCTTCCACAAAGTGAACGTGAAGTATCTGCTGGCCATGCAGAATATCAACTATGTCTGCACTCATACCGTTGAGTTAGGCCAGATCCGGACGAAGTGGGGGATCCCTGAGTCTGTTAAGGTGAGGATACCGGTTACTTCGGAGACCCCAATAGACTACAAGCTCAGCGAGATAGTCATTTATACGGAGCTGTTTAATTGGGGGCTCAGATTTCCCTTAGATCCAGAGATTGTCAGATATGTTCATCTGATAAAACTCTGTCCAAGCCAACTGAGTCCTAACGCTTGGTTCACTCTTATGGCCTGTATTACGGCTTCTAGGCTCTGCAGAATTCCACTTCCAATGGATCAGTTTGTTGTTGTGGCCAGCCTCTACAAGAACCATCACATCCCTTTGTACCACTACAATATGGGGGATAACTTTAAGGTGGCAGATGACTTGCTCGAGTCAGAGAAGAATTGGAAGACCCAATTTGTGTTTATCAGCGGGGCTTGGGAAAATGGGAGGAAAATCAAGGCTCGTGTCAACCCTAGCATGCTCACCAGCAGATGGAAAATCTCAGGTAAATATTTCATCACGTTTGTCTTTCTTTCTTTGTAAAAAATATGTTTCTGAACTTACCTTCTTTTTCTTTGGTTAGCACTGTCGAAGGAGTTCTCTGATTATATGGAGGAGGGGTAGACCACATGTGCCAAGCTGAATGCTTGGACTGCTGATAAATGGGGAAACCATTTCCACAACTGCTTCACCTCCGGTAATTTAGTGAGGTCTCACCTCTGGAACACAACAGGCCGTAGAGACCTTACTTGGGAGGAGCTGACCACTCTACCTCCTCCGGTTGTTATCCTCCAGAGAACAGAGGAGAAGGATGGCAAGCTGGCCTTGCCTGCCAGAGCAAAAGCCCCAAGTAAGATTAAGGGAAAGAAGGGCAAGAAGAAACAAGTTGCAACATAGGTTGTTCAAGGTGGTGTTGAGGAGATCGCCCCAGCGAGTCGGGAATTGCAGGCCCAAAGGGGAATCGATGATACTCTACTTCAAGTGGTTGAAGATGAGAGTATCAGGGAGGCAGGTGGACCTCCAGATCTTCCAAAGGCTCCTAGGAATGACCGAAAGCGGGGAGCAGATAGTGAAGATAGGGCAGCCAACAAGAAGAAAATATCCACGTAGATAAGGCTTCGGAGTCTCTTCCTCTGGTCGACCCAACAGACCCCACTTTGGCAGAGCAAATCCCAAGTGGTCTACATACCGGAGAGAGTACCGGAGGGGATATCAATATTGATGGAGTGGACATTAGTGGCTTCCAAAATATTGGTCTTTACTTTGATGATCTTGAAAAAGATGACTTTGCTGGCCCCTACATTCCCCTAAGTTCCTCAAACATGGTTACTTTCAATGGTAAGTCTTTCACTATTTCAGGGGAGAACGACACGGTGACTCACTCCTTGCTGAGCAATATTCAGTCGGTGCTCAACTTGGAGAGGCAAGTACGAAGTCAATCTGCCCTTATCAACACACTTAATGCAGACAAAGAGAGTTTATCTAATGATCTCCTTAACGCCAATCAAAGTGTTGAAACATTGATTAAATAGCTCGAGGAGTTAAGGAAAGGGAAAGAAAACTTGGCCACCAGGCTGCCCACTTCGGAGATGGTTAACACAGAACTCCAAACCAAGTGTTCTGGCTTGGAGAAGGATCTCTCCGCTTCGAAGGAGGAGGTGAAGACCAAGGGTAATGTTATCCAAGCTCTGTCTAATGACAAAACTTCCCTAGAAGGTGTTGTGTCTAAAGTTACCAAAGAGAAAGAAGATTTGATAAAAGAGCAGGAGAAAACAATCCAGGCCAAGGTCGATGCATACACCAACAAGGTGATAGATTCCTTAGAAGAAAGGTATGCTGAAGTTAAATCTGATATGGTCTTGCTTTTTCATCAAACTTTCCCGAAGAGGACACTTGGCACTCTGTGGCAATATGTGGAATACGTAGACCTCCCATTCCATACCATGGCAGATGGAAATAAGCACAACTACTCCAGTGGTTTTGATGATACCACTGATGAGGAAGAAGGGACCGGAGAGAGCCCCAATGATGAACCCAAAGATCCAAATAAGAAACAAGATGAAGCAGGAACATCTAAGGGAAACCAGCCCTAAAATTTTAACTATCTTCTGTTTTTATTTTATCGTTATGTCAAACTAAAGTCCTTGGATGGCCAAGGAATTTTTGTAATGGTGTCCGGTTCGAGTCCGGACAAGCCTTTTCTTTTTAAACTCAAAGTCCTTGGATGGCCAGGGCATTTTATATGTTTTAATGTCATCCTCTGGTGTTAGCCGGGCAGTTTTAAGATATCTATCAAAATTAAATTAGCCTCTTCAGTCACGACTCCGCAGGTGACTACCCAAGGATCTCCGTAGACTACTCCTAGGGTTAGTCCCCATAACCCTTCTTCCAGAAATGTTCGTCCTATGAAGGTTTTAAAGTCCATCCCTGAATCCCAGGAGAACAGAATGTCTGATGAATCGGACATTAGCCGAGAAGTAAACTTTATGGCCCCAATAGAAGCAAAGCCTATTCAGGCTATCCCAACATTACCATCTACCCTCAGACATTTGGTGCCGAGTCGAGAACTCTCTTATCCTCCCCCTAATGTTGTCACCACTTCTCCCAATCAGCAAGAAGAAACTTCAAAGGGAAAGAAGAAAACACACCTCAAATCTCCTTTCAAATATAGAAGACATCATTGGTAAAAATCTTTGCGGGATCGAAACCAAACACTTACTTCCATCCAACCGAGAAGGTAAAGCTAAGAGACCAGTGGGTGATTCCTGAAATATTATAATATGATTCCCAATTTTTGGAGAGACACCCCTCTCTGTTCGTAACCATGAACTAATACTTTATACAGAACTCATGAATTGGGGTCTTCATCTGCCCTTTGATCCTACATTGGTGGACTACTTCGACCTGATCGAGTTGTGTCTATCTCAAGTCGGCCTCAATATGTAGTACACACTTATGACCTACCTTGTGGCTTCGAAGATTTCCAAAATCGAATTCTCAATGGAGCAGCTTGTTTCGATTTAGTGTGGAAAAAAATTCTCACTACCCCTTCTACTCTCTAGGGCTTGCAAGGCAGTATAAGGTAGTCAAATATCTCTTAGAGGCAGACAATAAATGGAAACAACGGTTTATCTTTATCTCCGGGCTATGGGAGACAAGCTTTGAAAACTCCAGATAAATGTCTCATCAACTATTAGTGGAATGGACTGGACGAGGTAATTTTCTGCTTACTCATCATGTTTTACTTATTTAATTTTACCACTCTAAATCATCTCCTTTTAAAAAACTATGAAAGATATTACTAAGACCTTCAAAGACTATGCTGAATCCGCAAATGGCATCTTTGCAAAGTTAAGCAATCTTTACACCCTCGAACTTAGTCATAAGCAATCTTTATAGGTATGATGTCTTTCTTCCCACCAGAGCCATGGCTCCAAGTCATCAGGATGCTGAGAAATCTGATAGTGAGAATAAAGAGAATAAAGAGACTGGGGATGATGCTGGCTCTGAGGAGGACGTCCGGGGAGAAAAACGAACTGAAGTCCAGGAGGAATAAAAAACTGATGTCCATGATAGGTCCGGGAAGACCAACTGATCGATATTAGAGGAGGAACTCAAGCTGATGTCCGGGAAGAAAACCAAACATATACTATTTATGAAGATGTGATCGAAGTGAGGCTGGCAGTAATGGAAGTTGTTGTGAGGTTAATGAGATTATTTGCTTAAGAAAAGCAAAAGAAGGTTATTGATAGTGAGGAAGATGATGACAACACAACGGGTCCAAGTTTGCGCATGTAAAGAAATTTGTTATTGTCGACCCATACTCTAGTGGGGAGTTTGTCCAAAGTAAACAAATTACTGGGGAAATTCCTGGGGAGGGTGAAAATTTGTCTCCTGCTTCAGCTTATTTTAATGTCTACGAAAATGACTTTATTGCCAACGATCTTAATAGGTTTTCTAGTGCTGCTGCTCTCCTTATCGATGGTCTCGTTAATTCCTATGCGATCACTAAAACATATTTTCAGAATGTTGTTAACAAAATTGAAAGACTCACCAAGGAAAAAGATTCATTAAAGAAGAAATTTTAAACTGAGAAGAATAAATGCCTAGATGTTTATGCTGTCGACTGCGTTTCTCGTCTTGGAAAAGGAGATTCCAACCTCAGATCAGCTTTGGTTATGGAAAGGCATGAACGCTTTCCTGACTTAACTACGTGTTATAGAAAGACATCATCTATTTTGCGTTTCTCCAGAAGACTTAGTGAGTAGCAGTGACTCGGAAAGCACTTCATCTGATGCTGACTCCTCGAAATATAGCAAAGATGAATTCGTGCCCGGACAAAATTAATGTATATTGTTTCTTTATGTTCGAACTTTATCTTTTGTGTAACCTTTACTAATCTATCTTTTGGAACCCCTGATCGGACTTGCTCAAATATATTTTCTTTGTATGTGTTTTGTTTTATGAGTGATCTAAATGAAACAGTATTTTGGGTGATCACCTTCTATTGTTTTATGACAAAGTTATCTTTCTCCAAAGTTTTTTATATGGTTATGAAATTTTGATGACCAACCTTCATTAATTTATCTTTCTAAGTCAAAAAGATGAGCATTTGAAGTATACCATTATTTAAGGGGACATTATTCTTTGGCCTTCAACAGAAGACTTTCTTAGTTAAAAATAATGAACATTGCACCCCATCACTTATTAGGCAACCATCTGACTAAAAAAGATGAGCATTATCGCCCAAGAAGATATTCTTTTAGGTTAAAAAAAATATATTATCATCCAAACTTTTTTGGAATGTCTTTTGAGTCCAAAAAGATGAACATTTATGGAAGTCATTTTAAGATGGTAAAGGACTTTAATATATAAGTTGGCTATTATGGCACCTCATTAAAACATTCGTGTTCCACCAGGGTAAGAAAGAGTATGCCGCCTGGTGTGGATAATAATCACCTGAGGGTAGGCTGGTAATTTCAGTTGGTGTTTTATGGTGGTATGTGGGTGTTTAAATGGTGGTGTGTGGGTGTTTTAAGTGTTTAGAGAGTAGAGAGATAATTAAGCATCTTGGTAGCAGTTAATTTTCATTATTCATAGTTAATGCGGGTGGTTGGGTATTTATAGTGTGATGTTTGGGCCCTTATGGGCTTTCGGGTCATGTTTAAAAGACTCGGGTCATGTTCAAAGACCCATGAGCTCTAAGAAAGAGAGCAAGTAGCTTAGTCAGGAAGTGTTTAGGTTTTTTAGTACTTTTGTCATAGTTCGAACAGTCCTATGGTCATAGTGTCCGAAGTGATCTGTCCGGTCTATGTGATCTGTCTGATCTGTCCGGTCCGGAGACTTTGGACTGATCTGTCCCTGTCCGGGGTGCATGCTGAATTCGGACTCATCAGGAGCCCCTTTTTTAGGTGTTTGAGCAAGTATTCTTGTCAGAGACCTGAAAAACAGTCCGATGTTTAGAAGTAGTTTTCAATCCGGACAGGTCTAAGGGTTTACCCGGACAGATTAAGCTTCACGAATTCAAAACGGTTTTTGCCAGAGTTCGTGGGACACGTGTCGTTTTCTGATTGGTTGCTCCAGCCGTTTTTTACCTTGAATTTCGAACTCACCTTCTTCGAAAAGCAACCTCTTTAATTACAAATGGTGACATCAGCGCCGTCTTTTTAATCATTGCCAAACTTTTCGAATTCTCCTAGGAATCAACCTTTTTTTTTCAGATTTACTATAAATTGAAACTCACTTTCTTCTGTTTTCACTATCTCTTTCATATTTACTCTGCAAATTTACTCAGAGCTTTCTCTCTCTAAAGCAAAGATTTCCTTGGTAGTTTATATTTACAGCAAGGACTGCATTGATCAAAGGTGGTTGGCTCAACCTTTCAGAGTTGGAGAAAGCACAGAAAGTTGAGAAGGAGAGACGAATCGCAGCAGGGCTACCTTCATCACCTGTTGACAGACCAGCCGCCTCCGTTACAGAGTCAGATCGAGGCTCGTCCTCCTCTAAAGGTACTAAGCCCAAAAAGCTATTTCAATCCACCCTCTCGCCTATAGTCTATGGTTCCTCAGTTCAGGAGTCAGTACCTGTTGTTGAGCCAGGAGTTACAGTCACAAGTGTTAGGAAACCATCTCCTTTTCTCGCCATGGGATCATACGCAGAGCACTCTCCGGAGAAACTGGTGGTTAAGAGGACAAGCCGGCTGGTTAAGGGGCCAGGCTCCAAAAATACTCCCTCAAAATCGGGGGCAAAAAATAGTAGTTCTGGGTCTGGAGTGCCCATCAGATCTCCCCGGGAAAGGCCATCCGGCCCGGAGGCTAGCAACCCAGCACTCCCAAGAGAGACGTATGCCTCTGAGCTCCAGCCTGAGACTAGAGGTCAAGAAGACATTGAAAACCAGCAGTCCGGAAGCCAGGCTGTGCCAAGTTTGAGCCCTCCCCGGACCACTGCCACTGATATTCCTCCAACGATCATAGAGGAAAGAATGGAGGACTCAGTTGAAGAAGTCCCTTTTGAGTCTGAGCCATCCGGCCAGATTAGTAACACTGCTGCTGCCAGAACAGATAAGGGCAAAGAAAAACTATGCTTGAGGCATCCGGATCTGCCGGAGTGTCTCGAAGGGAAGGTAGGGCCCTGTTTTCACAGGGTAGAACTTAAATACCTCTTGGCCTTACAGAAGACCAAGTATGCTTTTATCCACACGGCCGAACTAGGTCGAATGCGCACAAAATGGGGGATCCCAGAAAATGTGAAGATAAGGATTCCCATAGATCCTGAAACTCCTATGGATTGCAAGCTAAATGAGCTGGTCATCTTCACAGAGCTCTTTAATTGGGGACTCAAATTCCCATTGGACTCGGAGATCGTCAGATATTTTCACCTGGTCAAGCTCTGCCCGAGCCAGCTGAGCCCCAACGGTTGGTATACTCTGATGTCATGTATCATGGCATCGAGGCTGTCCGGGATTCCTCTTCCTATGGAAGAATTTGCAGCAGTGGCAAATCTTTGCAAACATCACCAATTCCCCTTCTACCACTTCAATATGAGGAATGATCTCAAGGCCGTTGATGATCTACTGAAGTCTGAGAGCAAATGGAGGAGCCAATTTTTGTTTGTCCGTGGCGCTTGGGAAAACGGACAGAAGATCAAGTCCGGAGTGAACCCAAGCCTCCTCAGAAGCAGGTGGAGGAGTGACCGTAAGTTTCTTACTCTAAATCGTTGTCTACTTTTTGCTTCTTATAGTTGGTTTTAAATTAATCAATCTTTCTTTGTCTTAACAGAACTGCCTAAGGAGTTCGGTGATTTCCTGAAGGCCGGACAGGTCACCTGTGGCAAAATCAATGCCTGGGCCGCAGAGAACTGGGGGAACCGATTCCACAATGCCTTCACAAGTGGAAATCTGGCAAGGTCTCACCTGTGGAACACCACGGGTCGGAGAGATTTAAGCTGGGAGGAGCTCACCACTCAACCCTCTCCGGACACAGTGCTCAAGAGGTCCCATGAAGCAGATGGGACACTCTTCTTGCCAGGGCAGACCAAAGCCCCAAGCAAAATGAGGGGCAAGAAGAAAGGCAAAAAGGTGGCGAGCAGTGCTAACCCTGCTGATGCTGAGAAGGATGCTCCAACTGACCCAGAGGGGCCGGCTCAGAGCCAAATTGATGCTGCTCTCTTGCAGGTAGTGGAGCAAGAGACCGAAAGGCAGGAAGCAGAACTCCCAAAATCTCCAAGGTCTTCTAAGAGGAATCGCAAGCAGGGGAGTGAACGGGAAGACCGGGCAGCCAAGAAGAAGAAAAAGACTGTCAAAGGAGACGAGTTTGCTCTCCGGGATCCGGAGCCTTCTGTTCAGGTTGACCCTTCTGACCCAACACATGCTGAAGAGATCCCAAGGGACTTTCATACTGACGAAGTTGAGGGAGGAGAGCTCAACATGGATGAAGTAGACATCACCGGTCTTGGTGAACTTGGCGAATACTTCCTCAACCTCCCCAGAGACGACTTCGCAGGGCCTTACATTCCTCCGAGCAGCTCTAACACTGTCAATTTCAATGGTAAGACTTTCATCGTCTCTAGTGAAAAGGACACCATAGCCCACTCCTTGCTAAGCAATGTGCAGCCAGTACTCACACTGGAAAGACAAGTCCGGGGTCAAGCAGACATCATAAAAGACCTCAATTCTGAGAAGGAAAAGCTGTCCGAAGACCTTCGCACTGCTAGTGCCAATGCTGACATGCTAAAGGAGGCAAACGAGGAGCTGAAAAAGAGTCAAGAGGAAAGCACCACAAAGGTTGCCACTCTAGAGGAAACCATTAAAGACCTCCGGGAGAAGCTGTCTGGTGTGGAGAAAGACCTTACTACCTCAAGATAAGAGACTAAGGCAAAGGACAAGATTATCACCAACCTGACCACTGACAAGATTGCTCTCGGGAATGCAGCATCCAAGGCTGCCGAGGAGAAAACCGTTTTGTTAAGGGATCAAGAGGCTACGATTAATGCCAAGATCAATGCCTATGCCAGCCAGATAATTAAAAGCGAAGAGCTATTGCTCGAGAAGGTGAGGTCTGACATGGTTCTACTCTTCCATGAAAAATTTCCGGACAGGAACCTAGGGGACTTATGGCTCTATGTCGAGCCCGATGAACTTCCATACCACACGATGGCTGAAGGTGACAGGTATGGCTACTCTAGTGGGTCCTCAGTTGATGAAGAACACACTGGGGAGAGCCCAGACGAAGAGAAGGACGATCCCAAAGGCAAAAAGGTAGTCGAAGGGAAAAGCGACTTTGAGAGCAAGAAGACAGATGAAGGTGAGCCATCTTCAAAGGCTCAACCTTAACCCACAATCTTCTTTGTTTATTTTTTATCTAAACTAAAGTCCTTGGAAGGCCAAGGCACTCTTTTTGTAATAGTGTCCGGGATTTAATCGGACATGCTTTTTGTGTTCTACTTTGACTGTTTAAAAGTCCTTGGAAGGCCAAGGCAAGTTTAAGTCATTTTATTTAATGAATATCTCTGTTTTGTGCAACCATCATCTTCTTTCATTGTTCATTTTAATTTTGATAGCCAGAGTTTAAGTAGCTTTTAGATATTGCATTGTGAGAGTGTTTAAATTCTCCGGCTAGAGTTTAAATAGCCTTTAGATATTTCAGTCCGGATAATATGATAATGGATTGGACTTTAAAAACACTTAGAAAATTTTGAAGAAGGCATCGAATTTTATTTAACAACCCGGACACCTCATTAAAACATCTCCGCGCCACCGGGGAGGAAAGAGTATGCCCCCAAATATTTACATGGATGTTTAAACAAGTAAATATTTACACAAGTGCTATTCCAGGTACATCCGGAGATGCTCAATATTCCAAGGGTGAGTTAGAACTCTGCCATCTTTATCTTCCAACCAATAAGTTCCAGGCTTGATTCTTTCAACCACCATATACGGACCCTCCCAGGTTGGGGCCAGCTTTCCGAAGAGCTTTTCTTTAGTGTGTAAGAAGACCTTCCTTAATACTTTATCCCTTGGTTGGAAATCTCTTCTTTTAACTTTGGAAGCAAACCTGCTCCTCATCAAGCCCTGATAGTGTGCAACTCTGAGGTGAGCCTTAACCCGTCTTTCTTCTATCAAATCAAGTTGATTTCTGATTGCCATCTCATTAGTGTGTTCGGAGAAGTTGTGAACACGAAAGAAAGGGAGTGTCTTCTCTATGGGGGCTACTGCGTCCATCCCATAGACCAAGGCGAAGGGTGATTCTTGTGTTGCAGCCCCAGGTGTTATCCGGTAGGCCCACAAGACTTCTTGCAAATAACTAGGCCACTTCCCAGCAGCCCCTTCCAAATTCTTCTTTAACCCGGAGAGTATAGTTCTATTAGCCACTTCAACTTGCCCATTCGCTTGTGGGTGGAAAGGTGAGGAAAAACAATGCTGTATACCCCTTGAGGCACAGAAGCTCTCCATTTCTCTATTGTCGAACTGTGGCCCATTGTCTGTTGTTATTTTTTGGGGGACAACAAATCTACAACATATGTTGGATATAATGAATTTTATGACAGCTTTTGACATTGTCCCTGCCAGGGGGGCTGCTTCTATCTACTTCGAGAAGTAGTCTATGGCCACAATTATAGTTTTGTGCCCTCCGGATGCCACGGGGAGAGGCCCTACTAAATCCAACCCCCATCGAGCGAAGGGAATGGGCTCAGAAATGGATTCTAGAGGAATGGCTGGTACATGAATTTCATTGTTGTACCTTTGGCATGGGTCACACCTCCTCACCAATTCCTTAGCATATTTCATGATCGATGGCCAATAGTATCCGGAGAGTAATACTCTTCTTGTTAAAGCTCTAAATCCACAATGGGCTGATCCCTCACCATCATGCAATTCGGAGAGGACCACTTGTGACTCACCATCTCCCAAACAACGTAGGAGAGGTTTACTGTAGGACTTTTTGTACAACACTTCTCTTAATATGATAAAACCACGAGCCTTGTGTTTCAACATTCTGGCTTGTGACTTATCTGAAGGCACGACACCATCGGACAGATATTGTAGGAGAGGAAATCTCCAGTCTTGAGGCTGTTTCACTTGTATTTCAAAAATTTCCTCTTCTTCACCCTTACTAAGTTGAATAGAAGGGCTTTCAAGCACATGGATCCATGGGTATGACTCCGTATATGCTATGGTTGCCAATGAATCTGCTAGCTCATTTTCTGCCCGGGGAATGTGCTCATAGACAACAGCTTTAAGTTTTAGTGCTTCATTCTTGAGGAGGAATAAATACTTCACAAGCTGCTCCTTTCTAGCCTCAGATTGGCCTAAGGCATGGTGGATAAGCAATTGGGAGTCACTTAGCAGCTTGACCCTCTTAGCCCCACAAATGTAGGCTAACTTTAACCCAGCTATAGCTGCTTCATATTCGGACTCGTTATTAGATGCCCTGAAAGCAAAACAAATAGCCTGGTACATATTGTCTCCATATGGGGAAGTTAAACATATTCCTGCACCACATCCCATAGTGCTAGATCCACCGTCTGTTCGGACGATCCACATTTTCTTATCTTTTATATCAGTAGCTTGCTCTGAATCCCTATCGGAGTGGAATTCAACCTGAAAGTCAGCCACAGCTTGGGCTTTTACTGCTGTCCGGGGAGCAAAGTCTATGTCAAAGTCCCCCAACTCTACTGACCACTTAGTCATTCTGCTCGAAATGTCTGCTTTTTGAAGGACATTCTTTAAGGGAAAAGAGGTCCGGACGATGATAGGATGAGCCTGGAAATAAGGCCTCATCTTCCTTGCAGCTATCACTAGGGCTAATGCCAATTTTTCAAGTTTCAAGTAACGCCTCTCAGCATCTATTAAGCTCTTGCTGATGTAGTATACTGGGTGGGGATGTCTATCGACCTCTCTTAGCAGCACAGCACTGATGGCACAACTTGAAACTGCCAAATATACGAAGAGAGTCTCCCCATCAACTGGTTTGAACAAAGTTTTGGGGGAGGACAGGTGTTTCTTGATTTCATTGAAAGCCTCATCACATTGTGGGGTCCACTCAAACCCCTTTGCACCCTTCAAAGTTTGAAAGAAAGGAGCACACCTGTCCGAAAACCTGGAGATAAATCTGTTTAAGGCTGCTAATCTCCCCGTTAATCGATGTACTTCTTTAATGTTTCGAGGAGGCTCCATTTGGAATAGAGCATTGAGCTGGTCCGGATGTACTTGGAATAGCACTTGTGTAAATATTTACTTGTTTAAACATCCATGTAAATATTTGGGGGCATACTCTTTCCTCCCCGGTGGCGCGTAGAGGTTTTAATGAGGTGTCCGGGTTGTTAAATAAAATTCGATGCCTTCTTCAAGCTGGGAGGCCAAAGTATGAACATGCCTCTTCCTCGAAGAAGCAGTAGGGGCTGTCATAGTGTCCCCTCCGAAAATTGTAAGTGACTCGAAAAACTTAATGAGCCCGGAGACCGACCTAGAACACTCTTCTATAGCGCCCACTCTGTTCCGAGTTGGATCGGGATCCAAGTACTCAGATTCCACGTCAAACCTTTCAACTATAACCATGGCTCCCTCCGGAGCAGCATTACTTGGACCAACCCGGTGAGTGTTATTAGGCCTGTTACCCCCTCTTCTTTTCACATAGGCCCCCAAATTTCCCCTTTCAATCAAGTTCTGAACTTTTTGTTTCAATGCTATGCAATCATCAGTGGTATGACCAATATCATTGTGATATTGGCAAAAAGAGTTGTTGCGATGCTCTCTGGAAGACTGCAGTGTTGCCGGTCTCCGGTAATGCACCTCATCTTTTGTTTTATCAAAGATAGTGGCCACGCTTTCTTTTAACTCAACGAACCACTCCGGTTGGACCCATGGCCCTCTCTTGTTTCTGGATTGTTGACTTTGAGCTGGAGCAGCTGGCTGAGACTGAGCTTTCGCCCTGCCATGCCCCTGTCCGGTTTCTCTTGCTTTGTTCCCGGACTGATTCTGATTTGGAGTTGGTGCCACTGGGGTGGATCTCACCTGGCTGTGCACCCTGGTTTTCTTTGTTTCATCGACGTTTATTTGTTTGCCAACCTGATTCAGCAACCCTCCCCATGTCATGGCCTTCTTTCTGGTCACCGAATCAGCTAGATTTCCTGGGTTCAAACCATGTCTCAGGGATGCTATTGCTACCTGTTCGAAGCAATCAGCCAACCCATTTTTTGTGTTCACAAAACGGCTTATGTATTCTTTCAAGGACTCATTTGGCTCCTGGGCACAATGGATTATGGTGTCTCCATTGCCCTTCAGCTCTTTACTCCCTACGAACTGCCTTCGAAAGGCCACCCAAAACGTATCGAAATCTTTAATACAACCCTGAGGCAGGCTGTTGTACCATTTCAGAGCACTCCCCGTAAATGATTGGGAGAATGCCCTACAAAGTAGTTTATCATCGTCATCAAAGTTCATCATGAAGTTCTTGAATTTCTCCAGATGGTTGTCCGGATCAGTACTGCCATCGTACTTCTCTATTTTAGTGCTGTCAAACCTCTTGGGGAGGTTTCCGGACAGGATTTTAGAAGACAGTGGAGACTGCCTCCAATTCCTTCCACGACTGAACACAGTATCCTCATTGGGAGTTGCAACGATACCTGGCTCATCGTGGAAAGCAAAGGGATCCATCAGCATCTTGTCCGTATACCTCCGGTGGTGAGATGATCCCTTGCCAATAAGCCTTTTCATTCTTCCATGCCTGTCTCTTTTTCTTGAATATTTCTTAACCTGCTTTTGTTTTTTCCTGGTTCGACCCTCATCGCTGCTAGAGGACAAGGATTTTTTATTTCCCTCACTGTCCGAAGAGCTACCTGAAGATTCTGAGCTCGAGTCAAAACTCTCCACAGGCTTGGACCGGTGAGACTTTTTGGAACTGGCATGAGTCTTTTTGGTGCTCACATGAGTTTTGGAAGCCTCATGCTCTCTGGGGTTATCGGTGTGATGAGCAACTGATGCTTTGGATTTTTCTTTCATGCCCATCTTGGCCTTTTCTTCCCTCAGAGCTTCTATTTCACACTTTAGCCTGTGACACTCTTCGATAGTGTATTCATCGTTCTCTTCCACCACTTCGAGTAAAGCCGGTGGTAGCTCTGGATTGTCCGGATTCATTCGGACAGATTTCTTTTAGATGGTTTTGAATGCTTGATTCAGGTACCTCTTCCTCCCACTGTGGTCACCAATTTGGTGTGGATAATAATCGCCTGAGGGTAGGCTGGTAATTTCAGTTGGTGTTTTATGGTGGTATGTGGGTGTTTAAATGGTGGTGTGTGGGTGTTTTAAGTGTTTAGAGAGTAGAGAGATAATTAAGCAGCTTGGTAGCAGTTAATTTTCATTATTCATAGTTAATGCGGGTGGTTGGGTATTTATAGTGTGATGTTTGGGCCCTTATGGGCTTTCGGGTCATGTTTAAAGGACCCGGGTCATGTTCAAAGACCCATGAGCTCTAAGCAAGAGAGCAAGTAGCTTAGTCAGGAAGTATTTAGGTTTTTTAGTACTTTTGTCATAGTTCGAACAGTCCTATGGTCATAGTGTTCGAAGTGATCTGTCCGGTCTATGTGATCTGTCCGATATGTCCGGTCCGGAGACTTTGGACTGATCTGTCCATGTCCGGGGTGCATGCTGAATTCGGACTCATCACCGCCGATACTTACATAAGTTCATAAATAAAATATTTACAAATTTACAGATTCATTCTAAATGAACCTTGAGGTTCTCAATGTTCAAGGGGTGGGGAATATCTCTTCCTTCTTTATCTTGGAGTCTGTATGTCCCCGACTTGACTTTTTTTGTTACCGTGTACGGACCCTCCGAGTTATGAGCTAACTTACTAAGCTGTTTTTCTTTCGTATGGAGGAAACACTTTCCTCAGAAATTTTTCCCCAGCTTTAAATTCACGTCTTCTAACTTTTGGAGCATATCGACTTCTCATCAAAGTCTGATAGTGTAAAATTTCAGTTGTGCCCTTCTTCTTTTCTCCTCTACCATAATCTAACTATGTGCGCTTTCCCTTGTCATTCGTCTCCTCAAAATATTCCATGAGCCTAAATGAGGGTACGAATGTATCTGATGGTACCACTGCATTTATCCCATAAACGAGTATGAATGGTGACTCTTGCATATCGGTCCGAGGAGTAGTTCTGTAAGCCCGTAAAACCTTTTGTCGATAATCCGGCCATTTTCCAGCGTTACCTTCCAAGTTCTTTTTTAGACCATCTCGAATTATCCAATTAGTCACCTCGACTTGGCTATTCGCTTGGAGGTAAAATGGTGCTGAAAAACATTTTTGTATCCCCTTAGAAGCACAGAAGGCTTTCATTTTGTTTTTGTCAAACTCTGGTCTGTTATCCATTGTCATTTTCCTTCGAAACCCAAAACGGAAACAAATGTTAGAAACGATAGACCTAATCACATCTTTAGCTTTTGTCCCTACCAAAGGTTCAGCTTCTACCAACTTAGAGAAATAGTCGACTGCAAAAATGGTTGTCTGTCGACCTCCAGATTCAATCGGTACAGGTCCGACTAGGTCAATGCCCAATTCGTCAAATGGTAGAGACTCAGGTATCGATTTGAGGGGCACACCTTGTGCATGAATTGTGTTAGAAAATCTTTGTCATGTATCACACTTCTACACTAATTCCTTAGCATCCGAAGAGAGAGTCAGATAATAATATCTTGCAAGAAGAACTCTTCATGTCAGTGTTTTGTTGCCACAGTGCGATGTCCCTTCCCCGTCATGTAGCTCTGAAAGTATCATTTGTGACTCATCCCTTCTTAAACATCGAAGTAAAGGTCGGCTAAAAGATTTTTTATACAATACATCTCCGAGTACAACATACACACATACCTTAAATCGTATTCTTTTAGCCATCACCTTATCAACTGGTAATATGTCATTCACAAAAAATTCTTGAATCTCACTCCTCCAATATTTTTCCACACTTGTAGAAATTTGAAAATTTTCGAAAGATCCTTCAACTGATTCAGATGCCTTTACTATAGAAGGGTTTTCTTGTGTGATTATCCAAGGTTACTCCTCTGAGTAAGAAGCTTTAGCCAAAGAATCAACTACCAAATTTCTAGCTATGTGAACATGTTCGTATCTGACGTCTTCAAAAGCCAATGTTAAAACCTTCAAAGCCCCCATATATTTCATTAAGTAATCTTTTCTTGCTTCCGATAGGCCAGATGCATAGTTTATGAGAAGCTGCGAGTCTCTTATCAGCCTTACCCTTTTAGCTCCGTATATTTTAACAAGTCTCAAACGTGCCAAAGCAGATTCGTATTCGGCTTCGTTATTTGATGATTTAAATCCAAATCAGATGGCTTGATACATTGCAATTCCTTCAGGAGAAACCAATTGCACCTCTGCTCCACAACTAGATGAGCTTGAACCCTCATCAGTTCGGATTTTCCACTCTGCTCCAAATGTTTCCTCATCGATTTCCATATCAGTTCGCTCAGAATGAAATTCAACTAAGAAGTCAGCTAATGCTTGTGCTTCAATAGCAGTTCTTGGTGCAAATTTAATATCAAAATCCCCTAGTTTAATATCGGTAACACTCTATTACCATCTTCTGGTTTCTTATAACTGTTCCCACATTACTTCCCACAATATACTTTAAGCATTGATGAACGGTTGATGACACAACATGAATTTTAGATAACCAAGACCTTTCGAAGATAAAATTATAAGATGTAGGAGCATATATCACTACAAGCACGACTGTAACTACCTTTTTGAATGGTCCTCGACCCAATTAAACCATCTCCTCGAACTCTCCGACTAGCTCAGTTGTAGCCCCGGTGAATCCGACTATCGTTCAATCCGATCGTAAGATCGTTGGTGGGTTTTTTATCTGGCTGTAAGTAGTCATAAACATAATGTTAGCTGAACTACCCGTATCAATCAAAATATTTCGTATCTTACTTCCCACTATCTCCACCCCGATAACCACTGCATCCTCATGTGGACCAGCTACATCTCTCATATCATCATCTTCAAAGAAAAATATTCGAGACGGATTTCTATACAGGTGTATTGAAGCACCTGCTTCTAATTGTGTTGCTAGACTAATGATGTGTCTATTCCGAGAATAATTCGATATTCCTACAACTGTATCTCCTCTACAAATTGTTAGTGATTCAAAGAAAGCACACCACTTATTAACCTTTCCTCTTGTTATTGGCTCTTCTTCTATGTTTATACTATTTCTGCTTGGTTTTGGATCTAAGTACTCAGTGGGGATTTCGAATGCATCTATAGATTCTTCATCAATTGTTTTTGATATCATGATCGTATCCTCTTGCTTTGGAACAATTTCTTGTTTTAGAGAAATTGTAAAATTCTTCTTTACAAAAGAGGTTAACTTCCCATTTTCTATCAAGTATTGTATTTGTTTTTTCAGTGCCATTTAGTCCTTTGTGTCATGACTAATATCATCATTGGTGAGTTTAGTTATTAAGAATGTTGTCTTAGGAAGAAGTAATATGTGAATTCTAGAGAGAGAGAAAGAGAGATTTTAGAGAGAGAAATTCAGAGCACAATTGAGTAAGATCCAAAAGTGTTCAACCCCTTTATTAGTTCAGCCTTGCCCTTTATATAGAGGCGCTAAAACTTAGCCTTAAACTGAAAACGGTTACACAAAAGAGGGTAAATTACCTTTAGTCCTCAATAATATTACATAGTTATAGTTGTTCTCCTAAACTTACATTATTTATATTTTAGTCCTTAAATTCTTACTTTCATATCAGTAGCCCCCTTAGTTCTCATGTCAATAAATGAATGAGAACTAAATGTCTTTGAATCCTTAAATAGGTCATATCAGCTGTTGTGATTGAAAATTCAAAGTCAACTACTTCATATAAAAATCAAATCTCACCACTCAATTAGAAAATGAAGATTCGAAGTCAAACACTGTCCTCGAATCATTATGGAAGTAGCTTTAAGACATAGTCATCGAATCCAAACTGGAGAATGATAAGCTTCAAATTTTATTGAAAGTATTCACAAATGTAACCGTTTAAATTCATCATGATGGTCTAGGTACTGGATCCATAGCTTGCTAGCTAGTCTGACAGGTGTCGAACTCCAAAGTTCTTCACCGTTTTGTATTTTGCCCTATCATCATAGAGTCATTTCCACTTCTACACGCCTCATTTTTCATTCTCACAATACAAATCCCTTAAGAGAAAACTTAAACCCTTGGCTACCTTCAACGTGTTCTTCAACTTTCTCAGCGTCTTCATCAGAAAACTCAAACTTTCCAATAAAAAAACATATTATCCGGTCAATCTTCATCCAGCTTATGAGAAAAAATTTAAAAACCAGAAGATCCAAGGCTAACATACCCAAAAAACCAAAATCTCCAAAGCCTGACAACAATCTAGTCTCCAAAGGCTGCCAGATTAATCAACAACGCTCTTGTTGGAACAACAACTAAAATACCTGCTTTTTCACCTTCTCTTATAACCGAAGAACGCCCTTCTTCTAAAGTTGAAACGCCTAAAACACCTCGAACCTCTTCTTCTGAAATCAAAGTTTCTCCTCTAATCAGTGAAGAATCAAACGAATATTCTTCAAAACAAATCTTAAATACTCCCTCCTCGACTCATCCTCCACCAACTAAAAAGAGAAAAACTTTTATACACATGGGAGATGATTCAGATGTTATTCCAATTCCTACCTCATCGAATCTAACTACTCAATCTCCTCCTCGGAGAGAGATAACTGAAGAAAGCCCATTATCTCAACAAAATCCATCTAAAACTCCTCCTCAAACAAAAGATCCTTCATCGTAAGTCGAAATTTCATTGCCTCAAGCATCTAAAGCTGATGAAGTTGATTCTAAGGCTAATAGATCTAATAATGATGTTGAATCTGATGATGGGACTCATAGGATGTTGCAGAAAAGAAAGTTTGTAAGCCTCGAAAAAATAAAGAACTGGGCTTTGTTTCCGAGGAGGAGAGGGCTTCCATTGGTAGAAATTTGAGAGGTCTCGATGCTGATTATATTATCGAACTGAAAAAGGTTCCCTATATATATTACCAGAAGAGTCAAGCATCAGATTTAAAGAAACAATGGGGAATTGGAGAGAACATCACTATTAGACTGCCTTAGAAAGGAGAGACCTCTTTAGATTGCAAAGATGATAAATTGGTGGTGTACCTCGAAATCATCAACTAGGGTCTTCGGTTCCCACTAGATCCTATGATTGTAGAGTACTTCAAAATTCTCAACCTATGCCATATTCAAGTGACACTGAATCAATGGTTCACTCTCATGTCTGTGATTATGGTATCTCGGTTGTCCAACATTCATATCAGTATCATAAACTTCATCTCTCTGACCAAGTTATCAAAAGGTCAGAAGCTCCCCTTCTACTACCTTACGTTGGTCGATGACTTAAAAATCATCGATGATCATTTGGAAGCGGATAAACTTTGGAAACAAAATTTCATTTTTATCTCTAGAGCATGGGAGAACAGCAAAGTAATATCCAAAGTGAACCCATCAAAATTAAATCTCATCTGGCGAAGCGATCGTAAGTTCTTCGAATATTATATACTTTAAAACAAATCTCTATTATCTTCCTCGTTTATTAATTATTTGTATAAATATTTCAGCAATTTCGAGGCGATATGTTATTCTTCGGCCAGCAGCCAATGATATTTTCCAAAACCTTTTCATTTGGGCCGAAAAATAATGGAGCAACGCTTTCCATACTGCATTCCAACCGATCAACTTTTTTAACAGCCATCTCTTTCCGATCACATCGGAAGCCTTGCCTCTTCGAAATTTAATGAGTAAACCTAATCCTTACCATTCTTGTAAAAGGTTAGTTCAACCTGATTGCAAGGTATTCCTCCCTATCCACAATAGATCGGAAAGTCACCTGCCTCTGGAGAAAAAAGAAAGGGCAAAAACCGAAAAATAAGAATAAAAAAGAAACTAGTACATCTGGTGCTAGCTCTTCCATACACCAAAACCTAAACCTCGCAAGAGAAAAGCAGGAGAATAAACTCTTTCACCCATCGAAGAAGAAGAGCGGGAACCTTTTTCGAAGAAAAAGAAAGCTTCCAGTAGTCCTCATGAAAAGAAAAAAACAGTCCAAAATCACTGAATACGCATTAGCCGGTGAGGAAGAAACCACAATTGTTGAAGATCAACAAAAATCCTTCTCTCGAAGAGTAAACAACCAATAATGATGCTCCGATAATTATCAAAGACAATGCTGATGATGGGAATCAAAACACTGACCACTTCGACCCCGACAACTTTATTAATTTCAACGAGTCACAAGAGCTTGCTGGAGAAGACGATCATGTCCTCCAAGATATTCAGACTCATATGCACCATTTCGGGAGAAGGACCATCGAAGCATCTCCAGAAATCATCTATCACCCTGTTCCAACTACAACTTTGGACATAATTCCTCGTCCTAGCTCAACATGTTTTCCTCCTCCTCCATCCAATCCTGAAATCCTTGCTGCACTCCAACCATTCGTCGATCTCGACACTGCAGCAAAATAACTTGCTTCACAAGTCGAGGCTTCTCAAGATCATTTAAAGCAATTGTTTAAAGATATGGTTTGTTACAAAGGGCTTGCCGAAGATGAAAAACGGCTACGGGAAAATTTTCAAGGCAAGGTAGTTGAGCAACTCCATATGTTCGGATTAGCAAGGTCTGAGCTTATCCAAGGCTCCCTCTCCATCAAGATGAGATGGATAAGCTCGAAGTTAAAAATGTTGATGAGTTAACTGCTGAAAATGTCAAATCCGAAGGTCTCCAAACTTCTCTTACTTCCAGCGAAGCAAAAAATAAAGAGTTAACGATGAGATAACCAAATTGGAGGGCGACTTTGAGAAGAAAAAATAAGTTGTTGTTGCTGCTACAGAAGCTGAATATTCTCGGGTGTACATTTAACCAAATCGTGACATATAATTTAGTACACTTTTCGTCACTTTCATTTTTTTTTATTATGATTCACATATAGTGTGTGATAGGAAATGAGATTTCCTAATTGGCAAGAGTCGCAAAAAAATCTTGATTCAGAAGTCAGATTACAATGTTTAAGAACAATTGACAACATTTTATTGGAAGGATGGCCTAGTCTTTTATGCCACCCTTCTCTTAGGAAAAGTAAATTACTAGATAAGGATTGACTCTTGTGAAAAATAGTATTATTAAAAACTTTAGGAAGATGATTGTAACCATTAGGATTAGATTAGTTCAATCTACTACTACTTTCCAATTTGTCCAATCCTTATTTAGTTGCCTTGCAAGCAACATTCTCTCTGGCTTTGTCCTTAAAAAAATATATATTGTTATGGAACTCAAGATAAATAGGGTTTTGTAATATAAATTGGTAGACTGATAACAGGTTTTTGTTAAATTTTATGAGCATGTAAAATGTTTTTCAAGGCTAATAGGTTTGTTTGTCGTTGTACTTAGATTATATTCATAAATTTTTTATGCTAAGGGTTTCACCACTACGAACAGTAATAGATTTCTTACTATAGTACTTAGTATTATGGCTCATTAGACTATAAGTCCACGTTATATGGTGGCTAGCACCATTGTCAAGTTACCAAGTATTTTCCCGTGTCTAGTCTTAAGTTACCACAAAAGGTCTTTGTTCCTAATCTGGCTTGTCTTTACCATTAATAATAGAACCCATCACATTTGGATCATCCTTAAAGTAACATTAAGGACCTTAATGGACATCATTACCATAAACTTGGTAGGTTGGCTTGGTTGGAGTGGTTTACCTACCACACCTACCTCTTTTGTAGTCTGACATTCCTCTGTAGTTGTTATTTCTATCGTGGTATCCTTTTTCTTGACCTTTATAGTTGTTATGCCCCTTGTAGTTGTTTGAGTCGTTGCAGGTTGCTCTATTTTCTCCTCTGCTAGTTGCATAGTTGGTTGTTGTTAGCTTTAAACTAGCCAAATTGTTAGACAGTTTGTTAAACTGATCCAATCTACTCTCAAAATTAAGAAGATTAAACTGTAAGTCAAACCAATTCTTCATTTTTCTTTCTTTTTGTTTAACATCAATGATAGTGTACTCAGAGTCCAAGCCTTCTAGGACCTGAGACACTAAATCATCAATGGACATAGGTGAACTAGCTAGGGTAAGATTATCAAAAAAGTTTTTCATTTTATTTGAGTAGTTTTCCATAGAACTATTGCATTTTTTAGTTCTTTGGAACTCAACCATGACAAATATTATTCTAAACTTGGTTTAGAAACATATTGTCTAGAGACAACATCCCACGGATCTTTGTAATTCTCTTCCCCTATTATTTGAGCAACAATCTTAGGGTTCGTGATGTTTTAGATCTGAGCCACCAATATTTGGTCCTTAGCTACCCAAGCTTCAAAGGTAGGGTTTTCAATAATGTCTCACTTGTTTCAGTAACTTGTTTAGGAAGACAGGTTTTGTCACTTTTGATAAACCCTCTTAACATTATTCTCTGATTATTGGCAAGACCATGGTTTTCCATAGAATAAATTTATTTCTATCTAATATGATAGAATTAAAAGCTTTCATTTGAATATATAAACGCATTAAAAAGCAGTGGTTGGGATCTCTAGAAAAAAAATGTTGGTGAATCAAGATTTGTTAGCTCTGATACGAGATTAAAATATCTAAAATATAGATGGTTTTGCATTAAATCGTTTTGATATATTTTTCTATTAGTTCACTAAACGAATATTCTTTTTGTTTGTTAGCAAGAGTTTTGTACAATTTGTTTCCTAAAATTTATTCAAAATAGTATAACTATATTCTTATCCTAATTTTGTACGCACTATGACATATAATTATAGTATATGTAACGATACTATTAAACATGTAATAATGTGGACTGTGATTTAGACTTTTAGATTATTTGGGCTTGATCAAGTAGACTTGGGTTTTCGTTTAATAAACCACACATCCAAGAAGACTTGTTGTACTTAGGATAGAGATACTGGCTTTGGACTGATCCACGACCCAAATTATAAGAGAGTTGAGTGAGTTTTACTTGAACTCATAACACTTAGATAACCCTAGCTCACGCACCTCTGGACTCTCCCAAAAAATCGTAGCCACCACCTTCTTTAGTTAGTCAGTTTAATCACTTAAGTCATTCGTTGAAGTAGACCTCAATTGATTTTGAGGTCGATTTTTCACTTTGAGACTTGAGGCACTTTTGATATTTAGGATTCAAGATGTTTAGGCATTGCTCTCAACTCATACCAAGAAGGAAATAAACTCACATACTGTATGTTTTATCTCTTCAATTGGAGAATGTGGTGAAGTTAAGGGAAGTTCTGCTTCAAATCGACATGATGTGTTTTTTTTAGCATTCATCAAGCGAGAAGGATTTACAAACTAAAGAAGAGCTCTTAACGGTCTTAAAACGGTCATTTATGTTTTTGTCTTGAAATAACATTTTTATTGGCATTTTTTTTTGCATCTGCTGTCTTTCGCGCGTATATTTAACTCAATCTTGACACGTAATTTAGTACACTTTTAGTCACTTTAATTTTCAAACCTAAATTACCTCTCCTTTATTATATTTTTACAATTTATCTTAAATTTTAAGATTTTACTATTTACCTTTACCTTTGTTTATCATTCTTTTAATTTTGATCCTACTAATTTTAAGAGTTGGGTCAATCATAATTAAATTAAATTAGATAAAAAAAAATAAACAGATCCAATCCGGTTCACAAACCAGTCCATCTTACTTTCACTTTTCTTTCTGATTCAAACTCTAGCTTCCCAATTAATTTCTCCATCTTGGTGTTTTTCTTTTGGAGCTCTTAACTCGAAAATGTCCATTCCACGATCTTATTGAGGAACATGGTCTGATATTCCAAGATGGGTTTGCTCTGTCCGAGACTAAGAGACTGAATCAAGAGAGGACCCTGCCTCATGAAACGATACTTCAGAGGAGAAAACTCAAACTATCTTGGACATTGCAATGGCTTGTGTTTCAGTTTCACCGGAAAATAAGCATGTGATGAAAGAGGTATTGAAGATGATAAGAGATACAAGGGCAGAGACCCAAATTTCATCGGAAAATAGTGATCATTCGTCTGGGAGATGGTCTGATAGTATTCACAACTTGCATTGGGAAGAACATTTAAGTATATAACCAGAGGAGAGGGGTATTTTTTTTATAAATTTTGTTTATGATTCTTGTAATTCAATCTTCATTCTTGAAAATGAGTCTACTCGGTGTAAAGTTGTGTTTAGTTTGGTTTGGTTTTTCTTTTCAAGTTTTGTAGTTATATAAGATTTGATGCAACATTTCCATTTCATATTGCGATTTGCTACATAAGCAAATTGGATGATTAGCTCAAATCCAAAGTAACCTGATAAAGGACACCAACGCCATCTCTACTGGATCTAGCATTCTCAAACCCAATCGTTAAATTTTCAAGTTTTATTTTCTAACGGATCTAACGTGCCTAAATTTAGGCTTACAATTAATCAAGGAAACAAGAGCTTATACTCCCGGTTAGCGTTTGTTATGGTTCAGTAACAGAGAGTACCGATAGAAGTCGTGTCGAGAAATATAATCCCACGAATGTGGAAATAGAATCAATCAAGAGAGCTCCAAGGGGTAGCCGAGTTGGTTGAGTAAGGCATGCTCATGACCAAAGGTCATGAGTTTGAGTGCCTTTACATACGCTTTCTCGGTTGAGCCTGTCACCTTGTGTGATTTACTTTCTGACGTTGGTTTGCAGGCTATTGCGTCAGACTGAGGGTTTACCCTGTGCACACTCATTGCACTCTGAGTAGCGGCTGTGGGTTCCCTCTCGAAAAAAAAATCAAACAAGAGAAAAGAATTTAACGTGGTTCGGCTAATTTGTCTACCTCTACGGGAGAAAAATAAGAATTACTGTAACTCAAAAATATTACAAAGTTTGGAATCTCACTCCATACACTCAAGAGTTATACACTCATTTTTCTCACCCGAAATATTATACCCTAAAGAGAATAGTAATCTCACAAATCACTCATACAAAATTCTCTCACATAAAGTTCACAACTTTTGCTAAAACACTGCCCGTATTTCTCTCTCACTCAAAGTGTTTCTCTCTAAAATGTGTCACACACGATATTGCACTATAGAACATTTCTTTCAAGTGCTTCAATTGATTCTCTCCAAGACTAACTCATGGTCCTATTTATAGCAAAACAAAGGCTTACAAAAGAAGTCACTTAAACTTCCAAATGAAGCTAATGGTTACTTGCAAGAAACCCACTAGCATTAAATGAGATGAGGTTGCTTGTAAGTCACTCTTCATTAAATGGTTAATTGTTTCTTGTAAGAAACCAAAAGTTAGGGCCCACACTAATAAATGTGAGAGAGAAGTGAGCAGGCCCTATAAATCTCCCCCGCCTGTTCAAGAGGAGAGTGTTACCAATCCTGCAACCTTTATTCACACATCAAGCTTTTGTTTCGGTAGTGATTTTGTCATCATATCTGATCCATTGTCATTGGTGTGGATCTTCTCAATACTCAGCTGCTTTGACTCTAAGGTTTCACGAATCCAATGGTATTGAACATCAATATGTTTTGATCTCGAATGAAAACTTGGATTTTTGCTAAGATGAATGGCGCTTTGACTATCGTAGTGGAGAGTATAGTTTTCTTGATTGAGGCCCAACTCTATAAGAAACTTCTTTAACCATAAAAGTTATTTACTGTCTTCGGTAATAGCAATATATTCAGCCTCGATAGTGGATAGTGCAACGCACTTTTATAGTCATGATTGCCATGAAATTTCTCCCCCTAAAAACGTAATCAAATATCCCTAAAGAGATTTTCTACTATCCACATCACCACCCATATCTGAATCTGTGTAGCCTTCACGAATAGGTTTATCATGGCCAAAACATAAACATAGTATAGATGTTCCTTGAATACATCTAAATATCCATCTACAGCTTCCCAATGCTCTTTTCTAGGATTAGATAAAAATCTGTTGACTACTCCGACGGTATGAGCAATATCAGGTCTTGTACAAACCATGGCATACATCAAATTACCCACAGCTGAAGAGTATATTATTTCATTCATTTCTTCCATGTCGCTCTCTTTTGTAGGTGATTTCTTGGAAGAAATTTTAAAATGCCCTACAAGTGGAGAAGTAACACATTTCGTTTTGCTCATGTTGAATCTATCTAAAACCTTCTCAATATATATTTCCTGGGACAACCATAATTTTTTGTTTGCTCTATCTCGAGTGATCTTTATTCTAAGAATTTTTTTTGCGGGACCCAAATTCTTCATTGTGAAGGATTTGCTGAGGTCTATCTTCAACTTCTCTATCTTTCCAATATCATTACCAATGATCATCATATCATCCACGTCTAGCATAATGATGATAAAATTATTTTCAGAAAATATCTTGACGAAAACACAATGGTCAGATAAAGTCTTATTATACTTGTGTTCCACCATGAAGGAATCAAACCTTTTATACCACTATCGTGGGGCTTGTTTGAGATCGTACAAACTCTTCTTTAGTTTGCACACCAAATGCTCTTTATCTTTAGTCTCAAACCCTTTAGGTTGCTTCATGTAAATTTCTTCTTCCAAATCACCATTGAGAAAGCATTTTTCACATCAAGTTGTTCACCTTCCAAATTCAAGCTAGCAGCTATTCCAAGAACAACACGAATAGATGACATTTTTACTACAGGTGAAAATATTTCTTCAAAATCAATACCTTTTCTCTGACCAAATCCTTTGACAACCAGCCGCGCCTTGTATCTTGGTTGTGGATTTCCTTCTTCAGTCTTCAACTTAAACACTCATTTATTGTTGAGTGATTTCTTCCATTTTGGTAACTCTACCAAATCTTATGTGTGGTTCTCATGCAATGACTTCATCTCATCTTGCATGGCTTTCCACCACTCCCTCTTTTGAATGTCCAGCACAGCTTCTTCAAAACATTCAGGTTCTCCCTTGTCAGTTAGTAGCACGTACTCATTTGTTGGGTATCTAGTCAAAGGTCAGCGATCTCTAATGAATCTTCTCAAATGGGGTTCTTCAGTATGATTTCCTTCAACGTCAACTATTATTTCAAGGTCGGGAGCCTCGCCGTGATCCTCATACTCCACTGGAAATTGTGCATCAGGAACTAAGTCGATTTTAATATTGACGTCTGATTTTTTATTCTTAACGTTTTGGTCATATCTCAAACAGTTTCGTCTTCAAAGAACACGACGTCTATAATTCGAATGAATTTTCTACTTCTTGGATTCCAAAGTCTATAACCAAACTCATTATGTGCGTAACCAATAAATATGCATTCTTTGGTTTTCTCATCTAGCTTAGATCTTTCATCTCGAGGGACATGTACGAACGCCTTACAACCAAACACCTTCACGTGTTTGTAGCTTATGTCTTTTCTGGTCCATATTTTTTTGGGAATCACACCATCTAAAGAAACTGAAGTAGATAAATTGATAAGATCTACCGCTATCATCAATGCTTCACCCCAAAAGGGCTTTGATAATCTTGAATGGGAGAGCATGCACACAATCGTGTTACAAATAGTTCGATTCATTCTTTCTGCAAGATCATTATGTTGTGGAGTCTTGAGTACTGATCTCTCAAGCCTGATACCATGAAATGTACAATATTCTTCAAATAGTCCAATGTATTCACCACCATTGTCGGAGCGGATACATATAAAAAAAATCCAGTTTTCCTCTCAACGTTGGCATGAAACTTCTTGAATACTTCTAACACCTGATCTTTGGTCTTCAAAGAATAAGCCCACATCTTTCTTGAATGATTGACAATGAATGTGACAAAGTATAACGATTCGCCGATACTTCTGTCACCCATAGAACATACATCTATATGTATTAGATCAAGAATAATATTCTTTTTGTGTGGTCGTCCTGGTCGAAATGCGACTCTATGTTGTTTTCTTGCCAAACAATGAGTGCATTGTTTTAAGGGAATATTTGGAAGATTCGATAGAAGATTTTATTTCATGAGAATTTTAAGTCCCTTCTCACTCATATGGCCAAGTCTGGTGTGCCACAAACTCGTCGAGTCTTCATGCTTGATCGCATCGACTTCTAATCCACTTGATTATTTTGTTTGCATATAATACAAACGATCCGTCTTCTTACCTTTGGCCATGACCAGATTTCCTTTCTTAAGCTTCCAAACTCCATTTCCAAATGTGTTTTCGTGTCCCATGTCATCAATCTGAACAGTAGAGATCAAATTGATACGGATGTCTGGAACATATCGAACATCTTTTAATAATAGCTTGCAACTGCTGCTAGTTTCCAGCATTGCATCACATCGACTAACAATTTCACATCTTGCTTCATTTCCCATCTTGACAAAACCAAACTCACCACTTATGTAATTGGTCAAAAGACTTTTATCGGTCGTTACATGGAATGATGCTCCAGAATCAATCATCCATGTGTCTTGGCATGCGATATTAACATGTCCATCATAAAAAATTAGGTATGTTTCACCATCGTTGGATATGACAGCTGCATTTCATCTATTGTCTCTAGTATTTTCCTTAGCCTCCTTTTCTCTCATCTTCCAACAATCCTTCTTGAAATGTCCATGTTTATGACACTAATTGCAAGTGAAGTCGCCTCTTGACTTTGATATGCCTCTGAACTTGCTTTTGTTTATCCTGTCTATAGAGAAATGTTTGCTTCTAGTTCTTCCTCTCTCGGTGACTAGTGCTTGTCCTTGAAGGTGACTGAAAGAGCTTTGCTCTGCTTTTCTTTTTCTTTCTCTGTTGATACTTTCTTTTACCATGCTTAATATCACCGTTCCTTGTGGTGCTGAATTGCTAAGAGCTACCACAAGTTTTTCACAGCTATCCATTAAAGAACTTAACAAAATCAACGCTTGAATTTCTTCAGCTATGGCCAGCTCTATGTTCGTCAAATTATCAAGAATCTCGTCAAATTTCGCCAAGTGGTCAGATACACTTTGCCCATCATAAATTTTCAAGTTCGCAAGTCTCCTTATGATAAAAGCTTTATTTTGAGCATTTTTTTGGCTCATACATTTCTTCTAAATGCTTCCATAATTTGAAAGTCTTTGTTTCTTTTGCAGTGTTGCGAATCATTCTTGTTACAACCCACTGTCGAATCACACTAACGACTTTACAGTTGAGTTTCTTCCAATCTGATTCACTTGTTGCACCTTATTTGACTCATTTTAGTTCAGCAGGATCAAACAAGTCTTTACACAATAAATCTTCCATCATGGTTTTCCAAATCGAATAATTTGTTTCTGTGAGTATGATCATGGAATTGCCACTGATGTTTGTACTTTCCTCCATTTTTGTACAACGAAGAAGGATATAGAACTGCAACCAATGCTCTGATAGCATTTGTAGGGAAGAATAATCCCACGAATGCGGAAATAAAATCAAACAAGAGAAAATAATTTAACGTGGTTCGGCTAATTTGGCTACGTCCACGGGAGAAAAATAAGAATCACTATAACTAAAAAATATTACAAAATTTAGAGTCTCACTCCATACACTCAAGATTTATACACTCACTTTTCTCACCCGAAATATTATACCCCAAAGAGAATAGTAATCTCACAAATCACTCATACAAAATTCTCTCACATAAAGCTCGCAACTTTTGCTAAAACACTACCTATATTTCTCTCTCACTCAAAGTGTTTCACTCTAAAATGTGTTACATACAATATTTCACTCTAGAATATTTCTTTCAAGTGCTTCAATTGATGCTCTCCAAGACCAACTCATGGCCCTATTTATAGCAAAAAAAGGCTTACAAAAGAAGCCACTTAAGCTTTCAAATGAAGCTAATGGTTACTTGCAAGAAACCCACTAGCATTGAATGAGATGAGGTTTCTTGTAAGTCACCCTTCATTAAATGGTTAGTTGTTTCTTGTAAGAAACCAAAAAGTAGGACCCACACTAATAAATGTGAGAGAGATGTGAGCAGGTCCTGCACATCGTTCAGGTAAGGCCGGGATTGGACCGACACCTATTTGGTTACTACTTCAATTTTCCAATATTACCACTTAAAGGAGTTATTGGGAAGTATGGTTTAAATCAGAAAAAAAAAATAAGGAAAATAAAAGTGAGGTGGGCTAGGTTAATAATTGGGTTGGTTTAGTTAATTTAATGTAATTGGTAAAAAGTTTTAAAACATAGTAAAATGAAAGTTTTAATAAGTAAATAATTATAAGAATGAATAGTAAAAATATAGATGGGTTGGTATTTTAAACTTAAAAATTGGAGTTACTAAAATTGTAATAAAAATGTATTATTTAGTTGGTACGTGTCACATTTTGATGAAATACACGTGTGAGAAACCAGAGACGTAATGGTTTTAGCCACCGTTAGACCACGTTACGAGTCGTGCATAATGGTTGAAACGATTAACATATATTTCAGCTTCAGTTATATACAACTAAAACATAATTCAATGCGTATTAGGCTTAAGAACCGAATACTATTGTTCAATAGACTTACGAGCTGATAACCAATCTCAACAAGGTTTACGAGCTAAATTTTAACAAGTCATCTCAATCCAAATAACAAAACTATACATTCGGTTTTGCTACGCCCATACGTTTTAAATAATGCAAGAATTCATTTTTTTAACAAATTATGTATGGATAAGCTTGAATTCTTTGAGAACCCTCATTCTTTTTACTCTAGAATTTATTCCTCAACAAAATAAAGATAAGTCTGAAATCTCCAACACTCTCTTGTAATTCTAAGACATTCATTTTCTAGGGATATTCCCCAAAGTTAAGTTTGAAATCTCTCACTTTTTTTGGGATAAATTGTTTCTCCATGGTTAAGTATGAAATATTTTAGCATCTTTATACAATGCTACAATATTCATTTTTATCGAGATAAATCGTTCTCTATAAGTTTGGGATACATCGTTTCCCTCCTTATAATTTAGGGATAAAATCGTTTTCCCATAAAAGGTAAGTTTGGGATGAAAATATAGTATTTAACACTGACCATGATACATCATGTGAAGAATGCTACATCATTATATTATGCATCATAAAAACAAAAGGTGAGATTGGACCAGCACAAATGTCATGCATTGCGAGTTTGCAAAATTTGATCTTGAGTTCGATAAGATGGATTTTATTAAAAACTGAAAGAGCTCATTGATATGAAACATCCTCAAGGGGTTGAAGAATGTTAGGAAACTGATGTGTGTTTGTTGAAGAGATCTATATATGTGTTAAGAGGTACCAAGAAAATAAAATAATAGACTTCATTCCTTCATGAAGTTATTAATTATGAGAGAACTGTTACGGTAGTTGTTTCTATCATAATAGAAGGGAACACACATGGATAGGCATATATTATAGATATAATATATTGATGACTGGTAAGGTTATATATCATTGGGACGTCATGACCCTTATTAAAAGAGGTATGTATTCATAATTGGTCTAAAGATAAGGAAAAACATTGTCTAAAGGAAAGTATGTGAACCAACTATTGATTGAAAGCAAGATAAAAACACATTTTGGTAAGAAATGTGATAAAATATTGAAAAGTAAAAGAATTGGCTTATTAATCATCTTGTATGACTAAAACGACGTAGGAGACTAACAAGGCTAGGTAGATACGACAAATATAATAGCTAACTTTGGGCAATGTAAGGAAAGACGAAAGATGCAAAAAAAATATAGAATACGCAAAATAATTGAAAATAAGCATAAGGGATTCGATTAGGTTAAGATGAAGATAAATATCCATGTGGACATAAGAAGGTCTGAGAAGCTTCAAGATGGTAATATTAGATTATTAAGTTGGACATAGCAGTTAGAGGGCATAATTATAACTTATGTAACAGATGAATGTCACGTATAAAAAATAACACGTGTCTATCATCGCTAATATTTAAGATATTCAATCACTATAAATACTGATGTAATCATTACATAAAGAGGTTGAACATTAAACTGAGAGAATTAATACAAGTTGCTATTATCGTCTACCAGTTTTGAGTCTGATTAGTCTCTACAACCGTTAGCAGTCATTTCGCCAAAGGTTTGCTTCATCAATGATATACTTATAGCCAGAAACAATATAATGAGAATTAAAACTATGAAAGCTCAGGTTAAAAGAGAGTCTGAAATAAATAATATTGCAGAAGCTAATAGGACTATTGGACTAGATATTAAGAGAAACAGATTCAGAGGTTATTTATTCTTATCAAAAAGAGAATACATATTGAATGTCCTCAAAATGTTTGGAATGTCTGAATCTAAAGTTATTTAAGACTCTCAACGGTTCTTAAATATTGAAGTGCTTTATAATTAGAAGTATAAAGATGAAAAAATGTCCACATGGTTTGTAGACTCAATTATGCATGTTGCCTTGACACAAAGAAGTCAAATTTGAGCTTTCTGTTTATAGTGTTTGATGGAGTGGTTAGTTGGAGAGCTAGTTTACAAAATATTATTACATTTTCATCTAAATAAGCTGAATATATGGTTGCAACTAATGCAATTAAAGAATCTAAATGCTTAAAGGAATTACTAAAGAAGAAACCGGTATAGAGTAAGAAGTAACTTTGTTTAGCGATAATACTAGTTTATTGCACTTGATGAGAAATCCTAAGTTCCATTAGAGTAGAACGCATGTAGATGTACAGATTCATTTTATTGGGGGTGTGGTGTAGAAAATGAAAGTGAATGTTTAAAAGATTACGAGTGAAAATACTTCTTCTAATGGTTTAAAAATATACTGATAGTTTCACAGTTTACTTACTATATGGGACTTGTTCAAGTATGGGATGCAAACGAACCGAATTTCTTCGGTAAGAAGTAGTTGGAACATTGGAGAAATGGACACTAAAGCCATTGTAAGCCTATGCGTAAAAAATTTATATATAATTTCAAAGTGATTTAGGATGTAACACGAGTTCGATGTGAGTTTTGGTCTCGACTTAAAGGGTTTGGCCATTAGAGGCGTATGAGCCTCGGAAATGGGTTTGGTTATGCAAGATCTTGATCTCGAAGTACTTGGGTTCAACCACTGCAAGTGGTTCAGCGTCAACATTAAGTTCAGTATCAAAACACGAGACCCTTTCTTGACGAAAGCTTGATCTCGGGTTGAGTTATGTCTCAACAAAAAGGAGTTTAGTCTTGTTTTGAGTTAAGTGTTGGAATGGAAGGTTCGGTCTCAGCATGAGTTATATCTTAGCTTGGAAGCTTCGGCCCCGAGTAGCTCTCAACTTGGGTTGTTCTAGGGAATAAGTATTAAATTAGATTTTACATATTAGTTTGGATTTAAATGTAATATATGATATGTCAATGTGGCACGGGTTCGTTATCACTGAATGGGTATATTATTTTATTTATAGTTATTTATCTTGATATTATTAAAAGCTTATTATAATTTCTTGATGTTATATTTGAGTGTAGTCGTTGATCTGGATATTGGTACAAGTTTCTTGCAACTATCATTAGTTTTTTATTGTAAGCAAAATATGTGTTTGTGCTAATATACACCCCACTGAAGATCATATATATACCAAGGAGAACCATTTGTATATAAAAGTAGAATTACTAAAACCAAAGCTTTTAGAGAGAAAAACAAACATTAGTGAGCGAAAAAACTAAAGAAACTGAGTAATTTTAGAATTGATGAATTATTGAGAGAGACCACTACGAAGACACCAATATAAATATTGAGAGTTGGGAGATACCTCTTAAAATGTATATTGTATTTTAAGAAGTTTTAGACATAGTGCATTAGCTTGTATTTTATGTTCTTTTAATTTATCCATAATCCAAACCACGCAAATCTTTTGCTTTATATATATATATATATAAGTGTTTATGCTTGCAAGAGTCTAACTACCAAATTCAGTCGTCAAAGCCAATAGCATATTTGTTGAACCAATCTAATAGTTAATATAATTTGAAACCTCTAACTGTGGGTGATTCCCTTACATATTTTGAGGAATAAAACCTAGATATTCCACATAAATACAGACACTCGCGTAAAAATCTTGTATTTTTTGGTTTAGACCTAAAGTTTGTTGTATTAGACGAATCACAACAAACTTTATGTCCGATGAATTTCAATGTCATCCGGGACATGATCTTTATTAAGTTCATATAATATAATAGTAGAATGGTTGGAGTAAATGATTCTCTCTCAAAATATACTTTAGCACAACTAGTATCTATATAAATAAAGATATTGTCCTATTATTATCCGGTAGTCCAAACTGAATTAATAAATGTTAATTACTATCTTAGGAGAAAAGTTTACAATATTTATTATACAATAATTTTACAAAAATGAGATATTTCAATTACGATATCCTTACAATATCTTACTTGTTCTATCTTTTATATTAAAATTTATCCACTAAATGGATAATGAAAGGCGTTATTGCATTAACATGTAACTCAAAATATCTCATAACATAACACTATTATCAAAAAATAACTAAAAATATCATCATACTCGGGTGTAACAGGTCCCACGTTTATTAGATTTCCAATTATAATCTAAATGAACTTAGACTTCTCTAATTTATGAACACTCATTCGGATACTGTATTTATGAAAGATCGTAAGGGGAGGGGTCATTGTATTAAGATCTCACATTTCTGAGTTTGTGTCCATATACTTTACCCTAATCTAATCATTATGTAATCTCTAAATGGCATACAAAAACTTGATATGTATATGTATAGAGATATTTGAGAGTGCACGGAATAAACGTTATTGTCATAATTAGAAAAAAGAAATTTGTCTTTCAATGCCTTCAATTTTATACATTTCTCTGATAAATTCCATGAGCTACAATATATGGTTTGATGCTGCAAAACATGTCATATATTATACTTTAATGGAAGATATCACGACAAAAAGTTTGTTTTGCACTCTTTCACAAAATTACACATTCAGCCAACATAAATACATATCAATGTATAAGCTTAGAGCGTCCGCACAACCAATAAAATTGGTTTTAGAATAGACAAAGATCTCCAAACTATTTGAAAATTTGTATGCTTGTCGTAATGCTTGGTTTTCTTCAAATACCTGATGGTCTTCTTGCTTACTATCCAGAATTTAACATCCAAATTACACAAGTACCTTATCCAAAACATCTCTAAAATAATTTATATATTGGTCTGGTACATATTTGAGCATATATGCGATTTCCAACAACCAAAGTGTATGGATATATATATTCATCGATTGAGTTTTCAGTTTTGTCTTAGGATACTGACTTGATGGGAGATTTTTAGCTTTACATGTCAAGGTATATGCAGATGTGTTGCTTCCTGATCATAAGATTATAACATCTATTGATGTATTTCTTGCGTGATATACTTATAATGTTTTTAAAATTATTTTTAACCATCTTGATTCTTAAAAAAATGTTTCTTTATAATCTTTCATATCAAAATTTTCCAACAAAAAAATCTTAATAGTATAATATAATCGCATATCACTAGTGGCAAGAATATGAAAAAAAATTCAATCATAACATATTAACTTTTATAACGGCTCTTTAGAGAGAGAAACTCTCTTCTCTCTCTAAAGAATTTTCAAACCTTTCCGCCATTGATATCTTCCCATTTCTTCCCCAAAAGCTCCACTGTTTTCTACCATCTGTTTTTCAAACCTCCTCCTTCAAGCCATAAAGCTTGAAGGAGGAGAAATCTTCTTCTTCTCCTCTGTTTCGGCACAGATCCATTTTGTGGTTTCTATCCGACAGAGCTCTTATGCCATTGGCGATGGGTTTTTGTCGACCGTCGGATGCAGCACAGGTCCCTCTTTGCCGACAAACATTTTGATGGAAGGGAAACGCCCCAGCCTTGTTAGAACTCTCTTATCGCCGGCCATATCGACCATCGGTGGTTCCATCTCTTTGAATCGCCTCGAGAGAGAGCTTCGAGGTGAAAACCCTATCCTTCAATCTTCTGGATCGACACCGACAGTCATCTCTAAGGGGTTGGGTCCATCTGGTGCGATTTCTATCGGTCCTAGAGCAGCCGGTTCTTCCACCTCTTCAAAACGGCTCGAGAGAGAGCTTAGAGAAGATAACCCTCTCTTTCTATCACCTGGGTCGATATCTGAAAACATCTCAACGGGTTTGGTACGTGCGACGTCCACTGGTCCAAGAACAGATCTTCATGTTGGGCCGGTCACAAGCCCAGTATCGTTGGGGCTTAACAGATCAGTATATCGAGCGGGTCTTTTCATCGGGCTGGTCTTATGCCCAGAAAATATGAGTCAGTTCAAAGACTCGAGTCAAGCCAAGAAGGGTATCCCAGTGGGCCGGGTTTCAAAAGTAATTGGGCCCACACAGATTCTGTATATTTCTAAACCGGGCCCAAATAAGAGCAAAGGATTATTAGGAGGGGGTAAAATGGGTGCCCACCACTCTATTATCCGAAATTTCGGAAATGCGGGAAAAGGGCCGAAAGGGAGAAAATTCAAGTTGGCCCATGCAAATCCTCCCTCCCTTAATTTGCAAATGGATTTTGCAAGTATTGTAGCAGGTCATAGCGATAATCGATCCCCGTTGGTAATTGGCATTAGCCATATGGAAAAAGTAGGTGATGAATTCATTACGAATGATTCTACTCTTGGTGCTCCGGAGTCATGGAAGGCTTGTCTCTCAGCGGAGGGCTTCAGCAACATTGGTTCAGTTATCGGAACTCCTCTTTACGTGGACCACCAGACAGAACAAAAGGAAAAGCTTCGTTTTGCTCGCATTTGTATCAAGATCAAGGATGGGGTCCCCATTCGATCTGAGTTATCCTTCAAGACAAGAGGAAAATCCATCTCGGTGTCTTTTGAATACGAGGGGCTCCCTCCTCAGTGTGAAAATTGTAAAATCTTTGGGCATCCTACCCGTCAGTTCAAGTTGGACCCTGTCAGGCTTTCTTTCCTTCCTACTGGTACCTCATCCTCTGAGGAAGATCCCTCCGAAATTGAGCCTGAGAATGGGGCAGGATTCCGTCTTCCATCTATAATCGAGGATCAGGAGGTGGAGGCTGGAGAGGAAGTTGACTCCCCTCCTAAAAGGGCATGTACGGACCAGGAAAAAGGCAAGGGATTAATGGTATTATCCCCTGACGGGATCAGCGACTAACTCACTGTAAGTTTTTCTTATGAATATTGCATCATGGAATGTGAGAGGTCTAAATGACCCGGTCGGACAAAAAGACGTTGCCGATTTTATTTTTAGTAATCATATCTCTTTGATTGTCTTGGTAGAAACTAAAGTCCAAATACACAAAGTAGACTTCATCCTTAGACAAATGACCCCCTATTGGCATGTTATAACTAACCACTCAACCCATCCCTTAGGAAGAATTTGGATTCTCTGGAACCCAATTATAATTTCGATAACTAAAATCTCTCAATCTCCCCAGCTCATTCATTGCATAGCCAAATGCCACAATATCAGAGCTTCTTTTAAGCTCACGACTATTTATGCTTTCAATGAGGCTAAGGACCGCATTTCTCTTTGGAATGATCTCATCAATATCTCCAAGATTGACAACCACATTCCATGAATTTCCCTTGGAGATTATAATGCGATCCGTCATCCCGATGAACGTATGGGCTCATCGGAAAACTGGTCCTCATCAATCGATGACTTCAATAATTGTTGCTATCAGTGCGAACTCAGTGATCTCCGATCTACTGGGTTCCCGTTTACCTAGATAAACAAGCAATCTGACCGCCCAATTCTTTCCAAAATTGACCGAGTCCTGGTCAGCCCGGAATGGGATGATCTTTTCCCTATGTCCAATGTCCACTTTGGGTATCTTCGAACGTCTGACCATACAACTGTCACTCTCAACCTTGGCTTCCCTCGGACGAGGAGGAAAAAACCCTTTCGCTTCTTCAATATGTGGCAATTTCACCCCCAGTTTAAGAACATAGTCACCTCGAGCTGGAATTCCCCTTCTTCAGCCATAGGTATGAGGATGGTCTCCGAAAAGCTTGCTCGTCTTCAATCTGACCTAGCTTCCTTAAATCGTAAGGAGTTTAGCGACATCTCATTGAGAGCCTCTAATGCCCAAAAAGTCTTGTTTGAGGGTCAATCAACTCTAGCCTCTGACTCTTTGAGCCCCCTTCTCATTACTAAGGAAAATGAGGCTTCTAAAACCTTTATTTTTCTTAGTCGAGCGGAGGAATCTTTCCTAAAACAAAAATCTAGAGAAAATTGGATCAAACTGGGAGACAGAAATTCCAAATTTTTTCACAAAAGTATTAAAGCCAGGCTCTTTCACAATAAAATTATTTCAACCACCAATAAGCAAGGAGCTACTGTCTCCTCGCCGGTTAATGTCTCGAAAGTATTTGTGAATTTTTTTGAGGATTCTCTGGGTACTAAGCATACTGCCAGCTACCCAGGTCTCGAAAAAGTCTCTTCTCTGATCTCCTCTCATGTTACTAACTCGGATAAGGAGTCAATGAGCCGCGAAATCACCTAGTCTAAAATTAAATCGGCTCTGTTCAGTATTGATAGTGACAAGTCTTCTGGCCCGGACGGTTATAACTCCAGCTTCTTCAAATCCACATGGAACATCGTGGGTTCGGACATATGCAAGGGTGTCCAAGAGTTCTTCCTTTCCGGAACCTTGCTTGATTCTTGGAATGCAACCTCTATCGCCCTTATACCTAAAATTGATTCTCCTTCTGCGCCATCGGATTACAGACCCATCGCTCTTTAGAATGTGGTCTATAAAATTATCTCTAAAATTCTGGCCAATAGAATCAAAGACTCATTTCCCTACCTGGTTGATGCTTCTCAGTCGGCTTTCGTTTCGGGAAGAAGCATAGCTGATAATATTCTCCTCTCCCATGAGCTTCTTAAAGGCTATAACAAAAATGGTAGAGGAAAAAGGGTTGCCCTTAAAATAGATATAATGAAAGCCTTTGACAATGTTCGATGGCACCTCATTCTGGATATTTTAGTTGCAATGCAATTTCCCGAGAAGATGATCACTTGGATTATCAAATGCATCTCTACCCTGTCTTACTCTATAATTATAAACGGTGACCTTCAGGGAAATTTCAAAGGGAAAAAAGGCCTCAGGCAGGGGGACCCTCTCTCCCCTCTCCTCTTCGTACTTGTCATGCAAGTACTCTCGGGCATTCTCAAAGAGAAAAGTAAAGACGGGAACTTCCGTTTTCACTGGAAATGCCAAAGGCAGGAAATTATTAATCTCTGCTTTGCAGATGATCTAATGATTTTCTGTCATGGCGACCCTCTTTCCCTCAATCTCATTAAGGATGCTCTGGAAGAGTTCTACTTCCTCTCTGGTCTCAAAGTTAATCCTTTGAAAAGTTACATTTTTTTCTCTGGAATTGACCAATCCCTCCGGTCAAACCTTCTTCCTATCTTGAATTTCCCTGAAGGTACCCTTCCCGTAAAGTATCTCGGGGTTCCCCTCATAACTGGTAGACTTACCCACTCGGACTGTCGTCCCCTTCTGCACAGAATCACTTCCCGAATTGATTCTTGGACTACAAAGCACCTCTCATATGCGGGTAGACTCCAACTAATCAAATCGGTTTTATTCGCGGGCCAAGTGTACTGGTCTTCGATCTTTATCCTTCCTTCTAGGATAATTAAGGAGTTAACCCAATATCTTCGACGGTTTCTATGGTCTGGCTCGTCAATGAAGATTCATGGGGCAAAAGTAGCCTGGTCTACCGTTTCAACTCCCTATAAAGAGGGCGGCCTTGGGATCCTAGACTTAAAAATCTGGAATCATGCGGCCGTCCTAAAACATCTCTGGTCTATTGTTAGTAATAAGAATCACTCAATATGGTGTGATTGGATTAGATCTGAAAAGATAAAAAATAAAAGTTTTTGGGAAGTTTCTATAGCCTCCTCTTCCTCATGGATTTGGAGGAAAATTCTCCGACTTCGGCCTTTGGCCCGTAATCTGTACAGGGTGGCTATCGGGAATGGTTTGAACACTTCATTCTGGCATGACCCATGGATTCTCTCCTTACCGCTCCCAATTCACTATGGAGAGGACATAATCAGAGAGTCCAGATTAGGGAACAATCTTAAGGTCTCCGACATTATCTGCAATGGTGAATGAAGTTGGCCTGCTAACCTGAGATCTGCGAGGGCCAGAAGTCGACATCATCTGATCAAAATCCACAAGATTATTCTCGCACTCCCGCAGCCTAACACCCTATCGAGGGATGTTCCTTATTGGACGGCAAAGTCAGGATGCAACAACTTTACAATTAAGGATACGTACAATGTACTTCGTAAGCTTGTCCCTGTAAAGGGTTGGGCGGGGTTAGTTTGGAATAAGTTCAATATTCCGCGTCATTCCTTTATCTCTTGGTTAGAAATTAAGTGCAAGCTTGTCACCAAAGATAAGCTTCAAAGTTGGGGTTATAATATCCCAGATGAGTTCCCTCTTTGCCTCTCTGAACCTGAAACTATATCTCATATCCTCTTTGAATGTAGTTTCTCTCAGAGCATCTGGTCCTTTTCCAGTAACAAATTTGGCTTTCCTTATCACTCTTCGTGCTGGAAATCTTGGATTGATGAGGCTTCAAATTGATCAAATTCTTAAAACCATTGTATTTGGCGTACCTACTTCAATGCGGTTATATATCACATTCGGAAATAGAGGAATTCAAGAATTTTCGGATCCTCTCCAGCCCAGGCCTCATCAATATTTTACCAGATCATATCGGATCTCCGATTTAGATTACTTGGTTCTAAGATTAGCTGGCCATCATAAAGGCTCTTGTAATCTAACTTACTTTTGTTTGTATTTCAGGTATTCTGTGTATGGACTGGAACGTGGATGCCGGACGGGATCATTTTGGAGCCTCTGCTCAGCTATCCCTGCTACATATCACACTGCATTATTAGCATTGATTTTCGTTTGGGAATCATTCTATATGGATCTCTCTATGGGGTTTTCCATTTTAGCTATATGTTCTAAATGTTTATTGTTGTATTCTTCTAGGATCTTCCCTAAGATTATGTATGAACCTTTCTAATTAATTTAAGCTTTCATTTACCAAAAAAAAGAATATGAAAAACAATATATTATTCTAATTGTAGACAATTCTCGAAATAAATTATCTCAATCACCAGTAAAAAAATATTAAATATTTTTTTAAATCAATGAATTTTTCATATAAATAAACATTTAAAATTAATTTTTTAATCGTATTAGTTTGGATAAAAAAAACTATTAAAATTAATTTTTAATTTTATTAGCTTGGACAGAACAAAAAAAACTTTTAAATATTTTTTTACTTTTAGCAATTCAAAATAAAGATCGTTTAAATTTTATTTCACCCTTTTTACAAATAATTTTAATTTTAAGTTTATAAAAAATGAATTTATTTTTCCAAAACAATGTATTTGAAAGCTATAAAATAAATTATATAAAAACATAAGATATAACTATAATTTTTTTTATGATTAGTATTATCAAATACCTTTCAATTCTCGTATACTATCAAATAAAGAGCTTAGATAAACCGATAAATGATTCAATAAAATGACAGAATGAAATAGGTTTTCTCTCCAAAAAAGAGTTTCTTGAAGAACCAGAGACAAATTCTTTGATAAATCAAGCTTATTGTTTGCTTCTTGACAGCACCACCATGGATCATTTGAGTATTAATGAAATGCATAATAACACATTGCATCTGAATAACCAAGTTTCTTCATCTTCATTTTCTAACAATCCTAAATCATACGCTGAGGTTACTAAGGTAAACAACAAATCAAAGGACTCGATAACCTTTACTAAGTTCAAACACAGGGAAGATCATCAGTCTTTCCAAATTTCTACACAAGATAAAGAAAACCTACATGATAACTCAAAAATTAGTCTTGTTGGTAAAGTTGGTAAAAGAAGGCCTCAACTCTCCAAAATTCAGAAATTATTTGAACCTTTTAGATTTGCTAGTGAAGTAAACCTCTCCTCATTGTATTCTTTGCATATTCTTATTGAATTGGATCTCTAAAAAGATCTTTGCAAACTGTGGAGAAGAACTGTTTGGTATGTAGGTGAATACTTTATGAGCTATTGAACTGGTATCCCTCTTTTAATCTAAAACTTGAATCATCGATCGATCCAACTTGGATAACCTTTTCTAACTTATCAGAATACATATTCAATGAAGGTCTTATAATATCTATGGTCGATACTACAAATAAATCTCTAAAAATTGAGATTCCAAATAAATATAGAGCAAAATAAAATGGTTGCATAGCTTGGATAGAGCTAGATGCATCTGAACCTCAAACGCATGAAGCCTAGATAGACTTTAGAGACAATGATGGTTACTGAATAGACATTCGATATGATAATCACTTGGCTTACTATCTAGTCTGTTCTCATTTGGGTCACATGCAAAAGAAATAGAAAACGCTACTGACAAGCAAAGAGAAGAGTAAGCAATAGCAGGACAAACCACTGTTAAATTCTTCAAATCATGAAGGTGAAACAATTTCAAAGATAAAGTCTGTTATCTTAAAAGAAAATAACAAAAATTACCAATCTAACAAGGAAAAAGATGAAGATACAGTAAGAAATGATAATGAACAATAAGATCGAAGGAAACCTACAAATAAATAAAAGAATGATATCGTCCAGAAATATTTCTACAACCTTGCCACTTTGATAACAGAAATTTCTCCAAAGGTAAAAGAAACATAAGGAAATGAGGATAAAAGCAACATGGATCTACAAGAATTGTAAGTTATTTATGCCTTAAAATATATTGACTCTTACTATCTTTTCGCATCTAATGATTTTGAAAATTTAGAAAAATATCAGTTGTCACCTAATCCTAAAGCCATTAGAAGTCTTAAATCTTCCCTAATACTAAGAAAGATTGAGGATGGAAAAGACTTTAAATAATATTATGTAAAAGAGTGAGAAATTTAAGCAAAAATCTATCAAATATCATAAATCAATTAAAGACATGCAGTTTAAGAAACCTTCAAGGTTTATATCTAGTTCATTTAAATGACCTTAAACATCCTAAACTGGAATATTAGAAGACTATATAATAAATCTTCTTCAACAAGGCTCAAACCAATTATTAGAAATGAGAAAATAGGTTATTGTAACCATACAATAACCTATGATTAGTGTAGAGAAACTGCTTAAAATCACTAAAACTATTAGAATGCAAAATAGTTTAGCGAATTGCAACAATAAAATTTGGTTTTTTCGAATGATGGATTTAGTGTTGACACTATTTTAAATCATGAACAACTCATACAAGTACAAGTTAAACATCATTTAAAAGATAAGTTTTTTGCAATAACTATTGTATATGCTAAATTCTCTGCGACCAAAATATTAGATCTGTGGCGAAACTTATGGAACTTATCTGATATCTCAATAAAATGGCTAGTAATGTGAGATTTCATCCTTATTTCCAATGCTCATGAGCAGCTAGCTTGTACTTCATTATGCCTGAAAAGCAAAAATGAATTTAATAATATAATTATTGACTGTATTTTAGAATATGCAGGTTTCACAAGTACAAAATATACTTGGACCAATAACAGGAAGTAAAGAGGCTTAATATGGCCCTTCTCAATATTTCCTGGTCTAATTATTTTGAGGATACTAAATTTAAACACCTAGCTATGACTGGTTCTGAGAATACTCATATAAGTATCTCCTTATTCTTTGATTCGAAAAAAGTAAAACCACGTTTTAAATTTCAAAATATTGGGGTTCCACACCCTGAATTTCTTGACATTGTTGAGAGCAATAGGAAACTAATATGGAGGGTCTACCTATAATCAGGTTTTGGAATAAGTTTAAAAGATTAAAACATAAACTAAAGGCTTGGAACTGAGAATATATCAAAAACATATTCAATTCTACTTTACAAGCAGAATAAGAAAAATAAGTAAAATATTAGGAAAAACATTTGAAGAATCTAAGAAGTTTGAAGATAAATTAAACATTTCAAAGGCTCAAGCTCTATATCTTCAATTCACAAAAGTTGGTTAAAATATGGTGATAAAAATCCAGCAGGGTTTCACCAACATTTTAAAAGGAAATGAAGGAAAAAAGATCTTATGAATCCTAGACAACAATTCATGGATAAAAGATCAAGCTTTATTAGGTAACTCTGATATCAATTATTTTAAATATATTTTAGAATATTCAAATACATGGGAAACTTTAGAGTTACATAACTTCATTCCTAAGCTTCTTAATTAAGAAGATAATTCAATAATATTGAGTAATCCAACTAGAAATGAGATCTATAACATAATTAAGGGTCTAAATCTAACAAGTGTTAGAGGACATAGTGGCTTCAATGGTATGTTTTTGCAATCTTGTTAGAATATCATTTCTAATGATTTATATGATGTTGTTTTTGCTTTATTCTTGGGTCACTCTATTCCTAAAGGTATCTTTGTTAGTGTTGTTGGCCTAGTTCCTAAAAAAATTGCTCTCAAAACTTGGAAAGATTATAGGTTTATCATCTTATGCATCTTCCTAAAAAGAATTACCTCAAAACTCATCAATGATAGAATCTCACTTCTACTTTCAAAGATCATCTATGAAAAGCATGGTGGATTTGTTCATGGTCAAAATATTCACGATAATATACTATTAGCACAAGAACTTACTCACGACCTAAATAAAAAGTAAGAGCATCAACATTCGACCTAAAGTAGATATGTCTAAAGCTTTTGATAGGCTATCTATTAATTTTACCCTTAAGGTTATAGAACTGTTGGGATTTGATCTATGGTTTTTAGACTTAATAGTTAAATGTATAAACAATATCAATTTTTCTACTATAATAAATAGTGAGCTTAATGGTTTCTTTAAATAGTGTAAGGCAAGAGGATCCGTTATTCCTTAGCATAATCATCCTAGCCGAGGAATATCTAATTAGAGGCTTGAAAAATCTATTTGAAAATATACCTCAAATGAGATACTATACAATGAGTAAATTGGTAGCACCTTGTCCTGCATTTTTAGACGATTTCATCATCTTCTCAAATGAAGTTTCTCCCTGTATAAAAGAATTGGTCAGTTTCTACAACACTATCAAAAGGTATCTTGGTAAATCATAAATAAAGAAAAACTAAAATCATTATTCTTAAAAATACATCACAACTTAAAATTAGGGTAATAGGTTACCGTTTTGGCTTTTAAATGGACATTTTGACACTAACTTACTTAAGTATTATTATACACCCTAGAATCAAAGACACACATTTTGATAATCTAATAAATAAAATAAGGAATAAGATAATATAATGGGAATTTATTCCATTATCTTTTGGAGGAAGACTAATTCTTATACAAACTCTTATATTGGAAATTCGTACGTACAACATGCAAAGTACTATTATCCCTAAGAATGTCTTACCTAGAATAAACACATTATGCAATAGATATATTTGAGGGTCCTTCGAAAATAAGCAAACAATAATCTGGAAAAAATGGCTTAACTTATATAAGCCTTTTGAAGAAGGATGACTAAATTGAAGGAGATTAGAATATCTCCATGATACTTTCTCGTATAAGTTATGTTTAATTTCAGAGAGCATAAACTTTATGCTCAGTTGTGCTCCTCTTCACCCACTACCAACTAACTTTTCAAATAAAAAATAAAACATCTGGAGAAGGCTCATATATATTAGATTAGCTGTTGAATAATACATATATTGGAACTTATGGGGAGGTAAGATTGAGTTTTGGCTTGACAAATCGTTTTCTTTGAAACCTTTAATTCAACTTACAAAAGAAGGAAATAATGCATGGTATAGGCCTGAAAAAGTAAACTCTTTTTGGCAAGAAGATGGTTTAATAGACAAGTTGGAAACTAGTGTTCTGAATTCTGATATCCTGAAGAAAAAAAATAAATGTTAAAAACATGAATAGGACAAAATAGTTTGGACATTGTCTATTAATGGTTAGTTTTCTACAAAAGATACTTGGAACAAATTGAGACATGTTGGAAACAAATCAAATTTATTCAAAAAGATACAAAATTGTGTAACTCCTAAAATATGTCATCTTATCCTTAAAAGGTTACTAAATCAATGGATTTATACTGATTCCATTATTCAAAAAAGAAAATTTTCTCTAGCTTCAAAATGTTTATTCTATGAAAACACATATACTATAAACCATCTATTTGTAGCATATAATACAACGTGGTCGGTTTTGAATTACTTTGACTATTTGGTATTATATAAGAATAGACATATGACCCTATCACATGTTATTAAAAGTTGGTTCTGGTCATAAGGTGAAAAAGTTCATATTCGTACAACATGCCCCACTATTATCTGTTGGGTGATATGGAGAGTTAGGAACAATGCTAAACACAATGACCAATACAGCTCTGCTAGTAATATAATTGAGCAAATTAAGCATATGCTTTATGGACTAGTCAATGAACAACTCCTTAAAATATCTCATTGGTCAAAGAACCTAAAAGCAACTCAGGAAATAGAATGTTTTAATCATCTTGACAAGAAAATAAAATGTCATATTCTTATGTGGTATCCTTCAGCTAACAGCAAGTATAAACTAAATACATATGGTTCATGTTACGTAAATGGTGAGCCTTCAGGTGGTGGTCTTATTAAGGAAAGCTATGGTAATATTATTGCTGGTTTTGGCAGAAATTATGGTAAATTCTCTCCTATAATTGCTGAAGTCAGGGCCTTGTTAGATAGGTTATTACTTAGCAAGGTAAAGGATATTACAAATTACACATAAAATCAGATTCCTTAGTTCTAACTAAAATGCTGGAAAATAAAAAGGCTTCATGGTATCTTGAATCACTGATTAATTATTGTAGGAAGCTTATTAAATCATATATGACTCTTAAGCACATAAATAGAGAATAAAACTTTGCAGCATACTGGCTGGAAAAGTGGACTTTGAAATGCAAGACGAAACTTGATTTTAATCAAAATCAAGCCCCAAATCAGCTTAGAGCCATAATATGTTTTTGAAATTTTAGGCTTAGACTATATTATTGTTCAATTTAGGTATAATTATCTCACTATACGAAAACATCTTATTATGTATGAGGCATATTATATTTGACTTTCTTTTAGTACAAGATGTTTTTATTACATTGAGTACATATGCAAAGGAGACGAAATGAAAATGGGAAAAAAAATAATAAAAATACATGAATCAGTAGGACATCTATATTGCTGAAATAAAAAATTTGTTGCTCTGACATTTGTAGTTGGTTTCTTGAAAAAATCAAGTCTGAATAAGGCAATCTATCTCATTTTGAAAGAGCTGGTACCCACACTAGTAGTTGTTGATCCAAAGCTCTCAAGTATAGGAAGATAAGAAAAAATACCTTCACTGGAAAATAAAAGAAAAAAATACCTAGAATTAAACTTTTACCAGCTTGAAGAAAAAAAAAACAGCTACCCATGAGAAATCCTTAAGATATTGCTCCTGGATTTGACACTGAGTTATGCGATAATAGAAATTGAGTTTCATGTACTCGAAGGTTGCTATATTATATCACCAGAATATTATGATTGGAGGTAACTAGGATTTAATAACAGTGGATGTCGTTGAACTTCTAGGTGTTGGTTCATGAAATTTGGTGAATTAGGGTTAGTTGTAGTTCTCAAAAGGAAGGCTTTAAACAGTAATTCGTCCATGGACTATCGGATTTAGTGTGAGATAGTCCATTGACTTTCAAAAGTCCGCTGGTAGTCCTTGGAATTAAATACTGATATATTTTTCTTATGATGTGTGACTGATGTAAGCTAGAATTTCTTAGGGTTTCTAACTTGTGGAGACGCCCAATTGGATTTCATGAAACCTTAAGATCGGATCCAGTCCAAATGATCTACAACCTGGATCTATGGGTATGGGTTTCAAAATTGATTAAAACTCAAATGATTATACCTCAGATGATTTAAATGTTCAATCTCTAAACTATGCTACTAAAATTTCACCAATTATACGTTGGTAAAATACAATTGTATGAAAATTAGACCTGGACCAAACTGATTATTGTCATCTATCATTATAAAAAGATTTAATTAGGAAAAAAAACTTAAGATAAGCCAATTTTACAGATTTTGAGTAGTGAATCGTCCCTGGACTATCACATTTGGAGACAGATAGTCCATTGACTTTCAAAAGTCTGTTGGTAGTCCCTAGACTACCAGCTTTGGATAAAGTTAGTCCACTAGAACCTCTGATTCATGTGAACCTGCCATTTGTCACCATAGTTACCAGAATTATGTATCAGCACTGGTCTCTTAACTTTAGGTATAATTTTAGCCTTTGACTAAAATCCTTGTTGGAATCAAGGTTGCTCAGGTGGAATTTTAGTTGACGTGACACCAATTAAATAATTTTTTCTGTGTTACTTATTTAAATAAATATTGTGACCCATTATAAACTCATAATTCGTGTTCTAGTTTCTCAATAAACCTTTTTCTTCTTTCACTTTTTTCGTTCTTTTTATTCATTTATCTTCTCTCACTTTGTTTCCTGAAAACTGGAAAAAAAAAGTCCCAACTCTTCATCCTCCACTAATGTCGAGTAGCTCCACCACTTTCTCTCATACAAAAAATCAAGATTCGGATTCGAGATGCTTTTGTGGGAAACCTCTGGTAATATGTACTTTGTAGACAGATTCTAATCTAGGGAGGAGATTTGATGGGTGCATAAACTATAGGGTAAGTGTGGCTAAACAACATGAAAGGTCTTCCATGTTTGTCAATTATCTCACGTCAGACCCTCTTCATTTACCTCTGTAATAAACAGGTCCTCCACGTTTTCACCAAATGCAACAAACAAATCCTTTTTTTAAAATATGAGGGACCCATTTATTACAAATTAAAAACATGAGGGATCAGTTTATTACAAACGTGAGGGACATGTTTATTACAAAAAGGATATGTTTGTTGTATTTTTGAAAGCGTAGAGGATCTGTTTATTATAGAGGTAAAGGAAGAGGACTGACGTGAGACAATTGACAAACATGGGGGACTTGGAGTGTTTTTTACCCGAGTAAGTGTCATCTAACCTAAATCTTCTTCAATTAAAATCTTAATTTATGACTTGAACACTACTTTTTGTATACCCGAAATCGAAGTATTTTTCCAGAGTACTGAAGGAAAATGTGAGTTTTTTGAATGGGTGGATTCACCGATTCCTGATCATTCAAAAGAATTAATTATTATGTTGAAGAAAAATATACGCAAGATAAAAGCTGAGAATGGGATTCAGAAAACAAAAGTTAGTTTGTTGATTTTGTTTTGTTGTATCACTTTTCATTTTAAGTTTGGTTTTTTTTATTGTCTGTGTTCTAATACCATCCATCAATGTTATGATGAATTTTTTATTTAAGTGTATAATGACCATGTTGAAAGCTCTGCTAGATTGGAGGTCTCGATATTACACCATGTATCCTCCTTGTAGTGAGATCTAGACCGTTGGTTGGCTGATTTATCTTCCAACTATTTGAATGTTTCAACATTCACTATTTTTACTCTTCCATATGTCTATCTAAATATCCAGGGTATGTGGCTTTAGCTGGTGCCTAAAATATCATTTTATCTAGTCGATCGGGGTACGTTATTTTAAAGTTGGCATACATATGCCTACAACAAAACCTATGCTTAGAGTTTGGAAAATCTTCCAACAATGCATGGTTCAACCCTTTATATTTATCACTTTCAAATAACCATGCTCCATGGTTTTTGAAATCAAGTTCCTCTTCCAACAAGTGTAGAAATTAGCTCCAACTTGATATGTTTTCGTTGTCGACAACAGCCCTCGAAACCGGGTACATCTTATCATTAGCATGAACACCAACAACCACTAATAGTTGGCCTCCAAAAGCTCCCTTAAAAAAGCACCCATCCAAGGCCACAACCAGCCTACAACCTAATTTGAATCCTCTCTTAACAGGTCCCAAACACATGTAGAATCGTTCAAACACATTGTTCACTTGCTTAATAATGCAAGTAAAACCTAGATTTGTTCTTATAATTTCCTCACTATAATACAATATTCGTTCAAATTACTGCTTATTGTTATCTAAGATCATCTCATGAGCTATAGATTTAGCCCTATATTTTTTCCGATTGATTCACGCCATGAACTCTCTACTTAGTGAGGCTAATAAGAAGGTGACAGACCAGTTGATATCTGCCTCCCATTGTCACAGATAATACCTAGTTATCCAAATGTCAGTAATATTTCTATTTTCATGTGTTAAAGGACATATATGGTTTTCTACTAATGTTTTCAACACCCGCCTATTATTACATCACATTGAGCTACAGTATGCCTTCCAAGGGAAACCTTCTGCTGAACATGCAAACATTATTCTCTCATTTTCGTTTTTTCATAACCATGTACCTCCGCTGCTTGATCCCATAATTTTTTATAGCCTCTTTAAGGTCAGCTGAAATTTTGAATTCATGCCCGACTTGTAATTCAACACTGGACAATGGCACAGCAGGATTGAAGTCAGGAAAATTATACCACAACTCAAATTTATCGTCGAGCTCTACATCTGAGTTTGCAGGTGTATTCTGAGCATGTGATGCCACATAATATGTCTTGATATCCTCCACTTGATGTTCAACTGGGAGAGAGTGTTGTTGTTGACATGGCTGACCCGCAGACATAAATGGGGCAGGCTCGGGTTCGAAAATATTAAACCCGTTGCGGGTCGGGTCGGGTTTGGGTTCGAGTAAAAAAGAACAGGCCAAAGCGGGTCGGCCCGAACCCGGTCCATTGCCATCCCTATTAATTATCATCCAAATGAAAGATGATGTGAGAAGAGCTTACCTTGTGAATGGGCCAACTAGACCCAACATGATTGAATATCCTCCTAGAATGATTGGGACACGAATACGTTCTTTTAATAATAATTGGTATATGAATAATAATTGGCTAGAATAATGCAAGAGTTGAATGATCGATTTACACCTGAAATGTTGAGTTGTTGAATTGTGTGGCATGTTTGAATCTTTGCTCTTCATTTCAAGGTTTTGACACTAACTCACTTGTGAGGTTGGAAAGATTATACCCAAATGACTTTGTGGATGTTAGTGATAAAGAGTTTTCTAGCCAACTTGACACTTATATTGAGTGTGTGAAGATGGACGATAATTTTTCCGATTTGAAGAGTATCTCGGATCTATGTAGACTCTTGTGCGTACAAAAAAACAGAAAACGTTTGGATTTGTGTACAAGCTTTTAAAGCTAGTTTTGTCATTACCGGTGGCCACCGCAAGTGTTGAGCGAGTATTTTCTAGTATGAAATATGTGAAGAATGAGTTGAGAAATCGAATGTCCAATCCATGGCTTAATGATAGCTTAGTGACATTTGTGGAGAAAGAAGTGTTTGCTACAATTGACGGTCGAAATATATCAAGCGCTTTCGAAGCATGAGTAAAAGAAGAATGCAATTACGTTTAGACTAGAAATAGATTTTCATTTTTAGTTGTAATATTATATTAATGTATTTTGACTTTTTTTAGTTCAATGATATTTTTGGCACACTCTAAATTCTAATCCTGGATCCGCGATCGATTCCGATAAACACCTGTCCTTGCATATTTTGATTTAAATTTTACACCTTAACATCTTTACAAAGAAGCCGACATTGCTAGCATCGATTTTGGTCTCTTCCCCACCGCATGTACAGTGTATACATATGCTACTCAATCCAACCGTCCTTTTCTATATTACACAGCACAGCACAACTTTTTATCTATCTAGCTCTCTCTCGAAATGAATAGTGATAATACCAAACAACCGCTTCTCTCTCCAAATGAAATCCAAAATCCACATTCACTACAATATCTTCCAAACACACCCTCTACCGCCTCCGCCGGGGCAACCTTTTCCCGAGGCTCTACCGACATACCTCCTATCACCGGTGTAAGTGATTTTGTGAGAGAATTTGGGGTTGAATCAAAAAAACTATGGTACCTGGCGGGTCCTGCCATCTTCACCTCCATCTGTCAGTACTCCCTCGGTGCTATTACTCAAGTTTTATCCGGTCACGTCAGTACTCTCGCTCTAACCGCAGTCTCTGTTGAAAGTGCGGTCATAGCCGGTTTCTCGTATGGTCTCATGGTAAGAAGATATTTGGGTTTGATTTTACTTGAATATGAATTTGTTACACCGCCTCTACTTATAGTATTTGTGACTTTTATTTCTCAATTCACCGATTTAATTCTTTTTAATAGTCTAGTTAAGTATTAAACCTCAGTTTGCTTATTATGTCTGGACCAGCTTGGAATGGGAAGCGCCCTGGAAACACTTTGCGGCCAAGCCTATGGAGCCGGGCAATTGGAAATGCTCGGGGTATACCTTCAAAGATCATGGGTGATTCTAAACACAACATCACTATTTCTTTGTTTGTTCTACGTTTTCGCTACTCCGCTTTTAAAACTGATGGGCCAAACAAAAAGTATATCAGAATCGGCTGGATTGTTCGCGATCTACATGATCCCACAACTTTTCGCGTACGCCTTCAACTTCCCAACGGCCAAGTTCCTCCAGTCGCAAAGCAAGATGATGGTCATGGCTATTATTGGTGTCGCGGCTTTAGTCTTGCATACTCTTTTTAGTTGGTTGTTTATGTTGAAGCTCGGGTGCGGTCTAGCGGGTGCAGCCATAGTGTTGAATATTTCGTGGTGGTTCATCGATTTTGCTCAGGTCGCGTATATATTGAGCGGAGCGTGTGGAGAAGCTTGGTCTGGATTTTCATGGAAAGCGTTTAGTAACCTGTGGGGATTTGTTAGATTGTCTCTTGCTTCGGCCGTCATGCTATGGTGAGTAACCAGTACTATTTTTATTAGTTATATGAGATATAATGAATATTTGACAATAAACTTTTACAAACTTAAATAAGGGTGCTACTTTTATCGGAGAATATTTGTGCTATTTTTAGTGATACTAAATATAGTCCCATTCTTTTTGTTATGTGTACAAAGGATTTCCAAATTAATTTTAACGAAACATTATATAAAAATAATATCAAATATGTTTTAATTTACACTGGTGGTTTATGTGAGATTTAAGCCCAACAATAAAGATGGGATACTTGATATCCAGCCAAGTTGAATTCAAAGGAGGGCTAACCAAGGTTTTGGTGAAGGTCGGTTGAATTTTTGTTTTTAAAATTATTTTAGCATTAAAAAATGGTTTTTCGCATGAGGCATACCCCAAAGGGTTTGGATAGTGAAAAAATTATATATATATATATATCAAATATTAATAGTATATATATGAAAAAGTTAACACAACTAATTCAACCATTCTTTTTGTGTTACAAAGTATCATGGGTGTATACAAAGAACTACCAATTTTAGGTTTATTTCTATATTTATTTTCGACCTCATTTCTTTCTCTAAAATCAGACAAGCAATAAGTTTTTTTCGTCAAAATATCTTATCTGTTTTACGCAACACCAACTTCAATCTTCTCTCTCACTATATATATACTCACGGATTAAGAGCACAACGCGTAAGGCTCACATTAGCATCAGAAGGATATTTTTTTTGTCCATTTTCTAACACCTGCGCCATTGTACAATTTATCTCATTTCAATGAATGGTCCAAATTAATTTTCTTCACCAAAGATGAGATCTTTCATCCAATTCAGAATCGTCCAAACAAGTGATCAAGTTATTCATATGAATAAAGAAACATATCCAGAAGTCCTCGGTAATAATTCCATGCACCTTCAGTCTAACTAGAATATCAACATGCACATTTTCGGCTCCAGCAATAACAATAAAATTGTCTTCAGCTAAGCTTACTATTAGGTTTCACCAGATGTATATGCACTCAAGTCTTTAGTCGGCAATTTCTGCACTTTAGTTTTGGTCACCAATTTTCGGCTCTAAATTTCAGCAGTACTTTGCACCAGTCACATTTAGCCTGCAATTAACAATTATCCACCTAGGCTTATGCTGAGTATAGTATCCATTGCTATGATGTTCCAACTACTCGTTAGAGATATCTAGGTCACCTGCCTCCAAAACTTGCATTAGTCGCATGCATTTTGTGAACTTTGATATCGGTAATATCTTAGTCAGAGCATATAAAAGATTTTTATCATTTGCAATATTTGCCACCTTCACTTTCTCTCTCTACACCACATCTCATATCAAGTACAACTTTTTATCTACGTGCTTAGTTCTTTCATGGAACTTCAGATTCTATATTAAATAAAGAACACTAGTATTATCACATAACAGAGTTACATTTTGTTTCGTACAAGTGATCTCACTTATAAGTATTTTCAGCCACATGACTTCCTTCATTTCTTCAGTAGCAATCACGTGTTTGACTTTCATAAATGACAAGGCAACAACCTCATGTATACAAGACTTCCATCTAACCACTCCTCTGAGCACAGTAAATCTATAACCGGAAGTTTACTTGATTGTGTCGAGGCAACCTTCATAATCATAGTCAACATACGCTATCAACATCTTATCAACCTTGTACTTCTGATTATAACACAACCCAATTTCAGTTGAACCCCTCAAGTACCTCATGAGCCATTTGAGGGATTATTAGTGAGGTTTTCTCGAATTTCATATATATATGCTCAAATAGAGTATGAAAGATCAAGTCGCATGCATATCATTGCGTACATAACTCTTTCAATGATATTAGCATAGAGTATCTCATAAATTAACTTATTTTTTATACTTCAGTGGTGCTTGAGTGGTACTTAGTTAGAAATGAGCATCAATGGATGTTTCAACCTCTTTGGTTTCAGACATGTTGAACCTCTTGATAACCTTATGTATGTATTCTTGTTGAGATAAGAAAATATACTTTTAGAATTTTTTGAATTTAAAAATTAAAAACTATAAAACCATATATATTTATATATGTCACACTAGTCTCTTAGAATTTTTAGAAAGTAATATAACCCAATTCGACATCGTGAGTCTTGTTTTTTTTATCCATATAAAACATATTTGGTTTACAAAACACCGAGTTTTTTTAACCCAATCATAGGTCATTTTATCGATCTAACTCGTTTCTGGATCGATATTGCACTCACAAATAACTCCAACAATCTCTCATTTAATTTAATAACAATTACATAATTTCGTTAAGATAACATTTTCATATAAAATAAAATATATGTTGATTTCAATTTTACAATAGCATAAACACAATAAAATTTAGCATGAAGCTTTATAGTCGTAACTTCGAACCAGTTGTCGTATGTGGCCAAATCGGTGACTCGCATACATAAATATTTTACAATATTATTTATCTTCAATTATTCTTAACACTATTTTGATCGTGTGCTTAAAAATTCAAGAATTTTATTTGATAATATTTTATACTCTCATGAGAGATGGCACCACGCTAAATTCTCATAGGTATAAGCATTACACTGTTCTCATTATCTTTGGAAACACATGTCACACATACGTATTAAAATCTCTCCAAAATTATTCATCCATGATAACGACCAGCATATGCCACACATCTCAAAAGGAATAGATTATTATATGTTGATCGTTGTTTAATGATTGTTGTTGTCCATTTTAAAATTCAATTTAAAAATATTCATTATAGTCAAATTGGGTTTTCATCGTTTACAAATTTATCATTTTCATAGTTGTAGTTGCATCCTTTTAGATTTTGAGTTTATCGATTCTTGAGATAATGTTTTGGTAAATAGATCATCGAGCCTTACTCAAACGCATCTAGAAGATAGATATGATTTCATCTTAAATTAATTGTTTAACGTTTCATAATTCCTATTTATATCTTTAGACTTTTCATTGTAGATGTTATTGTAGGGTTTACCAAGTATTGTTTGACGATCACATTGGACTTAAATTGTTATTTTTCTCTATGAAATGAATGCTACTTTCAGCAATAGGTTTTTTAACCATTCATATGTTTTTCTCATTGTGTCCAAAGCTATGATCTTGGACTTAATATTCGAATGAGATATACATATTTTTTAATGGAAACAACCACACATGAAATATATAAAAAGTTGAGATACATTAGCCAAATAGCTATAGAGAATATATGGCGAGTTTAGAAGTAGATCGTTGGATCGGTATTATGGGTGTAGAGATTGAACCTCTACATAAGAATCATACATGAAATCTTATTAATTTTCCTAAAGTATGGAATGTAGTAGTCTGCAAATGGGTATTCGATAAAAAAGAAGGTAACTTATGGGTTCAAGCATCTTGATTCAAGATAAGATTGGTTTATATAGCTTTTACTCAAAGGAATGAATCAACTTCAATAAAGTTTTTTATCTAGTGCTGATACACAATTTGATTCAAATTTTGTTAGCCATGGTAGTTTTTGATGAGTCCGAATTCAACATGCTCCCCGGACACGGACAGATCAGTCCAAGGCCTCCGGACCGGACAGATCACATGGACCGGACAGATCATTTTGAACACTATGACCATAGGACTGTTCGAACTATGACAAAAGTACTAAAAAACCTAAACACTCCTTGACTAAGCTACTTGCTCACCCACTTAGAGCTCATGGGTCTTTGAACATGACCCGGGTCCATTAAACATGACCCGAAAGCCCATAAGGGCCCAAACATCAGGGTATAAATACCCAACCACCTGCATTAAGTGTAGGTAATGAGAATTAACTGCTACCAAGCTGCTTAATTATCTCTCTACTCTCTACTCTAAACACTTAAACACCCACGCACCACCATAAAACACCAACTGAAATTACCAGCCTACCCTCAGGCTATTATTATCCACACCAGTTTTAAAAGATTTAGAGTTTGAGAAATTAGATGTGAAGACTGTGTTTCCACATGGTGAATTGGAGAAACAAATCTACATGAGAAAAACATAGTGATTTTTTTAACTTAAAATTAAGGATAATGTTTATCTACTAAAGAAGTCATTATATGGTTGAAATAGTCGTTTGTGTAATGCTACAAATGATTTGATACATGTATGGTATCAAATGGGTTCACACTGATTCCATATATCAATAGTGTGTACCATCAAAAAATGTCAGATGATTCTTATGTTTACTTATTTGTATGTGGATGATATGTTCATTGATGCTTGTAGCATGTCAGACATTGTGAAGATAAAGAAGCAGTTAGGTGCCGAGTTTGAGATGAAAAATCTAGGTAAGGAAAATATAATCTTAGGTATGGATATTATTAGAGACATAATTGTAGGATCGTTATATCTTTTTTAAAGAAGCTATATTGAGAAGGTGTTGTAACAACTCAATATGTTTGATGACAAGGTAGTTAGCATCTTGTTTATCACTCGTTTGAAGTTATCTGCAACAGGGTCGGCCTTCATAAACCTCTTATTTCTCTCATTTGAAAAACAAGGATGATGCTGAGTTGGAACAGATATCGAAGGTTTCATACTAAAGTGAAATTGGTTGCATCTTGTGTGATATGGTTTACACACGTCCTGATATTACACATGTGGTTAGTGTGGTCAGCATGTACATGGGATGTCCTGGGAGATAATATTAGCGGGTAACAAAATTGATAATTTGGTATCTTACGAATAATGCGAATATTGGTTTGAATTTTTACAAGACCTATGTTAGTGGACCGTTGGACGATATTGAAGGATCAATGGTTGGTTTTGTTGATTTTGATTTTGCAAGGGATATGGATAAAGGAGATTTTTGACAAGATACGTATTTACTCTAGCTAGGAGTGTGATTAGTTGGAAAGGACAGTTATAAGTTGATGTAGCTTTGTCTAAAGCAGAGGTCAAATACATGCGTGTAACGAAGGCGGGTAAGGAGGTTATATGGTCGTAAAGTTTGGTGGTCGACTTAGGCTTAAATCGAACTACCACAAAATTATTTTGTGATAATCAAGGGGAGATGTTGATGTGACCATATGTACCACGAGCATACAAAGCACATATATATCATGTATCATTTTATTCGTGATATATATCAAAGGGAGATATTGATGTGAAGAAAGTGTATACACATGACAATCCAACAGATATAATGATCAAAGTAGTATCGGTTCAGAATTTTAGAAAATGTTTGAACTAGATTGTTATTCGTAACATCAAGTGAATGCCTTGTGGGCATTCGGTGAGTTAGACAAAGAGAAATTTCTTTGTTGATAGTGAAAAAATGATATTCGCCGCAAGGGTATTATTTGTTGAGAATTAGTCGAATAGCCATGCGACTTTAATGATTGGTCATATAATAGTTCATCTTGTAATTCTTATATTCACAATGTATGTTAGTGTGTCATTGATAATTCATGTGTTCATAATGATGTTTATACTGGTTAATAGTCGGGTTAATGGGCTCATTAAATCCATTAGTTAGAAAGTCGTTATATGTTGTCTCACATCTGTAATATGTATCTATGTTATAGTAAAAAACTTTACTCTAACGATTTCCGTAATCGTAGACATTATTGTAAATCGTGTATTATTTTTTATTCTATTTATATATGATATCTTGATTTTTAGGTTTAAATACCTGTATAGTTCTTTAAAAAAAAATCATTTAGTCTTTCGATTTTAAAATCACTTTGGACTCAATAAAAATTATAAATTTAATTTGACATGTGATCTATATAATAATATATCGACCAAGATTCATTTTATCAAATCTAAGAATTCAAAAAAAAAATATGAAAGTGGAGTTAGTCCAAAAAGAATTGACCGATTTCAGGATGATTTTACCTATCTATCAAATCAGTCGCTCCAAACCTCCTCGTTGCCCCCTTTATGACCTATTTATGTTTATCTACTGCCATTAATGTTCCCTCTGCACAGTTGTGTACGATCCATATACTAAACGATATACCATAAGTATTAATGAGCTTTAAATTATATATCTACAAAGAAGAGATATATTAAATTTTAGAGATCAAAAGAATTATTTAAATATAACATTATCAAGAAGCCATACAGTGATGTTTGCATCGAAACTATCCTCTATTTTTCCTGAAATATTAAGTTAAAACATAGATGTGACATGATGAATGATTTTAAATTTAGCTGCATTTAAAAGCATTGATAATATATTAGTATTACTATTATGCAGTTTGGAAGTATGGTATTTTACAGCCTTGATATTGTTTGCTGGATATCTAAAGGATGCAGAAATCTCAGTTGCTGCCCTCTCCATATGGTAAGCTTCTTATCACACTTTGCTTTTCTTCTGCTTTTTTAGAAACAAAGACCGAAAAGTCGTGCTAAATGTTATAAGGATTCGTACCGCAAACCTAACACAAATTTGAATACAAAATCGATATGCAAACTTTGAACTCGAGCGAAATGGATGTAAAGTGGAAACGGTTATGCAAGTCAGGATCCGCATAAGTTGATTTAGGTTTGTCTCCTGAACAAATTATGTTGGTGCAGTCTCAATATAATGAGTTGGTCAGCCCAGATAGCTTTGGGAACAAATGCAGCTGTGAGGTCAGTACTCTTCATAATCAGTTGTTCAGCCCAGATATCTCAAATGTTAAATTTCATACAGCTATGATATTCGCTTTTAATCGCAGTGTTCGAGTATCAAACGAGTTAGGTGCACGACACCCGCGAATGGCGAAGTTTTCATTAGTTGTGGCGGTTATATCATCAACATTGATTGGACTTCTGTTTTCGATTATTTTGATCGTATTTAAAGATGAGTATCCAGCGATATTCTCAGGTGATGAAAGAGTTCGAGATTTGGTTAGAGAGCTAACAACATTGACGTCTCTATGTATGGTCATTAGCAATCTTCAACCTGTTTTATCAGGTAACATCATCATCGTAATCAGTCCTATTTTACAAAAAGTACATTCTAAGAGTAATGTAAGACAATCTAAATCTATAGCATGTGCAAGTGTTTATATTTGTCTAAAATAGGAGTTGCTGTTGGAGCTGGATGGCAAGCTGCTGTGGCCTATGTGAATATTGCCTGTTACTATGTTTTGGGAATTCCATTGGGTCTTCTTCTTGGTTACAAGCTTGATTTTGGCGTTAAGGTATTTTTACTATTGTTTTATCTATAATTAGTACCGAAGGTATTTTTACTATTGTTTTATCTATAATTAGTACCGAGTTTTATCTGTCCTTGAATAACTTCACTTCAAAGAATGTTTTCAGGGCATTTGGATTGGAATGACGATGGGAATTGTAACGCAAATCTTTGTGCTGATCTGGATGATCTGTAGAACCAATTGGAACCAAGAGGTAAAAACAGTTAAATTTTGACGAATTGACATAAATTATAAGAAAAACAGGAAATGGTCTTTTAGGTTTGTATCTGCTTATTTCGTGAGAGTTGTTTCTTCACATACAGGCTTCTTTGGCTGAAAGTCGAATAAGGAAATGGGGAGGTGAAACGGAATCCCTTTCGGATCCCATGCCTATTGTTGCTTGATATGTATGATTATAAGCTAACTTTTCAGTTTATTCTATCCTGTTAAATTGGAACTTGAGTTCACTATACAGGTATCCAACTTTATTTATGAGTTAACAATAAAATCCCAAATCAACGAATGTTACAAATGTTAAGTAGGTTTCATCAGGGAAATTCCTAACCACAACCAGAGCCAAGAAAACACTAAGGTATCAATCAAAGTACACAGTTCACAAACTATCAAGAAACCAGCCAAAACCCAGAGCAATTAGTATATACAAGTTTTTATGTATCAAGAAAGCAGCTAATCCTGATTTCAAAATAGAGACCTAAAATATTACTGAAAAGTTATCTTTCGGAAAAATCAAATCTAAAAACTGCATTACATAATATGCAAAAATTATATTGGACCCATGAAATATGTTTACTCGTACTCTCCATCATATATGAGAGCAATCAACATCAAGATCATATTCCCTCCGCCAAAAAAACTATATGTTAGTTCTCTCTATAAAGAACTAAACTGATTAAAGGCATCCACCTGAATGCTGGAGGCACAAGATCAGCTCGAGCACCTTGGTTGGCATAGGCACCACGGGCAACCAGCCACTTGCCTCTCACACAACTCAGACAAGCTCTAACACAGGTTCTCCCTCAGTTCAAACCTAAGACAAGCTCGGATAAAGGTTCTGGCTCCGTTCAGACCTAAGACAAACTCTAATGAAGATCCTGACTCCGTTCAGACCTAAGACAAGCTCGGATAAAGGTCCTGACTCCGTTCAGACCTAAGACAAGCTCGGATAAAGGTCCTGACTCCGTTCAGACCTAAGACAAGCTCGGATAAAGGTCCTGACTCCGTTCAGACCTAAGACAAGCTCGGATAAAGGTCCTGACTCGGTTCAGACCTAAGACAAACTCGGATATACGTTTTGCCTCCGTTCAAACCTCAGACAAACTCTAGTATTCGTTCTGGCTCCGTTGAAACCTAAGAGAAGCTCTAATAAAGGTTCTGGCTCCCTTCAAACCTAAGAGAAGCTCTTCTTTCTCCGTTCAACCCTAAGAGAAACTCTAATAAAGGTAGCCTAAGTGGTTCTCACTGGGTTCAAACCTATTAAAATCTCTATTAAGAGCTCGTTTTCGATGAACAACAAGTTAAGTTATATTGGTGATTCTTCCAAAAACAATAAAAAAAATATAAACCAAGAACAATATATCAATAACATAGACTAATCAAACTTGCACTTGAAAACATTAATATAATTCAAACCAGATTCAAACAAAAACAAAAAACTCAATTCAAAATTCATTTAAATAGAACCCTAACCTAGGCGGTAAGCACAACAGCACCACCATTCTCTTTTATCTTCTTTTCAGCATTCTTCGATACTAGTTTTGCTTTGATGGCAATTGGCTGGTTCGGCGGCAAAACTCCTTTCCCTAAAACCTTGAAGTATCCGAATTGAGTCACATCGACCAAAGGGACGTTATCTTTTGATGCTTTATCTTTCACCTCCTGTGGCACCAACGACCAGATCTTGTCTAGGTTAACGACGGGGCAGTGGAATTTGTTGCGTAGCTTGTGGAAATACCTCATACCGACTTTACCGAAGTAACCGGGATGGTACTTGTCGAATAGGATCCGGTGGTGGTGCATTCCTCCGGCATTACCGCGACCTCCGGGATGCTTACGGTGCTTTCCGATACGACCGTGACCAGCACTAACGTGGCCACGCTTCTTTCTGTTCTTCCTCAAGCTGGTTGTCATTTTCGAGTGAGTTTAGGGTTCACCAGACGGCCGATGGAAGAGATTAAGAAATCAGTGGTGACTGGGATTTATGTGGTGAGAAAAAGAGAGTTTATTAAATTCCCGGTTTTGTCCACTAGGGTTTTGCTTATTTACTAAAGGGTTGGGCTCGATGGTTTTGGGCCTTAGATACTATTAAATGGGCTGTGAAATACAATGCAAGGCTGGGAATCTTAATAATGTTTTCAGTATTTGTTTTTCAGAAAAAAAAATCTTGAAACTATATTTTCATATATGTATATGTATATTTTTTTAAATTATCTACTACTATGAATATTTTCAATTTTATTTAAATTAATATATTACTAATATTTTAATTTGTTAAAATACACCGAAAATCAATATGGTATAGAAAATAGTTCCCCTCATTCTCTAAATTCAATATATTTATTTATTTAAATAATATAACTAAATTTTGAAAATATTTTCTTTAAATATAATCTAAAATTTGTATTTATGGATTGTTGTATTCATAGTTGTTAGTACGGCGATACATATCGTTAGTATCGTGATACGTATCGGTTTCCAAAACCACAGCGATTCATATCGCATGTTTTATCGTTGGATTTATGTATCGGCGATATATATACGATATCGGACGATACAATAAAAAAACAGTCGTATTGTGTTATCGTCTGATAATTGATTTTGCAGAATTCAAAGATTTAAAGCTATAAAATGGAGTATCCTGATTTTTAATAAGATACTTTAGTTTCGTGACATTATTTAACTGCTTCTCAAACAAACCATAAATTCATAAATTGCCATATGTATAACTACAATAACAAGCGTCTCTAGAGTCAAAGTACTTTTAATAACTTAATAACACACGGAGGCACTTACCCATCCATTTACTATGAGACACATAAACCATTAGTTGACAATTTAAATTACGTGAATTGATATATAAACCTTCTTTATAAACAGAAATTATTAACATTGCAGACTACCAACTTTACTGTCATAAAATTAACACTATACATGCAAACTACTGGTTACTTTATAATTAATATTAAAACTCTATGTACTTTTCAATCTACTAACGGTAAAGAATACCAAACGTCTAAGATGCATAAAAGAACAATGAAAGAGTGAAAGTCTTTTAAGTCTGCAGAAAGTCTTGTACTCCAAATTTCTTTCATTCTTCTTCTAAACTCTTCTCAAGTTTTTTTTCACCACCTAAATGGAACATACTAAAGATAAAACATGGGAACACTATAAGGGTGTTAATCCAAATGATAAGAAAAATGTAGGCTGCATTTACAATGAAACTATTGTTCAAAACAATTTTGGGGTGGAATTAGTAGGATGAAGCATCATCTAAGTAGGACACGTCAAAATGTTGCGGCTTGTAGCAATAATCCGAAAGAAGTTAGAGATTATTTTTCTAATATTTTAACAAATCAAGACCTTCAAAATAAGAAAATAAAAGATGGTCATGTTATTGAATGCTTTGAAGAAGATGATGAAATCGAGAAAGTAAATGTTATTCAAGGACCCATATATGCTCTTATGAAAGTAAAAATAAAAGGAAATAAGCAATCAACTTTGTCGGGAATGATGAAGGATCGAGAACCGGTATATTTAGATATTTGTAGATTCTTTTATGGTTATGCAATAACGTTCTATATTGTGAAAAGTTCTTTTTAAAAAGATAATGACTTCGGTAGCTAACTATAGAAAATGGCTTATACTTCCTTCTTATCATGAAACTAGTGTAAATTTCTTAAAGAAAGAATGTGAAAATATTAATACAACCTTATAAAAATATAGAGTTGAATGGAAAAGAAAAGGTTGTACATTGATGTCTGATGGGTGGAGCGATACAAAAGGAATATCTATCACTAACTTTTTAGTTAATAGTCCTAGTGGAACCATGTTTTTAAAATCTCTTGATACATCTTCTATTTCTAATAATGCGGATGAGTTGTTGAACATTATTGAAAAAATTATCGATGAGATTGAAGAAGAAAACATCGTGCAAGTTGTGACGGATAATGCTTCGGCTTATGTATAGGTCGATGCAAAATTGATGAACAAAAGACCAATTTTTTTGTCTTCATGCGCCGCCCATTGCATTGACTTAATTTTACAATATATTGGCGATTTAAGAGTACATAAAACAACAATGACGAAAGCAATGATGTTAACGGTTTATATATATCGCCATGTTTGGATTCTTAGTTTGACGCGGAAGTATATAAAAAATCGAGAGTTGGTAAGGTCGGTCGTTATTAGATTTGCTACGGCCTATCTCACTTTAAAAGTGTACTATGTCAAAAAAAACGGATTGCTAGCTATGTTTACTTCTGATGAATGGGTTCGAAGCAGTTATGCAAAAAAAAGATGGCATGGAGATTGAAAAGATTATTTTAGGTGATAACATGTTTTGGAAATCAATCCAATATTGTTTGAAGTGTACCCTTCCTTTAGTGAAAGTTTTAAGACTTGTTGATGAAGATGTTATATCGGGAATGAAATATATTTATGAGGAAATGGATAGAGCAAAAGAACAAATTGAAAAAATTCAATTTTGTGAAGAAATTATACTCAAATGTTTGGAATATCATCGATATTTGTTGGAATTTACAACTTCATAGACCTCTTCATGCCACCGCATATTATCTCAATCCTAGGTAAACCTCATCTAATATATTTCATTACATATTAATATATAATATTTATGCTTTTAAAAAATGTTATAATTTTGTTTAGGTTTCATTATGATCCAAATTTTGATTTCGGTGTCGAGATGAAAATGGGGCTTTTTACTACCATAGAGAAGATGTGCCCGGATCGTGAGACAAGGATTGTAATTGATAAACAACTAGAAAAATTCCACAATTCGGAAGAGATGTTTGGAATGGATATGGCGATAATTACTCGCGATAAGAAACAACCTGGTAAATTTTAAATAAATTTTACTATTTTATTATTTTTATAAACCTAAAGTTGTTTATAATTTTCATTAAATTATCTGAATAGCTCTGTGGTAGGAAATTTATGGTGGTGAATGTAAAGGGCTCCAAAATATTGCTATTCATATTTTGATTCTCACATGTAATGTCACGGGATATGAAAGAAATTAGAGTACGCTTGACCATGTGCATTCAAAAAAAGAAACCAATTCGAACAACAAATGCTTAATTCACCAGTATTTGTGAAATACAATATTAATTTAGAATTAAGACAAAAAAAAGACAAGAGAAAGGATAAACATATGATCATATTAATCTCTCTGATATAGAATCTGATGATGAATGAATTACGGAGACCAAAGATCCAACTCTCCCCGAGGATATTACATGGATGGACATGAACAAAAAATTTGATGTCCTAATGAATGATGGTGAAGGCGAAAGTTCTAGTCAAAAGAGTAAAAAAGGTAAACAAAATCATAATTTTGTTAATAACCGCAAGTGATTTAAATTTATAAACTTTAATTTAAACTATTTTAGGACTAAGAGATTTGAGCTGTAAATCCAAAAGAAATGGCAAATGAAACTTTTTGGATTTAATAGATGAAGATGAAGGAGATGACAAAGAAGTTAGAGATTTAGACGATGAAGTTATATATCAAAATGAAGACGAAGATGAAGACATCGATTTTGAAGATCAAGATTAATATAATTACTAGTTTTTTTTTGCAAATTATTTTATGTGTCCTATAGCAATTTTTAATGTTTAATGTTTATTTTTTGGTCAAATGATTTAATCGATATTAAACATGGTGAAATATGTTATATCACTAATATCATCTAATAATATTAGACTATGAACTATTTTATATTATATTATATATATATATATATATATTCGTATTCAACAATGCTTTAATATTTTGGTTTTAATATTTTATTCGTATTCAACAATGCTTTAATATTTTGTGCCTACAACTAGTTGTCGATTCAAAATGTGGTGATGATCTGATTAATAATTTTTATTTTTATTTTCACAAATCAAATATAATCTAAAATCGGTATTTATGGAGATTAATTTAGTCGTTATATCTATTTTTTAAAAATAGTTGATGAGATTTAAAATTATTATAATGATAGATTACTATAATAAAATTACTTATAGTAACATTAATTGATTTATGGAACCTAAGAGCCATAAATACATTAATCTATATTGGTTTGGTTTTCAATATTTTATTCGTATAAATATGTTATGTGTATACGACTAGTTGTCGATTCAAAATATGGTGATGATCTTATTAACAACTTATTGATTGTTAGTCTTTAGTCTTAGTTTTTGTGATTTGGTTAAATTATTAATAAACGATTGTTTTGTTATTTGACTGTTTGATTTGATCTTGTCTGTTTGGATGTCGGTTATCCATAAAGCTCGTCCACATGATAGTATCTCTGACTTACCTCATTAAAAAAGTTATTGGTCAAAATGAATCTTAAATAAAGATATTTTATTTTGTTAGAGAAAAAAATACAAGTAAGTAGACTTTCACGTATGAGTCATGGTTAAGGTGACTGTAATAGATTGGTAGTTTGGAAAGCTTATGAGTTTATAGAGCAAGCCGTTGGACATGATATTGTCCACGACTGTCGAGCTATAGGTTAAACCATAGAACCGTCCAATAATTCCAAGTTATCGGTTGAACCATTGGTTATAAGTGAACTAACACAGATGTCCGACTTTTAATTATGGATCAGTATATTTCGTTGTGAGCCCTTCAATATTTAATACTTTCTCATAGAGGCTATTAATGTTATAACAGTAGTATTCCATAACCATCGCATAAACTATTATGATCATCATCAAACCCTTATTATTTCACCACCGAGATTGTACCTGATAAACATCGAGTTTACTGACTCTAACCCAGGAATGTCATTCTTGCCGAAAGTTTGAGAGACAATAACTTTCTTTTGTAAGTCATTTCTCAGGCTTGTGGGTTCAAACCTTCCTTAATCTTTTCACATCTCATGCAAACCTATATGTTTGTAATAGGTTTATAGGTATGGGAATGGGAAAATATAGAAAATATGAAATAATTTTATGGGTCAAAATAGTATAAGTAATTTTGAACTCTGTAGATAATGAGTTAGGCTATATCAACTCACTCCTTAAAAATGATAAGGTTGGGTTTGTATTGTAGTTGATAGATATTGATAAACCAGTCGACACTGTAACGTCTAATATGGTTTAGATGTTTATTAGAATCAAGTTTATGAGTCATACTCATTAGGGTCACACAACCCCACGGTAGTCCTCCTCGAGATAGTCTTTGTGTGTGCACTAGACATAAGAAAATAGATTTGTGAAACAATCCCATATCAAATAATAAAATTTTACCATCGATGGTTTGAGGGTTTCAGACCTGAGGCATGTTGCAATCAGGTATGAATTAGTAGTCAAAAGTATTTTTATGGTTCCAACATAGAAAATAGTGGTTGATACATGTGCATCATAAATGACTCCTTGTGTTAGGGTAAATATAATCACAACTCTTCAACTATATTTTATAATGGTTTTGATATGTGCTCATTAGTTTATCCATTGTCTCAAATGATGAGCAACATTTCTGGCGTCATCTAAATCCTGTCTTAATAACATAATGTTTTATTACCCGACTTTTCCAACCTAATGAAATCTCTCATTCAGAAGGCAAAAGATATGGTTGAGGTCGAGACCGATATTTTGAGACATAGAACCTCTAGCATCAAGCGTAATACACACTAAAAAAGTGAAATTTACAACTTATTAAAAGAATATTGAGACGATCACGAAGCTAGAGGAAGAGGTAAACCTTAATGTAAGAATAATACCAATGAGATCGAGTCTCAGGTCTCGGACTTTAACAATAATTTTGATGAGAGTAAAAAATTCAATGAGCAAGATATATCAGAGATTAAGGAGCATACATTGAATGCAAATAAAGAGTAAAGGTGAAATCTGAGTTGAGATGTCCTCGACTACCATGAGATGTTCATTGGATGGAATTTAAAAAATACGTGGCCCATTGTCTTAAAAGATGATCATCCTAAATGATCTAATTTGGATTACTTAAAATAAGAAATGGATAAAGACCAAGATGGTCCTATCCCCCACGGATAATAATATCAATTCCTTATATGGATTGGTCTTGGAGATCTAGTTTTAAGCTAAATTTGCATAGACGGAGGCCATGCATACCTTAATAAGTCCTCCTACCAAAGAAGATGTTGCATCAAAAGTTAAGGAGAACAAAGATGATAACGATAAGAATTAGACGTCTATCATATATTTTTATGTCTCATCATTTTTTCATTTTTTATTTTAACAAAATTCGTTAGAAAGCTAATGCATTATTTGTATATTTTGAATCAAAGTTTTTGAAGACTAATATATTTTATATTTCATTTTGTAACATTTATATAAGTAGTGTGGGTATCGGTTTATCAATGTATCTAACCATTTTCTTTTGTATTTCAATCAAGTAATCCTTATACTTTAAATTATTAAGTTTTTGATATGTTATATCAAATTTAAGATCTCGTCCTTCCTATAAGGTTATCGATGTATATTGGGGGATCAAACCTTTAACCTTTACCCTCTTTTATTTTGGTGTTTGGCGTGTCGACATGTGTGATTAATTATCTTAGTCTAACGTTGAATATTTTATGTTTTTAGTTTATGGAAGTTTGATATGTCGATTTCTTAACCTTTCTATTTGATATTTGGAGTCTGGTTACCGATTCATTTAACTATAATTATAGGAATTAGCTTTCATAATGTCCAGGATTTATCTTTAAAAGTTGGAGTCAGCTTGCCAACTTATCATCATTTATCTTGGATAGTTTGAGGTAGTATATCGATTTCTCTATCTTTGATAGTTGGTTTATCTTCTTGTCTTTATGATGCGATTTCTTAAAATCTCTTATATTTTCCCATTTCTTCTTAATAACTTAACCCATAAATTATACAGGATATTTTTTAATGGATTATATATATATATTTGTCTCAATAAAACCTTTATGTGTTATCCGGGTAAAAAATAGTACACCGCCATAAAGTTTGGTTAATTATAAGAAATTATATATATATATAAAGAAATTCATATTTAATACATTCAAGCTTAGTAAATATACAAATGTTCGATATTCCACGGTTGATGAAGTGGTTACTTTTTATTGTCGACTGTTTTATATGTTCTAGTTTTGACCTTCTCTACAACTATATAATATATTTTTCAATTAATGCCGATATTTTTATATTCTGGGTCTTTATTTTTTTTTTAAATATTTTTCTTAATTACACTTGGAAGTTACGATAGTGTGCTTTCAAAGCATATCGACTTTATATTAAAGTCTGATAGTGCTAGACGCACAAGTGTGCCTGAGTTTGTTTCTTTTTTTATTACGTTAAGCTCGGTTATTCTACTTTTGTTATTATTATCTTATAAATAATTTTCAATTTAAAAGAAAATAAAATTATTTATGCCGAGACAACTATTTACATGTCGTAGGTTATGGAAAATAGTATTTCTCATATTTTTATCCATTGGTGGTTTGGTATGTCCAAATAATATCCTACACATAAACCACTTACCGGCGCAACCTTATATAATCTTACACAACCCTACATGAAATATTTTATTTGTGAATTTGATTTTTCTAGTTAGCTTAAGGGTGGAAAGACGTTGAGAATTGTTATTAGAAACCTTTTGTTAGGTAAAAATATATTTTATAATTGCAAGTCGTTGTGATCACATGTGGTATTATAAACATATAACACATATTACATTTAATAAAATTAATTACCTCATTTTTAATGATCTTTGTTAATAGTTATTTATCAACCCATTCAGAAAATTAGTCTACTTACACAAATAGATACTATCGACCTCCCTAAGATTTAAGAAGAGTATCACATATGTCTAATCCTCACTAGTAAAAAAAAGAAAAACCTTGGATATTATTTATAATGGCATTGTTGGTTTGTGTATAACATTTGCAAATTATTGATAGGTATTGCCTTTTTAACCATTTTTATGCATCGTCTGTTAGAGTCGGCCAATAGTGGTATGCTATAAGGACCTATAACAACTTGAGCCTACACACTCGTGGAGTTATTCTAGTGAAAATTAACACTCGTCAGGCCCTATACATTAAATGAAGGTTCTAGAAATACTTTGGTGATACATCATTCTTCCAAGTAACTTAAATCGGCTAGAATTTATTTTGAGGTTGTGAGTTTCAGTTTTATCATTTAGTAAGGTCTTAGAAAATAGATATTCTTATATTGGTTTTTGCTAGACAACTTCAGGCTTAATGACGTGAACTTCAACCATCTTATTGTTTAAAAATTTGGTTGTTCTTGTATTGATGGTCGCTCGTGTAATATTATCCAAGTGGTGGCATATGATCATGTTGGTGATGCGAAAGAGTCCTTCATGGAGTTGTTGGCTCTTTGGGCGTTGTTCAAAATGCATATTTTCGAGCTTACTTGCTTGCTGATTTTATACCCTGAAGTATTGTATGATATTTTCCTTTCGTATCTGCGTTTGTTTGAAGGTATGATGTATCACAAGTTACTAATTACTGAGTTACTTCACTATTTCCAAACCCATATACTCGAGTGAGTCGAAGGTCTCAAATAATTGTTTCATATTTATCGTCATTGTTAAAATCCTGGAAGATGAAGTGTATAACTTAATATATAGTCTTGCTCGATAGAGAAAGCAACTGAATATCATGTATGTTTCCTATGTAACTTGATCCACCATATGTTTGGATTAGCCACTCCAAATATAGACTATCAAACGTATGATGAGGCCTCTCGACACTAACTGAAATAGAAAATTCAAAAAGTCTTTAAACGTAATTGTTTAATCAACTCATAAGATATATCAAAGTCTCATTACTTCAGCATTTAACGAGTTAGGCACAAAATATTTTGGGCTTTTACAGTTTATTCTGAAGCGAGAATGAAGTACAAATAATAATAATAAAGTGGGTATTAAAAATAAAGCCTTATCTTTATAGCCGACACGTCTAGAGAATGAGTTAATTTGTTTAGCTAGAGGTGTCTTATCTATTTGTGAGGCTTTTTCTCACATGATAAATAAGTTTGGGGCTTTCCTCGACTTCCCAGACTAGCACTGTATTAATAATAACTCATATATGACTAGATAAATATATATTATCGCACGTGGTAAGGGTTTTGATATAGATTTTAAACTTATTCCCTCAGTTGCTTGAAATAGTTTTGGTTATGGCTACCGATATTTACAAAACTTGCCTAATTCCTATTTTTCTACGGTTTCATCATATTGATAGGTTTTGAGAAATGTAAAAAATATTTTCTTTATCATAGATGGTCATTAAACTCTCGATTAAGTGAATTTAGTTACCTTATTTGTCCCACCTAATTTTATGGTCAACTCAACCTCTTCCTAAAGAGTCTCCTTAGTCGGGATCTGAGTGTATTTATTGGTAGATAAACAATTTGAATTCATTTCGGTTATTAGCTCATGGTGCTAATTTTTGAATCAAGTTAGGAAGTGGATGACAAAGCACTTTGTTTGACATTGTATCTAGATCTGGATGGGTAGGAGGATGTTAGTTTTGCATTACTCTAAATCTTATTATCTCGTTTATATTGGTATGGGGTTCTGATATTGATAAGGAAAGGAAAATATAGATAATAACAAGTTTTATTACATAAAATATAAATATTAGATTCATGTATTTAGTGATTAAGGACTAAAGTAAAGAAAATATAATATATAGATGGGTTAAGTGATATACCCAAAGAACTTGTTTGTAAATAGTAAATTAGTGGGTTGAGAAATCCACTTTAACGGTGGTAATCATGTAATTTTACTATTCACCTCATGTACTACATAAAGGACATTCTCATTTGGGGAAAAATGGTCAATGATTACATAAAATATAAACATTACATTTATGTATTTAGTGATTAAGGACTAAAGTAAACCAAACATAAGAGATAGAGGGGTTAAGTGATATACCCAAAGAACTTCTTTGTAAAGAGTAAATTAGTGGGGTGAGAAATCCACTTTAACAGTGGTAATTATGTAATTTTACTATCCACCTCATGTACTATATAAATGATATTCCCTTTTGGGGAAAAGGCCAATGAATGATCAATTATTACTACATTTATTTCTTTTGTCTCTTTCTCTCTCAACAAAATACTAATTCTCTTACTAAAAGCATCTGATACGAACATTTCTTAGACAAACGATCTCCCACAAACATTTTCGCATCTGAACTAACCTGAGAATTATCTTAAGTTTATCAGTGGTGTCGTCTGTGGGAACTTGAGTGGAACCCGGAATTAACATTCCAAAACCATAAATATCATCTAAAGTAAAAAAAAAACAATGGAAACTGAAGTTCGTGGTGAGGTGGAGGTAAATCTGACAAATGACTTGATCGGAGCTGTATCTGGAGACCATTTGATGGAAGAGCAAGTCACAAACAAAGGAAACGACCATAATCGATATGCCAAAGACCTCCTTGAAGAGTTTGTCTTGGTTGACAGGCGAAAAGAGTTGTTGGATGACATTGGAAGGCTAAATGCAGAAAAAATGATACTAAGCTCAAGAAAAGTCAAGTTAGAAATACGACGAGAGCGCGTCGTGACAGATCGGACTCAAGATGTTGTTCAGCCTGAGGAAAGACATCGGAAGAAGAGTCATCGATCTTCCAAAAGGCGAGATAGATTTGAATAACGATACAAATCATCAGAATCTAACGAGTATACTTCTCTTATCTCAGATGAATTTTCCTCATCGGATACTGATGTTATGTATAAAGTAGATCAGAAATAAAAAAAAAATCGAAGGTGTATAAAATTTCCCATCGGACCAGTCGGATAACGAAAGGTTTGAGGAAGAAGAAGCATGATAAAGGGAAGTGAAAAATATATTCTGAAAAGCCCGACAAAGTGGTGAATGCAGTCCGACCATAATATATAACTCATCGAAGATAACTTCAATCTGATAGCTACAATCAAGACTACCGAGTTAGTAATCAATTTAATTCTCCGACAAAGGAAAATCTCTATATGGCTGCAAATAAAGGTCTGGGGAAGTTCTTACAAGGTCGGATATAATTGGAGGTCATCTCCATTCTCTTATGTGATCTTGTCCGGACACCTCCCCAAGTGGTTCGACATTTCCAAGTTAGAAAAGTTTGATGGGACCTAAGATCCAGATAGCCACATTGAACAGTTCAATAATTTCATGATCAAATACGATGATGATGACAAGTTATTGTGCATGACATTCTCTCAAACTTTCAAGAATGTTGCATAAAGTGGTATAATCGTTTGCCTCAAGGGTGTATAAAGAATTTCGACATGTTTTGGAGTATGTTTTGACAACACTTCATTGGAAGCAAAAAATTCTGAGCGAATGAGGATAATATTATTTACTGCAAGTAGAAAGTTTGGGAGAGTTTAAAGAGTATACGAAGCGTTTTATTCAGGTTAAGACAGATATGGAATTTTGTGAAGACAAAGTGGCTTTGACTACTTTCTGAATGGGTTTGCTTCCGGGGGTGATAAAAGATAATATCGCGGAGACACAGACCATGACATTCAGAGCATTGTTGGATCAGATAGAGAAACGAATTCTAGTTGAAGAAACTAGAGCTTTGGAGATGGAATCAATGTCCCAATTCTACTAAGATCCGACCTTGATAAGAGCCAGTGCACCATAGAACCAGTTGAAGCTACAAGTCAAGCTCCTCAAAGGGCAGTAAACAATCAACAGGACGCATCTGCGCCCAACCCTCCATAGTATGTTTGAACCATGTCCAACAAGTGATACGACCCGCTCATTATGTTGATTTGACTAAGTGTGTATCAACTATTTTTGAGAAGGCGCATTCAAATGTACACTTCCGTAAGAATTTCCGAATGCAGACCCAAAGGGACCATATGAAAAATAAATATTGTCAGTATCATGAGGATATCTGGTATGATACAATAGACTGTGTGGCGTTGAAAAGACAAGTGCAATATTTGATAGAAAATAGAAAGTTAATCAACTTTGTGAATAAGAATACTACGGTAGCTCTTAAACAAGCTGTTGTTCCTAAGAAAGAGGATACGATGATGATATCTAAAGCAATCGATGAAGAGTCTTTAGATGCGTTTGATATCACTGTTGAATATTAAGCCCCAAAGCCGACCAGAAACAGTATAAACATGGTAAATAGCTGATCGCAAGAGGAAAGGATAGTGAGTTATGTGCTTTCTTTGAGTCACTAACCATTTGTGGTGGGGATATAGTTGCAGGAATATCAAATTATTTTTGGAAGAGACATATTGTTAGTCTGGAAACACAGTTAGAAGAATGTGTTTCAACACACTTGTACAGAATTCCATCCCAATACTTTGTTTTAAAGATGATGGCATGAGAGATGTAGTTGGTCCGCATGAGGATGCAGTAGTAACGGAGCGGAGATAGTGGGAAATGAGATAATAAAATAATTGATTGATAATGGTAGTTCAGATAACATAATGTTTATGTATACTTATAACTAGATAAAAAACCGACCAACAATCTTGCGATCGGACCAAATGAGAGTTAGATTCAAAGGGATGGTTGTGTTAGGCCGCGGACCATTCAAGAAGATAGTGACAGTTTTTATTTGTAGTGGTAAATTCACCCACATGTTATAACCTTATCTTCGGAAGGTCTTGGTTGTCTAAAATGCATGTTATGCCATCTACTATCCATCAATATTTAAAGTAAGTGGTAGGATGTAACGTGAGAACAGTAAAAAGTAGACAGAATATGAGAAGATATTGTTATCGAGCAGCGTTGTCCCCCAAGCAGTTAAAGGGGGTGAGTCGAAAAAAGAATAGCAATCAGTGGGGGCTCCCACGGTTTCTGATAATGTGGATGATCTGAGGGAAGCCCCCGGGTTCATGGTCTTAGATGACGGTTTTGAAGATCATGTCTTTTGTCCTAGTAAAAGTCTTAAGATCGGTACAAGATTGTCCCATGAGGTAAAAGAAATTTTTAGTAAATTTCTTTTAACAAAATTACATTTGTTTGCATGGTGTGCAGAGGATATCACAGGGGTTCCAGCAAACGTCATGTGTCATAGGCTTGTGATACGAAACAGTGTTCGTCCAATCATACAGAAGAGTAGATCATTTTCTCAAAAAAAAAACTAAAGCGATAATGGCAAAGGTGGATCGTTTAACCAAAGTGGGTCGTATACGCGAGTCAAAGTATCATTTGTGGACTGTTAACTGTCTTGGTAAAGAAAAAAACGACAAGTGGAGAATGTGTGTGGACTTCACCGATTTAAACATAGTGTGCCCCAAAGATCATTTCCATGTGCCTAGAATAGATTAGTTGGTTGATTCAACGTCTGGAAACCGGTTATTGTCCTTTATGGACGCCTATACTGTGTACAATCAAATCTAAATAGACCTAAGAGATCAAGAGAGTACAAATTGTATCACCGGAATAAGTTTACACTGTTACAATAAAAATGTTGGGGGCAACGTACTAACGGTTAGTGAACAAAACTTTTGAGTGTCAGATTGGAAGAAATATTGAGGTTTACATTGATGACATACTAGTCAAGATCCTAGAAGATGAAAATCATTTAGCTGAATTAGAAGAAATGTTTGCCAATTTTACGAAGATAAATTTGAAATTGAATCCGGAGAAGTGCACGTTTTGGGTAAGATTCGGAACTTTTTTAGGCTACATAGTCAGTGAACAGGGTATTGAAGCCGATCTGATACATCTAAATGCTATGTGTACTATGGGCCCACCATGAATGATAAAAAAAGTACAAATCGTGACTAGAAGATTGGCAGCGTTTAATAGGTTCATATCGCGGTCCTCGGATAATTGCACCCCTTTCTTCCAGGTGCTAAGAAAAACAAATTTCTTTGACTGGACTTAAGAATGTTTGGATGACTTTTATCAGATCAAAGAATACCTTTCTTCTCCAGAAGTCTTGACAAATCCAAATCCGCGGTAAAAGTTATACATCTATTTGGCAGTGACAGATTTTGCGGTGAGTGCGGTTTTAATCAGAGAAGAGTTGAATGTTCCTAAGCCGGTTTATTATGTGAGTAAGAGTCTTCTGGATGTTGAGAAGCGATATATCAAGTTATAAAATTTAGCTATTGCACTAATTACATCTGTGCGAAAAATGAGGCATTACTTTCAGGCTCATTCAATTGTAGTACGAACATCTTTCCATTTAAGAACATGTTACAATAACCCGATGTGTTGGGAAAAATGAAGAAGGGGTTATTGGAGCTTGGAGACTTTGATATTAAATTTGAACCGAGAATTTTTATTGAAGCACAAGCATTAGTTGACTTTTTAGTTGAGTTTCACTATGATCGGAATGAAATGGAAGTTGATAAAGAAGAACTTGGAACCGAGTGGATAATCTGAACCGATGGGGGTTCAAGCTCATCTTTATATTTAGAGCATGTGTACAATTGGTATCTCCAGAGGTAATCGCTATGTATCAAGCCATTAGATTCGGGTTTAAAGCATCAAATAATGAAGCTGAGTATGAAGCTGCTTTGGCAGGCTTAAGACTTGCAAAAATTTGTAGAGCTAAAATAGTAAGATTGATAAGTGATTCACAACTTCTGGTAAAGCATGCTTCTGGTCAGTCGGAGGCAAGAAAAGATCACTTAGTAAAATATCTGGGGGTCTTGAAGGTCTTAACTTTGAGTCTCGAGAGTGTCAAATACGAAAATGTCCATAGGGATGGGAATTCAGTGGCTGATTATTTGGCTAGAGCATCTTACTCAGAAGAGTACCCATGGATAATCATCCAAGAAAAACCGTTCGATCGTTAAGGTGCCTGAATCAGTTGAAGGATGTATTGAGGCCTTCCAAATTTCCACAACTTTAGTGAAGGATTGGCGGAATGAGATACATGAATTTTTAGTAAATGACGTATTACCCGTTGATAAGGTGATAACTAAAATAATACGATTCAAGGCATAAGGGTATGTTGTACTCGTGGACATATTATACAAGAAATCTTTTAGTCGTTATTTACTCTGATGCTTAGGGAAGGATGAATCGCAAATGATACTTTCAGAATTGCATGACGGGGAAGGGTCAACATATTGTGTCTACAAAACATTGATACGAAGAATTATTCTTGTTGGGTATTATTGGTCGACCCTTTCCTTGGATGCAAAAGAAATTAGTTTTGAAGTGCGATATATGCCAAATATTTTCTAACGCGATCCATGTACCGAGTATACCCCTCAAATCGATACCAGAGTCTTTACCATTTGACTGGTGGGGCACTAATCTGGTCGGACCCCTTCCGATGATATTAGGGTGTCGATAGATAATCATCGTTGTGGTAGACTACGTTTCCAAGTGGTTGGAAGCTGAGCCATTGACAGGAATAAGAGCGAAGGATATGATCAGGTTTATTGTTTCCAACATCTGTTGTCGTTTTGGTATACCGAGAAAGATTACAATGGATAATGGACAACAGTTTGATAACAATGAGATGAAGTTTTGTGCATCTAAGGGGATACAACAATGCTTCTTATCACCTTTCCACCCCCAAGAAAATGACCAGGTCAAGGTGACCAATCGAACAATTTTAGATGGGTTAAAGAAGAAACTGAAGGGTAAGGCCGGAAAATGATTGGACTATCTACAAGAAGTCTTATAGGCTTATAGAACAACTCACCGGCCTGCAACGCAAGAGTCATCATTCGTGTTTGTGTATGGGATGGACGCGGTAGTACCGTTAGAAACAATTTTCCCATCATTCAGATTAAGTGAATACTCTGAGGAAACAAGTGATAGGGGAAAATGCACAAATTTGGATTTGATAGAGGAAATTAGAAGAAGGACGCAGTTAAATTCTTTACATTATCATACTCTAATGAGAAGCTTATATGCGTTAAAAGTTAGAAGAATAAAGTTCAAAGCCGGAGACAAAGTTTTGAGGAAAGTCTTCCTTCACACAAAAGAAAAAAGGTTGGGAAATTTGGCTCTTAATTGGGAGGGTCCGTACACGGTAACAAAGAAGATCAACCCATGAACGTATAGATTCAAAGATAAAGAAGGAAGAGATCTTCCCCATCCTTAGAACATTGAGCACCTCAAAATTTATTTAGAGTGAATGAGTGTCTATGTAAATATTTTCTTTATCAGCTTATGTAAGTTTCGGTGGTATACTCTTTCCTACGCTGGTGGCGCAGGAAGGTTTTAATGAGGTGTCATAATAGCCGACTTATATATAAAATTATTTTTGCCATCTTAAAATGATTTATATAATGTTCATCTTTTTTAACTCAAAAGATACTCCAAAAACGTTTGGACGAGAATGCTCATCTTTTTTTAAATCAAAAGATACTCTAAAAAGTTTGGATTAAAATGTTCATCTTTTTTAACTCAAAAGATACTCCAAAAATATTTGGACTAGAATGTTCATCGCTTTGAACTGAAAAGATATTCCAAAACGTTTCGACAGAGATGTTCATATTTTTTAACACAAAGGATAATCCGAAGAGAACATTCATTATTTTGAACCAAGAAAGGTGGTTAAAGCTTTCATCGTTTCAAAAACTAGGTCAAACGCTCTTATATAAAAGATATTTTACCTAAGAAACAAGTTGATTTATCCGGGGGAAAACATATAAAAAAAATTGAAACTGTGAAAAAATTTCATATTAAGAAACTATTTATCCGGGGGGAAACATGAGTAAAACATTTTCACGTCAAACATTTTAATATGTGGAATTTTGTAGTGTAAAAGTAAATTTGGAAAGCAAAATTACATCATCAAAAATCCTCACAACATGAGGGTGGCCTTACAAAACAAAGTTCCACTTGTTTTACGTTTACAAATGATTAACAAAACAAGAAAGAGAATGCTGAACTATACTATTTGGATGAGGAATTTTCTTCACTACCTTTTGGAGAATCAGATTATGAGGAGGAACTTTCTGAGTCATCGCTAGTTTCCAAATCTTCCATAGAAACACCTACATGACGATGTCTGTCTATAACACATTGCCAAAGGTTTTCTAACTTCAAGTCCGGAAATTTCTTGTACATCTTTACCACCAAAGAGGATTTCATGTTAACATTTATTTCTTCAAGGCAAGATGTAATACTGGCTGCATATGCATCCAAACTTTTCTTTTTCTCAGTCTCAAAGTCCTTCTTTAGAGATTTGTGCTCTTTTGACAACTTTTCAATGCGTGCAACAACATTCTCAAAGTATGTTTTAGTCTTTACACAAGATTCAACAAGACCATCGATGAGAGTGTCTCGTTCAACATCCCTAGTAATGAAACACTCTCATTCGTCGTCAAAATTACGTGTTTCCTCGGAGTGTTTAGTCTCTAAGGAAGTAATATTAAATAACCGATCAGCGGACGTTTTCTTCTCTTGAGTAAGTTCATCCTCAACCTTCTTTAACTGGGAAGATATCTTCTTCTCCTTGACAAGTTCATCTTTCAAGCTCTCAACCTCATCTTTCAATCTCTTAACCTTATTTTTCAAGTTAGATACCTCAGTGTTCAGTCTTTTTACTTCCCTCTTACTTTGGAGAATTTCATTTTTGTAGCAATCTTTACGATTAGCTATCCTTTTGTGGAGAGCAGCAGTACGAAGCAATTTATTTAAATTATTGGCAATAAAATTGTTTTCATAGATGTCAAAGTAAGCTGAAGCAGGGGAGAAATATTCACCTTCCTCAAAATTTTCTTCTTAACCAACAGGTTGTTTCTTCTGAATGGAAAATTCTCCCCTATAATTAGAGTCGACAATAACAACTTTCTTTATGGGGTTAAGCTTGGACAAGTTGTGTTATCATTTTCCCCTTCACTGCCAACTACCTTCTTTTGTTTCTCCTCGGCAGTGAGCCTCATCGGCCTTACAAACCCTAGTCTCTCAGCTGGTCTCACTTCAACTGAAGTTTCATTATCAACGTCTTTTTATTTTTCTTCCTGGACACTAGTACGAGGGCTTACCCGTATATCAACTTGGTCTTCTTGTTGAACTTATGTTGGCATTTCTTCTTGAGTTTCATTCTTTTGGTCTCCTTGGAGTTAACCTTTTTCTCCTCGGGGACATCATTCTCTGAGTCTGTATCCTTCTCGCTCCGTTCATCCTCCTCCTCGGGTTTCTCTATATCTTGATGACTGGGAGCTGAAGCCCAAGTGGGAAGGTAAACCATATTACCCAAACCTTCCAAGTGCTTGAGAATATCATCATTCGGGGGGCAGCATGAGTTCGGACATAGATTTTTTCTGACCAGGATCGTATCTCCAAAGATTGCTTTTTACCAAGCTCATTGGCATGAAACTCTGATGAAATTTATGGTTCCAATTTTCACCCGTCCAGACACTTAGCTTCTTGAAGATTGTCTTTGCAGATTTCACATAACCTTTAAAGGGTTTAGCAATTCCCTTCATAGCTTCTCAAAATAAATACCTTAAATTAACCAATTTTAATAAGTAAATTAAAACAACATACAAGGATACATACCTTGCCCAAACCATTTCAAAGTCAAGCGATTGGGAAGGTCGTCTAAATCTTCAAAGTCAGTGTCCCATAACCCATAGATAAAAATAAATTGTTGCATCTATTTTTTGTCAGCCTCTAAGAAATATTTGATAACCTTGTATCTCCTTGCAAAAACAAGAGAATAAAATGGGTAATGAGAGTTTTTAGCTACACCTGAGATGGACATGAGTTGCTTCATGGAAAAAACTATCTCAGAAAGTCTAGAGGCCATGATGCAGGCCATGAGTGTATACCACATGTTAGCGCCAGCTTGAGAGGGGCAAATTCTGATAAGATTGAAGTATTCCACTAAATCAGGATCGAAAGGCAGGCAAATACCCCAATTCATCAGTTCGGTATAAAAATCAATTTATGGTTGCGAACGGACAATGGAGTCTCTCCAAGGGTGGGAAACCGAATGGTAATATTTCCGGGGATCGACCATCGATCTTTAATTTTCACCTCCTCGGTCGGGTGTAAATATGTGTACTTGACTTGGTAAAGGGCCAGTAGATGCTTGGTTTCAATTCCGCGAAGATTATCCACCAAAACATCTTCTATATTTGAGGGCAGGTCTGTCGCACACTTCTTCTTTTTCTGTTTCTTATCCTTCTTCACCGATGAAGTCTCTTCCGTAGGAGGAGGATGAGGTACCCCTTGACTTGGCATGGATGGTCCCGGGGGATGGGGGAATCACCACAGGAACAGCTTGTAAGGGTTATGCCTTAACCACAACCGCATCATTCTTTTCATGGTCACTGTCAGACTCGTCAATCAAAGTTTTCTATTGGATTTCAGGGATAGATTTCAAAACCTGTTCCAGGAAAACATTCCTTGTAGAATATTTCGAGGGGATAAACTTGAGAGTCGTTTGAAGGGACCCTTGAGGAGTTACATGAAGGGTTACAACAAAAGATAAAAAATTTACCCGGATAGACTTTGTGGGTGGATCTAGAGATATTTTCCTCTTAACACGCTCTCTTTCATTTACTCTAGCAAGCTTTTGTTTTTCATCATCCATCGCTAAGAAATGAGAAGATTTGTGAGTAGGTTTAGATGAAGAATGATCAACCTTGTTATTTCTTGAACAAGCTTGACTGGGGGGCTGAGCAACAATGGAAACGCGTTCCCAGATAAGGGACCAGTTATCACAAAAGTTTGCTTAAAAAATATCTACATGTGTTGGGTGTCCTCTACCACCGGAAGTTATACGAGCAACAACTTGGTTTGAGATATTAAACCACCTCCAAAGCTTATATTTTTTGAGATTGATAGACTCGTCAGTCTTGAAAGACGATAAAAGAGTTTGGGTTGAAAGATAATCGTTTATCTCTTTAGAACAGGCGTTCTCTACTCAGGGATGAACAAAGGTAAAAGGTTATAAACTTAGAACTAGAGAAAGAGATGAATATTTATAGTAAAAGTTATGGGTATCAAGGGGCAGAATGTGACTGGTTAGTTTCAAAGAAATATTTGACACGTTACCTCTCTCAAAAACTGCTTCAAAAATGTGTTGACATGCAGTAGTAGCTACAAAGACACGTGGCAAGAAGTGATTTCATCGTTTAAGTTATTTCTGACTCTATAACAGCTAGGCAAAGACACACGAAGCTAAAATAAATTATGATTTAGGTGAGGTCATCATGATTAACGATGAGGTCACCATGACCAATGGTAATGGAGTCGACCGATCCGAGGAGATGTATTGAGAGTCATACAAAGAATTTTGGGTGTCAAAAATATGAGGAGGATCAAAAGAAAGGAATAATGGCATACATTAGTCAGTCTTTATTCAGATATCTTCATAGGAGCTGGGGGGCTAATGATAAAGAAAGGAAAATATAGATAATAATAAGGTTTATTACGTAAAATATAAAGATTAGATTCATGTATTTAGTGATTAAGGACTAAAGTAACACAAACATAAGAGATAGATGGGTTAAGTGGTATACCCAAAGAACTTGTTTGTAAAGAGTAAAGTAGTGGGGTAAGAAACCCACTTTAACGGTGGTAATCATCTAATTTTACTATCCACCTCATGTAATATACAAATGACATTCTGTTTTGGAGGAAAAAGCCAATGATTAATTAATTATTACTACATTTATTCATTTTGTCTCCTTCTCTCTATACAAAATACTGATTCTCTTACTAAAAACATCCGATACGAACATTTTTTCGATAGACGCTCCCCCCAACATTTTCGCATCTGAACCAACCTAAGAATTATCTAAGTTCATCATATATAACATAACATCAAAGGTCAAAACTTTATTTTTCATTATGTCTTTGACTAGTAAGCTTGATAAAATCCATTGTTGATAAGAAGTACATATCATGGCCTCATAGAAATCTCAAATTGTTCTTTGTTTTGACGAAGAACCGAATATAATCTTATAAACTTTTATTACACTATTACTTATAATGCATAATGTGATCACTAACACCTTGATTACCTGCTTCTAATGAACCAGTTCTTATAAATAAATAGGACAACACTTCAAAGCTTTGGATTTTATTTATAGAAAACTAATTAAAGCAACTCAATGGATTGTCTTTAAATTTTATTGAAAAGGCTCGACAAAGTATCCGATCATAATTACCAGAATATTTGGAAGGAAAGTCTCATGCTAAAATCTTTATAGATGAGAGATACATCATCGTGTTATATATTTGAAGGTGTGAAAGGTCTTTAACGGCTTCATTTCATCCAAGGGGTTGATTGAAACCTCGAAATACTTACTCTTAAGATTGATATGCGTTTGAAAATTAAGAAGGTTGGCCATAAGAATTTGATTGGAACTTCCTAGCTGTCAATGTAGCTTCCATTACTGGATTCAACACCAAACGAGGAGGTTGCACAAGTTTTTTAACAAGTTGAGATTAAGATACCTCTCGGTGTTGGTCTTAGGGTAACTCTTTCGGTGCTTAGGCTTGATATTGTTCTACTTTAGATCTCTGGGTGGTGGCTTTATCTTGATGACATCGGCTTCTAGCTTGACCATAGTGTCTGGAGCTTGAGTGTTGGTTTTTTCATGCGATTGTGATTCTCAATAGGGGATTGATGAATCTCTCACTTGAAGAAGATGAAGAGTATCGGTGATAAGATGGACGTCTTTTTTATAGGTATCTTCAATTTGATATGCTTGGAACCTCCAGAGCGACTCCGAGTCTTCATTTTGCGTTTTTATGGATTCCTCTTCATATTAACCTGTTAAACCTCTGACCTCAACATCAGAGGTTTCAAACCTATTTTTTCAATTAAACCTTAAAGGTTAGTGAGCTCGACAACATGGAAGCAATAAATCTTGTCGTGCACTTAAAAAGATATTGTGTATAAAAGACTCTAAAACCTTTGTTGAACAATTTTGGCTTTTATTACGGTTTCGACTTGCTAAGGTCTTTCTCACTTTAGATAGATCGATATGAGTACCAAACAAATTTTAATGGTTTTGGAAAACATTTTCGAATAACAATTTTTTTCTCCGAACAGTGTTCATAAATAAAGTTCGGCCTTAAACCTTTTTTTTAACTGTTTTTTTAGCCTCCAAGGATAGCCGAGTTGGTTGAGTAAGGTATGCTTGTGACTAAAGGTCATGAATTCGAGTCCCTCTACATACGCTTTCTTGACTGATCATGTCACCTCGTATGGTTTACCTTCTAGCGTTGGTTTGCAAACTATTGCGTCAGAATGAGAGTTTACCGTTGAATAGCGGCAGCAGGCTCTCTCCGAAAAAAAAAGAAGAAATAAATAAATAAAATTCGGCCTTCTCGATTTACATACTAAAATATTTTGTATTTGTAAAAAATAGTAAAATTTTATCATATTAGGTATTCACCATTATTAATAAAGATAAATGACAATCGACTTTTTTGTGATGACACTACTAGTGTGTCCGTCTGACAATATTCAATTTGATTTAGGATGGATGACGAACTGAATAATAATGAATTATTATTTTTAAACAGATAAATTAATCCGGTTTTTATTTTCTAAAAAAAATATATTTTCATCTCCCACCAGTCTCATTTTTTCCGAACTTTTCGGTGAATGGTTCTTTTATTAAAACAGATTTCAACTTTTTTTGTATTACTTCTTTGCTTTGAAAGACCAAATTGTTTTTAGATACCTGAGTAATCAGATATATTTGTATACTATTTTACTTTTTCAACAAGAAACATAAATTACAATTTCAAGAGCCGAACATATATTATCTATCTATCAAAGCGCATTCTATCCTCAGTTTTAGTTCTTTCAACAATTAACTAGCTAATTTGCTTTTCACAATCTTAATGTATTTAAAAAACAGAGAAAAATAGAAAATATTGAAGAAAGTTCTAAGCTTTTATACATTGAATTACATAATTACCAAGACAAACAAATTACACCAATAGATTACAGAACAAAAAAGGAAAGAAGATAACAAGTATATGATCTTTGTACTTCATCTTTGTAAAAAGAGGGCAGCTCCGAGCAAGCCCAACCCTATTGTTACACCTATCCAGAAGGTTCTGTTCTTCTCCCATCCACCGGGAGGTTGCCATACTAGATAGTCCTTAGAAGATCGAAGCTGATTCGTTGTTATCGATCCGCTTCTTTGTTGATTTCTATCTTTGTCTTTCTCAGTCCATGTCACTGCATAGCTGCAATTTAGAGACTTCTATTAGTCCGCTCAAATAAGTTCACTTCACCATATAATAATCTACGTTGGTTCGAACCAATGTAGCCTTTGAACCAGAACAAGAAGGGAACAACAATGTAGCCAACTACTAATTGGCTGATGCAGAAGCTTTTCGAGCCTGGCTCGGGTCAGGCTAAAATAAATCGTAGGCTGGAATTCATAAAAAAATTGAATGTGAGCCGAGCTTCCACCCTAATATATGATTAAAATTTCATTTCAAGCCTAGATTCCGCTTGAGAATCTAGCTTGCGAGCACATTATAAACAATAAAAATAAAAGGTCATATGTGTATATATATAACGTATATCAATATAGTTTATTCAAACTTGTTGATTTTGTTCATAATAATTGAAATTTTAACACAAACTTCAAAGTTTTAGACCAAGTGACGTCTTCAATCTTTTTGGTTCAATTTTAAAATATTCAGAAGCCAGTTTAAGCCAAGCTAGATTCGAAATTCAAATCGGTCAAGATTTAGTTTAAACTTATTATTGTCGGACGTTGCGCTTCAAATGCTTTTGCAAAACTAAAGCTCACTAGTCTTATATAAGATCTGCTAAGATAATTCCATACTACTTTCTGGAGACACTCTAACCTGAGCTAATTTTATCTTCCTTTTCAACATAAGTGGACGGTGCTAAAACTCAATTGATTAAGCAGCAAGGTAAGAAACTTTTATGAATATACAAGTTCGTTTATTTATGATAACCAAATAACTTATAGGTTATGCAGGTAAAAGAACAAAATTCGATATAAAAGAAAATCGATAAAAAAACGTAACAAAAACTACCTGTCATAACTGGAACCAATCATAGGAATGGTTACCATTTCTTCCCGCGTAATCTTGAGTTTTGGAGCTTGTAAGATATATCTCAGCTCTCCAGCTTGGCGTCGAATACTTGTACTAGGATGTTTCTTCTCTAGTTGCTGGTAAAGAGCAATACAGTCACCGTGACGATTATTGGCCTCGTAAGCCATAGCAAGCCATATCTGAATCTACAAAACAAAACCATTAATTATATCTTTCCCACTTAACAAACTTTAACCACATTTAGCGGGGAGAAATTACACGAGTAGCTCTAGCTCTAGCTCATCTACTAATAACTTGAGCTCAAGCACTATTTGGGGCTCAGTCGATACAAGTGTAAACCATCCAAGCATGAGCTCGACCGAGCTTGAGAGGCTGTAAATTAGATATAAACAATTAAACGAGACTCAGTTTGAGCTTCACGGATTCTAGTGAACTGAGTTCGAGTATGTTAGGCTCGAACTCGGCTTGGCTCATTTCCACCACTAACCACATTTTACAAAAGATAGAAAAAGATCGGTCGTACAGTCTAACCAACCTCACCGCCGAACAACGTTGGCCTAGGGATAATAGTGAGTGCACCTTCGAGAAACTCGATTGAACGTCCATATGATCCTTTACCGTAAGCCTTTTGACCCAACTCGAACATCATTTCGGCCGTGGCTCGTCGCTCTGCCTGCTCCTGAGCCACCTGCTCTAGCATCACAGAAAACCAATCAAGAATCTCTTGTTAAATCTTCCTATGATCGACTTAACAAATCAAGATATTATAAAACGAAACACAAAAGTATTTGAAGTCAATAGATTATTAATTTTCTCAGGCAACATTTATACATAAACCAGCACAACAAATTCTGCTAGAGCCACCTAATCTACCATAATCACAAAATTTCAGTCAACATTTTATGCATACACCAAAGGATATATATTATATAATCTAAAATTAATACAATGAAAAATGTATAGATACGAGAAGTCATGGAAGTACTAGCCTTTTCGAGCTCCTTTTTTACTCTCGTCCTCTTTTCTTCTTCGGTTTCATCCTGGCTATCGCCTTCGCTATCTTCGATTTTATTCTGCAACTCTTCTGCTTTCTTTTCAAGCTCCTGCATCTCCTCGAGATCCTTCATTCTTTCTTTCATTGCATCCTCCCAATTGTACTTCTCTTCTTCATCATCCACGTATTCACCATCTTCATCGCTGGAATTTGATTCAAAATTAAAGGCGTTCACTCTAGAATTCGATTTTCCTCGAGTCACCACTCGGTGGTACCGAGTTTCGCCGTCTGTGTCGGCGGATTTGTCAAATAGCGGAGCGAAGTTATGACACTGGTGCTCCCGCTTCGGGAGATTCGAAACGAGGTCGAATGAAACCGGACGAGTTTTCCGGTCGGCGTTTATCGTCGTCGTCCGAGACGATGTCAAGTCAAGTTGAAGAGTAAGGTTCCCGAGGACGACGACGGCCATGGCGATTGAGAGAAAGTGAGATCACTTTCATTTTCAGAAACTGTGTTTTTGGTTGGTCGTTATTTTTAATGGACTGAAATATCCTTTCTGTTTGCATCTAATAGTTCATGGACATCGTGGAATAATAGTCTCAAAAAGGGCAAACTTGTCCACAAAAAACATGTGGAAGTTGTTTTATGCAAAATCTGAGGTAGTTCATTCTTGGCGGTGAATATTACGAAGGGTCATCACTTTAATAAAAAAACACGTTTTTTAATTATTAACAACGTACTTGAAATATACTAAAATATTTTCCAATAAGAAACCACGTATATATATTAAAAGCTTAGTAAAAATATTATTTTATTTTTGTGGGGGCTGGACTTTTTTAGACCGGCGGGAGAGATTCCCGTCCACTGAATATAGACATTTTAGTGAGTGTGGAGATTTCATCCGGTGGATGAACAAACGGGATTAAGGATAAAATAATAAAAATTCATAAATATTATATTTTTTGGGTTGGTTAATATTTTTTGGGACCAAATTTAGCTAAAACCTTTCTAAAATCATGAACATTTTCCTAAAATTGATAAATTCTGATGCTTGAAGATCATGAAGTAGTCTTTTGATTGATTCAAGCAAGTCTCAAACGTTAAGGAATATACCATTGAAGATGTTAAAATGCTTGAAAGGGCTACGGACTCTAAACTCCCTATTTTTGAAGTCCAATTAGGATTCTTTGTAGAAGTACCTGCGAAATATAATACTGATAGTATAACCTGAAAAATAAACCTGTTGGAGATGATGGACAGGATATCTCTTCTCAGACAATGTTAATAGACAATAAGCGATTATATAATGTCACTTAAAAAGTCTCAAGTAACCTGATGTAAGCGATTTAAATTTATCATAACTTTAAGGGAAGGCATGCTTTAAGGTCATTTGAGACCTAATAAGCTTTCTACAACACGTCAGTAAGGGTAGAAGGAACCATGGAGTTGATCCAGAGCCTAACATCTCAATTAACAATAAAGAATCAGTTTCAATATCTACATGAATTAGGTTATTAGTGTAGCAGAGTAGTAAAAAACATCAATGAAAGCCCTAAACTCAGCAATCAAGGCAATGATCTTTCCATATGAATGGTTTATATCTTTGATGAGATTTTCAGTGTTATTTCTAAGAATAATTTCATTGCTGGACTCATCATCTGAAGTACAAACAACATCATAATTAAGCTTAAATCTATTGTTTATCTTAAGTATTTATTTAACTACAATAAGAGGTTGGAGAGTAGTTATATGATTAAAGTAGCCAAGTTAATAGCCATTTTTAAATCACCAAACCAGTGAGAGTAGTTTAGGAGGTTAGAAATATCTAAGTTGACCAAGTAGGATTTGATTTTGCTTATTAAGATTTTAAAAGATCATGATTGTTTTTTAGTTTTAAATTGTTTCGAGTTGTCCAGATTATCCAGCAGATGATGGGAGGAATGATTGATCTTATATGGACGGTTTTATTTGTAGACATGAACCAGGAATGTATCATGTGATTAAGTGAAATGTATTGGCCAATTAGGATGTCAAATAGTCCTGCAAAGTACTGACATACTTCCCAAGATATTTGACATTCAACAAACAAGTGAGAGATAGATTCTGAGTTTGGGCAGTGCTAACCTTTAGATGTTAAGGCGAAGTTTTTGTGTTACAGAATGTTATCAACAAAATGAACCCATTAAGAAGTCTTCATAAGATGAAGGAGCACTTCTTAAAGGGTGATATGATTCCAAATTTTAGAATGAATAATAAATTTTGTATGGACAGTTCTAATAGCTTGCCAAGTCTTCTTAAAAGAGAAGGAACCATCATTGGATAATTTCCAGATGATTGAGTCATCAATGGAATCATATAAGAAGATTTTTAGAGATTTTATTGATGTTAGAGGGGAAGATTTGATTTATGAGTAGGTCAAGGTTCCATGAACTATTTGACAAGAACTTAGAGGTCAAGGTGCCTTTATACCAGTTATTATCCTCGTGAATATAAATAGTGATAAAAAGGTGATGCTTATTCAATTTTTCTAAACAAAATTTACCGACATTCCAATATATATATATATATATATATATATATATATATATATTGTTCAACAATGTTTCTTACTTTAAAAATTATTTTCCAATCGTTGGAATCATTAAATTTAGTGTTAATTTGAAGATGATGAGAAGAGGGGCAGTAGATGGAATGCATCAACTGAGCCCAAAGGGATCCATTATCTTTGAAAGTCACCCATAAGTGACAAATGAAAGTTTTTTGAATATCAGAATTCTTTTTAATATTCATACTATTTTCTTCAAATGGTTTGCAAATGAAGGGCCAGTTAGACCAAATAATTGGATTATGAGTTTCTTTAAAACTCCAAAAGGATTTTGTTCATTAAGAACTTATTCTTTTAATGGTTATTTTAGGAATATAACTGATTTGCATAAAATAAACAAGAATTTCCATGAGGACAGATTGAACTAATGTCAACCTGCCTCCAAAAGAAAGAGATTTGTTGTTCCACTTTATAAGTTTAGTTCTTATTTTAGATACTATATCATCAAAGAGTTTGATATTATTATATTTATGAATGATAATGCCCAAGTATTCAAAGATACAAAAACTATAGGAGAAACCATATGTGTGTTTTAGTAGCATTGATTTTATTTTTGTACATATTTTCGGATGATATGAATACAATTTTTTAAGTGTTAATTAGCTGATATATAAATTAATAGTGTTCAAGGAATTTGAAAACTTTCTTGATATTATTTAGAGAATCATTTATGAAGATAATTACATCATCTGCATAAGCAAAACAATGAATTTTGATAGAACCTCTGGCTGAGTAATACATTGATTTATTTGAAAGAAAGAGATTTTGCAAACCTCTTAAGAGATATTCTTCAGCAATGATGAAAAGACTGGATGATAATGGGTCACCCTGACTTACACCTTTGTTAGATTTCAAGTATTCATGAGGTGTTTCATTAATAAGTATAGAAAAGTTATCATTATTTATACTTTTATTTATTAACTCATTACTTTATCATTTAAGACAAAATTTCATTATAGTAAAGATAAAGTTAAAAAAGACTACGTCAAAGGCCTTGACCATGTTAAGCTTAAGAATAATACTATATCCTCTGTTTTTATTGACATCATGAACAAATTCATGAGTAATTAAAATGTTTTCTTTGATGTTTCTATTATTGACAAAATCACCTTGCTCAGATGAGATGATTTTGCGAAGAGTGGTTGCTAGTCCAGTGTTAGTGATCTTATAAATGATTATATTGAAGAGCTTTTTTGTTCCTAAAACATTTCTTATCTTGGAAGTAGATTTAAGTGAACAACCCTAGCCTTGGATAAGTTTATTTGATTTATTGAGTTGTTTAAAACTTCTAAGCAATGTTTAACATGTTGAAAATTGATTTCAGAACTTAATATACTATCAAATATGTTACCAAAAACTTTAATATTTCAGATTTTAAGATGATGTTTGAGCCTTTTTAACTTACCTCAAAAGGAAGTTAAAGGATTGTCATGAATTTGGATTTTACAATTGGTTTTAACAATTTAAAGAAGTTAGTATGAAGCAGGCACACGCTTTGGAATTTAAATGAAGATTTAAGCTTAGTGGAAGAGGTTGAGATAGTGATACACAAAGGTGAATGATTTGAGCCAATTATGGCAAGGTGTTTCACCTTCATGATATCAAATAATTCTCTTCAATATGCATTAATTAAAGTCCTATTTAGTCGTTTCCAATTGGTATTGTTTGACCATGTGTACTTAGATCCAGTGTAACCTGGATCCTCTAATTGGAAATCTAGAACCATGTTATTAAAATCATCAATGACTCTTAAATCTAATGTTTTGCAAGACAATTGTTCAGAGGCGTTGAAGATAACATTGAAGTCTCTGGAAATAATCCATTCTTTATTTGTGACGAAAATCTCTTTAAGATTAATTTACATGTCAATTCTCTAAATTCTAGTACATTTGGCATAAATGATAGTAACTAAAAACTATTTATTACAATAAATATGAGTTACTATCATATGACCAAATTGTTCACTGTCTATAAGAATGTTGATCTAGAAGTTGTGCTTCCACAAAATCCAGATTTTGTTGTTAATATTGGCAAATCCATAATTAAAACAAAATTTGTTTGTTAAGGTTTCAAGCTTATCATTTGAGATCATTGGCTCTTGAAGATCAATGAGATCAATGTTTTCAGCTTTAATAATATATTTGATTCTTCTTACAGTTTTGTTGTTACCAATGCCCCTGAAATTCCAACAAAGAATGGAAATGGTCATTTGGATGTTGATTTGGAAGATCTGTTTCCTCATTTGGAAAAGAAAGATTTGATCGAGGGTTTAGTTGATTTGTCTTTAGATCTGATGATTCTTCTTTGTATTGATTTTTCTGGTTCAAGTTTTTCAGGTTCTGTTATTTTGAGGTCTGGTTTGTCGGGGATAAGATTTTTAAGGAGGCTATGTTTGTTAGAAGATAAGGGAAATCTTCCTGAAAGGAAGTTTTGGGACGAGGTATGGTCATTATGGGAAATGACCATATCTTGTAATTATGTGAATTTGTTGGCGAGTTCTATGGTATGAAGGGCTTGTTATATTTCAGTATGAATTTTATCACGAGGTTCACAATTGGAGTTGAGTAACAAAACATTGTTTTTTTTCTATTATATAAGTTTGATCATTTTTAATTTCTTAAACAATTTGAGAATGTTTTGTGTTGAGAGATACAACGGGAATTTAGAAGACATTTTTATGATAGATTTGCTTGGGTTATTGAGAAGATTAATGTTATTATTAAGAATTAGTTAATCTTGTATATTTGGATATTTAGATTTTTTAATCCATTGTTCTTTATGCATTGGAGGGATAACCTTTTGTGTTATGTTGGTGTTAAAGGTTAGTTGTTTTTCATTTTCAGCTAACCTTTTCGAGTCTTTAAGATCTTTGCTACAAGAAGAGTCAGTGTGACCTACATGTTTGTAAAAGTTATAGTACTTGGGTGTTTCGGAGTATTTGATGGGTTGCCAAAACCCTTATTATTCCCCAAATCATATCAACAATTTCAGGGAAAATTAATATTAATATCAATAATGGTTAAGAGAGTTTTGGAAAATAGATCCAAATTAGAGTCTTTAGAGACTTCACTTTTGGGTTGAAGTTAAGATTCTCTCTCAGAATCTTAAAAGAATACTGACATATTGTGTATACATCTTATTTCCAGATTTTATTTAGGTCAGATATGATCAAATTTGATATATTTGGAGGGATATCATAACGAATCTGATTTTATCCGAAGGGAAATTCAGACATAATGATTAGAATTCAATGACTAAGCAATGTGCCTAGTACCTTGAAGTATGGGTTTGGGGGCTCATATAATGGATGGGATAATAAGATCCGACCCAAAAGGCCCATGTGTATCTCAAAAGAGTATAAATACCCCAACCAACTTCATTAAGAGGGTTGGACTTTTTCTAGAAACATTAAATACAAGCATATATCTTATTTCTCTCACTACTCTCTACAAAAATATTTAATATCAACCAGTTAGAAGATCTTCCCTTTTTTACCCCTTAACCAGATATTTCCATCGCCAAATTAGAGACCACAGTGGGAGCTAAGGGTACCTAAATAGCTCTACTCAAAACTTTACTTGTAATTCAAAGTTTAGAAATCTTTAGGATATAAATCTCAATATACAAGAAGTGTTACCTCGTGAAAATAAAAGAATAAGAGATGAGAATGAGCATGCTACTGTGTCTCGTGTCAATCACAACACAAAGGAAAAACCATTCATACAAGATGAACATGATCAGTTGAGGGCTAAAATTGAAGCTCTGATAGGCCAACGACAAGTTGAAAGAGCATTGAAATAAAAGTCTGATACGGGAGGTATATCTCCAGATGAGCCTAGGGACAATAACAAACAATGTGAAAATGATCAGTCCCCAAAGACTCATGTTAACTCTAAAAAAACATAAAAAAGCAAGTAATGGGTGCATCGAATTCTTCGGAGTGTTCAACCAGTGCTCCTGACTCTGATGGCTCTTCTTTATCCAATAGTAAGAATGGCCGTTAGAAAAAAAAGATTAACCAATAAATATTTGAGGGAAAAAACAAGAAGGGAAAAATGAAAAAGAATAAATATCAAGGAAAAATAAAGAGGCCGACAGATCACGACATTGATCATTTACTGAGTGATCAATTCGCTACCCAATCTGAACCATGTATATTTTCCACTTTCGATGAATATACAATATTTAGCTGTAACCATAATTGGAGGCAATCATCTTTTTCCTAAAACTTACTCTCCGGGCATCTGCCCAGACGGTTTGACAACTCCAAAATGGAAAAGTATGATGGAAGTAAAGACCTCGATAACCACTTCGAGAAGTTCAAAAAAATTATGATGCACTTCGATGATGATAAAATTTTATGTCGAGCGTTCTCACAAACTTTTATATGGGGTGCTTTAAAATGGTATAATAGTTTACCACGGGGTCTATAAAGAACTTTGATGTGTTTTGGATGATATTTTAGAGAAATTCATAAGGAGTAAGAAGCTTAAAGGTAATGGTGACACTATCGTGCTTACAACTCCATATTTGGTAGATCTTAGTTATCCTGGATGCATGTGGTAGCATCCAATTTCCACTAATGTTTGAAATATGTTGTGGGAGGACAAGTAGGCGTCGTCCAAAGTAGCCAAAAGGTAGCTCGTGAATGTTATGTCTTTGCTCTTTCTTTGAATTCATTAGAAGCAGTAAAGGCTGACAAAGAATAACAGTTAGTAGAGCCTTCTGTCAGCTAAAATGAGATAAATAATCCAAAAGAGGCTCCTCGTGCGGTAATCCGAGTTAAATAAGTTGAAATTCATTGATTGCAAGAAGGTTAAAGTGTCAAAGTCAGATTTAAACTCCTATTGAAGCTAAAAGAAAAATTATTGTCTTTTTATCTAATAATCTACATGTGTTTGCATGGTGCAATGAGGATGTGATTGGAGTTCCAGCCAATGTAATTAGTCACAAATTTTGTATCTGATCTGATGTTGGGCCAATGATGTAGAAAATAAGGGTATTTTTCAGAGAAAAATATGAAGTGATTGTTCAAGATATGGACCGGTTGACCAAAATGGGGCATATTAAAGAAACTCTATACCTTATTTGGATAGCTAACCCAGAGTTAGTCAAGAAAAAGAATGGAAAATGACGTATGTGCATTGACTACATAGATCTCAATAGAGCTTTCCCTGAAGATCCATTCCCAGTGCCCCGGATGGATCAACTGGTGGACTTTACATCATAAAACTAGTTGTTGTCTTTCATGGATGATTTTTCTGGGTAAAATCAAATACAGATGAACTCGAATAATCAAGATCACACTACCTTTATAACTGATAGGGGATCCATTCTTATAAGGTAATTCCCTTTGGGTTGAAGAATATTGGAGCTACTTATCAACGACTGGTGAATAAAGCACTTGCTAATCAGATCGGTACGAATATAGAAGTTTACATTGATGACATGATGGTGAAAATCCCTAAGAAGGAAGATCAAATATCCGAAATCTAAAAAAAATCAAACTTATAAGTCATAAACTTGAAGTTTAATCGAGAGAAGTGTACATTCGAAGTTTGATCTGGTAAATTTATGGGGTACATTATAAGTGAGAAAGGGATTCAAGCTGATCTGGATCAGTTAATTGCTTTGTTATCCATGGATCCACCTCAAAATACCAAATAAGTCCATATATTAACTGGAAGATTGGCTGCATTGAATCAACCATACTTCTTTTTCCTTGAAAAATGTGCTACAAAAAGCTGATATATCAAGAAGGATGACTAAATGATCAATTGGGCTTTGAGACTATGATATTGACTTTGCACCTCGGATTGCAATCAAAGCTTAAGTTGTGACTGATGTTTTAGTGGAATTTCATTATAATAGGCCTTATGAAGAAACTCAAGCTATTAAATTTAAAAAGAAATGAATGATCCAAACTGACGGTGGATCTAGTACAATAGGGTGCAGAGCTGGAATTTTTTTAACCTCTCCTTATGGTGATACCATGTACCAAGTTATATGTTTTGGCTTCAGAGCATCCAACAATGAGTCAGAATATGAAGCGGACATAGCTGGTTTAAGGTCAGCTCAACTATGTGGGGCTAAAAGAGTCTGACTGATAAGTGATTCGCAATTGCTCATTCATCAGGCTCAAGATCAATCTGAAACCAAGAAATATCACTTGATAAAATATTTGCAAGTGCTAAAATAAGTCACTATCGGTTTTAAATGCATCCGATATGAGCATGTCCCTAGATCAGAAAACGTCATGGCAAATTCTTTAGCCACTATAACATATTCTGAAGCATACCATTGGATTTTTATGCAATAATGTTCTTTTATGAATGAAACCATAGGAAACAATGGTGAAATAGGAGAAAATCTGCACGTATCCGATGTGCTTTATGAAGATTGGAGAAGTGAAATCCAATAATTAATCACTAACGGAATTCAACCTTCAGATAAGGTTATGGCCAATAAAACAATGTACAAAGCTTCGGTTTTCTAGTTCTTCGGGGGATTCTTTATAAAAATATATTTATGCAGGATTTTACTACGTTATCCCGGACCCAATGAGTCTCAAAATATTCTATCATAATTACATGATTGAAAGGGTCAACATATTGTGGCTATAAAGTTTTGAGTAGAAGAGTCTTACTAACATGATATTATTGGCCTACGGTTAAGGCATATCCTAAAGATTTGGTAAAAAAATGTGATCCTTGTCAAATATGTGAGAATGCAATTCATGTGCTAACAGTCCCGATGTAATCAATATATGAACCTATACCTTTTAATATATGGGGGCTTGATCTAGTTGGGCCCCTTCCAATGGCTTTAAGGGGTTGTCGTACCATAATTATGGTAATATGATACTTCTCCAAATGGGTAGAAGTTGCACCTTTGTCTGGAACAACTTCTAACATATCTAAAAATTTGTTACTCGTGGTTGGTTTGATTTAATCAACCTTATCAACAAAAAGTTTAACTTACTTTTACAATGTTTTATCTATATATTCTGATTGTGTGAAACATACCAATAATTACAAATTTTCAATAAATCAAATATATCAGGCTTACAATATGGAGTGAAGTAAGATTCAAGATTCGTTTTTGTTAAAATCTTGTGGTATAGTGAAGACATATGGAGCATATGAATGACCATTTTTGTAATAAGTTATTCGTAATATGTACAACATTTACGGTATGAATTTTTTCATCCCGATGTCTCCTACACACGGACGGGAAAAAGTCTCTATCAGTTGAGATATTTGAAAAATATTCCTATGTATCAGAATTTTACGTCACGTACAAAATAATACAAGAGGCGTTTATGTTGTTATTTTTAGGTATTTCTCATAATATTATTGAATCAGAGTTGAATAAGGTGAACAAGAACCTCATTTACAATAGAGGTGAAGAAATGGGTGATGTTGTGCACAACGAGCTTAAAAATGCAAATGGTTGGAGTTAGTAAAATATGGACACTTCTAAGCTGATATCAAAACGAATTATTAATTTTTGTACTTTATCATTGAATGCGCAAATATTAAATTTTTTTCGTAAAAAAAGAAACCAAATATGTGATACTTATACCATAAAGTTTAATGTTTTAAAAAAACATTATTGGTCACATACTATAGTTGAGGTGTGTAATATTTATCCAATATTTGTTAATATATGATTGGGCACCATATATTATATTATCCAACACATGTCAAAATATGATTTGTTGTAGATAGTTCATTATCCTTACATTAACATTATATATAATGAACCCTCATTATTCACAATAAATCCCAAATGTGTAAACCGTAAATTTATAGAAAAATATGTTTCGGCTACCAACCAAGAAGAATGCTTGTCATGGGCCGTTGATGAAATTTCGATGAAGAGAAAAGGAATCAATAGAAGTTTTTAATATTGCGGTCTATGATATGTAGTAAATTTATTTCTTTACAAATTAGTTCATATATTTTTATAATTTAGACTTAAGTGCAAATATTTGTATTAAATATTTCATAGAATCCGCATTTCACGTGGTATCTACATGATTACATACGTAAAGGATTTTCATATAATAGTTTGATACTTATTTACGTGACTTACTTATTAATTAGACTATTTATCGACAATAATAAATGCATCAATAAACATATGACGATATATCATAATGGATAAGTTTCAATATAATATACACTTATCCTTCGAGAAGTGTGTGCATGAGAAAAATGTTATTTTAGATCATTAGATTTTAAAATTTTAAAATTAATATTTTAGGTTCATCGCATTATACATAAAAGCTACAAGATTGTTGGAACAAGTATGATATAATAAGTTATTCTATCAACTATATTTTTTTAATCAATGGTACTAGTTTATTAATATTTACTTAGTTTTATATAAATTATAAATCATAAGTCATAAACAAAATCCATGATAACAAAATGTGAGTTTGGATAAACTTATAAAGATCTAAATTCCATATCATTACCTAACATGTACACAATATATGGTATAATTTTTCAAAACTTTTATCTGTGCTTATTTGGAAGATAAGATGGATTTCAAATAACATATCTTGGCTTTAAAAATAAAATAAAATAAAAAGTTTTTTTATACATAAAATTATATATTCTAATAATCTATTATGTATGTGCAAGTATAATAATATTTCAATCCAGATTCAAAATGCAAACACTAAACAAGAATGTATAATATATACCATCATTTGTTAATTATATATTTGAAAAAACAAGAGATATTATATCATAATTTGTTCACAAGTTTTCATGTTAATTATATTAATTTCATAAACTTAGATTTGAATTACATATTTGACACATATACATGATGTAATGTTATGCATTATTTATAAAATAAAAAATAGTCAAATATTTTTGAATAATATAATTAAATATCCATGACAATAATTGAATATAGATTTTTTAGCGTTGCAATTAAAGAAAACTATATTTCGACAAAGTAAGAAATATTTTTAAGAAATAAAAAAACTAAAAGAAGGTTGCCATTAAAGTTCAGTATTTTAAACATCATGTAGAGTTTGTAAAGCGTAAGCAACGATAAAAGGCTAATCCTTCGCATATTATAACGAATAAAGAATAAAAAAAATGTCTTACCAGTTTGCGTCTCGTACTTTGATTAACCAATCGATCTGATTTGTAGTGGAAAATTATATCTTGATTATGATGCTATTATTAAGAAAAGACTACGAAGCTTCAATAGTTTTTTAGGTACAATATATATTATTTTTGAAGGATAGGATACATAAAGCCTCAATGGATTTTTTTACAGTGAAGAACATTATAAAAAAATAAAGATAAAGAGAAAACGAAAGATTCCAAACACATTAATATTTATAATAATAAATTAGAATTACATGGATACTTTTTATATTTAGTGAACCAAACTCTTTAAAATAAAAATTGGTCTTTGACTTAACCAAATTTACTTAATTTAATAATTATCTTTTATCCTTTACTAAATCATCATTTCTTTTAATTTTAAGTCGATATAATACGATGTATGAGCTAATAGATATGACCATAACCTTTATTGGGCTTTTAAGAATCTGATACTAAAGCATCTGATCAATGGGTCCTCCCTCAAACCCACAATTAATACAACTGGTATATACATTGTATACTTAATTATACTTATATTATTATTAATATTATTAGTACTATTTGATACTCTGAATTTACATGTAATGAGACATTCCAAGTCAAATATAAACTACAATATTCTACTTGGATCGTTCACATGTAATGAAGTATATCAATATGAATGCGCACTTATAAAAACACTATTGTTTACAGATAACCCGCTGTATGTATTATAACGTCAAATGATAGTTATTAACGAACCAAAAAGTTTCAATCACGACTTATCTTTGCGCAACTTCTATGATAAATTCATTTCCAACTACTACCCCAATGACTTATAAATTTTTATAGAGTGCAATATAGAACTGACACTGCCTAATAATCAATACGTGTCACCTTCCAATTGATCCTCATAACTGAATCGAGATCACTTAATTCATGAATAAAAGAAAAAGTATTTTATTTATTATTTGAATAAATACATACATACAATTTGAATCTGAAAAAAATATAATTTACACAACTCATACCAAACCTAAACACCCTATAAACTAAGGACAAACATACATAAAACATGTCCAACAAAGACTAAATATAGTAATGCTTTAGTGAAATTATTTGTAATAGTAGCCAACACCAACCAAATTCATGAAAAAAATAAATGATTACAATTGACCGGTAACAATAAATGAGAAACTCATACATTTTATAAAGACCAATTTTGACATCAACCAATATAGAGTTGCAGGATATGTTGTTATATTGTTGGTAGGTATATAAATAACTTTTGTTCAATGAGTATTTAGTATACATATATCATATTATATATGTATTTATAACCATTCATTTTGGAACACACGACACTTGGTGAATGGGCTATAAACAAACCCTTAATACCAATATGTTTAAAATGGATATGCATGGAAACAGAAAGAGAACATGGTTTGACAAAAGCACTTGGAAAAATTAATTATGAGTAGGCAATCATACATAACTTTCATATTACAGTGTTAATCATATGCGATTCACGCATATTAGCATTCACGTTTTGTTATTTATGAACATTACTTGTACAAGTTAATCATACGTGATTCACAACTAGTGAGCATGCATGATTCATGTTTAATATGCTTATATTTTTTAACCATTCACGATTTGAAGCTTTTCTTCACTAGATAAGGTATTGACGTTAATTTGATGCTAAAATAAAAGCATTTGAGGGTGATGATCAAGGAAATAACTTTTTTTCCCTTTCTTTTTTGAGAGTTTGGAGGGTTCAGAATTCGGTAGTTTTCTCGGATCCGTTTATGAAAAAGCATAAGAGATTAGATTAGATGAATAATGTCACCACAACCAGCTTTTGATCGGTCGCCAGAGCTTGGATGCTAGTATTATGCTTATAGTCATCATAACTCAAAATTTGGATCGAACAAAGTTGTGCGTATTAAAGTAGCACTACACTATTTTCTTAGTTCGTCTCAACCCAAACACAAAAACACAGGGAAAATCTATAAGCACAAAAAAGAGGATGATAAGAGCTTGATATACTCTGTAGAGCAAATAATTTGGTTAACATTAAAGAAAATATTGACAAAAATAATATTAAGCTAAACAAAAAGTTAGAAGCCCATGTTGGATAACGAGCATCCAATCCTTACTATATCTCTTCCCGAAAGTCCTCAAGTGGCTCAGGTTTAGTTCAGATATTGTTTCACCGTTCTCCCACATACCGTTGACGAAGGAAAAATGTCGCTTTCACTCTCGTTCAAATTCCAGTAGATTGGTAACGATCTTGTAATTATTTGTCAAAGTTAGAAAGTAAGTAGGGTAAATTGAGTTAGGCGTCATGGTGTACACCGAAAAAAATTCGTCCATCTCAAACCTGATATTTGACACTCTCGAAGTGATGATGCATGAGAATAAGCTACACCACGTATTCACTATAGCTTGTGCAGGGAACATGTATAGTATCCGCAACAATTGACTATGTCATGATATGAAGAAGTTCCCCATCGAACTACTCGGGGAAGACAACCAATTGTTCCTCTTTAGAAACGAGAGAGGTTTCGCCAGATTTAGGTAAACGAGTAATAATGTTCGAGGGGATAGTCGACTTGTTACGCATATTGGAAACCTCATAAACATTATCGTTCAAGTAAAGACTTTTACACATGTCAACGAGTTTGGGTTTTTCGATGGCGGCAAATATGTGAGATACTCTTATTACGACCGAACCACTACCCGAGGGTTTTAATTTGACATCTTTCTTCATATGATTCCGATGGTTTCAAATATTCTAGCTCGAGGGTGGGTTTACCCTTCACGACAAAGGCTGCATACTCATCATGAGAAACAACCCTCGACGGGGAAGCAACATCGATTGGAATGGTCCAAGCCTCCAGAGGAATAATTTATCCATAAAAAGAATTGGTAGCAGGAAGATGAACGGGTGGAAATTTGGTTTTGGGGGCTAACTAGTTGGGTCCTGCTATGAGTCCATTTCAGCGTTATAAAGATTCGAATTGGTCTATTCTTAAATTGTAGGATTTGAGAGGGTTTGTCCACTATATGAAAAAATTAGGGATCGTAGTATTCTTCATCCTCCATTGGTTCGAGGGAGGTAGAGTGAGACGAACCCTCCTCACTCTCAATATCAAAAGAGGCGTCATTACTCCAATTTCTTTTTATGATATCGAATTCATTGCCATCCATTAAAAAATAAAGAAAAATAGACGATTAGAGAGTATACATGGTAAAAAGAGTTTAACCGAATAAGTAATTGGTTTGAAAGTATCGATGTAAGAGTTTGATATTATTTGAAGTAGGGTTCGAATAGCCGGAGGATGCTAGTTGAGATCGTGGAACAATATTTGATGGTGACCGAGATCGTCTGAATGATTTTAACGACGGTGGATGACATGTTTTCACTGGATTTTTTCTCTGTAAAGACTTTCTCTCTAAATGCATTCGCGAAGAGAGTGAGTCGAACTATAATTTATAGATCTACAATAGCTGACATGTGACGTTTCATTTTTTCTGCTGATACGTGCAACAACTGCCCGATCATTACAAAAGTTAGAAGATCTACGCACGCCAAAGTTTATAGGCCGACTCAGAGCGTAATGTGTGGCAGTCAAACAATGAGTGTGGAAAAAAAGACGAGTTTTTTTTACGTAACATTAACAACTTTTGGATTTCTCGGATGGGTTGCATTCAAAGTTTTTCGAGTTCTTTTTTACAATTGGGATTTAGAATTTCAGGACGACGATTTCGGTTTACCGTAGATCATAATAATTGAAGTTACAACAAAACTCTTTAGTGTCTATTGAGAAATATCGAAAGCTCGAAAATGGACCTTATTAATTATTGAAGCACCTCATTTGACTCGTTCGAACATCTTCCAATCGCATACGTCAGATGATTTCAAAGCATGACTCTTTCGATCCAAACGTATACCTACCTCGACAAGCTCATTAAGGATACAAGACCAATAATAATTAGATAATTAGTTAGTTTTGGATCGGATTTCTATACCGATCTTTTATATATATATATACCATCCTTATTAATAAGACCCACGATGATCATTTGTATATATGATTCATTGAAACCAAAAGAACACACCCTAATCATTATAAATAAGACTTGTGATCCTAGTTCCGATGGGTAGACATGTAATACTATTTTGAAAATATTTATGGCCAAAGCTATTTCCTCCATGAAAATTATTATTTCCTCCATAATTTAAAAAAACATCCATGATGTTATTTCCTCCATAAAGGAAGTTACAAACCCTTTTACCCATTTTTTCTTCACAAAATCATTACCTTAACATACCATTACCCATTCAGTACAACAAAACCCATTCTTCACCATTATCACTACCTTACAAAGAAGAAAACCCATTTTTCACCATTATCACTTCATTGTTGTTAGATTTCTAAATGCGATTAAGGAAATGGCGAAAAAACTAAATGCGAAAGCAAAGCTTCCTTGAATACTGTTGTAATACTTTCTTCTTCCGTTTTCCTTTTAGTACTGCCCTACACATTTCTTACACCAGGCACTCTTTGTAATAACACTAGTAATTTCATATAAATTAAAAATAAATATAAAGCACAAGTCTCCATTGCAAAGTTAAATTCTTGCTTGGTCTAGTTTGAATTTGAATTGCAATCACACCTACTCATTTACAAAACCATCTCTCTCTCTGAACTGCAAAAGGGCACTACTTTATATGAAATGGGGTTGGCTACTGTAGCTGTAATCTTAAAGTTTGTGGTAGTTTTGAGCTCAACGCGCTCGGTTAATGGTGAGAATATACCGACGACAAATGAAGGACCCTTGAAGCCAGTAACAGACCCTTTTGACAAGCGCCTCTTTAAAAAAGCCATCGACTTGTCTAATACCGACCCTCGACTTCGAAGACCCAGTTTACCTCTCATGCCTTAACAAATCTCGGTCTCTCTCTCCTCTCTAACGCCTTTTCCGTTAAGATTTCTCTCTAAAAAAAATTTATGCACTAAGCATGTGATTCCGAGTGGTCCACTCAGAATCATATGTTTTTTTTTAAACCGAGCAACAGCCGATTCCGAGTGGCCCTCTCGGAATCAGCTGTTGCTCGGTTTTAAAAAAAAGCATGTGATTCCGAGATGCCCACTCGGAATCACATGCTCAGTGCATAAAAAAAATTCATGTGAGATTCTTGAATGGGGAATGCTGAAATCAGAAAGTGTTCAAATTATTGTATTCTAAAACGTAAAAAAACGACATTAAAATACATTATCCTGTGCTTTACTGCTGTTCTCCTGCATGGAATGAGATTCTTGATTTTTCATGGTCGAACGACGTTCAATCTTCAATAAAACTGATGCTTTTAGGGTTTAGGGTTAATTTAAGTTGCCAAAGTCAGATATGTTAAAAAGGGTTTAATCTTATGTTTTTACACCGTAGGGTAATCTATTTCACTAATGGCACCTAACATTAAATTTGAATACAAGACAAGGGTAAAATAGTAAAATTATGTTTCACTAGTTTTAGAGAATTCAAATTATGGAGGAAATAGCTCCATAATGATCTTAAGTCTATTCTTGTCTTAAAAAGCTTAGGTATACCTTATGTTAATAGCTCCTCAGTTATGTTCTAATTGTGTTTCAAGATGCTTTCAGCATAGGTTCTTGGGGCGTCTGTTTCGTTGAATGATGTTGAGGCTGTCTGTTTATTGGATGGTGATTGAAGATGCTGCGTTGCTTTTTCTTGCCTTGGGTTGTGTATTCAAAGCTGGTTGAGTGATTGGGGCTGTCTGTTCGTTGGCTGGAGCTGATGGTTGCTGATGGTTGGCAATTGATAGGAGCCGACTGATTGCTATATTTCAATGGAGTTGTTTCTTGATTCTGGCTGCTTAAAATTGAGTTCGTGGTTTCAAGTTGCTGATCCTTCCTACATTAAGTGTGTGTTAAGCTTTTAGTGCCTTTAAAGCTTGTGTGTTAGGCTTTAGGCTGTTATTTAGTCTTTAGGTAAACCCTTTGTTTATAGGGTTTGGTTTGGGCAGAATTTGACGCCAACTCTATTTGTATTCAAATTTTGTTTATTAATATCAAGTATAAGTTTTGGTTGAAAAAAAAATAAAATTATGGAGAAAATAATAATTTTAATGGAGGAAATAGCTTTAGCCAATATTTATTACTTCCTCTAACGACTCTCTCTCCCTTGTCCCTATCCAAAAATTAATATGGTAAACTCGTACGGTATTTAACACAAACTTTCTCGCACCTATAATTCGTCGATAAATATCATCCCATTTTAATATTTTACTATCAATTTTAGATAAAATTATTCTGTCGGGCATGTCTATTTAAGAAGTTAATTTTAATCATATTGATAATCAAATAACCAATTATATCAAAAAATAATAATGGAGAGGCTATCAAGAACAAAAATAATCAATTGAAAAACTTCCTCCCAAAAAATACATCATCATTTTTAGTCGATGGTAATGCATACTGGAAAACCAATTACCGTTGAAAGTCTTTAAAGATTCAAACTATAGCAAAGGCTATTTTTCAAAATAGTAGTTTCAGTTCAAGTATTTCCTATCCTTTTTCGGAGCTTTATCTCATTGACAAACGTTACGTTCGAAGGCGATCACACACACACTATATCCAACCAAAACGGCATCGTTTATGTCCCTTTCTTCTATATCTACCGATTTCATTTCCTTCCAACTTCCGATGCATCCATGGGTTTACAGCTTCTCTGCATCAACAACACACGCTCTCTTCTTCGTCAGCCGGAGCGACACCGATTCGCACCAACTACCATCAACCCTCACCGGAAAAACCTATGTTTCTCCTCCGGCCAGAAACTCTTTTTCTCGCTCTCATTCTCTTCCAGACAATGTCGACTTTCTCCATTTAACTCGTCTTCTTCAATCAATGGAATATCGGTGGAAGAGAACGTTGAGTACAAACAGGAGAAAGTTGAGTTTCTTGAGAGAATCGGGAAATGGATCAGTTTTGTTATGTCGGTATTGCCTGGTGGAAGCTGGTGGAAGTTTCCCAACGAGGTTGATGTTAAGATGTTGGCGAAACCGGTGACGATTTGGCGTGCGCTGATTCGGATATGGGAGTTGGTGGCCAAGGATCGTTGGGTAGTTGTCACGGCGTTTTCGACACTGATTGTTGCCGCGGTGAGTAATTTTATTACTAGTTTCAATAATAGCTGCTAACGAGAAGCAACGAATTCAATGTCGGAAAGATCTTTTGATGATTTCATATTCGAACTTTTGAGTTGTAGCTTCTTTAGTTAGCAAGTCAGTCTACTAGAGCAATGTTGTTGTCATTTTTAATGAATTTTGTTCTTCTTTTTTGTTGTATACCTGTTTGATAACTGGAACCGATGTGAACTAGTTCTGTATGGAAAGTCTATGCAGAGAGCTAGTTTAAGTACTTAAACTGTTCTATTTTACTGACTTTTCTCACTTTCTGTCTTAGCTTGCAGAGATTTCCATACCGCATTTTCTAACCGCATCAATATTCTCTGCACAAGGACGTGAAATTGCTGTTTTCCACAAGAACGTGCAGCTCTTGCTTCTGCTGTGTGTTGCTTCCGGAATTTGCAGGTTGAAATCTTGTATGGTAAAAAGCTCACTGCTTCTTTTTATGAATAATGATATGGTTTTGGCATCCTTTTCTACTGTCAGGTTTCGTAGTTACCTAGAGCTGTCATGTTTGGTTTGGTTTGTGTCCGGCTGATAAGAAAACATATGTCCCAACCCTGACTTGTTTTTCCTTTTCTTTTATGTTATGTTTGGGTCTATCAAGAAATTACATAAATTCTTAAATATCTTGTTACTAACCCTAAACAGCTTAGGGGTGTCCTGGGTTGCTTTTGTGTCCCGTAGACAGCCCATTATATAAAAACGAGCTTTCATTATACTTAGAACTTAGAAGGTCCTCTTTCTTTGAAACTTGGCTACAAACAACAATACAAGTTATAGTTTGGTGTTACTCAATGCCATCATGTACAGCTTTTAATTTTGACGTATACTGTGAAGAACCATCTCATTCTCTTTTCTTTTGTTTTTTGGACTTCAGTGGTATACGAGGTTACTGCTTTGGCGTTGCAAATATGGTCCTTGTGAGTTTCGTTCTCATATTTACCTCTCTTGTTTCTTCTTCTTCTTATTTTTTTGCAAAAAATAATATAGTTTTTTTTTGGTAAATTATTCCTGCATGCAAAGTTAAAATGGTTGTGGAGCTTACTTTACCTATGAACCATTTAGGTGAAGCAAAAAGTATTTGCTGACCTGAACTTTCCTTGCCCTAATTTTGTTATCGCGTAAGAAGTGAAAAAGAGTTCAATGTGTGCAAGCTAGTTTTGGTCCCTTCTTTTACAAACTTGCTACTTTTGGTTCATCAGATGTCTAAATGTACTATAATGTGAATTCTGTCTGTTTGGGTTAAGCTTTTTTCAATTTACAGATTTAGCCAACGATTCTGATTCTAGAGTATGATGTTTTTTTGGGGTTTACGATATACCACAGGTTAAACGAATGAGGGAGAGGCTCTATTCCACTCTGCTTCTTCAGGTCTTGAAATTTCTTGAATTCGAAACAAGATAGCTCAGTTGCATGGATCTTGCAGTCTGCTACTTTTTGTTTCATTTCTTTTGGATTAATTGTTCTGGTTCTCAATCTTCTGCAGGATATATCTTTCTTTGACGCCGAAACTGTTGGTGATTTGACCAGTAGACTTGGGTCAGATTGCCAGCAAGTCTCACGAGTAATTGGAAATGATCTTAATATGATATCCCGCAATATCCTTCAGGTCCCATGCTGATTCAATGGTTACCTATTTAGTATTATAAGTTGACCTAATATAAGCAACTAATTTGTGTTTTTACATATTTTATTTTAGGGGACAGGGGCATTAATATACTTGATAATTTTGTCTTGGCCACTTGGATTATGCACAGTGGGAATATGCTGTGCTTTAGCGGCAGTCATGATCGTCTATGGAGTGTGAGATTTTACTCTATTTCCTCATCAATTTACATCAACTTATAGTTGTTTAGCATGGATGACCATAAACTAGGTGCAAATCAGTTAAACTCTTGTTGGATTTGCTTATGATGATAATGAAGTTAGTATATTGACAACAAAAGCAATGGTGCACTGGACACTAAATTGACTCGAGGGTCTGTGTACCGTACCGATATAATTAAATAAGAGGGAAAAGAAAAACTAATAAAGGGTGTAAATAATGAACGTGGTTGTTTGTAGGTACCAGAAAAAGGGAGCCAGGCTGATACAAGAGTTTACTGCTTCTGCGAATGAGGTATATTTCCTTTTGGCTCATGTATAGATTTAAGTTTGTTTCCTGAATCTATCTTGGAGTGAAAAATATTCATTTTATGATGTAGGTAGCTCAAGAGACCTTATCTTTGATGAGAACTGTTCGTGTTTACGGGACTGAGACACAAGAACTTAGCAGGTAATATTTGTCCATTACAGTCATCATAAGATCTCTTTTTACATGCTCTTCTATTTGTTATCTGGGTTCTATAGTATCGTATTAACTCTGCAGCTTTTAATGATTAGATACAATCTATGGCTTTCAAAGTTGGCTGATATTAGCTTACGACAGAGTGCTGCATATGGTTTTTGGAGCTTAAGCTTCAATGTTCTTTATCACTCAACTCAGGTTCATCTCAAATATTCCTTTTCAAGCTTAACATATTTTCCTCTTCTAATTTTATGAGTTTTATGTATTAACTATTTATATTATTTTATATGTGTGCGCTATATTTACGAATAGCGCGCGCTAATCGCGTCGCTATGCGCTATTGCCCCGTAGACTCTTTGCGCTACGCTGCGCAAAACGCTATTAATAACTATGGTATTAAGAAGTGGATAATGTTAGTGAGCCTTGAATTCTTCATGTAATTTGATATTCTAGCATGTTATTTTCTATAATAACAAGTATAAGAATCGATCTTTTTCATCTATATTCTTAAAGAATATGACACTAATGGCCAATTCTGTCTTCAGATTCTTGCAGTGATGATTGGAGGCATGTCTATTCTAACTGGACATTTAACAGCGGAGCAACTAACAAAGTATATAATGTACAGCGAATGGCTGATATATTCAACATGGTGGATTGGAGATAATTTATCATCCTTGATGCAGTCTGTTGGGGCTAGTGAAAAAGTCTTCCAATTAATGGATTTCCAGCCTAGTGACCAATTTTTATCAGAAGGCAATCAATTTGAACCTTGTGCAGTGTGACCCTCTTAGTTCATTAGAAACTGCACTGTTTATCTCGATATTTCAGTTGATCTTTCACTGCTTATTGTCCAATGTTCTTTTTATAAATTCCTGCAGGAACGAAGTTGCAAAGGCTGATGGGGAATATTGAGTTTGTAAATGTGTCCTTTTATTATCCTTCAAGAACAGCGGTATGACTTTAATCTTTAACATTTCCTTTCAAACACAGAAAAAAAAGACCTTTTAATCTGTTTCTTCATATTTTAGTGTTGATATTACCCTCAGGATATAACTACGTTAGAGGGTGTCACAGAGATACAAAAAAGAATAACTAACAGATAAACCAACAGGTACATGTGCTTCAAAATTTAAACATCTCTGTACATCCCGGTGAAGCAATTGCACTGGTAAGCCTTCTATGTGATTTCATTGCTTTTTTAGTGACCATCAGATATAGTTTGCTGACGAACTCTTATACTTAGGTCGGACTCAGCGGCAGTGGAAAAAGCACAATAGTGAGTCTCTTGCTCCGCCTTTATGAGCCCACAGAGGGTCAGGTATATAGTTTGAACTTTGAAATTGATACGTTTTCATCATATTTCCCTCAGTACATGACAAGGTGACAAGTAGAGGAATAACATTTATTAGTCAGAATAGAATAGGTTAATTCCGTATTTAAAAATGGTTTTACCTGTAACACACAAACAGCTCATGCGTATTTACAGAAAAAAATGGGGAGAAATTAGTGTATGTATATAGCTGGTATAATAGCATTTCTGATTTTTCATTTTTCACACATACTTGAGTAAATGCAGATTTTAATTGACGGTGTCCCTCTGCAAGAATTGGACATCAGATGGCTGAGGGAAAGAATTGGATTTGTCGGACAGGTTTTTCACTTACCTCCACAAATTCAATGAGTATTTTTAAGAAAGTTTTATATTAAAGCAATTATTTTGAACAGGAACCAAAACTCTTCCGGACGGACATCAAGTCCAACATTAAATACGGATGTACAGGAGACATTAAGCAAGAGGACATAGAGTCGGCTGCCAAGCAGGCTTATGCACATGACTTCATCTTAGCACTCCCCAACGGTTATAACACACTAGTCGACGATGATTTACTCAGTGGAGGACAGAAACAGCGGATTGCCATTGCTAGGGCGCTCCTTAGAGATCCAACAATATTGATCCTCGATGAAGCTACTAGTGCTCTAGACGCAGAGAGTGAATATAATGTTAAGGTATCTATCTAGCTAAGATTATGAACTTAAACACAGCCAATCCGAATACTTGGAGGCTAAAGATTTGGCTTAAACAAAAAAACGGAAGGCTCCAGGTTAAGCTCGAGCTCGAAAATGTTTTAAACATATTTGAGCTCTACTCGAATGATAGAAATCTAATTTGGACCATAAAAATGCAGGACCAAACTAAGTTCACCAAATTGAACATCACATGGTTTGAAACTTTTGAGTTCTATGCTAAAACCCAAAAATATTTTCAATCCACCAAATTTATTTAATGTACAAATATACGTTCTCTTCAGAACAAAATTAAATACACAGACTCTGTACTGAATTTGAGTAGAACTCGAATTGAGGTAGAATATTTCAAAGATGATAGAATCAAGTTTGAGCCAGACCTAACATCTACATCACGAACCCAAACACATTTGAATTCCTAAGTTCCACGAGTCGAGTTCAACTAGCAATATATTAGGCCCTGCTTGACTCCAACCCTGGCCAGTGCTATGTATAACATACTGTTTGCTAATGTTTCAGGGTGTTCTTCATGCTCTCAAAAGCGACTTCATGAAACGAAGTGTTATAGTAATTGCCCACAGGTTAATTTTTTATAAGTCTCTCTTGCTTTGTTCTGTTTGATATTCATTATGATAACTAATTTCTTCCAACAGGCTTTCTACAATTCAAGCTGCTGACCGGATAATAGCAATGGATGGCGGTCAAGTAGTTGAGGTTGGTACAATAGCTATTTGCTTACCTAAACATCTGCATCCCATTTGTCCATCTTGAAAACAATTGTCTACTGCCTTATAGCCTATATGCCATTTCAACCTGGTTTAACAAGAATTTAAATCCGATTTTATGTTTTACAACCCTTAACCCACGTGCTTTCACTCCTTTTTTTTTTCCTATCTTTATTATCAATTTGGGTTCTGTTAAGTATTTTGATGTTGTTTGTACTTAACCTGTATCATAACAGGGACTGATCATTTTGTATTACCCAAATCTGATCTGTTAGCCCGAATGTTCAGACTTACACCCAACCCATATTTAAAATCAGATGATTTTTTTTGCCCAACCCCGGATCTCTGACAAAAATTCCATGTTCGTTCACAGTTTTTCTTGGGTTAAACAAAATCAGTCAGTTCAGACCAATTTTTGTTATCCTCAACTCAACTGTAACTTTTATTTGAAAATGTAGATGGGTAGCCACAAAGACCTTCTAAAGAATGATGGATTGTATGCAAGATTAACAAGAAGACAGGCTGATGCTGTCGCGTAATCAAGGAGGAAATGTATTAGGACGCTGAGCTCAGACTTGTATTTCTTAGCCAACTTCTGGACGGGTACAAATCATAGGTCTCCCTAATGGAGTTTATAGGCAAGGCATGGACAAACTTGCTGTAATGTATAGAATTAGGAGCAGAGTGTAAGCAGAAGGCCTAAAAGAACGCGAGGTGCTTACATGGCGAACGCGAGGTATTGTATATTCTCCTTGTAATTCACATTTGTGTATTGTATATTGGAGAACGCGAGGTGCTTACATGGCGATTCATACTCGTCGGAACTTGTATTCAAACCTTTATTCTCCTATATTTTATAAAATACCAATTATAGAATTTTAGACAAGAACGAATCCGAAAGTAGCCTTATATTAGATAAGCTGTCAATACAACCGACCTAAATAAATTGATTAAATCATGGACATTCAATTGCTGAAATAAAAATACATATCAATATCAATAATGAAAGGTGTGGCGATATGACCCCAGCCAGCTCCCAAGGCGTATCAAATCTTAAGATATCAGTGTTAAATTAAACCTTTTAAAATTTCAGTTCAAACTTCAGTTTTCCAACCAATTATATTTCTTTTAACTTTTTATATATTTATTTAAAGAGTTAATGATTTATTACTTTGGCTAATTTATTATTTGAAATTTCATGTTTATGAAAGATAATAAATAAATATCTTAATACAAATCAAATAAGATTAAATTTAATTCCTTATATCATATTTTCAAAATATATTTTAAAAATAATATATTAAAATGTATTTTTATTTTTATAAAAAATATATTTTATTTTTACATTTATTAATAAAGATTAAAAATAAAAATAAAATAACAATCAAATAAATTAATATATAAACATAATTGAAAATAAGATTTTGGATTTGATGCGAAATTGAAAACATAAAATTTAAATTTACAAAGCTGTAGTAATAGTAATGTATAAGAAGTAATGTTACCTTTTATCTTAGCAAAGTTTCTAGCTTTCCAAATAATACCCAAGACAATATATGGAATAATCTGTCTCACCAGAGTGTCTTTGATAGTGGACCAGAAGCAAACTCTGGTCATATAAGTAATAGTAATGTATTTGAAGATGTTTAGGTTGAATATGCCTGCATAATAAGACCAGATAGACCAAACAAACTCACAAGATAGAGATAAATGGTTAGAAGATTCAATGTTCATGCAGAATTTCTTTTGTATAATAGTATCTATAGAGATATAGTTGTGAATTAGTTTCCAATGAAAAATAGAAAACTTTCTCAGAGTTAAGGAATTCAAGATTTTTTTTATAAAGAGAAGATTCACTATGCTTATATCTGATAGATTCCCAAGTGTCCTTAATATTGAATTTACAACTTTTTGATAGATTCCAGGTCATAATATCATCCTTGTCAGGCTTAACAGAATACATTATAATTCTATCTAAATCATTAGGAGAAATTAGATCATTCAAGCTATTGAGATTCCAACAGTTAGAGGACCAATATTTACTAACCTTTTCACCTTTAAACCAAGTATTATTTGCTTTGTCATCTAAAGTAAGGAGAGGCTGATTGTTAGACCAATTATCTAACCAGAAGTCTACCAAACCGGAGCCGAATCTCCAACTAATATAAGGTTTAGCATAACTTTTGATATTGATCAACCTTTTCCATATCATAGAACTTGGTTTTGACAAAGAAATCTGCAAGGGATGTAAATATTTACAGTAGATATTATGCATTAAGTCAGACCATAAAGTTTTATTATTTCTGAAATTAGCCCACATCTTACAAGAAAAAAAGTCTTGAATGTCAGTTAATTTTTAGATATTCAAACCTCCTTCATTGTAAGACTTATAGATTGAAATTCATTTGCACCACTGAAACTTGTTCTCAGAGCTTGTTGAGCCCCAGATGAATCTGTTAAAAGTACTTTCTAAATTTTAAATAACACCTTTAGGTAGAAGGCTGCTCTGCATCTAGTAAATAGCGATGTTCATGAGGACAGAAGTGATAAGAGTCAGTCTGCCTATGAATGAAAGATGCATAGAGTCCTAGTCTTTTATCCCGTTACTGATTTTACAAATAAGATTATTATAGTTGCTGATTCTATTGTTAGTGTTAATAGTGACCCCAGATAGTTAGTAACTAGTAGTGAAACCTGTTTTGTTGGCTATAATGTTGATCTTAATTGGATTTATCCCAGTAGCTATAATGATTTTTGTTTTCTCCTTGTTAATCACATGTCCAGAAATAGCTTGATATCTCTGAAGAAAAGTATAAAGGTTGTCTAAAGTAGAATCCTTAGAGTTGGTGAACAATAGTATATCATCAGCAAAAGCCAAACTATTTATAGCTAGAGTGCTTCTGTTTTTGTAATACATTGTTTTTTTGAAGCAAACAGAGTGTTAAAACCCCTTAATAAGACCTCCTCAGCAATGATAAAAAGGTTTGGAGGGATTGGATCTCCTTTTCTCAGCCCTTTCATTGTTTTAAAATAACCAATAGCTTCTCCATTGATAAGCATGGAAACATGGATAAAAGTGATCATCTTTTTAATAAGGCAGATGAATCTATTAGAGAAACCAAACTTGTTGAGAACTTTAAGAATGAAACAATGAGTCATTTTGTCAAAGGCTTTGGACATGTCAAGCTGGATTAAAATATTCATATCATTGACATTTCTGTTGAGATAAAAAAGGAGTTCTTTGGCAATAAGAATATTATCCTGAATGCAGTTTCCAGGCACAAAGACACCTTGATTAGAAGATATTATTTTAGGAAGGATTTTCGTAATTCTATTGTTCAGAATTTTTGACATTATTCTATTTAATAGGGAGCAGACGCTGATAGGTCTAAAATTCTTCAATTGCGAGAAATTAGTAGTCTTAGGGATTAAAAAACTTCCAGTGGCTAAGATGTCATTGGGAATATTTTTGCCAAGCATAAAAGAGTGTATAGGACTAATGAGATTAGCCTTTATTATTTTCTAGCAATTTTTATAAAAATATTGATTATATCTATCCATACGCGAGACACTGGTTGGATTTAAGTTGCTGATAATATTCCAGATCTCCTCCTCATTAGAAAGCTTCAATAACATCTGGTTGTCTTTAACTGTAATTAGAGTATGGATGTTGTTGAAGAGAGGGTCCAACATGTAGTTTTGTTCATCAACCTTGTTGTTGTAAGGAAGCTCAGTGAGAGCATCTTTACAGAATTCAACTGCTTAGATGCCAATGGAATGCTTATCCGTAATCCAGCTATTACCAACTTTTATTCCATTGATACAGTTTCTTTTTCTTTTTATTTTAACATAGTTGTGAAAGAACTTTGTGTTTTTGTCACCTTCAACAGCCCATGTCAGTGATTATGGCTTCCAAACTAAGCCATACCCCTCTCTTCATCAAAGAGTTCATTGCCATGATTGGTCTTTTCAAAGGTCTGATATTTCTCTTTTATTATTTGACGCTTTTAGATGATTTCAAAATAGTTTATCATCTTCTCAAGGCTGAAAAATTATGGAAGCAAAGGTTCGTCTTCATTTTTCATATGTAGTACTACTGTATGCAGAAATTTTGAGGAGGTACAAAGCTCGCAAGAAGAATGCAAAATAAAGTTTTGCCAAACTGGCCACTTGGGAATAAAATGCATAGGGAAACGGGTTCCACTCATCTTTCATGCCCATAAACTTCATCAACAGTCACCTATGGAGGATCTCCTCTGATAATCTCATCCCATAAGATTTGATGGAGCCCCTAAACCTAGACAATGTTGTGAAAAGACTACTAACACCTAATGACATTATCATTCTACCAGTCCAAAATAGATCTCAAAGTCATCTGCCTTCGAAAAAGAAGGATAAAAAGAAAAAAGCAACTGCCAACTCCTCTACAAATCCGAAGCTACCAAAGGGAGAGAGGAAAACCAAGAGAAAGGCCAGCGAAGCTAGTCTTCTAACCATCAAAGAAGGAATCGAGGCTGAACCTTCTTAAAAAAGAAAGAAAACCACTGCCTCAAAAAAGAAAAATAGTTCTTCAAAGACTCTTCCAATCCAAGGGGCATAGAAGAGTATTGAGTTACCTCCCTCGGAAATGCCTCACTTAGAAGCTAAAGAAATTGTTCAACTGTTCAGTTCTGAAGAACTTATTGGTGCAGAAGAACTTCAAGACCTTTACCAAGATATAGATCATTTAGTTCATCAGATCCAAGAACAACTTCAATAGATTGGACATCAAGTTATTGCTTCTCTTATGTCTGAAATTTTGGACTCAAACCTTCCACCAGTTTCCTCATCTTCTGTTCTCATGCCTTATAACAATCAGAGGTTCATCTTTATCGAAGAGCCATCAAAAGAAGTTTCATTTGCACTGCAACCATTTTCCAACCTTGAAGCAACAACAAAAAAGTTGTGCACATAAGTCGATCCTGCTCGAAACCATTTGGAAATTATGGCTAAAGATATGGTTCAATGGAAAAAAGAAGTTGAAGCAGAAAAGAAGATGAGAGAAATATTTGGCAGACATATCGTTGAATAGTTTCAGGTGTTTCAAGCTGATAGGTCGGAATTTATCAAAGGAGCCATCCACCTCAAACGTCATTTGAGAGCCGTTCATGATAAAAAATAATCGATATGGCAGAGCTAGATGAACTTAAGGCTAAACATGCCAGGGAAATATATGAAAATAGAAAAATTACTTTTCTCTTTCTGAACAAAAATGAATAAGAAAATAAGAAACTGATTGACGCAATAACAACACTCAAGACGACATTTGAAGGAGAAAAACAAGTTGCTGTGAAAGCTGCCAAAACTCAATGTGGGCTGGATACCCTGTGAATTTCATGCAGTATTTCTAAAAGCAAATTTATCAGAATTTTGGGAATTAGTCCCCATAAGAAATCGTCACAGTTAAACCTTTGAAACTATACTAGCTGTCTCCTCGAAAGAAACAGACTCAGAAGAAGATGAGAATGGCTCTGAGCAGGAGGGAAATTTATCTGAAGACAACTCTAAAGAAGATGAGTAGGTGTTGTTTTTATTTTTGTGCTATAAAGTTATTATTTGTTGTCGATGACTCATATTTTATGAATGCTTAACCACTCAGCATTTAATACTTCAAATAAAAATAGTACATTTAAAGAACGTAGAACACCTCAAATATAACTAGTGCGCTTATAGAACCTATCACACCTCGAATATATCTAGTGCGTTTAAAGAACGTTAGCACCTCGAATATAAGCAGTGCGTTTAAAAAATATTAGCACCTCGAATACAACTGGTGCGTTTAAAGAACGTGTAGCACCTTGAATATAACCAGTGTGTTTAAAGAACGTTAGCATCTCGATAGGAAAAAGTATGTCAATTATAAAAAAATATTAAAAGAAAAAATCACTCCTAATATAGTTTCACGTGTTCTATATTCCAAGGATATTGAAGTAACCTTCCATGCTCATCACAAATGCGATATGTACCCCGCTTTATTCGCTTCATTACCACATAAGGACCCTCCTCATTCGGAACCATCTTTCCAAATCGCTTGTTCTTTGTATGGAGGAATAATTTCCTCAAGACTTTGTTATCGACTTTAAAATTTCTCCTTCTCACCTTCGAATTATAGAGACTCGTCATCAAAGTTTGATAATGAGTCATATTCAAATGTGCTCTAACTCTTTTCTTTTTGTCTTTTCTTTTTGCCTCTTCATTTAACTCTTCGGAATAATCAAGTACTCTATAAGAAGGTAAAATATATTCTGCAGGGCAGACAACATCTATACCATATACCAAGACAAAATGAGTTTCTTGAGTAGCCTCTCTAGGTTTTCGTACGATAAGCCCACAATACCTCTTGCAAATAGTTAGGCCATTTTCGTGCAGTACTTGTTAAATTTTTCTTCAAACTCCATAATATACCTAATAGTTACCTTCACTTGATCGTTTGATTGGGGATGCAAAGGTTTAGTAAAACATTGTGTGATACCCCTTGAATTGGAAAAAAAAATTCATCTCTCTGTTATTAAATTGAGGACCATTGTCTGTGGTAATTTTCCCATGAACTCCAAACTGGCAACAAATATTATTCACAATGAATTTAATAACATCATTGGCTTTCATACTGGATAATGGTTCAGCTTCAACCCACTTCAAAAAAATAATCCACTCGTACAATAATCATTTAACACCCTCCGGAGGCCATAAGAAATGGCCCTAATAATTCTATTCCGAATCTATCGAAAAGAATAGCTTCAGAAATAGAAGTAAGCAGTATTGCTGGTTAGTGAATAAAATTCGGAAAACTTTGACAAGTATCACAACCTCGAACTAAAACTTTAACATCATTCATAATCGAAGGCCAATAATAACCTGCAAACAAAACCCTACGCGTCAAACATTTAAACCCACAGTGAGCTGAACCTTTACAATCATGCAACTCGGATAAAATCTCATGAGATTCTTGTTTACCCTAACAACTCCATAATGATCTACTTAAAAACTTTTTGTATAAAACTCCATCTAATATAACATAACCATTGGCCTTGTGGCGTAACCTTTTAGCCAACTGTGTCTCTTTAGGTAACGTACGTTTTAGTAAAAAGTTGAGGATATCAGGCCTCCAGTCACTTTCGAATTATATCCGAGGAAATAAAAACTTCCTCAACATATTTACATTGTTATGATCGCGTTAAAATTGAAGGACTTTCATGTAGCAGTATCTATAAATTTTTTTATGTATAAGCAATTGTTTCCAAAAGAATCATCAACTATATTATATCCTCGGTTAATATGCTCGATAATCATTTTTTCAAACAAAATGGTCAAATTTTGAAGCTCCCGTCGATAGAAAATCAAAATGATATTTTTTAGCCTCGGATACGCCTGCCATATGATTTGCCACTAGCTGTGAATATGTTTCCAAATGAAATGGTGTCGCTCCATAAATATTTGCAAGCCTCAAACCAACTAATATTCAGCCTCATTATTTGATGCATGAAATCCAAAACTGAACCCCTACACTGGATCCCAATATGCTGAAACCACAATTAGTTCAGACCACCCATGTTGAAGCTTCTGGAATTAATTCTTTATCTAATCCTTTATATGATCGGCTCGAATGATATTCGACCATAAAATCAGCTAAAGCTTGAGCTTTAATTGTCGTTTAAGGAGCAAAAGTGATATCAAAATATTCTAATTCTATTGACCATTTGGTTATTCTACCAGAAATATATGGACGTTATAACAAATTATTTAGTGGGAAAGAAGTCCGAACCATAATGGTGTGAGCTTGAAAATAAGGACGCATTCTCCTAGCAGCCACCACTAAAGCCAAAGCCAATTTTTCAAGATTCAAATACCTTTTCTCTGATGCCAACAAACTTTTGCTAACATAATAGACTGGCTTTGAAACTCCATTATCATCACATATCAAAACAACGCTCACAACAAAGTCAGACACTGCCATATATAAAAACAGGTGCTCTCCAATTCGAGGCTTAGACAATATTTCTGGTGATAACAAAAGTATCTTAATCTTTGAAAAAGCCACTTCATAATCTTGTGTCCATAAAAAATATTTGGGTCATAAAACTTGGAAAAAAGGAAAATACTTGTCCGAAAATCTTGAAATAAATAAGATGAAGAGAAACTAACCTTCTTCTCAAGATTTGCACCTTCTTTATAGTTCTAGGCGACGTCATCAATACCAGAGCCTTTAATTGTTCAGGATCAGGCTCTATCCCCTTTTCACTAATGATATACCCTAGAAAATTTCTTGATCGTACGCCAAAGGTACATTTTTCAGGATTTAGCTTCAATCGAATAGCCCTTAAATATAGAAAAGTCTCCTTAAATATTTTTATGTGTTCACCATCTGTTGGGATTTTAACCAGCATATCATTAATGTTCACCTCCATATTCCTCCCAATCTAAGAAGCAAAAACCTTATTCACGAACCTTTGATATGTTTCTCCCCATGTTCTTTAATTGAAATGACATGAATCTATAACAATGTCGTCCCCGATCAGTGATGAATGTAGTACTTTCTTGATCTTTTGGATCCATTTGAATCTGGTTGTAACTTGCAAAAGGCATCCATAAAAGAAAGAATTTTATTCTCTGAAGTATAATCAACCAACTAATCTATTCAAAGGATAGGAAACGGATCTTTAGGGCATGCATGATTTAAATCTGTGAAATCAACGCACATTCATCATTTTCGATTTTTCTTTTTAACCAATACTGGATTTGCAGTCCACAAAGGATATTGCATCTCCCGAATATGTCCAAACCTAGATAGATGATCCACTTCTACCACGATAGCCTCTGACTTTTTTATATAAAAAGCTTGTCTCTTTTGAATAATAGACTTGATCCTTAAAATTATAGCTAAGCTATGAAATATTAATTCAGATGGAACTCATACTACATACTTTGTTTTCCAAGCAAAAACATCTAAATTATCAAACAAAATTTGTAACAACTGATAACGAAAAGTAGGTGACAACAACGTTCATATTCGTAGTGTCTTTCCATTAGAAAAAGTATACTCTATTATATCCTCAATCACTGTCAAAGAACCCGATGTTTCCCTCGGATCATCAATCCCCTCTTCATCCGAAGTTAACCCACTTGGTTGCTATTCAGCTATCTGATCCTCACAATTAGGACCTCGAACTCGAAGAGTTGTTGCATAACATTCTCTAGCTACCTTTTGGTCACTTCAAACCACACCAACACGATCTCTAATGATATATTTCAAGTACTAATGAACAATAATAGCATACATTCTTGAAAGCCAAGATCTCCCAAAAATAGCATTGTAAATGGTTGGGCATTCAACCACCATAAACAAGACTTGAACCTTTCTTTTTCAAAGATTTTTTTCCCAAACACTCTTCACCTTCGAATTAGCCAATCATTTAAGTTGTCACCCTTGTAAACCCAATTATAGTACGACCAAATCGACAAATTCGAGGTGGATGACGCATTCTATCATATGTAGACTTGAACAACACATTTGCAAAACTCTCCGTATCTATCAAAACATGTTGAATATCAGTTCCAGATTTATCTACCCCTATAACCAGCGCGTCTTCATGAGGACCAATTATTCCTCTCAAATCATCCTCTTCGAACAAAAGAAAATGAGTATCATTTTTTCATTTAAGTGAGTAGATATTTTTCCTTATACTTGAGTAGTTAAACTGAAAACATGCATTTTCCTAGAACTATTAGTATTGCCAGACATAAAATCTCCACCAAAGATTGCTAAAGATTCAAAATACTCACACAAGCTTCAAACTCGTTCCGGCTCCACTGGTTCATCCACAACTAGTAAAATTAATTGATCTGGATTTGTGTCCAATTATTCTGAGGCTGCATCAAAGTCATCACGTTTAGAATGTAGAATCATCAATGCACTTTCTTGCTTCAAATTTGGATTAACAGTTTGTTGTGTCGATGAGCTTGATGTTTTCAATCCATCGTTTTTCCTTTTAACAAAATCTTTTAATTTGCCATTCTCTATTAAAACATGTATCTCATTCTTTAAAGCTACACAATCTACAATGCATGCCTAATATCATTATGATACTTGTAAAATTTATTATTGTGCTTTACTCTTGGTCTGTATATTGGAGCTGACTTTTTAAAGCTTGTCAAATCTGCATATTACTCTGGCCTAATCCATTGATGTGGCCTTGGTCTATAATATTGATTGTTTGTTGTTGCTTGAGAAGAAATCGCTCTTGTCCAAGGAGGTAGATTATTGTTTGTCCTTGGATGAATAGGTGCCTGATAACCATGATTAGTAGTTCTTTGCCTCAAACTTGGTACAGATTCAGGTTCACCTCGAACCTTTGTAGACTATTCTACTTTAATCTTATTCTTTACTTGGGCCATTAAGGCTCCAAAAGTTAATATTCTCCTGGTAACAACCCTTATCTAAAAGCATTCATAGCCAACAACTCTTCACAATCATACAACCATGTTTTTTACCCACAACCTGCCTACATTGTATTATTGTATCTTCATTAGCATGCATTTCTTTGCTTCCCACAAACTATCGTCGAAAAGCTGTATAAAATTCCCTAAAGTTGGTAATAAATCTCCTAAGAATTCTATTATACCACTTCAATGCAGTGCATTTGAAGGTCTGCAAAATTGTTATGTATACCAGCCTGTCATCATCTTTAAAGTTCATCATATAATTTTTAAATTGTTCAATGTGATCATTAGGATCTTGTGTCACATAATTTTTTTAACCTTGGAGATATTAAAATACTTCGGAAGAGTAATTGACCTAATCATATCAGTTAAAGGAGAATTTCTCTAATCTACTCGTTGCACATAATCATCATCTTCTCTAGTTCCCATAATAGCTTAACAATTCTGATCTGCTACACATGTGTACAGGTTGGATGTATTTCCTTCACACCATACAGTATCCTTCATATGACGAGGCTCATTGTCTCTCTTTGACTTCTACTCCTTGTGCGATTTTTGATGTCGACTTATTTTTTCTTTTTAAGATCTCCGGTACTTATTTTACTCAAATGATCCTCCCTCAGATTTAAAGCTCTCATACTCATCATCACTAGATGTGATGTATCTATTTTTATCTTTATTTTCTTTCCGTGAAGTATAATGCTCTTTATCAGACTCAAAATGGGCTTTCTTTCGATCACTTCAAATATGATGAGTTATGTACGATCGATCAGATTGACTTTCCAGTTTGTTTTTCTCCTCAACCTACTGTACATTAGATCTTAGCCTACCTGACTGAATTTGTTGTTCTCTTTGAACATTCGCACTCAACGATGTTATCTTGTCCATCAATCGTTTAATCCAATCTTCAACATCAGAATGACCTTGCTGTACTAGAATTTGGTTGTTTTCCCTAATTTCTTCTCTATATAAATCAGATTTCAACATTTCAATAGCCTTGCAAACTATTGGATAAGCTTCATACTCCGGTTCCATACTGATCAAGAGCGATATCACTGACTAACAGTTCAAAAACTTTCAGTTTTTTATGTATAATCAAGGTACCAATTGAAAACCTCCAACTGAGGTCGCCAATTTGTTAAGAATGAATTTCACTTTTAGAAAGAAAAAGTAAAAGATGAAATAAGATTATATAGAGAGAGAAAGTAATCTTGAGAATCAGAATATAATTTATCAAAAACTCGTGCCTTTATTTATTGTCTCGCGCCCTATTTATAGGCGTGCCATACTTCTATAACTGAATCAGTTATGTTAATGGGTAAGTTGCATTGTAACCCCTTATATTTACAAATAATTAAGATGTCTTCTTATAACTATAAAATTTATCATAAATGACCTTACCATTATTACATTAAGTCTCTAATATTTCATATCATTATCAACCACAAGATTACTATGTTCTTGTTCTAACTCTGCTTTGTACTTCAAAGTCAATTGCTCCAATTATTTTTCAAGCTTCGAGGTCAAATGATTTTTTATTTGTGTAAACTTACTGTGAAACTCCGACATGTATTGTTGAATTTCTTGAAATTGATCGATCATATTTCTTTGTGCAACTTCAGCCTATTTTTTGTTCTTGGCTGCTTCTTTTTGTTAAACCGACAATATCCTGTGCAAAGTTTTTGGCAGCAGTTTTGAGGCTTGCAAAAAAAAGAAGAAAGTTCAGAACTTCTTCTGATGTTTCATTGAAAGGGTATGCAGAAAATATTTTTTCCAATACGAAAGCATCGAGAGAGGTGTCTAAAGGACATGGTGGTAGGTGTGTTTGAATGTGTTACGTTTGAGGCGGTACTAGTGGTTCTATGAAGCATTGTATTCCATATTTTCTGAGGCAGTCTCCACAGTCTCTTTTTTCAGTATAAATAATAGGGTGTTCATTTTCTTTAAACCGTGGTTCAGAGTCATAGAAGTGATGGTCATCATTCTCCTATTCATTCCCGCCAGCATTCATCACCGGGTTTGGGGAGAAGATATAAATAACTTAATCCAATACAATTTCACTATGTGTCTTTAACGAGCCAGTTTTTTTACATAAACCATCTTTTTTCTTTTGGAAGCTTATGCAGCTTTTCTTCGGATCATTCTTCGGTTTATAGCTTACGGCCATATTTCGAGAAGGATGAATGACAGGTGCATCTGGAGTAGCTAATCTTTTCACATCATCTGCTGGAGAATGAGGCTCAATTACTTTATCCACGACCACGACGGAGTTATGGGATATCTTCCATAGGTGACTTTGGAAAACTTTAAGAGGGTCAAAACACTTGTGAAGTTCTTTTAACCACTCTTAAGTTTCCCATTTACTCAGTTCAGAGAATGTCTCCTCGGCAGCAGCCCGATGAATTTGATACAGCTTCTAAGTTTTTACATAATGAAACTAAAGTTAAATAGAGGTTATAGAAGTAAATAAAAAAGGGTAAGAAACCTATTGGTGCTCTTCGATTTTAGAGTCACTCTCGAGGGGTTTTCCGTCGAAATCTCTTTGCCATTCTCCCAGTATCCAGAAATAAAAAAGAATTCATGTTTCCATGTTTTATTTGCCTCGAGGAGATCATCAAAGAGTTTTTAGGGTCTGACGATATAATGGGAGAACATGATTTTTTGAGATATCAGTTTTGGCTATAAACTGTTCTATAGGGAGAGAGATTTTGACGAGTTTGGAAGCCGTGATAGTGGATAACAGCGTAAACCAAATGTTGGGACTTGATTGACTATGGCAGAGGTTAATTATTTCGAAGTAGTCTACAATTATTGAGTCTAATGGGAACCGAAGGAACCATTTCAAAATCTCTGGGTAGACTACCAACTCATTCTCACCACATGAAATAAGAGTCTCTCCAACAGATGGCATATGAATAGTAATATTCTATGAAGAGTAGCAAACTCAGATTGGTCGAAATATTCATATTGCACATTGTTAAGTGAAATAAGATATTCGGGGAGGATGTCTTTAAGATTTGCGCTCAAATTGGTAGCAAGGTCCTCAGGTAGTGTGACAATTTGTTTAGCCTTTTTTTCTTTGGCTTGCTTTTTTTAGAATTAGAAAGAGAAGTATTATCAATTATTTGAATCTCTGAATCAGTATGAGTTCTCGATTCAGAGTCACCATCTTCCTCGGATATTTTATCTCGGAGCTGGGGAAGTGCAGTTGCGTTAGTGCCTTAGTTTTGATTATGAGAAGGAGATTTTGATATAGTAGTCATACGTGGTGGATTTTTTACGTCTTCAAAATTATCTTTTGAGAGTTTTCGAAAGACATCCCTTGTGACTTCTTTTTTTTCCGAGTCGACCCCTTTGAGAGAGGAGGTCTTATAGTGGTTTTCATTTTAGGGTTTAAAGGGAGTTGTTTTTTCAAAGTGTTAAGCTCTTCGGATTCTCCCATAGGGATGAACAGACTTTTACGAGGAGTTTTTTCTTTACTTGTTTGACATGATTGACTCGCTTTGTTCGAGGTGGCTTTTGCGAAAAATTGTGGGAGTTAGATCAAATGGGTTGTTTAAAGAACTTCTAAGGACTAAAACAGGTAATGACTTTTTTGTAAGATCCTATATACCGTATGTAAAGGTTTGAGTGACATGCCGTGGTTTATTGTCAACAATATCTCCAAATTCTCTCTCTCAGCAGCTCTTTGTGTGATAGTAAGCCGATCCCAATAATTTTCCAAACTAAACACAAACATGATATGAGCAGGTAAAAATTAGAGCGAACATGATCTTCAGGGACAGAGTATGGTGGCGAAGGTGGAGAAGTTATTGGATCAGTGAGCTTTCTCTCTCTATCTCTAGAATCAAATTCTGGTAGGCGAAATGAGTTATGAGAGCATATTTATAGGCAGAGTTGAGAAGATGGGTATGATATTTTTGAGGAGGAAGGTGAAGAGTTTGATAAATGCTTATTGGACAGTCTGATTTGACAGATAACGACACCTAGTGAATGCAAATGGAAGTAGAAGTGACAAGTGTAATGCATGCCAAGATGAGGCAATATACTTACCTAGAAGTTTCTAAGAATCAATTCTTATACTCTCCATAAATTTTGAGGAGCTGCAAATTCATAATGAAGTAAGTTGTAAATAATATATATGACTGGTAATTCCTCGAGGAGAAGTATAGCTCACTCCGGAAAATACATAACTGACATTGGTCAAACATCATTTTAGAGCAATTCTTGATGAAGAATAACTGAGATAACGTTTTAAAGCCATTTCCGACGAGAAGATAGAGATTGGCTCATACACATCAACTTTTAGTCCTTCCTCGAAATTCTTCACAAGGACTAGGAGGGATAATGATAAGGATATAAATATATAATTATTAAATATAATTACTTTATAATTTTCCAAATAATTATTTTATAAGTATGAGAGATATTTAGTACAAAATATAAATATAAAGAATTAAGTGTGTAAATGGTATGGAATATGTTCTTACTAAGTAATAAAGTGGGATGAAGTATCCACATAACAAACTAAGTCCACGTCACCTATAAATAGGTGTACTTGTCTTAGGAATTGGATTGCTTGACACTGTTGACTTTTGACTACTCTCTCTAGTTTTCTTGAGCTACTCTCTCTTTCTCTCGAAATATTCCTAATGAAAGTATAAATCTCTTCAAACCTCCCCCCGAAATAACTTATACTTATCAAGTATAACTTATATAACTTTGTATTAATAATTATTTTGTATGATGTTTCATTAAAAAAACCTTGCGCCACTACAGTGAGAAAAAAAATATACCGAGCTGATTACAATAAAATTTTGTACAATTTTAGATATTGGATACTCCAAAAATATTTCAATACATTTTTATTCATATGTATAGGTTTGTAAACTCCATAATGTCATTTTACAATAACCTAGAACGATGTGTCCATATTAGTTTCCAACTTTCCAGCATTATTTTCTTTTATCAATTGAAAATATTTTTTAAAAAACTAAATCCCCTCATTTGAACTCATTAACTTTAACTCTACTTTGCATACACCCCATATAATGTTCAGCTCGTACCTGCAGTCGATTTCTCATTTCTTCTATCAAATCAATAGCAATTTTTCTTCCATCACCATTTAGATCTGAAGAATTAAAAAATAATTATATGACTTGGAGTCATAATTTTTGTTAGTGACACTGCTTCCATACCGTACACTAAAGAAAATGAAGTTTCATTTGTAGTTGTTTTTTGAGTTGTTTTATGTGTCCACAAAATTTCTTATAGATGAACTGATCATTTTCTTTTAACTAAATCAAGTTTCATTTTAATTTCACTGATTATAGTTATGTTAGTAACTTCAACCTGCTCATTAGCTTGAGGATAATATGGGGTAGGAAAATATTGTTGCACCCCATATTTTTTACAAAACACCGCATCTAAATAATTTTTAAATTATTGCCTTTATCCATTATCAATATATGAGGTACTCCATACTTACACAAAATATTACTTTTCAAAAACTCACAAACCTCTTGTGCTCGAGTTCTAGATAATGATTTAGCTACAACCAAATTGGTAAAATAATAATATATCATAATTAGATATTATATATTTCCAGTTGTCATAGGTAAAGTAACCCCCAAATCAACTACGCATTTACCAAAGGGAGATGGTGATAGAACTAATGTCATAGCCTCACTCAGTAGATAACTTGTATTATAAAATATTTGACAAAGATCACCAATTTTAAGCATAGCCTTAGCGTCTAATATATATTCAACAAAAACGTATGATAATCCACCAACCCATTATCTAAATCATTCAAAATAAGTAATGCTTCATCCTTATCTTAACATCTTAATAAAGGTTTTGTTATACTTTTCCAATAAAGAACTTTGTCAAAAATCAAATATTTTGTTGTCCTTATTATTAAAGCTCGAGCTAAATATTTATTCTCTAGTACTTTCAGATCTTTAAAATATGAAAAATATTTTTAACACCAACATTCATTTTTATTTATCACCAAAGCCTCAATATATTCAATCCATGTCTAGTAACACAAATGATCTTGTGTGATTTTTATAGAACTATCTACTAAGAAACAAAATTTAGCCAAAACCCTCATATTTTATTGATTTGCATCAAATAACCCTTTTTTACTGACTTATTACTAAATGTGAATTGAAAATTATATTGACATTCTTTGCACCACCAATACGAGCTAATCTCATACCCTTCAAAATAGCTCGTACTTTGCTTCATTATTTGTCACTTTAAAACCGAACTTAGTTTTATGTTTAATTTATTAATCACAAAGAGATTTCAATATAATAAAAATTCATCCCATGTTTGCTCTTGATGATCCGTCTGCTAACCCATTCACAATCATTTTGCACACCTTCCTTCAAATTTTCCTCTTTATAAAGACTTTTCTTTTGAAATTATTAATGAAGTACACTATTATTTATGCCTTAATAGATGTATGAGGTTCAAAATGAATCCTATACTCCTTTAACCCTATGGACCACCTTAATAGATGTATGAGGTTCAAAATGAATATTATACTCCTTTAACCCTATGGACCAGCGCTTAAGATGTCATGGAACACCTAGTTTTATAAAATATATCTAAGACGAATAGTTGTACGAACTATACCAACATGACTGAGGAAATAGAGGTGCATCTTCCTTGATGTAACCACCAATCCTAATACAAGTTTCTTAAATTTAAGTACCTTATTTCTGCATCTATCAAACCTTTACTCACATATAAAAATGGTTTTTGAATACAATCTTCTTCACACACCTAAGGAGCACTTACAACAATATTTGACACCAATAAATAAATATATAAAGGTTCTATTTGTACTGGTGTGGACAAAATATCATTAGAAGTCAAATATTAATGCTTTAGCACATTCATTATTCCACTCAAACGTTCTTGTCTCTTTAGACATTTCAAAGAATGAATAACTTATATTAGATGATTTTAAAATTAATCGAGGTTATATTGCTAACTGGCCCATCAACTTTTGAACATCTTTAATAGATTTGTGTGAACACGTATTCAAAGCCGCCTATAATTGTTCAAGATCAGTCTCAATATCCTTTTTAATTATTACAAACCCAAAAAATTGTAGTACATACAACAAGTAAATATTTAATATTATTTAATTCTTAATTATACTATCAAAGGTTATCAAACAATTCTGGCAATGCTGGTATATAGTTATCTTCGTCATTGCTCTTAATAATCATATCATCAATATATGCCTCCATATTTTTTATTAATTTCTTTAGAAATACATGATTTTAAGCCTTTAATATTTTGACCCATCATTTTTTAACCCAAACGACATCACTTGATAACAACATAAACCTCTATCAGTCATAAATATTGTATACTCTATACCTTATATGCATCTTAATTTGGTTATATCATGACTATGAATCCATAAATGATAAAAACAAATCATGACTCAATGTAGCATCCATACATTAGATCAATACGAGGTAAAGAAAAATGATCATTTGGACAAGTTCTGCTAAAATATGTAAGATCCATGCACATTCGCCATTGACCATTTTTATTTTTAACCAAAATGGATTTGCCAATCCACGTTGGAGATTTGGATTCTATTATATAACCCACCTTTAACTATATATCCAATTCTTTTACTATATCATCATATTTTTCTAGAGAAATCACCATTCTTTTTTGACAAATTAGTTCTAACCTTTTATCAACAACCAACTCGTGACAAATTACTAATATACTTACTGCAGTTTCATCCTTAATGCTGTAAATAAAAACATCTAAACTTTTCTTCAAAAAATTCATAAGTTTTTCTCTAAATTTTGAACTTAGATGACTTCTAATATTTATTAACTTTACATTATTAACTTCAATGTTCGATACATTCTATAATGGTATTGTTTCTTGCACGTCATCCTTTGGGTTATCAACCTCATATACTCGAATTCCACTAGATGCTCGTATTCTTTTATTGGATATTTATCCTTTAATGTAATCTATAGTTGCTATGAAATGATATTATCTAGATTAAAACAATCTGGGTTAAAATATCAGACTACTCTTTCAGTTCATCTGCCAACTCCAACTTGGTTTCTAACAAAATACTTAATGCATTGATGATAAGACGAAGCTACTACTTCTGTATATGTAACCATTTAAGACATAAAATTTCATTGTACGACCTCCGTATATATACTAATAAACTTGTACAGTCTTCCTAATAAATATCTCATATTATCAACTAAGAATTTTATCAAGTCCTCTAATAATTAATTGTTTACAACAATACCTTTCTTAAAAAAACCAAAGCAACTCATTCTTGAAACACTTCCAAATTATTCATTTCCTAGATGAACCTCTAAACATAATTTCTTAATGTTTCAATCCTTTTCTAGAATAAAGTCATAATATAATCATCATCCTTCTTAATAGATTTATTTCCAATAAACCAACTTATGAATGCATTCCAAAGATCTACTAGGTTAGAAATTTGTCCAAGAAGAAAATTGTTAAACAAGGCAAGGAATTCTCTCTAAAATCATAGATAAAGCTCATTTTTCTGCATTTGAAAAATACTAGATCTATATTGTTCATGTTACAATTCATTCAATTGTATTTATATAGTACTTTAATCAACACATAATTGAGGATTTCCTTCAATATTAACCATATTACCTAGTATTGGAGACACAACAAGTGGAAGAATCATCAAGTTAATGTAAAATTACCCCATACTTTATTATTCTGAAAAGTTGGTGAAACGATGTTAACATTTTCCACGTTAATAAATGAAGATCTATTATTACCTTATAATTCATTATTCCCACAAGTTGGTGAAGTAATGTTGACATTTTTTATATTAACAAGTGGATATGTACGATTGCCCTATATTTTAGCATATTCACAAGTGAGAGAAACCACATTACAATTCACTAGAATAAAGTACGAAGAACCATACACCAATATTCCACGAGAAATTTCCAAATCTATCCATGAGGTTGATACTTGATGATAAATGGAGATAGATTATATTGGACCTCATATTATTGAGTTATTAAAAATATTAGTTGAAAATTGAAATCAATCATGATGAACCATAAGAAATAGTAACTAAGACAAGCTAAACGAGAGGTAAAAGATGAAATGAGACGCCATGATAAAGAATCTATATGAAAAAATAAAAAAGGTAAAGAAAAGGAAATGAGGTAAAGACATGCTAAAATTTAAGGATCTAGACAAACTATATAAAAATATAATCAAAGGAGATAAAGATGAGTTAAGGGAGCAGAGTAAGAATGACACCAAGAAAATAAGATGAGTCTCGAAGATCAGAGAAGGCTTAAGAAGCTTCTAGGTTAGTCTAATAATATTACTTAAATACATTAGGCAGTTAGAGTGCATATTAAAATATATGTAATAACTTAATTCTTAGATGATCTCGACGTATCATATTTACACGTGGCGATCATCCATTCATTTTAATCTTTAGGAAATTCTTGAATAAAGATGTAAACCTTCATTTGAAGATGATTGATTTGAGAGTAATAAAAGATTTACTTTGTTTATCTCTAAATCTTGAGTTGTTCAGTTTTAAGTTCCATTGACATTTCCTTTGATTTAGTTTTACCTCATCATATTTTTTTTGCCTTTTGTGGGGTAATTTTTAGTTCCATTTTTATGCTTTGCTTGTGGTAGTTGCACAATACTTCGTACAAATCATAATTTATCTCTAATTCTTTGATCAAGTCATAATTTATGGATGTTATATATATATAGCATGTTCAAATCAATTACATGCTGAAAAACATGTCTGTATAAAGTTTGGGTAACCCATATGTATATGTCCGATCTGATTTTGATGTGTCTAGCTTAAATCTTGTATACTAAAATTTACCTTTGGTAAGGTATATTTGATAGGAGATCTACAATTATCATCACATTCAATGATCATTATCTTAAGTGTTGAAGGACTTGGTAAGATATTTGTTTATAGAATAATCGAAAGCTTATCTTGCAGAATCACTCTTGGTGCCGAATCATATTTGGACACTTTCTCAAATATGACTTGATCAAAGGGTAGTGCATACCATCTAAGCTCCATCAAGTATTAAATCGAGTCATTTTTTTATCTTCTGCTTGGCCCAAGGCTTGGTTGACCACTAATTGGGAAGCTGTTAGAAACTTTACCCTTCTAGCCTTGTATATTTGAATAAGTCTCACTCCAACTATTGCAGCTACATATTTTACTTATTGTTGGAGGCAGTGAATCTGAACTTAGCGACATGGTTCATTATTTATTATGAAGGTGATCTACCAATGATAGAACCCATGATGTTTCTTCCTTCTCATATCCAACCTGTCATATTGGTTCAGTTTGATCAACCAATGATAGAGGTCCTTCTGATTGTAACTCTTATAGACATTAGCTAATGCATGAGATCAATTATCGTTTACGGCTCAAATATGCTGTCATTGTCTCCTAACTACACTAATCATCTAATTAGTTTACTATATATGCCACACTTTCGCAGTATATTTTAGAGGAAATGAAGTTTTCAAGACTATGGTATGTACGTATTATAAATGCATCATCTTCTTAGACGCTACTACTATATCCATGAAAAGTTTTTCTAACAGTAATTTGCATGTTTCGGTGTCTAGCATCGACTTACTAACGTAATATATAACTCAAGATGTATTTTTATATTCTTTAATTAGAACTACATTAACTGTATAATCTCACACAACGAAATACATAAATAACAATTATCTAGCTCCGACTTCAGCTTTGTTAATACTTCCGATGAGGATATGAATTTTTTGATTTTGTTAAAGGCTTAGTCCAATTTGATATGCCAACCTTTTTGTGTAATTAGAAAAAATAGATGAAACTTATCGAAGGACGATAGATAAATCTGTTTATAACAGCTAATCTTTATATCAATATGTAGATTTTATTTTATATTCTACAGTAGCTCCATTGTAGCCAAGTTTGAAACTTATACAAGGGCCACTTCTATCATTTTTTCACTAATGCATCACATAAACTTTCTCGATGTGACGTTAAAAGTATATTTCTTTAAATTAAGCTTCAAATTGACAATATAAAATTTCATATAAGTTTTAGCAAGGTCTATTAGGTGATTTACATCATGGTTGCTTGTGACCAACATACCATTGATATATGCTTTTAGATTATGACCGAGTTGGTTTGAGAATTTCTTATTAACCAATATCTGATATGTACCCTTGAGATTCTTGGTTGTGTTATCTCGACCTTGCAAGAGCATTAGACATATGCTATTCTATTTGGACTTGTGCCACCGTAAGGGGCACATTACTATTTTACGGAAGATGGTAGTGATGATAGATATTTAGGACCCTTGAGAGTCTAACCCGTATAGTCTCGGCCACTTTTATTTATTTCTCTACGTAGGTCATCAAGTAAGTCTATGTGTTTTTTTTCATGATACGTTATGATACAGTACGAATAAGCTAACACCAAACTAAACAACCATGATCTTCTTAAACAACCATGATCTTCTGACAGATTGCACATCAATATTAATTCTATAATTCATAAAATACTCGTGCGTATCTTTATAAAGGGCCGTGCGGCCCATGACTTGCTCAAATGCCAAATTCATATTTATAAGGGGTTGCGGAAAGCATTCCAGATCGAGGGTATTATATAAAAAGTAATGGAATCCTTCTAAATTTAGGTGAAAATTAAAGTAAATAGTACAAAGAAAGAGTTATAGTTCTTGGAATCTTATTTATTGAATAAATAGAAGTGTTCATTAGATAGTATGTGGAATTCTTATTTTATTTTTCTCTTTTATATTATTTGTGTTTTATATTCTAAATTCAGTCAGTTACATGAGCTTTTATCTCACTAATTTATGTCATAATTCCTAGCATAAACCAATGTATGTAAGCTACCCATGCAATCATATAATGAATATCTTTCATATTGCTTTAATTTAATAGAATGTTGAGTGTACTCTTCGAAAATCTCCTTCAGTAATTATTTATAGTGAACAATACAGTCATCATCGCTCTTGATGAATTTTGACCCTATGAATTGGTTATTAAAAGTAGTCAACATCATGTTAAAATTTTATATGTTGCCTGTAAGGATTTGAGTAAACCATGTCAGAGTGTTTCGTCTGAAAGTCATGGTGAATGCTTGGTATATTACCTATCACATTATCAAAAAACTTAATATTTTATTTGTATATTTCTCTTTATGGTGCTCAGGGTTTCATGTTTTGTTATACTTATCCATGTTGAATTGGTTGAATTTTTTCATATACAATATATTTGGAGCCTGTGGGAAGAAAACAAGGTTGAACATCAGTAAAAGAGGAAATGATAATTACATAGACGATGATAGACTTGCATAATAAAAACATGGCTGGCTTGTTGTAGGAACTATTGAAGGGTTCTACTAGTTTTCTGATTCACAGGCAGAGAGCTGACACATAGTTTTAATCTCTTGGTTAATCCATTAAGGGAGCAAGAGGATGACATAGGTTTCCATTTTTTCTCTTATCGTAACGAGATGTGATTTATGTAAAATGAGGAAAACATGCAAGTGATTCCTTCTTATTTTTGTATTTCTATGATGAGAATAATATTACATCCTCCTTTTACCAGACCAAGAATAATCACGGTGATGGTAACGTTTTAAAGCATTATTGAAGGGCAAATGATAAAAAGGCTAATTCAGTTATTTTATCTTGAATTTTGGGAGTGACTTTGTGCCTTGTATTATCTTGACATCGGCTCATATGCATGAAAGAAGTGACATTATATCATTCTTTAGTATTGTTATCATTTTTAGGACAATAAATCACATAACACGAGCGAGATGCCTAACTGACATTAACTACATGATTTTGAATCATTCTTAACTCAGGTAGGTGGTTTTCCCTCTTATGGATATAATTTTGTTGGAAGTCTGCGTTATGAGATACATATATTTTAGGTATAACAGTAACCTTAGGTACAAAAAGAGGCTCTTAACTTACAAAAGTAAATTATATTTTTTAGGTTTTTTAGTTTTTTTTTGTATTTTTAGAAAACCTATATAGACCGTAAGAGGTGTTTAAATGAGGTTTTAATGAACTTTTCCTACTCACAATACTAATTTGGTGATGTGTCTTTAAGTGAATGAGTTTTTTGGTAACCGAAGGTGATTAGATGAAATATAATAAATTAATGAGTTTTTTATGAGTTTCGAAGCACTTGGCATGAACTTTTCTAATAGATCATATTAGTGTGAGAATTGGAGCAAAGGTAAATGAACGTGGTAAGAACTTAGTTGAGAGATGTTAGAAAAAGTGGAGTGAGTTACCCATGTATTATGAGAAGTTAGTAGGTAATAAGTTACATAAAAAACTATTATGAGACGTACAATAACAACCATGATCTATTATGGTTATGGCGTATGATAACATATCTTAAAGTTATGTTAAGTGTCCTTAAACCTTACAAATTTATGTTCTGATTCGAGATTTTAGTTTATACATTTAACTCAAAATCTATCTTAATAATTTTAAGATTTAATTATATCTGAAACTTTATATTATAGATTGTAAATGGGTAGCTTAAGCTATTATTATTTAAATATTTTAATAAATTTGATATTATATGGATTTTCGAAAATTTATTTAAAACTGTTTGTTTTTTCTAAATCAAACTGTCAATAAATTGAAAACAAATTATATCTGACATTCAAGTTTTATTAGCTATATAATATATGAATTATTCAATTTTTTCATTAAAGTAAATCAATCGTTTCCGTCTATTTCTTGCAAGATATTTAGATTTACGATATTGATTATAATAGTTAATGGCAAAAAAAAACATTTATAGTTATAATAAAAAAAGTATTATTTAATTTTATGTAGCTAATGATACAATTTACTAAATTGTCCATTTCAATTTAGAATGTATCATATAACTAGATGATCTTATGATTGGTGGCTTACCATTATAAATGAACAAAAGTTATGCCATGTACAATATATAGCACAAAAAGATATAAACAATACTAAGGCTGCACCCGGTAATAAAAGTTCATACCAGAAAACCTATAACTCTTAAATGAAAAAAATATCCAAAGTTACTCATAATAAGGTCGAAGATGTTATGTTTTATGCGAGTCACATTCCAAAGTTTTTACATTCTTATATTTTTCATATTAAATTGCATGTTGTCATATATGCATTAAAATTATCAGGTTATTTATTAAATGTTTAACAATATCGATGAAAAATGGGTGTTCGGTTGTGTTAAAATATTCAGTGTATTAAGTTTCCTTGTACATGCCTCTAAGTTCTCTATATATTGAGAGCCTTACTATTGGTCAATTCTTGAATTACATCTCTAATGCATCAATAAAACAAAAAAGAACATTTTCAAATAAACACAAAACCCTAGCCGCTTCTTGCGGCTACTTCTCTCTTTGTTTTTTAACAAAGACAACAACTGAGATGCTACGTAGAACATGTGCATGTTAACATGGTATCAGAGCACGTGTGATTCTGGAAATTCTGAACATCCTCAACAAAGATGGCTGGCAATGAAGTCGTGGTCAATCAAATCCCTGATAAATTAACAATGCAGATTGCTGCCATTATGAGAAATGGTCTCGGAACACAACAACAAACAACTAACCCCGAGAATTTATCCCTAGGGATTAAAATCGGTGGTGACAACTATGCCCTATGGGTAAACCTGATGAAGAAATCAATTGGGGGAAGGGGGAGAGGTTCTCACATTATAGGGGAGCCGACACCTCCATCCAAAACTGACAAAGCATATAGAAGGTGGGAACAAGATGATCAATGTGTTTTCACATGGATTATCCAGAATCTTGAATCCAGCTTGGTGAATAATGTCTCGTAATATCCCACTGCAAAAGCCCTTCGGGATGGGTTAGCCACCACATACAGTTCTGGTACAGATTCGTTACAGGTGTTTGACCTTTATAAGAGGGCTAATTCATTAAGGCAAGGGTCCGATACACTAGAAGACTTGTGGAACAAACTGCAGAACATCTAGATGTCTATAGATAGGCAAGATATGAACCCTATGAAAGACCCAGAAGACATTCAGATCTATAATAAGAAGACTCAAGAACAAAGACTCTATCAATTGCTAATGACGATTAATGACAAGTTGGAACCAGTCAAGAGAGATATCCTGAAAAATGATCCTCTTCCTTCCGTTGAAACAACATATGCTACAATACGAAGGGAAGTGGCCATGCTTAATATACTAAAATCAAGTTCTTATGATAGTGACTCGATTGAAATTGGAATGGGTTTGGCTGCTAAAGATTAATCACATAGGTTTAAATTCCGATCCAAAAAGAAAGAAGATAAATCAAGTTGTATTGCACTCATTGTGGGATGAAGAAACACACTAAAGAGACATGTTTCCAGCTGGTTGGCTATCCAGAATGGTGGGAGGACGTTCATAAGGAGAAAAATAACCAGCATTTCAGATCTAATGTCAAACGGGTTTCGTCTACAAGTGACGGTGAAGATCCGACTAAAAATGAGCAAGGAAGTGGTACTGGTTTTGGAGGAATGGCGGCGAACTCCTATGAAAAACTTGGAGGTAAAAGGTTTGAGAAATTAATGAATTGGATTTTTGATTGCGGGGTTACGGACACTATGTCTTATGATCCTAAAGACTTTGGTGACATGTTATCTCCAAAGAAGTCTGATATTTAGACTGCTAGTGGAGAAAATTGTGAAGTCAAAGGGGGAGGTTCAATTATTTTTTTGGAAAAAATGGAAATTAAAAACTGCCTCTACATTCATTCACTATCCTTAAAGTTATTATCTGTTAGTCAAGTGACAAAACAACTCAACTGTGTGGTTCTTATGTATCCATTTTTTTTTGCATTTTACAGGATATTCGTACAAAGGAGATCATTGGGCGTGGTACTGAACAAGGAGGTCTCTATTATGCTGATGAGGTAGTTCATAAGGGATATGCCATGCTTGCTCACGGAACAACCGAAAGGCAACTTTGGTTATGGCACCGACGACTTGGTCAACCTTCTTTTAGCTATCTTAAGAGTTTGTTTCCTAGTCTTTTTTTGAATAACTCCATTCATGAAAAATGTGAAACCTACATTCTTGCAAAAAATCGTAGGGTCTCATTTAATTAAAGTAATACTAGAGTTGATTATGCTTTTTCGCTAATCCATTCTGATGTTTGGGGTCCAACACCATATTCCACTAACAATCAAATCAGATACTTTGTTTTATTTGTGGATGATTTCTCAAGAATGACTTGGATATACTTCATGAAACATAAATCGGAAGTACCAGAAATATTTGTTTGTTTTTACAAAATGATTTTGACTCAATTTGAAAAAAAAATACAGATTCTCCGTTCTGATAATGGAACAGAGTTTGTCAACCAAACAATGCATAATTTTTTCAAAACAAATGGTCTTATCCATCAAACCACTTGTCCAAACACACCTCAACAAAACGGTACTTCAGAACGAAAAAATCGTACTTTACTTGAAAAAACTCGTGCTATTATGATTGAATCTAGAGTTCCTCATTCTTTTTGGCTAGAAGCTCTTGCTACAGCTACGTATCTTGCAAATCGTCTACCAACCCGATGTCTAGGAAATAAAACTCCATTACAAGTGCTTGCCACCCAAGTTACAATTCCATCTGTTATGACCTTACGGTTGTTCGGTGTTTGTTTATATCCCTAAAACTAGTCGAAACAAACTTAATCCTTGTGCTAAAAAGTGTGTATTCGTTGGATACAGTGTTCATCAAATGGGATATCGGTGTTATAATCCGGTTACTCGTCGAATCCATGTCACCATGGACTGTGACTTCTTAGAATCCAATTATTTTTTTGACCACCAATCTCATGCTCAGGGGGAGAAAGTAAGTGAATCACTCGACTGGTTGCTATATGAAAGTTACTTTAAGGATGTGCCGACAGAGTCGGTAGATGGCGCCACTGAACACACCTCTTCCAACATAAAGGAGACTGACGAGGCAGTTCTTACCACCAATGATTCTCCCGAAGACAATGTCCAACAAGAAATAAATGCCATGGATACTACCAAAGAATCAGCCGAAGAAAATGTCCATCAAGAGGTAAACAATTTACAATGTCATAATTCACAAAATGCTATTGACCATGACATTTCAGGAAGTTCATTTGTTGAAACTCAAACTCCGGTTCTTCCCCCAAGAAAAAATAGAGGGGTTCATCTTGACCGGTATTCACCGGAACACGTTCATCGTGCTTCTACATATCCGGTAAAAACGGACAGGAAAGGAATGACAAAGATTGCAAAGGCGTTTTCAGCTACTATTCTCTCTGAACAAGTCCCCAAAACAGCTCAAGAAGCTAAGAAGATGACTGAATGACATGAGGCAATGAATACCGAAATGGAAGCTCTAAAAAATAATGGTACATGGGAGAATTGTGTGTTACCACAAGGGAAGAAATCAGTCGGGTGTAGATGGGTATTTAATATAAAATATTAATCCGATGGTACCATTGAGCGACACAAGGCAAGATTGGTTGTCAAAGGATATACACAAGCATATGGTATAGACTACTCTGAAACGTTCTCTCCGGTTGCAAAGATTGACACTATCAGAGTTTTACTTTCAATAGCCGCGAATACAGATTGGCCTCTTCATCAATTTGATGTAAAGAATGCTTTCTTACATGGAGACTTGGAAGAAGAGGTATATATGGAACCCCCACCAGGGTTCTCTGATGGTTTTCAAGAAAATGAGGTATGCAAACTGAAAAAGGCATTATATGGGCTCAAACAGTCTCCTCGTGCTTGGTTTGGGAGATTTACAATGACAATGAAGCAGTATAACTACAAACAAAGTAATGGGGATCATACCTTGTTTTACAAAAAGAGAGGAAAATTAGTCACTTGTCTTATAATATATGTCGACGATATGATTATAACGGGGAATGACGAAGAAGAAATTAGCTCTCTTAGGAAAAACCTCTTCAAGGAGTTCGAAATGAAAGACCTTGGGGGATTGAAGTATTTCCTAGGAATCGAGGTTCTTAGGTCAAGAGGAGGGATTTATATCTCCCAACGGAAATATATATTGGATTTATTAGCTGAAGTTGGCATGGTGGATTGCAAACCAAATGACACTCATATGGTTGTGAATCATAAACTAAAGATAATTGAAGGGGCCAGACCAGCGAATAAAGAAAGGTCCCAAAGGTTGGTGGGAAAATTGATTTACCTGGCTCACACTCGACCCGACATTTCATACGCAGTGGGAATAGTTAGCCAGTTCATGCATCATCCTCAAGAACACCATATGGAGGCAGTAATAAGGATTATTCGATATCTCAAAGGCACACCAGGAAGAGACATAATTTTTAAGAAAAATGGACACCTTGATGTTGAAGTATTCACAGATGCTGATTGGGAAGGGAATTCTAACGACAAGCGATCAACTGCTGGCTACTTTACTCTTCTTGGAGGTAACTTGGTGACTTGGAAGAGTAAGAAACAGAAAGTAGTATCACTGTCAAGTGCTGAATCAGAATTTAGAGGAATCGTTAAGGGGATTACCGAGATACCTTGGTTAAGGAAGATAATGAAAGAAATCGGATCCCCTCTGAAGTGTCCAACTCAGTTAATGTGGGATAATAAAGCTGCAATTAAGATTTCAGAGAACCCGGTACAGCACGATAGAACAAAGCACGTTGAAATAGATAGGCACTTCATAAAAGAAAAGATTGAAGATTGGACAGTCGAACTTCCGTTTGTTAGATCCGAAGACCAACTGGCAGACATCCTGAAAAAGCGGTTGCTGCAAGAACATTCGAATCAGTTTTATCCAAGTTGGGTATTGGTCATCCTACTACACAACTTGAGGGGGAGTGTTAGAATATTCAGTGTATTAAGTTTCCTTGTATAGGCCTCTAAGTTCTCTATATATTGAGAGTCTTACGATTGGTCAATTTTTGAATTACATCTCTAATGCATCAATAAAACAAAAAGGAACATATTCTAATAAACACAAAACCCTAGCCGCTTCCTGCAGCTACCTCTCTCTTTGTTTTTTAACAAAGACAACAACTGAGATGCTACGTAGAACATGTGCATGTTAACAGGTTGGTTGCACCCGCGAATATAAGAAACAAACCGATAGGTAGTTTTATAATATCAAAGACTCAACAAATTTAGTTAAATCATGTCATCCTTATTATATAACGAATAATAAGTTATTAGTGATTTGACTAAATATTTTTAAATCATATTCATACAATATTTAAGCTTGATTATGAATTAATTCGTTATTGTTGTCATTTATTTTGTTATAATTGGTTAATCGAAACCGTCGCTTTATTCATGCACTACTTGAACTTAATTATGTAATATTTGAAGTTGATTATATTGAAATAAATGTTTGATAATATTATAATATATTCATCTATTACAAATTTTAGGGTTTCAAATATCGAGATAATTTATTGTAAACAAAAAATATAACATGTCGACACATGTCGAGAGATACTTCTGAAGCATATTATTACTACCATTGTGAGAATATATTAAAATTATATGCATTAATCTAACACAATCATTATCTGACATGTGTAAAGATATAATTTTAAAATTGTAGATTATATTATATTTATCCTGACATGTGACGAGATATGTTTCAGATTCATAAAAATTGTTATCTTTATCTGATATGCATTAAGATATAATTCGAGAACATATATTATGTTATCTTTTTACGAAACATGTCAATATATGATTCAACCGCGTATATTTTTCTCCAAAATTATGTATACCAAATAATTAGTTGTGATGAAAATCAATCAAAATAAAATAGAGGTCCTTCAAAATTCATGATTGACAAAAATTGTTGTAGAAGTAAAAAAGATATACCACATGAATGCAAAATATTTTTAAATACAGTTCTTTTTAAGACGCACTACATTTATGTCATGGACCATATCATCTCACCTTAAGCCTTATGCGGTTGTGAATAAGTTAAAACTAGGTAGATTTATTTGAAGGGTCTAAAGACATACCGATCAATATAATAGTATGGAAGAGCGGAAGTTCTAAGGTTGAAAACCGAATCTCAACATCAACTATCAAGAAATAAAGTTTAAAGGTGTTTGTGAAGACATGTAATATAATATAGAGAGAAGATAAATAATATTGGTATTACACAAATACAAAAATTGAGAGGAGTACACATCAATCCAGCGGATAATGAGGCTACGTAAATAAGGAAAGGTGATGCATATGGGTTGTCCGTGCAAGGATAGGGAAGTCATGAAGAATATCAGAGTTTGTATATCTTTGAGGAGAATTTCTAAGAGTTAAAGCACAACCTTCGAGGAGTACACAATAATCCATAATATAAATTATTCGGAAAGGAAGAAAGTATAAAGGTACTTAGAGAATTTTTAGTGGAGTTTGTATACGGAAACAACGAGATAACATATTATTTGACAAAAATGTATAGAGGTACTCAGGCATATAAAGATAATACATATGGAACTATATTTCATTATAACTAACGTTTGATATCATTATTTTTAGTTATTCTACGTTGTTTCTATGTCTCAATATAGCTTCTTTGTTTTTCGATGTATTCTTTATGCAAAGGTTGGTTTTAGTATGATGTTTGTGAATTAATATTTTTTTCGTCGCACAATCTAAAGCTATAATAATGACAATAAAACAATTTTTGGTTTACCTCATGTCATGCAATTTTACACAAAAATGTACAATATTATGCATATATTTTAGCCCTGGTTTTTTGGGTATAGGTATAATTTCACACAAAATATGAAAATATATAAATATATATCACATATTTTCAGTGAAATTATACCTCTTGGTGAAAAACTACGGTAATATAATTTGCTTAATTCCTCACATGTTATGTGATAACATCGTACTTAATATAGAATTAGTTATAATATACATAGTTTAAGACCTCTAGTCATAACAGTCAAAATATATAATAGAAATCCACAATTACAATAATTTATAGTAATGCAAACTAAGAAATAAAATTTCATATATAAAGATGAGAAACATGAAAGAAATAATGCAAAAACTTATAACTTTATATATGGTTCATGTATGAAACATGCGGCTCGTAAGTAACAATATCACAGGGTCACGATACCATTGAGTGATATTGGTTACACATGTTCAGATGAGGGTTTTCCAATACATATTTTAAGGTTGAGTCTATCATGGAAGGATACTATGTCCCACAAGTTAGTTCTAAACCAAATTGAATAACTTAAATTTGTAATGTTAATCCTTTTATTATATTTAAACCTCTAAGCCCGTCATGTATCAAACAATCCAACCCATTTTTTATATTATTTTTCCAAGGAAATTTGGTTCGAGCACGTTCATTATCTTTTATTAAAAATGTTTGGACTACTTGTAAACATGGTCGAACGGTTGCACGATACACAATGCATAATACGTTTCATTATTGTTGAATGACTTTAACGACATATTTATCTACATAATTGACTCGAACGATCTATAGATGCATAAATGATGAGACGATCTGTAGATATATAATAATTTAATAAATGACAAAAATAATAAAATTTCAAATTAAAACTGAACTTACATTTATCTCTTAAAATATCTGGATCGTATGTTTGTATGATACATGGGTAGTTCTTTACAAACCAACTTTACTCGATGAATATCTACAAATATTATGCAAATTGATAGAATAATCAATGTATAGTATAGCCACTAATCTATGTAAATTATTGTAAATTCATGTTATAGAAATACAATAAAACTGTAATTTATTTTTTCTTTGTGAAGTTAAGTTTACCAAAATTGTGATATGTTATAGTCAATATTATCGTACCTCAATTAGATTTAAAATACCCATTGTGATGCTCCAAAAAGTAAAAATAGTCAAAAAAAATATTACTCATTTTGTTCATAATTATAGAACAACCGAAAAATATAGCACATATGCACATGCTGCGTAGTTGGCACTAGATTTTGAAAGAGTTTCACGGTCTTTATACATCGGACCAAAGTATTTTTCCCTTAACCATTGACTACAATAATGATCATCTGACACATTCACACGTTGTATTTACACAATCGACATGGTCTTGTGAAACTGGTCAAACTATTACTTAACATGTTAGCCGAGCACTAATGGGATGTGACATATATGAATAAATATGAGATGAAAATTACTTTAGATTTAACCACTATTATTCAAACGAATTTGGTAAATCATGTATACCATTGTTATGAAATCTCAAACTATTAAAAAATTCTTATGATATGCCTTCAGATATTTTGAATTCAAATGTTTCCTAATTAATTTTACATATATAATTTCAAGATGACATGTACCTCGTCATGGACGTTGAATAGTCTTATAATTTTTTTCGTAATTTTCGCATAATTTTAAGCATAATTCTTACTAATATGTCAAAAGTTAAACTATTTTTTTACAAATTAGTGTAGCTACAACTAGTTATATTTAGGATAATCTACCAATAACCACCCCTAATAAAAAATATTTATATATAAAAACCCAAAGTTTGAGAACGCACTAATAACCGCCTAATTTTGAAACTAATTACTAATAACTACATGGAATTCTTTTAATATCCATCATACCATCGATTTGTTATTACAATTTTTATATATTTATTTCCTTTTTTTCATTCGATCAATTTGTTATTCAATTTGAGATTAATGTTTCTTTCTTCTTTTGATCAAGATCTTCTACAATTATGGATCGTTTGGTTTATCTTTTCTTCTTCTACATTTATCGATTGTTTACCGATTTTTTTACCAACTTTTGTTATTTTTTATTGTGTTGAATCATTTAATTATTTATGATTATTTTAGTTATCCGGATTCTTTGATTTCATACATTCACGTAAATATTTTGACAATTATATGAAAAGATTAATTTCGAGATTACTAATTTTGGGATTTTTTGTTTTTGCTGGTTTGGTTGCGTAGTTGATTAAATTGAATTTTGGTTGTAAAATTAAGAATATATTGGTTTCTTAATTAGTTAGTGCATTTTGTTGTGAAATTATATATATATATATATATATATATATTATATATGTGGGTTGCATAATAACTATTTCTTTTTTCTTTTTTTGTTTAAGTTGCGGAATTATGTGAAAGTTGGGTGCAAAACTAGTCTAAACCATTTTGTTTATTTGTTGGTTTGTAATATCTTCATTGGTTGCTGTTAAACAAAATTATCAGGTTTTCGTTGGTTTACATATTACTTCTAAAAACTATGAAAGTATAGTTGATTTCTTAATAAGCCAATGAAATTGGCTTGTCAAAAATCATTTTAGCTTCATTTATTCGTTTGATGAATATAAGATTTGTTTCATGTGTTATGAAGATAATTTATATCATTGTTTGTGTTGGTTGGTCGTTGTAAAGGGGAATTGTTATCGGTAGATGACTATTTTTCATTTAATAAAACTTGATAAGGAAATATATTCTTTAGGGACCTAAATGTAATTAATAAGGACTTAATTAATAAGTTCTATTAATATAGAGTAAAATTAAGCTTTATAAGAGATATAGGGACTAAACTTTAAATATCCCTTTATGTAACCACTCTTGTAACAAACTTACTAGGCCTATTTAAAGAGGCTGAGGAGGCCGTCTACACCTATGAAAGAATCAGAAGTGAAATATTACTTTCACTACCTAAAATTCTCTCTGTGGATACTTGTGTTCTTACTTTCTCAAACCAACTTTTATTCTTACCAAATTGGCGCTAGAAAGAGGGGGCGAAGATACCTTGATCGACAGATCAAAAATCGAGTCTCGAGTTTTTTCATTTTCTGAAGCTTTTCGTTCGAGTTTCTTTTTGTTTTCTGGAATATTTTGTTTAGTTTTTCGCTGATCGGAGATGAATTCAGAAGAAGATGACAATCCATCTGTTCAAAAGGCTATGGAAACATTGAAATCTGATCTGCAAGAGGCAGGTAAGTCAATTCCAACTCAATCAAACCAATTTGATTTCGAAGGTAAAATGAATGAGATGATAAAGAAAGTGGCAGAGCTTGATGAATTGGTAAAAAAGAAGGAAAATAATAATGGCGCTAGACTTAGGTCTAAAATAGCAAGAGGCGATCAAGATGATCAGTCGGATCCGTCAAATGACGACGGCGATGTTCAATATGAACAGCGTAAAGCACATTTTGAACGGAAAAAAGAGTATAGTGGAATAAAAAGAAAGGGAAAATTGCAGAAGCAACAGTATGTGGACTCTAGTGATGAAGAGGATTTCGAAAATTCGGAGTCAGATGAAACACCGAGGTACGAACATTCTCGAGGCCAGTCAAGAGGAGGAGGACATGAACTCCGGTCAGCTAAGGTGTATAAGGAAGGAAGGCAAAGGAAGGAAAGGCGAGTATATTCGCCTCAGAAATATTCGCCTCGGAAATATTCGTCTCGAAAATATGAAGGTGAGTCAAGTTTATATGCTACTGTGGGGATGAGAAACAAAGACCAATATGTTCAAGGGGTCGACTGGAGGGACTCACCATTGATCAGGGAGATTAGATCTGTGCCGCTTTCGAGGCGGTTTGACATTTCCAAAATTGACAAGTTTGATGGAACTCAAGATCCCGTTGACCATATTGAACAATTCAAAAACTATATGACTAATTTCGAAGACGATGATAAATTGGTGTGTAGAGCATTCTCTCAGAAATTCAAGGGAACTGCACTAAAATGGTACAACAAGATTCCTAAGGAGTCAATTGCAAATTTTAGAGGCTTCTACACAGCTTTTCGAAGACAATTTGTGGGAAGAAAAGAAATGAGGGCTAATGGGGATACAATAATACAATGCAAGCAAGCTGTGGGAGAAAAGTTAAAGGATTATACCAAGAGATTTGTGACAACAAAAGCTGGACTAGATGATTGTGAAGAGGCGGTGGCTATGGCAGCGTTTAGACAAGGACTGTTGCCAGGAGATTTAGCAGATGAGACTACGAGGCGTAGGGCATTAACATTTGGAGCTCTCATGGCTCAGGTTGAAGATCAGATCAAAGTCGAAGAGTCGACGCGGGTTCGAGGAGGAGGCAGTACTATTCAGAAAGGGAATAGTCAAGTGAACACTTCGAACAATAACTCATCGCGCCCGAGGGCTAACCAAAATGTTTCTAATCGAGGGGGTTCTTCGAGCTCGTACCAAGGGGGTTATAATCAACACAACTCTAATAATCAACAACAGTTCAGATCCAGATCGAACGTGTGGGTAAGACCAGAATATTATGCGGATTTGACTGAAAGTGTGGCTTCGATATATGAGAAAACCAGGGGAACAGTAAATTTCAGAAAGCCACCAGCAATTAATAGGCCAAGAGAGGAACGCAATAACAAGTTCTGCAGGTATCATGATGATGTTGGGCATGATACAAATGATTGTATTGCTTTGAAGAAGGAGATGCAGATTCTGATAGAAAATGAAAAGTTGCTGGAGTATGTAAAAAAGAATGCTAAAGCTGTCACTCAGAAAATTGGTAATCTTAATTCTAAGCAGGAAACTGCACTTATGATTATAGATGCTGCAGGTGATGAGTTTGATGTGGCTTTGGAATATGTCGACCCACTAGCCGATTATTGTTGATGTCACTAGATGAGCCGATGCGTCAGGGACGTGTTCGAGATTTGTGTGCCTTCTTTGAGTCACTGCCAATATTTGGGGAAGATTCAATGACTAACAACACTAATAATTCGAGGAAGAGACATATAGTGAATTTAACGCGTCAAATTGAGGGAGGAGCATCGGCCCACCTAAGCAACAAGAAGGATGTCCCCTTTATAATTTTCGATGGGGATGACTTGAGAGGAATTACTGGGCCACATGAAGATGCAGTGGTCATAGGAGCGGAAGTATGTGGGGTGGAGATTCGACGAGTGTTAATTGATACCGGGAGCTCTGCTAATGTGTTGTTCAAGTTAACATATGATAGATTAACTGCTCCGCCTCGAATAGAAAGGTTAGAGAGAACTATCATTGGGTTTACTGGCGCAACAGCAAATGTGATAGGGGAGTTCGAAGTTGAGATTTCTTTGGGAAAGGGGCCTTTCAAAAAGAAAGTACAAGTACTTTTTATGGTGGTGGATTGTCCATCGAGCTACAACGCTATTTTTGGAAGGTCGTGGCTGGCTAAAATGTATGCTATAGTCTCTACGGTTCATCAATGTTTGAAGTATATGGTCGAGGATCGAGTCGGCGTAGTTCGAAGTGATCAAAAGGTGGCAAGAGAGTGTTACGCTGCTGCGTTTAGACTACGTGGAAAAAGTACTGATGATCCAATGGAGAATTAGCAATTTGGGGGGGTTGTCTTCTAGTGGTACAGATGAGGGAATTGATGATCCGAGGTCAACCCCGAGTTCTGTGGTGGTAAATGAAGAAATAGAAGAATATATTTTCAATAATGGCAGGGTACTTCGAATTGGGACTCTGTTGTCTTTATCAATGCGAGAAAAATTGTTGAATTTTTTGTCTGAGAATTTGGATGTATTTTCTTGGAGGTCCGAGGACGTAGTGGGAGTCCCAAGTGATATCATATGTCATAGCTTGGCGATGGATCCGAAGATCAAGCCGATAATTCAAAAAAGAAGAGCTTTTTCGTTGGAAAAATCCGAGGCCATAGTTGCTGAGGTAGATCGATTGTATAAGATGGGGCATATCAGGGAGTCCAATTATCCGAGGTGGACGGCTAATCCTGTGGTGGTGAAAAAGAAGAGCGGAAAATGGCGAATGTGTGTAGACTTCACAGTGCCTCGAATTGACCAGTTAGTGGATTTTACTTCTGGAAATAAAATCTTGACACTTATGGATGCATTTTCAGGGTACAATCAGATTCGAATGAATCCAGAGGATGAAGAAAGCACAACTTTTATCACCGATCGAGGTTTACACTGTTATAGAGTGATGCCGTTTGGATTAAAAAATGCTGGGTCTACATATCAGAGGCTGATGAATAAAGCGTTTGCTTCACAAATAGGGAGGAATATCGAAGTGTACATCGATGATATGCTTGTTAAGAGCAAAAGTGATGATGAACACATTGATGATTTAGAAGAGACGTTTTTGAATCTCAGAGCCATACAATTGAAATTGAACCCAGAAAAATGTACATTTGGAGTTCGATCTGGTAAGTTTCTGGGGTACATGATTAGTGAAAGAGGAATCGAAGTGGACCCAGAACAGTTGAAGGCTCTGATATCAATGTCTTCACCTCGGAATATCGAAGAAGTGCAAATGTTAACGGGCAGGTTAGCAGCTTTGAACAGATTCATTTCTCGTTTTTCAGATAAATGCTTGCCTTTTTTCCAGGTGCTGCATCGACCAAATAATTTTGAATGGACTTCGGATTGTGAAGAAGCTTTTGTGAAGATCAAAAATCTTTTGTCCTCTCCTGAAATATTATCAAAGCCTCGAAAGGGTGAGCAATTATTTTTGTATATAGCAGTATCGGATTATGCAGTAAGTGCAGTTCTGGTTAGTGAAGATACGAGGGTTTCGAAGCATGTCTACTATGTCATTAAAAGTTTGGTTGATGCTGAGAAACGATATTTGAAGCTCGAAAAATTGGCACTGTGTATAGTAGTAGCAGCAAGAAAGATGCGTCCTTACTTCCAGGCACATACGATTGTGGTTCGAACCTCATATCCATTAAAAAATGTGTTGCAAAAGCCAGATATCTCAGGAAGGATGACTAAGTGGTCTGTAGAATTAGGAGATTTCGATGTGTTATTCTCTCCTCGAACAGCTATCAAAGCTCAAGCCTTATCAGATTTCTTGGTTGAGTTCCATCCGAGCAGATCCGAAGAGAAGGATGGTGAAAAAGTGAACACGAATCCGACGTGGACAATACGAACTGATGGGGGATCCAGTAATAAAGGGTCGAGTGCAGGAGTTGAATTGGTGGCACCAACAGGGGAGTTTATGTTTCAAGCTATAAAATTTGGGTTTCATGCTTCGAATAATGAAGCTGAATATGAAGCTGTGCTAGCAGGGTTGCGGTTAGCAAAGATTTGTGGAGCAATATTTGTGCGCTTAGAAACAGACTCGCAGTTGGTCGTTAACCATGTTAAAGGGGTATCAGAAGCTAAAAAGGATCGTTTGGTTTTGTACTTGCAAGAGCTACGAGGAATGATGGCACAATTTGAAAATGTCGAGGTGGAGCATATTCGAAGAGGTAACAATACAATAGCTGATTCTTTAGCAACAATGGCTTACTCTGAAGAATATCCATGGATCGTGACACAACCATTGCCCTCGATTATATTGAGTTCTGACCAATGTGAATTTGTTGAGGAGGTAGTAAATGATCCGATGCACGTTCGAGGTGATTGGAGGTTTGACTTGTTAAACTTTATTTCGAAGGGAATACTACCTCTCGATAAACACTTGCTCAAGAAAATAAAGTATAAAGCTCTTGGCTATATAGTATTGGATGGGGTATTGTACAAGAGATCTGCGTCGAAACCTTTGTTACGATGTTTGAGTAAGCAAGAGTCTCAAAACATTATGTCTGAATTACATGATGGAGATGGGTCAGCTCATTGTGGATTCAAAGCTTTAACGCGTAGGGTATTGTTGGCAGGGTATTATTGGCCTACCATATTGCAGGATGCCAAGTTATTAGTTCGAAGCTGTGATACTTGCCAGAGGTATGCAAATTTAATACATAAACCAGCAGTACCCCTAATGACAATCTCAGAGGCGGTTCCTTTCGATAGGTGGGGGATTGATTTAGTAGGACCATTACCTATGGCTTCAGGTGGAATACAGATGATTATTGTTGTGGTTGATTATTTTTCGAAGTGGGCAGAAGCAGAACCTTTAGCTGAGACAAAAGCTAGGGATGTAATCAAGTTTATTCAAAGTAACATCTGCTACCGTTTTGGAGTTCCTCGAAAAATAACGACGGACAACGGTCCCCAGTTTAATAACAAAGAAATGGATTCTTTTTACTCTTCGAAAGGAATACAACAATGCTTTTCTACTCCTTTCCACCCCAAGCAAATGGGCAGGTATAAGTTACAAATAGATCTATTTTGGAGGGTTTAAAGAAAAATTTGGCAGGAGCAGCAGGGAAATGGCCAAATTATCTTCAAGAAGTGTTGTGGGCATATCGAACAACCCCTAGAGAGGCCACAAAGGAGACTCCTTTCTCTTTGGTGTATGGAATGGACGCTGTGTGCCCTGCTGAATCTACATTGCCTTCCTATAGGTTATTACGATATTCCGACGTGGATAATGATGAAGCTAGAAGGGTTGAGCTTGATTTGTTAGAAGAAAAAAGGGTCAAAGCGCATTTAAATGTGGTTCATTATCAAACCTTAATGAGAAGCAGGTACGATGCTAAAGTTAAGAAGCGAGAATTCAAAGTTGGCGCTCGGGTGTTGCGAAAAGTATTTCTTCATACTAAGGACAAGCACCTCGGAAAATTGGCTCCGAATTGGGAGGGTCCTTATTAAGTCAAAATGAAGGTCAAGCCAGGTTCCTACAGGTTGTCTGATCGCGAGGGGAGGATGCTCAAGCACCCTTGGAACATAGAGCATTTGAAATTGTACAGTGAGTAAAATTGAACTTCGAATTTTTGTAAAACAGACATACTCTTTCCTTATCTGTTGGCCCAGAAAGGTTTTAACGAGGTGTCTGGTTAATATTGAATTTTTTAATAAAATTTCTTTTGGCCATTGGTTGTTTAGTATGATGGGTGATTTATTATTTTGGTAACTTGGCAAAGATTGATCATCTTTGAAAGTTGACCAAGAATAATTTTCCGAAGCAATAGCTTTGAAGAAACAACCAAATTTTCGAGGTGCCACGTCTTATGAGTGCATCTAATTTTCGAGGTGCCACGTCTTATGAGTGCATCTAATTTTCGAGGTGCCACGTCTTATGAGTGCATCTAATTTTCGAGGTGCCACGTCTTATGAGTGCATCTAATTTTCGAGGTGCCACGTCTTGTAAGTGCATCTAATTTTCGAGTTGTCATACTTTATAAGTTCACTAGGGATTTGAAATATTAAGAAAGTTGCTTGTCTCATTGGATAAAGGTGAAGCTTACAAAACAAAAAAAGAGAGGACAAACTACTTAATTAAAACACACAAAAAACAATCAATACATATGTAAACTATTGATTAATCATCCTCTTCTTCCGATGACCCGTCAGAAGCGTCACTTTCTTTTGAAGAGCTTGATGGTACTTCGAATGCCTCTTTTGGACGATCTTTCTCTGGGACTTGCTTCCAAAATTCTGTTAAGTTTAGCCTTGGATAGGCAGCATGGATTTCTCGAAGAAGATTGTTAGCTGTATCGATTTCAGCCTTTCTGATACCATTAAGCATCACAGAACCAACAGCAGCTTCGGCTTTCTTGAAGGCAGCCTTCTTTTCTTCCTCGAATCCTGTTCGAAGCGTAGTCAATTGAGTTTGGCAATTATCCAGTTTTTCCTGAGTTTCTTTAACAAGTTTCTCAGCATCGGTAGATTTTTTCTTTTCTTCGGAAATGGCAGTAGAATGTTGAGATTTTAGATCTTCAAGAGCCAGTCGATGAGAAGCCTCCAGAGCTTCGATTTCTTCTTTATGCTCTTTAAGAAGCTTTCCTTTCTCAGCTTCGAACTTTTGAAGTGCTTCATTTTTCGAAGCCTTTTCAGACTCTGTTTCTTTTTTGCTCTTGATTAATTCTTGTGCAAGGAGCTCCAATTGTGTGTGTGAATTTTTTACTTCTTCACATAATTTTTTGGCTTCAGCACTTAAGTTATCAAAAGGTCAAAGAATTGAAGTTACCTCATCGGATTTGTCTGGATTGGGCAAGTTTGATGGGTGGTGATGAACATGAACAATTACGTTAGATGTTGAAGCCATGGCAGCCCCAGTAGAAGTTGATGGAATGGTGTTGGTAGGCTAGGAGCCTTCACCAGTGAATGCAAAATCCCCGCTTGAGTTGAAATCTTCGAGGTTAAGGTAATCGTCTACTTGGTTATCTCCTAGTGCCAGTCCCCCTTGAGGATTTTCTTCAATAAAAGTTTTCCCGTACACCTCGGAAGCCAGTACCTCTTCGAGTATGTCAGCCTCGTTCTTTTTCTTTGGAGTGGCGGAATTCCTCTTTTTCTTCTTTGGAGTATTGTCCTCTTTCTTTTTCTTTTTCAGAACAGGTTCATCTTCCTCGGATATCGGGGGAAGTTGAGATGCATGCATTTTTCGTTTCCCTGCACGCTTCGAAGTTTTGGAAGGGTTAGCCTTGCTTGTGTTGGCTTTTTTAAGGGTTAGCTTTCCCTTCTTCTTCAGTGGCAGGTGACTGTCACTTTGATTCCTGGTGGGAAGGTAGGTTTTCCCATCTGGTGCGAGTATTCTTTGGACTGCTATGATGGGATCTGGGGGGGGGGGTCATCGGATCTTCAGGGAAGTCAGCTCCCAAGGTTATGCGCCACAGATGGCTGTTGACGAAGTTGATTGGTAAAAAGGCTGAGTGAAAGTCGTTTCCCCAGGCTTTCTCTGCCCATTCAGCCATTCTCTGGAAGATAACCTTTGCAGTTTTTTGACGACCTTTGAATCTCCTCGGAATTTCTGAAAAGAGAATAAACAGTTAGATAAGTGGACTTGGTTAATCTGGCTAGGCTTAATGAGTTAAAAAGTTAACAATACAATAATGATTCACTTACTGCTATCTCTCCAGGTGAGAGTAAGTTTTGAGGGGTTGTCATCGGAAATCTCTTTACCATTTTCCCAAGCTCCTGATAAAAAGATAAACCTCTGCTTCCAAAATTTATCAGCTTCGAGGAGGTCATCGATAATCTTCAGATCGTCCTCCAACGTTAGGTAGTAGAATGGTAAAACTGGCCCATTTGAGAGTTTGGTCAGTGAGATGAAGTCTTCTATTTCGAGGGGGATGCCTCCTAGCCTCGACACCATAATGGCGGAGAATAAAGTGAATAATTGGTTTGGGGTAACCTGTGTTGGGCACAACTTAAGAATTTCGAAGTACCTTACAATCATTGGATCGAGGGGAAATCGAAGTCCCCAGTTGAAGAGCTCAGGGTAGACTACTAGTTCGCTCTTCTGACAGCTTAGAGGTGTTTCTCCTTCTACTTGTAATCGAAGAGTCATGTTATCTGTTAATCCCCATAGTCTCCTGAGTTCCTCTTTTTCTGATTCGAGGTAGTAAGTATAGGATACATTCTTTAGGGCAAGAATGTACCGAGGACTAAGCGGTTGAAGGTTTTCCTGAACCAAAGCAGCAACATCTTCGGGGAGTGTAATAAGAGGTTTCTTTCCTCGATTTTTCTTTGGAGAGGTTGCCCCGTCAGCTTCGGATTCCCCTTCGGCATCAGATTCAGTGGCTTCAGAATCATTTTCTTTGTTATTGTCCTCATCGGTGGCTTCATCGGGACGACTTTGGATTTGAGTCTCAGTTTGAGTCACAAGAATTGGTTGACTACTTTCTGGTGTAGTGTCAACCACTTCTTGTGGGGGAGGAGAAGAGGTTTCTGCATTGTCACCTATTGCTAGAAAGGTTGATTTTTTGCTAGGCCTAACTTAACTGCTTCGGATTGAAGGATAGGTGATTTGGGTTGAAGTTTTTTAGTTGCTTCGAATTGTAAGGTAGGTGATTTGGGTTGTAGTTTTTTAGAAGCGACAGCCTCAGATTTTCGATGTGGTCTAAATACTGGGGAAATGGGTTGATTTCGAGGAGGAGAAGGTTGTTGACTAGATTCTGGGTTTGAAGCTAGGGGTGAAGACGAAGTTGCAAGGTTGGGATCGAAGTTACCGTATTTGAAGATGGTAGAAGAAAGGTGAGGACCGTTGTAGATCAACCCAGCTGCTCTGTATTCTTCAGCTCTCTCTCCAATACAAAGATAATCGTAGGCACCAAATACTTGATTGCTAGAACCAGGGAAGAGAGATTTCTTTGCTGTTCTTGGTTTTCTGGGTTTAGATCTTTTGTATTTGGGATATCTTCTCATACAATAGGTATTGATCTGAGAAGTTGTTTTAATGGCTGAATAAGGTGTAGTTTCTGAAGAACAGGATGAAGATGGCTTGAAGGTTGATGAAGAACAAGATGAAGATGAAGAACAGGATGAAGATGGCTTGGAAGTGATTTATCTAAAAAGTTCTCAGTGAAGGTAGAACTGAGTATTTATAGTTAAAAGAAATGACGTTGAGACGTTGAAGAGGCAAAACCATTGAGTTGCTCTCATTGGGTGGAATGTGAAACGTAGAGGAAACGTGTAGTGTCATAGACCTATCAAGAAGGGTCTAATCAGTCTTTCAAGTAGGGATCAGAAAATTCGAAGCATAAGTAAAATTATGTCTCTAGTAAGAAGATTCGAAGTAAAGGCAAGGGTGCATTTCAAGTTGGCATGTTCGAAGTGATTGGGGAATTTATTTGCACTTATTCTTGAATTCGAAGAGAAGTTGCAAGTCATTGAGCTTAATCATAATAAAGAGGCGAAATGAAGGAAGTTGTATTTACTTGGAGTAATCTTCGAAGAGCGACTAGTTCTTATAAATTGTCTGTATAAGAACTAGGGGGCTACTGATAAGGAAATATATTCTTCAGGGACCTAAATGTAATTAATAATGACTTAATTAATAAGTTCTATTAATATAGAGTAAAATTAAGCTTTATAAGAGATATAGGGACTAAACTGTAAATATCCCTTTATGTAACCGCTCTTGTAACAAACTTACTAGGCCTATTTAAAGAGGCTGAGGAGGTCGTCTACACCTATGAAAGAATCAGAAGCGAAATATTACTTTCACTACCTAAAATTCTCTCTGTGGATACTTGTGTTCTTACTTTCTCAAACCAACTTTTATTCTTACCAAAACTCAGCGTGTATGTATGTGTTTACAAGAGTGAATAAGTAAAGTAGTGACTTCTTACTTATATAAATCATATTCTATTTTAGTGTTTCAGGTTTTTATGAAGAATATGGAGGAAAAAATAATAATAAACATAACCTAGTAAATTATATTTATTAATCTTTTTTTTCTTTTTTTTAATATTAAATAAAATATTTTTTTACAGACTATTAACTTTTGAAATATGTAATTTTATTAAGATAAAAATAATAGTGTAACTATTAATGATCATATTTTTATTAAAATATAAAATATATCATAGAAATAGGGATGCAATTAATTAATTTAATCATATTATTTTGATTTTTTGTTTTTTATATAATTTTAAAATACATTTTTAATTATTTTATAAGGTGAACTGTCCATAAATATACATTCAAGTATCTAATTATCATTTAATACTCAAAATTTACATATTCCTAATAGATACATGGACAAAAAATTGACAAAAATACCTTTATTAGTATAAATATGGTGTTTTAGGTTTTTTTTATTCCGGAAGGAACCCGCAGTCGCTACTCAAAGTGCAATGAGTGCACACAGGATAAAATCTCAGTCTGACGCAATAGCCTGCAAACCAACGCTAGAAGGTAAACCACACAAGGTGACAAGCTCAGCCGAGAAGGCGTATTGTGTTTTAGGTTGAAAACCTTTTCTTTTTAATACCAAAACGTTTCAGTACCCACTCCTCTCTTAATCCCATTAAACCCAAAAAACCTAAAACACCCAAAATCGACGATGAATTCCGATGAGGCTTCAATCAAACTTCCACGAACCTTCACAGACATTTGATTAAAAGCTAGATTATGCAGTTGTGCCTCTAGTAGAGCCGAAGCACAAGTATGAGAGTTATCGTTTCATTGTATACTGATGGTGTTTGACAAAAAAAATTATGTATAACAGCTACATTATTTATTTCGATGGTGTTTGACAACTAGGTTCTTTGTTAAACTCAAAATGTATGTCGTTGATCACCTTCGTGTTTTTTTTTTGTAGACATAAGGTTTCAGAGTATAGAAAGTCCGCAGTATTTGCATATAATGTGTTATATTTTATAATTAGGTTGTAACGTAAATGTGAAATACGAACCTAAAATTGCATTTTTTTTATCTGACATATCCTATACTTGCAGTTTCTTTACATGTCATACACAGGAATGACATCTTTATCTATCGTATATTGGAAAATCATGTTGCACTACTCGTTGTGCATTGCATGTTTATTGTTCAAACGTATCGCATGATCAATATCCCCACGCACATAGTATCTCCATAATCGCTAAGGTTGACAGCACTAGTATCGCGTGGCTAGGAGCAAACATATGGTTCTTGTTTGTTTAATTAACCCGCGCAGAATGTTGTTTTTCAGAAAAAATAAACCTTAAACCTTGCTTGTACATATCCGATTTAGTTAACATCACTTATGTTTAATAACTTGAGCTTGACAATTTTGTGGTGTATTTTCTCTATTGTTGTTGTTTCTCTATTTAAAATATATTGGTTTAGTTCGTTGATTCTCAGTTATGTTTCCATAGCCTATTAGTAATATTATATAGTGAGTCTATATTTTTTATCGAAGTTTTTTTATTCATCAACATTAATTTATATATATAAATATTAGTAATTATAATTTTTTTTGTCAGGTTGGACAAAATTACTCAAATGGGTAGAGGAGTTTGAATTCTTTACCTTCTCCGCGTCTGGAAAACCGTTCTTCCTTTCCGGTTAACCAAGTTAGTTTTTTTTTACCTTCTCCTCCTCTGGAAAACCGTTCTTCCTTTCCAGTTAACCGAAGTTAGTTTTTTTTTTGCGAAAATACAACTTCAAAGTGTAACGAAGAGTAAATTTATTAATGGTAAAATGGATTTTCAAAACTCTATTTAGAACTGTTCTTTTTTTTACTAAATCAAATAAAATAAATTGAAAAAAAATTCGAAACAAATTATATTTCACACCAAAATTTTATTAGTTATATAAGGGAATCAATCGCGTAAACTTATATTTTATCAATTTATTTTCTATTTTATAAATATTAATTATCTTATCACTAAATTTATTAATATACCTTTTTTTATGGCTTTCAAACATAAAAATATATAATCAATAAATGTCTTAGTTTTAGATCATTTACACTAATCCGGGTATTTCATCTTTGAAAAGCGTGACACATCAGTAACCTATGAACAAAACTTAAAAATTTAAGTGATTCAATAAAGTAACGCACAATATATCATCTTTACAAATTTAATTTATAACATCAAAATAATAAATGTTAATTAATAATACATAATATATTATCTTTTTAAATTTAAAGTATAAAATTAAAATTGATTCGATTTCAAAAAACTCAAATTTTTAGTTGGATAAATAAGATACAATTTACCAAAACTATTATTATGATCATAGAAATTGTAGTTTCATCAAGTATCCATAAATAAAAATAACAAGAAAAAACTACAATAGATCTTGAAAAATGAAAAATAAAAAATAATGGTATAATTTCTTTTTTTATAGATATTGAAAAAACCGTTTCAAAAATATTAAATAAAAAAAAAACTTAAAAAAATTCGGTTTCCAAGTCAAACAAACCAAATCTCTATTTTGTAGATCTGAAAAAATTTAAAATTTGGGTATAATAATTTTTTACCTACTAAAATATTTTTAAAATACTAAATAAAAAGAAAATCCAAAACATTCGCTGCCAAATTAAAACAAACAAGTATCTATTTATAAATCTTAAAAAAACAAAAATATAATTTATTTATTTTTGTAACCAATAATTTTCTAAAAACGATTTAAAAAATAAAAATAAATAACATAGGGCAAATATACCATGTTGTGCAGAAATATGAGCTTGTGGCCATGGTGCCTGATTAAATACCTTGGGTCCAGTATTTTTTATTTATTTTTTTGGCAAAAATTGAAATTTTATTACATTTGAAGGCTAATAAGAGCAATTGGTCAAATTACAAAGACTTATAATTGTTTACCCAATTTCAACAGACATCAAACTGAACATTTGAAAGAAAATAACCGTTACATTCTAAAACCAGATACGTCTTTAACCTGGATGACATCTTCAACCTCGAAACACAGCTTCAATCTTCAACCTTTGACATTCTCCATTGATTACCAACAACTCCAAAGAATAATCAATCTAATTAAACTATCAGAAAACCATCATAGAAGCTTGACGAAATCAAAATTGAAGAAGACTAACAGCAGAGCTGATTAGATTTGAAGAACACACTAGTGTTTATATATCAGATACCCATGCTCTCCAGAAGAACAATAAATATGAGATCAGAGAGCATTGAATTTAGAAATTTCTACTTTCTATTAGCAATTCAACGTCCATATAGCGAGCCAATCTGCAGCTCTATTCTGTGTTTGAGTGATGAACTTGATTGTCATTGAAGGATGGATTAATCTTCTGCACATCGAAATTAAAGAGTGCAAATACCAGGGGTTTTCCCTTTTAGCAAGAATATCAATTACAGTCTGGCAGTCAGATTCGATATCGACTTTGAACCAAATATTTTCTCTACACAACAACAAACCTTTAAGCAAGGCTCGAGTTTCGGCCATAATATGAGACACATTTCCAAATGTTTTGCCCAAGCCCTTAACAATATCTCTATTGTTATTTCTGACTATCATACCACCACCATATTCACTATTGGGAATGCAAGCAGCATCAACGTTGAGCTTCATTCTATCACAGTCAGGAGCAGTGCATTTCAGGTAAGTCTCCTTCTTGAATCTGCCATAAATCAAAATGCATGCTAAAGAAGAACCTGCATCAATAACCTTAGTCCAATGCTTTCTAGTTAGTTTCTTAGATGTGTTAAGACTACGTATACTTTTGTTGATATGATGGATAGCAAAATCTATAGAGATACTCATGTTTTTTACCTTCAATTCATTATGATTTTTCCAAATCACCCAGCATATAATAGGTGGAAGAACTTGGGTTATATGGACTTTTTGATTCAAAAACCAGAACTATTCTCTAACAATGTGAGTTAGGCTCATAATTTTTTCGATTTTAATTTTAAATAAGACACTAAAATGCTTCCAAATGCTCCATGCGTAAGTGCAGTTCACAAATAAAAGGTTTGAGTTTTTGCAATTAGAACAAAACTGACACTTTGAGGCTAGGCTAATGTGTCTGTATTGAAGAGTTCAGTCAATAGGCAGAATGTTTTTAATGGGTTTCCAACGAAGAAAAGAAAACTTCATGGGCCTGATTTGATTCCAGATTTTCTTATACAACAAAGATTTGTGGAAGTGTTGTCTTGTGCTGTTCCATGTGAGGCTTGTGTTGAAGCCCATGTTAAGATATTTTGTCCAAATCATTGTATCTTTCTTTTCAGGATCTACTTTGTATAGATAAATTTGATTGATTCTGGTATCATCTAAAAAACCCCTCAAAATATCAGTACCCCACCTATTAGCTTTCTAGAAGGTATTTACTTTCTGATCAAGGAACCAGAGATTAGCCTCAGTGTTGCAGTGATCCATGATGGGAATCTGATTATGCCAATTCTCCCACAAAAAATCCATGTCACCACTGCCCAATAACCATCTAATATTAATTTCAGCAGTATCTTTAATATTGATCAAACGTTTCCAAATAAGAGAGCCAGGTTTTGAAAAGTTTGCTTTAAGAGGATAAATTCATTTGTTATAAATGTCATGCATCATTAGAGACCAGAAAGTTTCTTTCTCTCTATAGTTGAACCACAACTTTTGAGAAAGAGTGTTATGAATATTAGTTATAATCTTCTGATATCCAGTCCTTCTTCATCAAAAGGCTTACACAGATTCACCCAAGCAGTCCAGTAGACACTTTTAACACTAAATTTAGATCTTCATGGAAACTTGTTGGAGGTTTTTTCAAGTCTTTTAATAACACTAATAGGAAATAATATATTATGCACCCAATAATATGGAGCAGATATGAGTATAGAAGAGATTAAAGAGAGTCTTCCCCCGAAATAAAGGAATTTGCTATCCCATTTAGTGATTTTTGCTTTGATTTTGTCTATCAATTTACTGAAGTTCTTTGCTTTGTTGTTACAACTGAGGTTGATCCCTAAGTGACTTATAGGAAGCTACTCAGCTTTGAATCTAGTGTTGGTTTCCAGGCTCCTACTTTAATGAAGTCTGTTTGAGGTAATGATCTGAGTTTTTTCCTTGTTAATTAACTATCCTGAAATCAGTTGGTATCTGTCTACAAAACATCTAAGAGGATTGATTGTAGAGTCCAAGCTATTAGTATATACTAAAATATCGTCTGCAAAAGTAATATTAGGGATAATGAATGTAGATCTAGAGGCATACTGCATTCTCTTATTAGAATTATAAAGGTGAGAAAGCCCACACAGAAGCACCTCTTCACTAATGATGAAGAGGTTTTGGGAAAATGGGTCACATTGTCTCAAGCCTTGATCAATATGAAAATATTTATCTCCTTGATCATGTCACTAGTAAGCTTAACAAATTGCTTAGAGAAACCAAACAGAGTAAGGACATTGATAATGAAAAGGAAAGACATCATGTAAAATACCTTAGACATGTCTAATTTGACCATGATGTTTCCTTTTGAAGGCTTCATATTCAAGTCATAAGCCATCTCTTTAGCAACTAAAATATTCTCATGTATAGAGTGATTTCTAACAAAGGCACCTTGAGTGCTAGAGATGATTTTAGGGAGAATACTGGCTAATCTAGTGTTAATCAAGTTAGAAAGGATTATGTTGGTCATAGAACATAGACTTATGGGATGGTAATTATTTCAATATATAAGATTCACTATCTTGGGAATAATATAGAGGCCAGTAGCAAAGATTACATTTGGGATCTTATGGCCAGAGAGGTATGAATTCATAGCCAAAGTCAAATCAGTTTTTATAATGTTCCAGCAAACTTTATAGAAAGAAACATGGTACCCATCTATGTCTGCAACACTTGCAGAGTTCATCGTGTTTAAAATGTTCCAGAGCTCATTTTCATTAGTATATTTCATCAAAGAATCGTTATCAGAATCAGAGATCAATCTAGGACCGAAGACATGATGTCATATTGCATACGGTTTGTCTCATCTTCATGGATTTCATAAGACTTTCTAGTAAAATGATACTTGAAATAGTTCTCTGCTGATCTACCAATGTCCTCAGGATTGTAGATCCACTTGTTATCTTCTTTAATGCCCTTTATAGTATTTTTCCTCTTTTTTTGATACATAAGCATGATACAGCTTGGTGTTGCTATCACCTTTAATAAGCCAAGAATTATAAGACTTTTGTTACCAAAAATCCTCTTCAATTCTCAGAGCTTGCATATATAAACTGTTAACTTTTTTCAGATCAACATTAGTGGTTTGATTGTTTAACCTTGAGTGAAGCAACTCAGCATGCTTAACATTATCTTCAGTCTCTTTTACTTTACTGAAAATATTACCAAAATAGTTAATGTTCCAAGCTTTGAGGCATTTTTAAATGCTTTAAACTTAAACCAGAAGACCTCATTAGGATGCCCATAAATTTGCAAACTCCAATTCTATTCTACCACAGTGAGAAAAGACTAATAATTTGTCTACATGTTCATAAACTTGAAAGTTTTGTTTTTATAATTAAAGAAACCAATTTGATTAGATACAACATATATAAGAATAGGGGCATGGTCAGAACACGTTTTGACCATGTGATGGACCTGAGTTGTATTGAAAATGTTGGTCTAATTAGTGTTGAGCATTGCTCGATCAAGTATTTTCCACTTCATGCTTTTATTCCAGGTGAAGTTTGAACCCACAAACCCAGCATCTTCCAATTGACATTCACTAATAGTATGCATGAAATCGTCAATGTTATTTTGATCAATAACATTACACCCTAGTTGCTCATCATAGGAGGTAATGATGTCGAAGTTACCAACTATAAGCCAGCCTTGCTCAATCATAAAGATCAACTTTAATTTCTCCCATAAATCAAGCCTTAGCATCATGTTACACTTAGCATAAACCACAGTTGAATGAAAACTAATGTTATTGTTAGTACTTATCTCCATATTCAAGCACTGATCATGATTAACCAGGATGTTAATACAAAGATCATCTGTAAAAAAAACCAGATCTTATTAGAAATATTGAAATTATGATTAAAGAAACCCAACACCAAAGAAATATCATCAATTTTTTCAGGCTTAGCCATAGGCTCTTGAATGGCTAATATGTTGACTTTTTCTTTGAAGACAGTATATTTCAGCCTCATGACAGTTGAATTGTTGTTAATACCATGCAAATTCCAGTTAAGAATCTTTATCATTATCAGATAATGATTTGTGTTTGTTGTTTATCCCTGCATATTTCAGAGATTTCATTATTTTTGTACTTGGTTTTTTTATTTTCCTTGCAAATTTGATCTTTCTCTTTATGATAGTGCTGAAGTCTTGGGCCGTTAGAGATGTTTCTTTTCTGGTTGGGGAATGTTAAATTCTGCCAATATATCCTTGGTTTGGAGAGTTGAAACTAGAAATAAAATCATGTTGATCATAGTGTCTATCTAGTTGTATACCTTCAATAATTTCTATATCATCTGGAAGTGTAACTTCATGACTCTTAGAGTTATCATCATTTTCAGATATAGAATTAACCATCTGCTTTCTTATGTAGATTTTTTCCTTCAAAGAATCTTTTTTCATGAACCACTATGGACTTAACATTATGAATGAAATCTGAATTGGAGACAACAATTTCTTGATTGTTTATATCAAACGTTTTAACTTCACTTTCTTTGTTTCTTTACCTTTTAAAGATTGATTACCATTGTTTATATTCTGGTGTTGCTTATCTTGATCGCTAACATTGATATTCATAGAAGTTTTCTTGCATTCATCCACATTATGTCCCATATGGAAGCATAAACTGCAGTAGGAAGGCAGATTCTTATATTTGACAGAAATCGAGCACCCATCATTCACATCGAAGCCAATCCATATAATATTGTGTATTTTCCTTGTTACATCTAATTCAATCAACGCAAAAACTGCATTTTTAAAAGCCCTGTTTTCATTTAGAAACTCGAATTTATATGGAGTTCCTATGGTTGCAGCTATTTCATGAAGAAATTCTACATTGTATAAAAACTCAGGGATTTTTTCGAATTTAACCCAAACCATAGAAATTGGGCTTTCAATCTTGATATGAAACTCTGGCGTCCAACGTAAGACTCTCATCGTTGAAATTATAATCTTCCAAACACTTCTGGACCATAGCCTACATACGTCTTCATTTAATTCAAACTCAATAAGAATATGATGTGAATCCCAGTTAGAAGTTCGATAGTTTCCTTTGAATTTTAACGAACTCAAGAAATTTTTTATAACAACCTTCTTTAGCAGACCTAAAGAGAATTTACCAATTAACATTGTTTTGGAATTCTGTTACAGAGAATCCTTGACCTCTTTATAATATTGAACATAGATGTGATCCAATTTTCTTTGAATTCTCTCAGGTTTAAATTCAGTTTTTTGATGATTAAAAACTCTTGTTTGAACAAATCTGCGTAAGATCTTTTTTCCAAACTTTGATCGATGTTTCCATGTCTAAGATCTTGAGACATAGCCGAAAAGTCATCTTCTTCGAATAATACATTGTTTGTTATCTCCATGATAGAGATAATCACCAAGAAAAGAGAAGAGAGGAAGAACAACCAACGAGGAGATTAGCTGGAGAGGATTATGGTTTCGCCGAAAAATCAAGGAGGAGAAACGGTTCTTGGAGCAACATATTTTTGAAAATTAATTTTTCCACTGGATCCAGTATTTAATAAAAGAATAATTTCGGGTTGGTAGCCTCCATTCTTTATCTCCATATTCTTCCTCTCTCCAGCTTTCAGGTATAGATCTCAATCTTTATTTAATAACTTAAACTTGCCAGTTTTTAAGTGTATTTTTTCGGTGTTTTATACCTCAAACTTTTCTTAATTAACAAGATTGTTAATCAAGATTAACCCATAAATATAAGAATTCCTATTATAATTTTTACGTTTTTTTATACATGACAAATATAATTACTCAAATAATTTTTTATGTTTGCAGTTATTTTTGTTTTCCTAAACATGAAATTTCAAGATAATATATGAGATAAAATTAAAAATCAATCGAATAAGATTGCGGGATATAAGTTGTCTAATATATGAGAATCCTCTCTAAGAAACCTTTTTGGAGCACAAGAAACTGCTATGCTTGCCTCGATTTTAATGACTTCTTGCCATAGTTGGTGATATACAAGTAGCACAATGAAGCAATGATATATATTAGTCTCTACTACTCAACAACTCGATGAATTTTCACCCCTGCCTCAACATCCAAGCTCAAATGCACAGATATCAATGTTAGTCACTCAACCATAATCTGCAAACATTAACAATCACAAATCTTATTCAGCCATTGTTCAAAATCAACAACAGGAAGTCATCTACAAACCATCTTACATACAACACAAAGATGACCACATCTCATTGTAATTTGACAAATATATAGAGAATTATTTTATGCAAACAACAACCTACACATTAGTTGGTAAATTCACTAAAAGTCTGCCCTAGATACAAGTTCTTGACAGATTCTTTGAAGCAATGAAGTTTGAAGGGGACTTCTCTTACACTAATTGGGACTCTAGGCACCTGTTTATGAAGTTTTCATTAAAGGAAAACATCAACAAGATATGGTCGAGGTTTGTGTGGCAAATTGATGAATACTCAATGCGTATCTTGAAATGCATACCCTCTTTCAATGTTAAGAAGGAATGCCCATTAATCCCAGTCTGGATAAGAATAGAAATATTGTCAAAACATCTGTATAATCCAGACATTGTTACCTCTGTAGTAGCCTCAATAGGTAGCCTCATCAAAACATGGATCCCAACTAAAAACAAAGCTATGCATAACGCCTGTTATGCATGGGTAGAAATCGATATCAAAAGAAACTGCAACATCATATTTGGTTAAGATTTGGTGATAACAGAGGGTGTTGTATCTAGTTAAGCTACAAACAAGTTCCAAAATAATGTACGCATTTTTTCATGTAGGCCATGACAGATCTTCATGCAACAATCTTAACCAAGACTCTGAAGCAACAAAACTAAAGAACACACAACGAGATGATAAAGAAGACAATACAACACCTAGAGCACCACACCAAAAATCACAGGACCCTGAGCAAGGAGCTACTCTCAAATATCTTATTGTGAAACATACTGAGAATAATAGTAAAACGCAGGTAAAAAAGAACACAACAACAAAGAATACCAGCAAGCATATAGTTATACAACAAGTTCTAATGCAGAGCCAAAAGAAAGCGGTGACAACCAAAAGGATCAACAAGATAACAACAACGAAGATGATATAATTGATGCAATCAAATCTCTTGTTGATAGCTAAAATTTGTTTCAAACACTGGAAGTTGAATCCCCTTTATCTGGATCGCCTAACAAGAACAACTCAGGAAGTTTACCTCCAAATCCTGCACTGAAAAAGAAGATAGTGGATCTAAGCTATGAGAAAGTTTTGGATCAGAAACTAAAACAAGAAAAGAACAACAAAAGAAGGAAACCTTTGGTGATCAAATCTCTTCAATTTGATGAGATCAACAACAACAACAATACAAGCCTAAATGATTCAGGTACTAAGTTGGAATATAAGAAGTGTTAGAAATAATCCTTTAGTTAGGAGATTGAAATCAATAATAAAGAAAGAAAACACTAAGGTTGTCTTTATTCAATAACCAATGATCAACAAAGATCTTGCTGGCTCACTTGATGAAAGAATCAAGCTGCAAAAATTCTTTGCAAATTCATCTAATAAGATTTAGGTGTTATGGAATGTTGATCTAGAGTTTAACATTATTGCTGATAGATACCAGTATATACACACACTACTGTAAAACATATATTGCTTGACAAATCCATAAATATAACTTGCATTTTATGCTAAATGCTAAAAAGGAGGAAGAATGGAACCGTGGGATGATCTGAAAATCTTATCCAATTCAGTTAAAGAATGGCTCTTACTTGGAGACTTCAACTCCATTATATCTATATGTGAACAAGCTGGTTGCTCAAATTTATACTCTCAAAGTTCTACTGATTTTACTAACATGATTAATGACTGTCACTTGAAGATGCTGGCTTTGCAGGTACTAAACTCATTTGGACAAATAAAACTAAGTGGAGACGCTTGAACAGGGTGTTATTCAGCCAGGAGTGGGCTGACTATTTCAATGAGACAAAAGTCCTACATCTACCAAGAACATGTTCAAACCATACTCCTTTACTTATAACTATTATTAAAAGCAGAGAAAACCATAATAAATCCTTCAGATTTCTCAACATATGGACTATCGATAAAGACTTTCTTAATTTTGTCGAATTAAGCTGCAATGTAGAAATGAATGGATATCTTATGTTTATATATTAGAAGAAAATGAAAATATTGAAGAAAGATCTCAAAGAATGGAATACCAATCATTTTGGTAATCTGTTTGACAAGGTGAAACAAGCTGAAGAGGAAGTAATTATCAGTGAAGAACATTATGGAAACTCAGGAAGTGACTAAGACAAGTGTTTGCTATCCAAAACCACTGTTGACCACTTATTAGCTCTCACTATGGAGGAAGGTTTCTGGAAACAAAAGTGTCATGCAGAATGAATAAAAGATGGAGAAAGGAATACAAGAATATATTACAAGTATGCCATGAAGAAAAGGATAAAAGGATGAATAAGTGGAGTGAAAATCAACAACAAATGGTGCACTGAAGAAGGGGAGATCAACTCATCAGCTGAATCATACTTTACAGATAAACTCTCATCATACTCTTATAATAACTTAAATCAAGAACTAAGTTACATGGAAAACAGTATATTCAATGTCATCCCTGGAGTAATTACTGAATCGGACAATGACAACATCTTAGCAACCCCTACATAACTAGAAATTTTGACCATCATCCAACAGTTAAATCCATCTAGGGGTGCTGGTATGGGTGGATTCAATAAGTGATTGTATATCACTTGTTGGAAATTATAAAAATTGACCTAATGAATCCACTATCATCCTTCATAAATGGTCAAGACATAGCTAAGTGCATACTAGCCACAAGAAACTGTTGTATTCCCAAAGTTATAGAACCTACTTTTTGGAATTAGCCTATGCACTCTAATGAACAGAATTATGTCCAAAATTTTAAACAAAAGACTAGCATTACTATTACCTAAAATGATCACTGAATCTCAGGGTGCATACGTTTAAGGCAGAGTTATTCAAGATAACGTCTTAGTGGCTAAAGAGCTTATTCATGATTTGAATAAAAAAACTAAGGCTAAAAACATGGTTATTAAAGTAGATATGTCAAAAGCATTTGATAAAATCTCCCATAGCTTCATCCTAAAAGTCTTAAAATGCTTTAGATTTAATAATAAGTTCATCAACAAAATTAGGAGCATTATCAAATCAAGTATTTATATCAATACTAATCAACGGAAATGATATAGGATTTTTTAGTCTAGAAGAGGTATAAGACAATGGGACCCTTTGTCCCATAGTATGTTTATCTTATCTGAAGAAATCTTGCTTAGAGGTTTACAAAACATGTTTGATTCAGATAAAAATCTAAGATATTCTTGCAGAGGAAACATCACTATACTTATTCTAGCATTTGCGTATGATTTATTACTTTCAGTATTGGACTAACCTCTTCTTTGAAGAAAATTGGCGAATTCTTGCAGGGCTACCAAGATGCCTCTGGTCAAACAATAAATAAAGATAAAATAGAGATTATCATAACAAAGAAAATGCTTGATATTAGAAGAAAATCTTAAACCATTCAAGCAAAATTCAAGACAGTTCATCTACCTACAACTTACCTGGGCATAACACTTAGCCCTCACAACAAATCAATAAATTTTATCCATCTCATAGAAAATATTAAAGAAAATATCACAAGCCAGGAAGGAAAGAAGATTTTGTATGTAGGAAGACTTACATTGATCAATATTTTACTAATGCATATCCTAATGTATTGGTTACAAAGCTGCTGGTTGCCCATATTTTTCATCAACAAAATAGAAAAGTTAATGAAAAAATTCTTATGGAGCTCAAGCAATGAAGAGAGTAAAATGCATTGGTCTTTATCGTCATCTATACATAATCCATTCAAGGAGGGTGGTCTCAATGTATATAGACTTCATGATATCCAAAAATCCTTCTCATGTAAGCTATAGATAAGATTCAGGGAGAACATGTCACTCTGTTCAAAGCTGTTACATAACATCTGCTGCAAATGGGGACATCTATTACAACTAGACTACTCTAAATAGGGTTCACAAACAGGGAAAAGACTAGCTATGATCAAAGAATTTGCTGAAGAAAATGTTATGTGGAAAATAGGTAAAGGCAATGTTGATCTTTGGCTGGACAACTAGTATGGAAGACCACCTTTAATTTCTCTTAATTCAAACTGTAATACGATATGGTTCAAAGGCTTGATGATCAACTCATCGTGGAGCAATGATTCTTGGAACATAGTTAAAATGACTTCAATGTTAATTGACTATAACATCAGCCTTATTACAAAACTTAAAATCAATGATCAAGAGCCTGATGTTATTACTTGGAAGCTATCAACTGATGGTTCTTTCACTATTAAAGACACCATGAAGGCCATAAAAACACTGGAAATTGCTCATCCTTATATGATAAGATATAGAATCTAATATCTCCTAGGAAATGTTCATTCCTAGCATGGATACTTTTGAAAAACAAACTACCATCAGACTCTATAATGCAGTCTAAACATATAAAAATGGTCTCAAAATGTCAATTTTGTCAAAGCTCTGAAACAAAAGAACATCTATTCATATCATGTACTTTTGCATGGAGAATCTGGTCTTACTTTGCAGGATTACTCAATGTAAGAATCTGGATATAAGAAGCTTTATGGCTATTAATCACATGTTTAGAACTTGGTTTTGGTCTGCCCCAGTCAAGACACACATCAAAACGATTCTACCTTCTATCATTACGTGAGTGAAATGACAACAACAAAACAAAAGTAAAATGAAGAATGAAACTATATCAGCTGAGTGCACTATTAACTACATCAAATATGTGTTGTCATCTCTAGACCACTCAAACCTTCTGAAGTCAAAGCACTGGAAACATGATGAATAAGTAGCAATAACTCTTGGATGCATCAACCATATCAAAAACAAGAAGAAAATTTCATACTTGTCCTGGACTGCTCTTGCTAATAGACTCAAAATCAATACAGACGCAAGTTGTTCTTTTAGTGGTGAGGCAATTGGATCTGTCATAATCCGAGATAGCGAACGAAAACTTATACTCGTTTATGGAAACAACTATGGAAAACTATCAACTGTAAAGGCTGAAGTTAGAGTTATCTATGACGGTCTCCAACTATGCAGAATCAAAGAAATAAGAGAAGTAGACTTCGAAATTGATTCTGAAATATTAGTTAACTTAATTTCAACAAGAATCTATCCTAGTCAATTAAATTCTATACTCTATAACATCAAGTCTCTTATAACCAGTACCATGTTTATTCATCATATGTATAGAGAACAAAATCGAGCAGCCGATTAGCTTGCTCGATGGACACGAAAATGTTGAAGATGGACTATATGAATTTTGTACTTCCACCTGAATTGGCTGCCCTAATATTTCTAGAAAGTCTACAAATTGGTTATATTAGGGTTGGATAATGCTTACTTGTTTAAAATCTCAGGAACATCCAAGTTGCTAAAGGCCTAGAATACTTGAGGTCCATCTCCATCTTCAAAGCATTACAACCATAACAAGTTGTAATTTGCATCTCTGCTTTTCCTGGAAAACAGAATCTCCAAGCAATTCAGAATCTGAAACAACAATTCTCTAATAGCTCAAAAAGGAAGAAAGTCGCAATGAAGCAGTGATGAAGCTGAGAAAGAGACATTTTTGAGCAAATGAGAATTAGAATTGAAGGAGGGAAAAAATTTCGAAATTTGGCGCCATGCTATATTTCATACTAAATAAATAGGACAAATCACATTATACCCTTATAAACCTCTGTTTTCTTTAATGAGGTCCTGAACTTTTGTAAACCTCAAGTGAGGTCCTTGAGTATTAATAAGTTCTCTTTTTAGATTTAAAAAAGGATAATATATGAGATGTAAATTTAATTAATGGGAGACATACCATATAAGACCCGTTATACAAAATTATTAAAGGTCTAAAATATTTCACAAATTTCCTTCTTAAAATACCATTCGACTTAACCAAAATCTGATTTTGCCGACGAACTCACAGATAGAAGATTCAAATACTCGATAAATATAACAACGTTAAATCAGTAAGCTCGATAGTGTTTTTCTTCGAAAAATAGTTCAATTCTAGCACGTTTGAGAAACCCAGGGTTTCATTGTCATGATTTTTTATTGAGTTAGTTTAGCGATAATCTATCTGTTTTGTGTGATAAATCTTCTTTATTACTTCATTTGTACATGTTTTTAGTTTGTTTTTCAGTGAAGAATATTGCGTACTCGTGTCTCGGTGAAGCGAGACACGAGGCGCTCATGGTAACTGCTTAAACGACCTGCAATTGTGTGTCCAAATAGCATTGTTACTATAATTCAGACCTGCTTTTGTTACATTTCTATAGGTTTCGCAGCTACCATTTTTCCATAATTGCAGGTTTTTATATAGGTTTAGCATCTATCAGTTTGTATTGGTTATAGATTAACATAGGTTTTGCATCTATAAGTATGTTGGTGCTTATACATTTTTATAGGTTCCGCAGCTATCATTTTGTCATAATTACAGGTTTTATAGGTTTCACATGTATCATTGTGTATTGGTTAATCTTTAACGTAGGTTGTGAATCTATCAGTGTGTATTGTTTATAGATTAACATACGTTTTGCAACTACCAGTGTGTCAGTGCTTATACATTAACATATGTTTCGCATCTATTAATTTTTTAGCTCATATACATTAACATAGGTTTCACATCTATCAATTTTAGATTAGTTTCAAATTTGCATACCATTTCACATCTATCACTTATTTAACTTCCAAGAATTTTGCATCTATCATAGATGATCTATTTTTCTCATTTATTTCTTTTACAGGTAAAATGGCACAAAAAATATATTTTTACAGGTCATGCCTCTTTGCATTATTAAAACAGATGGAAGAGACAAAAATGAGGCCATAACATATAGAAGTAGCAAAGAAAACACCCTTTTACTCACTTTTAAAGGCAGTCTATTATCTTCGAACAAAGAAGACTGCGTACAAAAAGCACTGGGATGTAATTGAGCATATACCAATGATTTATGATGACGAAAACAAAGCATTAAGTTGGGTGAAAAGTTTTGATGACTTACAAACCATGACTAAAGATCATCTTTGGTTTAAAACATGGAAATGAAATTATACCACTACAAGACAAGAGTTTTGAACCGAATTTTTCTGAATTTGAAGCCGAAAGAAAATCAAGGATAACAAAGAAATACTTTTCTGATAAGACATCAAGAAAGTTGATAAAATTGGAGCAAAACCAATCACTAAAAACTGATAAAGTTATGCAATTCCATTTTTCTTACATTTTTGTATTGTTTTCAAATTTGCATAGGTTTCTCATCTACTACCTCTACTCTGTTTCACATTTGTGTAGGTAACTCATCCACCACTTCTGCTTTACTTTAGAATTTTCATTACGTTCCGCATATATCTTTTTACTCTACTTCACATTTTAAAAGGTTTCGCATCTATTACATTAGACTTGTTTCACATTAAAACTAGGTTCCGCATCAATTGATATCAATACATGTTTCACATCTATCATTTTAGCATTTGTATGCGTTCTGCATCTATCTTTTTAACTCTGCGTTCACATTTTGATAGGTTTTACAACTATCAATTAGATATGTTTGACATTAGCATAGATTTTGCATTTATCCTTTTTAATAAATGCTTTTGCTTGTTGATAGAATGCTAAAAATAAAGGAGAAAAAACACCTGGACAAGAGGCAATAGAAGATGTTGTGATACTCTTTATAATGTTTAGCCTGTTCCACCTTGTTTTTCTCTACATCTGGAAATGTACTAGCTTGTCATGAAACTAAACCTGGAAGAGTAGTTGGTTGTGTTTCCCATTTATTGGTTAGTATTTGTCTTTGTTCTATTTTAAATATTATTTAGTCAATAAATGGTATCTAAAGTATTGTTAATATATAACCATTCATCATAGAACCCATAATATTATGTCAAAATATCAAAATTGAAAACAAGATACCTAGATGCTTCAAATGGCTGGGTATTGAGCGCAAAATAGATTTAAATTTGGTTAAAGCCATAAAAAAACTTAACAAATGAACAGGTTTATTTATGCTATGTTTTTTGTTCCAGTTTCACATCTTTACTATAACATTTTAACAATTTTGTAGATTCTGAAAGAAGAATTGAAACTCACAAAATAAGACAAAGAACAATTTAGAGGAGAGTTCCAAATACAAGAAGAAAATAATTATATTCCTCAAGAAGATGATGATGTTCCATCACACAATTTTGAACAAGTAAACCTCAACGTAGATGATGATGGTTTGCATTGGGGTACGCACCGTGACCCAGGTGCAAGAGATTCTACTAATAGCGAAAAAACATAAAACTTTCCCGGTAAAACTGGTCCTCTAAACAAACAAAAGATAGTACAAACATAACGTGCACCTATTGCAAGAAAGGAGAATTCTGTATCACATATTCTTAGGAATCTAAAAAGACCTCAAAAGAAAATAAAAAAGAAGTCTCCAATCAATATTGCTGACAGAATGTACCATCTCACAATAGAAAACAGAAAGTTGAAAAAATTATTGGCAAAAGAAAAGGTAAAAATATTTTTTTATCATATTTACTATAGGTTCCGCATCTAGCATTCATAATGCCATAGTGTGTTTTGCAACTATTGTTTTAAATATAGGTTTCACATCTATCATGATTACTAAAGGTTCCGCATCTATCATGATTACTAAAGGTTCTGTATCTATCATTTAAATCATGTTGCACATCTATCATGTTTTCTTAAGGTTCTGCATCTCTCATTTAATTAACGTTTCACATCTATCATTATATTTAGGTTCTGCATCTATCTTTTTAATTCACATTTTGTATCTATCATATTTATTAAGGTTTTGCAACTATCATTTAGATCTAATTTCACATGTATCATGCTTATTAAGGTTGTGCATCAATCAAGAATAATATCATGATAAGGTTTCACATCTAGTGTAAATAATATGAAAAGGTTTCACATCTATCACGTTTATTTATGTTTCATATGTATCAAATTTGTTAAGGTTACACATATATCATTTTATATAAAAGGTTTTGCATATTTTACATGACTTATTATTTTGCATAGAATTAACAACAACTCCTCAGCCCCAAAGCCAGACATACCACCAGACCTATCCTCAACCCTAACCCCAGCCATACCACCAACCCTAACCTTAGCCCCAACCCCACCAAAAGAACAAACAGACTCTGTTTCCAGCCAGAGCTTTGACTTATCAACAATTGAAATATGGAACAAATTGAATTAAAACGTAGGAAATTTCAAAAACAAATTGAAGAACTACAAAGGAAACTCGAGGAAAAAAAGAAGATCATTACACAAATGAAAATTGATGCAGAGATGGACATTGAGATTGACCTAAAAAACACACGTAAATTGTTTATGTTGAAGCTAAAAATAGAGGACGAAGTTGAAGAAACAACTCAAGAACAACAAAAAACTTATGCAAGAAGAAATATATTGAGTAATCAAGCCCAACAATCACCGAATAAAATCAGAAAAACACAACACCTAATATTGTTGTGGAAAACCCGGCTGTTTATGTCGAAAACCAAGAAAAAACACCTAATATTGTTGTTGAAGACATGGTTCCACCTCAGCAACAAGAAAAAAATGAAGATGATATGGAAAAACAGGGTCTTAATATTGTTGTTGCGGTTGAAGATGACTATATTGTTGCGGTTGAGCTTGATGTTGTTGTTGTTGTTGCTACATCTAAGGGTGTTGTCGTTGTTGAAAAGGAGCATGTTACTCCTACTAATGTTGAGTTTCAAAACCAAAATGATCCCCCTGTCAAGTTGATAGTCTTACTTCTGAAATTATTGTTGTTGTGGAAAAGAAACATGTTACTCATATTGAAGTTGAGGTGTAAAAGCAAGGGTTGAAAGGCAAGATGATACCTCTTTTCATGTTAATGTTATGGAGGAACAAAATCCTGATATTACTACTGGTGTAAATGTTGTTATGGAAGAACATGATAAAGATACTAATGATGTTGTTTATGTCGCTAAAGAATCTGTTGCTAAAGTACCTGAAGGGACCAAGAGTGTAGCCGAGGTATCTGAAGGGACCAAGAATATTTCTGAAGTATCTGGAGTGACCAAAGATGTTGCTGAGGAATCTATAGTGACCCATGATGATGTTGTGGACAAAGAGGTGATACAGATAACCCAAAATTAACAAAACTTGTTTTAAAAAACCTATGTATTTAAAGATATATATTTTTGTGTATTATCTTCTTTTTTTGGTTAAATACTGTAATATTATCTGTTATATGTTTAATGTTTGTGTTCATACTTGTATGATGGTTTTGTATAACAGACCATTTCGCATCTATAATAGACACATGTTTCGCATCTATCATTCAGTATGCCTTATATTTACATTTGTTTTGCAACTATTTTTCTTACACGTGTTTCGCATCTAATGTCCAGTTTTTTTTTGTAAATGATTATGCCTCCGAAGTCCAAGAAATCGAAATGTAATTAGTCAATAACTTAGACATAGCAACTGAGAATAACATTATAAGAATTGAAAAGGATATACAAAAGAAAAAAGTAAATTACTGCACTATTTTCGCATCTATTATACTGAACTGACTTCGCATCCGTCATATTTTTACTTGTTTCGTATCTAGCATAGTTTCACAAGTTTCTCATCTAACATAATTGCACAGGTTTCTCATCTATCACATTATTTAGGTTTCGCATCTAGTTTAATTTCACTAGTTTCTCATCTTCAAAGTTACATAGGTTTGGCATCAATTGAAATTACATAGGTGCTCATCTATCAAAATTATTTAGGTTTTTCATCTAGTGTAGTTTCCATTATTTCTCATCTATTGTATTTCTAAACGTTTCACATCTAGCGTAGTTTCCATTATTTCTCATCTATTCTATTTCTGAAAGTTTCGCATCTATCTCCTCTTACAGTTTTCAATTGTTTCTCATTTGTGCAGAAAGAGTTGGATGAAAGGAATTCATTTGAACTAAATTTGGATCCTACTCAACATAAAATCTCTATAGAAATACATAACAAAGGAATTACCAGAGAAGAATGGCCATTTACAAACAAACTAACAGATGCAGTTGACATACATGAATACTACAAATTAGAACTGATTGAAAAATAAGAAAACAATTCTGATCCAATAGTATGGTTATGTCCAGAGATACCAGGTTCTAAATTTTTGTTAGTAATTTGATGGAGATAGCAGACGAAAATGAAATCGACTCTACGATAAAAGTTAAATTTACATTTAATTTGTTTACCTTGCTTCTCATTACATATATTAACAAACTCTTAGCTTCCACTTTTGACAACACAGCTAATCAACGGTTATATGTATGCCACCCTTAAATAACACAATTTTCGAATACATGTTGCTAGAAGTCCAGGAGAATTTATGTCAGTAACATACTTATCTGGAAGCTTAATGGTAAGAATATTATACTTTACAACACGTATTAATTTATCAAAAAAAATGTTTCTAAATATTACTGCTTCAGTGTAGCATATGCTAAACCAAAATATGGATGTAACATTATACGTTGACGATAAGCTACGAGACATCACATAACGTTCATCTTTGTTCCGCTTCAACAAAATCCAGGTATGGAAATGTTAACAATTGGACATTATTGGTAATACATGTCGAATATGAAACATCAGTAAATCTAAACCCAGTACCAAAACGTCCAGATTCAACAAAAAAAAACTGCAGAAATATTAGTAAGTGTCTATCTTCTAATATTATTCCATAGAGCATATACATATATATATATATATATCATCTAATTTATTGTATGTCTATTAAATTACAGATTGAATACCTCCAACGCAAAAATATTTTACAAGTGGAAGCAACCATAAAGGTAATTTATCTAGTAAAAATTCCTAAACAAAGACCTCGATCACTTGATTGCGGAGTAATGTTTTGCGATTACTTCAAAGATTATGGTTTGTATGGAATACTTGACTTACATAAAACTTCTGATATTTCACCACTAAGAAGAGAAGAAATGTAGTACATGTTTCGTAATTAAACCAACAATAACGGAGTTTGGGATGATGTTTTGTAATATTAATGATGTTTTGTAATATATGTTGTAATTTTATTCGTAATGTTTGTAATAGAAATTTGTTTTAAAGTTTGTCTACAATCAATATATCTCAAAGAAAACCAACTCTAAAAGTTTAAGTTTCGCATCTATTAGAAATGTAAACAAAGTGTTTCACATCTACTATTTAGTTTGTAGACAACATTTCACATCCACCAGAAATGTGAACAAGGTTTTACATCTAACTTTTATTATGTATAACGTGTTTCGCACAGATCAAGTCATTAATTTTGTTGGTGAATGTTTCCCATCTTATGTTCTAATTAGAGAAGTTTTATGATTTTGTAATTAATGTAGTTTACGAATCTTCCACCTATTATGTCAAATCAAAAATTAAACAAGTAATATATTTGATTGGCTATTTACTTATATGATTTGAAAAAAGTAGATACTCATAATTACACTGCATTAACTACAAACCTAACCAATAACAACAAAGATATTATTACTGCCAAACCTTCTAAAATTATCAACTTTTTAAACTTTTTAGTTATCAGAGATGTAAATAGAGCGTCCCGCATCTACCATATCATTTGTCACTCTATCTCGCATTTATCAAACAAATGTAAAAACGTGTTTCATATATATTATTTGATTTGTAAAGAAGGTTTTACATCTATTTTAGTGCTTATTTTTGTTGAAAAATGTTTCTCATCTTCTGATTTAATTATTTTTCATCCAGTTATCATTTAGAGAAGTATTATTTTTTTGTAACTAATATACTATACCAATCTCTAAACTATTTTGTCAAATCAATTCTCGACTGGCTATTTTCTTACATGATTTGACAAAAAGTATGTACTCATGAGTACATTGCATTAATTACAAAGCTTATGAATATCAACCAAGATATTGTATTATTACTGTAAAATCTTCTAAATTTTTAAACTTTTTAAAAGTTTGGCTATTCCGATAAAGTTCAGTTCATACTTTGAGTTCTCATACACAAAAATAAATTGTTATTTTGAAAAATGCTAAATCTTAATTATTCTTCAGATGATAACTCTGTTTACAGTGATTTCCGGTTTGAAACTCGTTCGCCTAAAAGAAAATAAAACTGGAAACAAACAACTACAGAGGAATTATCTGATGATATCTCTAATGATAATTACAGTTCCTTTTATCAATAACAATATTATGAAGATCTGTTCTCTGAAGACGAAGAGGATCCATATGAGGATCTTATTTCTGTCCTCTTAAAGAAAAAAGAAAACAAAACCACAAAAATTATGAAGATGAAGTCTATGAAGACAAAGACGAAGAATATGAAGATGAAGATGAAGATGAAGAGAGGAAAAAGAATACTCTGACTGATAGTAGGGGGAAGGTTCTGGTTTTTTTTGTTTTAACTACGGGTATGAGCAAATTTATGTTTTTTGTTAATTGATAACCGTAATGAACAAGGAAAATCTGACTAAAAAGAGTCTCAATAAGAGTTTGAACATGTAGACTCTGTTTTTTGAATTTTCTTTAAGTTTGTGTTTGGTTTATTGAACTTATTATGTATTGCACTTCTTTCATAATGAACTTAATCCATTTATTTATCTGTTTGTGTACATCTTTTAATCTATCTATCAAAACCATGTATTTTACCTATCATTGGTTTTACATCTATCACCACAAAAAATATAGTTAGTTATGAGCTGGTTTAGAAATTATCAAAAAAACGTATTTAGTTATCCTATGTTTCTCATCTACCACAATATAATATATTTGATTATCCAAGGTTGTGCATCTGTCATAATGTTTGCTATTGGGTTATCTAAAGTTGTGTATCTATCAAACCCATGTATTTGGTTTTCAACAGTTTCACATCTATCATAAACAAAGGAATTTCGTTATACAACGTTTCGCATCTAGCAAAATCAGTTAATTTGTTAATGCTTATTTGTGTATCTATCAAGTCCATCTATTTTGGTTATTAAAGGTTTCATATCTACCATGTGCATATATAATAGAATGTTTCACATGTATCAAGTCCTTCGGTAATAAAATGTTTCCAATCTATTTTTATTATGAGAAAAAAAGTCAGAAAAAACTAAAATTATCAAAAATTACATTAATCTTATAAAGTGTCTACACATGTTCATCTATTATGAATATATTTACAACAACGAAAACACGTTATAGATCGAATACTTAATTCTTCTCTAGATGGAATTCGTTTCTTCTTAAGTTTTCCAGCTCTCCTTTTTAAAATTGGAGGAAGTAGATCTGGAGAAGTTCTTGACCAAAAGTACTAAATGCAGTTGTACCATATGAATATGTTGCCTTATCAGAGCTTACAAAATATCATAACTCAACATATTTCATAGGATCCCAATTTATATAAAATAACGCAACTAAAGTATGAGCATATGGGAAACAATCATGTTTCCACTTACCACAAGAACAAGTACGTACACTAAGGTCAACAACCACAACAGGATCACAAAAAACCTCGTGCAAAAGCGAAGTAGACGAATGAACTATCCATGGACGAAATTCTTCCACATTAGCTTTAAACTTTTTATCAAATTCAGGATGACAAATCGTTAGTCCAACGTTCAGCATCACCAAAACGTCTCGAAATTTGACTCATTTATAAAACTTTAATCCTATCAATTAAATCCAGTATATGAAAACCACAAAATTGTTTGACTTGATTGTTAAAAGACTCAGCTGGAGTGGGCGTCATAAAACCATACCTTTTGCCTTTGAAAAAAGCACAAACATATTTGTCGGGAGATAAATTATCAAAAAAAAACTTTCAACCTTCTCACCTCATTGTTTAAGAAATTCATCCATATATTCAATAAACAAAATTCTGATTAGCAACATATGCGCATATTTTTAACAGTTGAACCATAGTATCATTTACATGTTGTCGATGTAGCCCTTAAACAATGCCTCAAATTATTTAAAAGATAATAAACACAGTATCCATGATGGAAATCTGGAAATATAACAGATATAACACTAACAATACCTAAATGACTATCACTAATAAATGTAATTTGCTAATCCGGAAAATGGGGTTTCAAAATCTCCAAAAACCATAACCAATTCTCAGTATCTTTAGCCGCAACAATACTAAATGCAAAAGGGAAATTCCTGCAACAAATATATATAAGCAAATATATTATAAATAATTGATTACAAGGGGTTTTGCATCTACCAATTTACTTATATTGTACGTATAACATCTATCGTATTTGACATAAGTGTTTCGCATCTATCACTTTATGGATACATTAATGTTTCACATATGTCATACGAGACATGCATGTTTCGCATCTACTACTTTAGTGATACACTAATGTTTTGCATCTATCAAGTTAGTTATACCAAGGTTTCGCATCTATTATATTTTACTCCAAGCATGTTTTCACATATAAGATAAGAATGATAACATTTATTCCAATATAAAACAATAGATAACAAAACTCACCATTGTTACCATATTTAGCTATGGCAGATAGTAGAACCCTTTATTTTTCCTCGTTAAAAAATTTCCATCAATAAATACAACTTGACGACAAGAATTGAAACCATAGAGACAAGAACTGAATGCTATGAAATAACGCTTGAAAACATTGGTTACCAAAGAATACTCCAGTATGTAATCATTACTGCCATCAAGAGTCTTCAATGTCTTAAAATAATTCTTAAGTAATTTATACGAAGTAGAACTATCTCCATATACAGCCCTCTTATCTTTCTCTAAAGCAAGCCATGAAACACGGTAATAAATATCTAAACCGTAGTCATTTTTTCAAAATGATTTCACGTTTGTAGCTGTAACATCAACTCTCCTTCTAAAACAAACACATATTTCGTTTGGAATCAAATCTGATGAAAAATGCTTTCTATTTTTTTTGTTAAAACCAATTCCACATGTATGAGTTTAGACATACTTTTTAATTATAAAAAAAAATCAGTAGACCTCTCTTGTTTAGCATATAGTCTCCAAGGAAAGCCCTTTGAATCTTTTTTTATGCAGTAAACTGTTACTCATTGTTTATTCTTATACAAATATTTAAAAGTAAAACCTTCTTGTAAAGCCAACCGACTAACAATTAATCTTAAACCTACTGCACCCTCTTCAAAGACTCCAATCATTTGTTGTCAACTGAGTAGGACCAACGAAACTAAAGAAATCCCTGATCAAAAGAAGAAGGGGGAGTCGCAATCCCAAGTCGATGACGTGATAGTTAGAGCGCCTCGTGCAGGAGACCAAACCTACACCACCGAGGAGGGCGAGACTTATCTTTACATCACCGTCTTCGACTGGGGATTGCGCCCCCCCCCCCTTATTCGTTTCATCATAGATTTCTTCAGTTGCATTGGTATATGTCTTACTTATTGGACAGGAAATGGTTGGAGGACCCAACACCACTAATTTCATTAATCTAACCAATAGTAGCAAGTGCTTTGTGCTTGTGACAAATAACATTAACGCCAGAAGTTTCACCAGTTTCTCCACAAACAATGTCTTCATTTGAAGCTTCAAAAATTCTTTGAGCAATTTCTTTCATATTATCACCCACAATAACATCACCTTCAACTTTAATAGTAACAGCCAAAACACCCAAACTATCAACAACTGATACAAAAGCAATTAAATCACCATCACAGCCTAAGATAACGTTTTCAAGATCACCATAAGAGTATCTAAATTTGAATTTACAGCGAACCAACGTATCTTCAAACTCAGCAAATACACCGAGATCACAAATTGCAAGCTTTCCATTTAGTTTAAAAATACATAATCTACTACTAGACATAACGTACCTGCATTAAACAGAAAAATAAAAAGATTTTGAATCTATCATTACAGTAAAAAATACATATGTTTCACAGTTATCAGTAAAAAAAATACAAACGTTTCACAACTGGCACTAAATAGGTTTAGGATCTACCAGTACAAAGGAATATATATGTTTTGCATATATCACTATAAAACAATACATGTTTCACATCTATCTGTAAGAATGTTTCGTATTTATCAGAAAGATGTTTCGCATCTACAATTCCACAAACATACATGTTTCGCAACTATCATTACGTACAGCACAAACATGTTTCGCATCTCCTACAGATAAAACCAGAAAATGTGTTACGCGAACATAAATTTCACAAACACATACTGAAGACTAAAATCAACGAAACACTAACTGCAATGCGATAAATAAACTACATTAGCACATTCGAACTCAAAAACTAACTGGAAATTTGACTTTCCAGACTACGTGAAGAACGAAAATAGATCTAACCAAAACAGATGTTTCGAACTCAAATTCGATTTTCCAAACACACATTAATTGAGTATCTTCACATAATCAAGTAAAAACACAATTAAAGTCATATGAAACAAAAAAACAAGAAATCGAGTAAAAAACTGAACATCACTTATAATAGTAGAGCGTTGTTCTTTTCACGTACAGAGAAAAAAAATGAGTAAACAAAAGGTGAAGTATGGGTGTTAAAAGCTTTTATATAAGTGAGTATGGTTATTTAGGGTATTAGTGGGTCTTAAATGGTAAATATTTGTCTAAAACAAGTATTTCTCGGAGAAACATAAAAATATGGATCTTATGTGGATAATAGTTATAGTTTTGGATCTTAAATGGTACTTAACCATTTTTCTCGTTTTTTGAGGGAACCCGCGGCCGTTATTAACGAGTGCGCGCAAGTTAAACCCTCGATCTGATGCAATAGCCTGCGAACCAACGCCATAAGGTAAACCACACAAGGTGACATAAAGGACTCGAACTCATGACCTTTGGTTAATAGCATGTCGTACTCCACCAACTAAGCTACCTATTTTGGGACGATACTTAACCTTTTTTTTCTTTTTTTCGGAGGAAACCCGCCGCCGCTACTCAACGAGTGCGTACAGGGTAAACTCTCAGTCTGACGCAATAGTCTGCAAACCAATGCAAGAATGTAAACCACACAAGATGACAGGCTCAGCCAAGAAAGCGTTTGTAAAAGGACTCAAACTCATGACCTTTGGTACAAGCATGCCTTACTCCACCAACTCGGCTACCCCTTTCGGGGCTGGTACTTAACCTTTATTTAGGAACCCGCAACCGCTACTCAACGAGTGCGCATAGGGTAAATCGTCAGTCTTACAGAATAACCTACAAACTAACGGCATAAACTAAACCACACAAGGTGACAAGCTCAAATAAAAAAAAACGTTTGTAAATGGACTCGAACTCATGACCTTTGATCACGACTACCTATTTCTAGATAGTACTCAAATCTCTTTTTTTTTTATTTTTTTCGGAAGGAACCTGCAGCCGCTACTCAACGAGTGCGCACAGGGTAAACCCTCAGTCTGATGCAATAGCCTGCAAACCAACGCTAAAAGGTAAACCACACAAGGTGGCAGGCTCAGCCAAAAAACGTTTGTATAGGGACTCGAACTCATGACTTTTAATCACAAGCAGGTCGTACTCCACCAACTCGGCTACCCCTTGGGGGCTAGTACTCAACCCCTTATTGATAGTAAGCTCAGTTTTTGAAAAGTTATTCAAAATAATTTTTTCCTTTTCCTAAATTGGAATAGATTGAAAAAACAAAGTTAAAAAGAATTATATTTGATATTTAAATTTTATTAGATATATGATTTATAACTTATTCAACTTTGGTTTTAAAACGAATCAATCACGTATAAATATAAATATAAATTCTAATTATGATAACATTTTTTATTTTATTTTTTGAAGGGAAACCGCAACCTGCAAACCAACGCCAGATGGACCGTACAATATGACAGGCTCAGCTAAGAAAGCTGCTTTTTAAAGAATTCGAACTCATGACCTTTGCTCATGAGCATGCCTTACTCAACCAACTCGACTACCCTTGGAGCTATAATAACATATTATATAATATATATATACTAAATAAGGTTTAGTGTGGTTATAAACAAAAAAACTTATATTTTACCAATTTCCTTTTATCATTTTATAAATAATTATTATTTTGTCCATTAATTAGTAAACATCAATTTATTATAATAATGATTGTTAATGGTTTTCAACCTAAACAATAATCAATAAATATGTTAGGATGGCGACCAAAGTCCCACATCCCACATGGGTTAAACATGGGAAGGATCAATGGTATATAAGTAAGAACATATCTCAACTAGTTTGAGGCCTTTTGGTAGTGGACCAAATGCAAATCCGTGAGGGCATTCGGGTGCCAAAGCGGACAATATCATACTAGTGTTGAGATCGGTTGTGTTCTTACTTATATACGGAGACGGAATATGCGGAACCCCATATTCACAACACCCATATTCCTAACACGTGGTATCAGAGCGTCAGGCCCAGACGGAATGCGATGGTGGTGAAATTCTCGGAGTTCGAACATGATGAACCAGTAGTCATGCTCAAGGTGAATGATCTACTTTATACATCCTAGTTCGGAGCGTCCATGACTCATCAAGAAGTAGTACTTGATTGGAGTGGATAGTGGAGCTAGAGCGTCCATGACTCATCAAGCGGTAGTACTTGATTGGAGTGGATAGTGGAGCTAGAGCATTCATGACTCATCAAGCGGTGGTACTTGATTGGAGTGGATAGTGGAGCTAAGGAACAAGCGCAAGATGGTCGAGTGAGTAGATAGATCTGCTGTAAAAAGCTCTATTGCTCAGATAGGAGCAATCTCTGATTAGAGTGAGCGGATGAAAGTCAATTGAGAGGAGGTTAAGTGGTACTTTGTTCGAGAGGAGGATTTGTTAAGATGGCGACCAAAGTCCCACATCCCACATCGGTTAAACATGGGAAGGATCAATGGTATATAAGTAAGAACATATCTCAACTAGTATGAGGCCTTTTGGTAGTAGACCAAATGCAAAGCCGTGAGGGCCTTCGGGTGCTAAAGCGGACAATATCATACTAGTGTTGAGACTAGTTGTGTTCTTACTTATATGAACAATCAAAAATTGAAGTATAAAAGTGCGCTATATGACCGATCAAAAATTGAAAAATTCCTACTATTTACTTTAAACAATTATTTTAATTTAAAATAATAATTGTAATAAAATAATACATAATATATTATTATTTTGAATTTAAAGTATAAACTAAAATTGGTTCAATTTCAAAAAATAAATAAATTTTTATCAAAACTATTATTTTGATAAATATAAATTAAAGTGAAACGAGGGGGAAATAAGCTCAAAATATTTTATTGTTTAAATCAAACAAACCATGAATCTATTTATAGATCTAAGAAAATAAAGAATAATAATATAATTTTTGTAGATTAATAAAACATCGAATGGATATACGGTTATAAAAAAATATGTTGGTGATCATAAGTGTTATTCTGGTTTCTCGACAGAGAATCAAAAGCAATTGACGTCGAATTTGATATCAAACAGGATAAGTGATGGTATCAGATCAAGAAGTTATATCACTCACAAAAAAGTTCAAGCTCTTGTTAAATCTGATTATGGTTTATCGCGTATCATGGATGGTTGTGGAGAAAGCTAGAATGGAAGTTTATGGATATAATTCTACTTTTTTAAGCTTGTAAGACTGCAAAGACTCCGGAGATAACAAGTAATTTTGTACTTGAGTATGATGGAGGTAACCATTTTTTAAAGGATGTTTTATAGCTTTCATAGGTTTTCTTCAAAATTTTCACTCTTGTCGTCCGATGCTCTTTATCGATGATATTTTTTTATCGATACATATCTGGGGGTTATCTCTTCACTAGATAAAGATGGTAACAATGGTAATTTTTATAACAAAAAAATACATATAAATACAATCTATTTTGGTTGCAATATTATGTGTTCAACGGTTGCAAAATTAAGTGCAAGTTGGTTGCATAATTACATTTTAGTTGCGCAATTAGCATGGTGTTGAGAGGATACTGAATTTTATTTTGGTTGTGTAGTTAACTACTAATAAGTTGTGTAATTAAGAGCAAATGGGTTGCGTAATTATATTTTGGATTGCAAAGTTAGAGATTATATAATTGGTTTTTAAATTAATTTATCCAGTTGGTACTTATTACCTTTATATTTTCTGTAAGTTTTTCTAGTAGTATTGTAAAAACGGTTGTAAAAAAGCACTTACATTCATTAGAAAGCTTCTTTTTGAATATTACGCTTGCACATTTTTTAGGTAAGTGTTATGGTTTTATGGCTTCCAGTCCGACTAAGTCTTTTAATAATCAAATTAAGAATTTTGTAGTCTGCTTATTTTATAATTATTTGATAAAATTAGGATTGTATGCATGACTGAGATGTCAAAGTGTTATTCTGATTGTTTACATTTGAATAGCGAGTTTTATCCTGATATCAAGAAGGAGACTAAAAGAAACATTAAAGAAGTCGTATATGAATTGTATGATCGTCTACTGAAGTATCGTTTGAATTTTAATCATAATCGGTTATGATTTTTTATATTTCACAATATAAATGTACTTATGGTAGTTAGAAAAATGATTATTTCCATTGTTCACATGTTTGTGCTCCTATATTTAGTATTTAAGAGAGTCCTTCGGTATATGTGGAGTCATGTTATAGATAAAAATATTATAAAGGGACTTACTCTGAGGGAATATCAGTTTTATCTACTATTGATAGAGTTTTTAGTTTAAATCCATCTCATACTGTTCTTCTACCTAGCTTGAAAAGGAGAATTGGACGACTTGAGAAGAAATATATTTTATCCCAATGTGAAGAATTTATTCATAAAGTAAAGCACGGTTTTTGTACAACACATGATCATAATATAAAAACATGTAAACAATATATATATATATATATATATATATATATATATAATGTATTTTTTTTAAATTGGATATCTTCTTTTTTTATATGTCTATATTTTTTCTTTTTAATTAGACATTTTTTTAGCTATACAAGTAAACATTTGTTAGTTGGCTGCGAAATTACGTTATAATGGGTTACAAAATAGTGATTTGTTGTGAAAAAACATACTAGTGTTATTGGTTGCGAGATTATCTTATGATGGGTTGCGTAATTATGTTTTAATTGGTTGTGAAATAACAACTTTGGTTGGGTATGGAAAAAAAAATTAAAATTGAGGTGTGAAGTTATGGTTTAATTGGTTATGAAATTACGTTATAAATGGTTGCAATTGCAAAATAATAGTATATAAATAAACCATAAATGAGAATTAATACTCCAAATAAAGTCTAGTCTAGAGATATACAACTTTTCTAAGGAAAATATAGTTAAGAAATAAACTAAACATTTTATGATTTTCTTTAGTTTTACCCAAGATCTCGTTGTGAATGGTTGTTAAAGATTGATTTTTATTTTTAAGTTTTTCAGTATTATCTTGAAGAATAGCATTCGATTCTTCCATTTTTTAATATGTTTTTCGTTTTTTATGTTTATAATTGTTTAATTCGTTTAATAATGTCTTCATCTAGATTCATATATTGTGACTATGCAAAATAGAAAGAAATAAAGGTTTTTCAAATTGTGGTTGCGTAATTACCTGCAATCGGGTTGTGAAAATATATTTTTAGATGTGTTTAACATGGTTGCATAGTGTGAATAATTTGGTTACATACTTTTGAGTAACTTGGGTGCGGATTTAGTTTTTCGGTGTTGAAAAATGACTGAAGTTACATGTTGAAATATGTGTCTGAAATTCCTAATGTTGATAAGATTAATTTTTTGACATATTTTTTTTATATATATTACAAAGTTAAAATACATGTATATTAGTATTGAAACAAACTATTTTTTAGGTGCATAAATATGTTGATTGGGGTTGTGAAAATGGCTTATTCAGTTTTGAAAATTGTTAACGAAAATAAGAATAATATATTTGATAACGTGGTGGAAGATTCGAAGAAATAAACAACGATAAAACCCTACCCCAGCTTAGAGAAATAATCTCAAAATTGTATTAATCAAAGTCTAACGGTAAAATAGGGTATACGATGTTTTATATATGAGACATCTAAAACCCTAATAAAAAGGGTATAAAATACAATAAATATATTAAAAATAAAAAACAAATATAATCTGAATGCAATCAGATTTGATTCACTAATTAAAATATTGATTTTAAAATAAAATAAAATAAAATATCAAAAATAGTAAAATAGGATTTTTGATCCTAAATAGTAGAATTTGAAGTCCGAATTTCTTGACATAGTCACGCTTTAGACAGTTGTTGGGCTCGTCGAGACGTTCAATTTGAGTATCAATTTTTCATAGTTCTGATACCCGAGAGAGAAACCATTATGTCCGCAGTCTTCGCTACATCATCTTTCCTCGGTTCAGAAGAATTCGACCTCGAATTCAAAATGTTGAAACATTGAAAGAAGTGAAAAAACATTGACACTTTCACCTCCGATTGCAACTCGTACTTGCATAAGTGTGTGAGAGGTGATAATTTGAATGTTTTCGCTCTTGGCAAGAAGGGGTTTCTCAGCTTTGTTCCTCTTTACCATGTATTCGGCATTACTATGATCAGCAATAACAAGATATATTCCACCCACTTGTTCTATATCAGCTTTATCAACCCATTTACTAAGCATAGCAACACACTTGTGCGTGTAAAAAATTGTTGTCTTTCCAGTTCCAGACTATGCTTGTTGTATCACATCAAGACCCTTTCAGAAATGAGCAATTCCTTTTTATTGAATAGTAGATGGCTCTCAAGTTCTTCAGAGTATATTTCTGCCAACAGATTCGAAACACTGCAATCTTCTCATTTTAACTATTTCTTTTTTTCTTTTATTTCTCTAATTATCACTCAAAGCTCCTCCAGCTTCTGTTACAAAACCTAATATTTTATCTATTAAAAATTATTATTTTTTTATCAATCTATTCACAATCTCTAACATAAAAATACCCCAATACGACAGCATGTATCCACAGAAAACTGAATCAAAGGTTTAATTTTAGGATAATATAAAATACCTGGAAGATGCATCTCCACGATAAAAGCTGCTACTTTGCAGTCTTTCTCCAATAGAACTTCTGAAGCGATGTAGTCTGGTGTACTCAAGCCTGAGACAATATCTCGATCTACAAGTTTCTCCTCAATATTAATTCGATATTCATCATCCCAGTCATCATCATACTCATCATAGACTAATTTGTCAAATATCGGCCCATATACTTCTTCAAAAATATTTTTACCATAGAATGGCTTGTCAAACACGGGCTCAGATACAGTTTGAGCGTCAAAATTAAGATTGGTAGCTGATGCAATATGAGCATGAACCTCCTTAATTGGTGGTGGTTTTGGAGATATTACTTTAGATGACACAAATATAAACTTGCAACCATCTTTCACAAAACCGTATCAATTCATTCTACCACAATAAGTAGAATCCTCCTAAAACGACATGGACATCCTAAAACTAGATGACAAACGTCTATGGGAACTACGTCACACCATGCTGTATCTTTTAATTACCAACAGAAAATGCAATTTGACAGTGTTTAGAAATTTTTAGCTCAATGTACTCTATCAAACCTGACAGTGTGTACGTGTATGGAAGAGCTTCAGTCTTCAACACAAGTTTCTGAACAACCTCCTCTGAAATTAGATTCTCATAACTATCTGAATCGATTACAAACTTGCAAATTCTTCCTCCAATTATGCTGGTAGACTGGAATATGTCATTCTCTATTCCAATCCTCAAATCAGTAGGTACCCAAAACATGATACATTTATCTACGTAGCATGAATTGCTGGTCTCTGATACCAACTCATAGCGGGGCGGACGATTCGATGAAAGAAACAACGATCAAACCCTAACCATAGGTTAGATAATAAAGGAGACTAAAAGAAATAATCTTAAAAATCTATTAATCAAAGTCTGACGGTAAAATAAGATATAAGATGCTTTATATATGAGACATCCAGAACCCTAGAATATTCTAAAAAATACAATAAAGATATTAAAAATAAAAATCAAATATAATCTAAATACAATCAAATTTGATTCACTAATTAAAATATTGATTTTAAAATAAAATATCAAAAGCAGTAAAATAGGATTTTTGGACCCTAAACAGTAGAATTTGAAGTCCAAATTCTGTGACATAATCATGTTTTTACAGTTGTTGGGCTTGTCGAGGCGTTCGATTTGAGTACCAATTTTGCCTAGTTATGATACCCGAGCGAGAAACCAGTCTGTCTGCAGTCTTTGCTACATAAGTTCTTACTTTACAGATACTAAAAGATGATGGGGAATTGTTTGGTACTCTAGAAAAATATCATTGATTGGTATGAAAACTTAATTATCTTGCAATAACTCGATTAGACATTGCGTATCCATTTAGTATTGTGAGTAAATTTATGTCATCGGGCATCATTAGAACATATCCTATATTATCTTAAATTGACTCTCGTACTTAGATTGTAGTACGACAGTAATGGTCATACTAATAAAGAGTATTATGCAAATCTAAATTGGGTTGGATCTAAAGTTGATAAAAGATCGAACACTAGTTATTTTGTAGGGGGGTAATTGGGTATCTTGAAAGAGTAAAAAAAATTATATCAAGATCAAGTGTTGAAGCTGAATATAGAGCCATGCCTCAATCTACTTGTGAGATAAATTAGATTTCCCAATTTTTGAATGATATTGGCATAAAAACTACAATGCCCGTAAAGTTATGTTATGATAGTCAAGCGGAGTTGCGCATCGCGTCTAATTCTGTCTTTCATTTAAGAACGAAACACGTTGAAATTGATTGTCATTTTATCCACGAAAAAATTAAACAAAATACCATTCATACAGAATATGTCAAAACAGAAGAACAATCATGAGATATATTCACAACATATCACGTATTAGTTATATTTGCAACAAACTAAGCATGCTTAATATATATGCTACAACTTGAGGGGAGTGTGATTTCATTTTAGTCTTTTGATTAGGGCTGTCAAATGGATAGTGTGCTTAGGGATGAAACAATCATTGAGGAAATAAAATTTATTAAGTATATCCATAAGTGCTACAATAATTGTGTCTAATGGAATAGGGAAACACACATGTGGGTGACACAATATTACCTAAAAAGATATGTGGAATATTGAAGTTGTAAAGACTCTACTAAAATAAGAGTTTGAGATGAAGATATAAAAGATAAAAATACCAAAAAGGAACATACCGTAGAGGTATTTATTATTATTATTATTTGAACACGAATATATACATAAAGTCATAAGGAACTTATCGATTTCCAAAGGAAAAGGGCTCAGAAATCCAATGGGTTCCCAAATCAAACTCAGTCTCACTCAAACACCAACTAAAGTAACAAAAACAATTATATGCGTGAGATGCCTTATACCAATGTTGTTAGTAGTAATATTTATATTATAATTTGCAAGAGACTTGATCTTACCTACGCCTTAAGTGTTTTGAGCAGATTCATGTCCACTCCGAAGAAATCACAAAGGCATGCACGAAAGTGGCTCATGAGATACTTGAACGGTTTGGCTGTTGTAAGGTTGTCTTACAATTAGAAGGATACGGGTGATATAATGGTAAGAGGGTATGTGGACTACAATTATGCATGATCCTTTGACACAAATAAGTCTACTTTGGGTTATCCATTTAATGTGCTTATAAGAGTCATTAGGTGGAAGTCTTGTATACAGAAGGTCGTTACACCATCGTCGAAAAAAGCCGTATAAGGAAGCCATGAAGGAACTTGTTTAGCTAAAGAGATTGTGAAGTGAACTCACTTTTGTGGAGAAAGACGTGGTTGTGTACCGTGACAATAGTAGTTCCATTAATTTGATGAGAAATATGAGTTTCCATGACCCAACTAAATATATAAAAATTAGTTTGCACTTCATCAGAGATGTGGTGGAGAATGAGAAGGTGAAGATGAATAAATTGCTAGAGAGGAAAATATTTTGAATACTCTTACCAATGTATTTCTGATTTCAAGGCTCACGAACTGCATGAGACTTATACAAATTCTGGATGTAGGTGAGTTTGTTTCTAAAGAGTAGAACATTGTCTGCAACGGATATCAGAGACATTACAAGTCTAAGTAGATAGTTATTATGTGTATGATAGAAGTAACTCATCAACAGGACTATTGTCGTAGGATTATATTGGTTTTGGATTTTCGTTACATATATGGGTATAAGGAAGGATTGAAAATTTCTAGTGTTTGAGTTGTGACTTAGTTGCAAAGGCGTCTGTTGATCCCAAAGACTGAGATAAACTGTAAAATGCTAGTGATCATTGGCTCAAAGGATATATATGTTGAGTTGAAGCAGGATGATTTGAAGTAAGTTGATCCCAAGTGTTTTTTTCTAAAGAGAGCTGGACCATAGCACCAGAGCTGGTTGAAGTGGAGTATTTTATTTGCTATGTTTCCTATAATAACTAGGTCTCATATTTTAGTATTCTTATATTAAGTAGATTCCATATATTAATTGAGTCTTTTATATATTTAGAATATGCTATTATGAGGTTTCCTATATTAATGGAGTAAGAGATATTTTAACGGTCGATTAATGAGATTTCAATCTAAATCGTCTAATGAAGAATTAGGTTTTTCTTAAACATAGAAGTAGAATGAGATACTGGCATGTAATGTGCACCTTATGCTCTATAGACTAGTACGCGAGCTTAGATATAAACACTGAAGAGAGGGTTAAGTTCCGTGAATCGAGTCATCTTTTGTTAAAAAGTGAAGAGAAATGGGATGCTCCAATGTCCAACCGTGAATATGTTGGTTAAGATATTATTTCTTATACAAGATAAGCATGGCTACAAAGTTCACGTTAAAAGGAATTTGTAGAATGTATTTTTTTAAGATCGAAAACATGAGTCTTTTATCAATTTCTACTTGTATTTTCTTTATCTATAATGTGTTACAATAGTGATAATATATAGTTTAGTATTTAATAGTTACAGGTTTGTTAGAACCGATGGTGCGATGACGGCCCATAACCGTTTATAAGCCTGTGCACCCGTGGTGCTTGGTGATGTATGACCATCGGTTTTGTGGTCGTGCACCACCTGTCCAGATGCTCTTGAACCGGTGGTGCATTGCCAAAAAAATGTTTTTTTACCCTCCAAACTCTTTTTTAACCTGTTTAAGTTTAAAAAAATCTCCTTACTTACTTTGATATGTGTTTTTGAAATTCGGTATTTGAGACGCGTGAATGAAACGGGTGGATATGCTGAAGATTTAAACTCAAAAATTATTTAAATTCAAAAAATTAAAAAATTGATTTAAAGTTCATATTTAAAAAAAATATAACTTACGCGAACGATTTTTATTAAATAAAATGTAAATATAATAATTATTTACTATACTATATTAAAAATGGTTCGTGAATATATTTATTTATACAAATATTGTGATGTTTTATTAATTTAATTAAAATTTGAATTCAAATATTGTGTATTAAAATTTAGATTTAGAAAAACTTACGACGGTGGCATTAATATTTTTATTAATAAAGTTGTAATATAATTATTATTTTAAATTTTAACAAAGATTATTATATAATCCGGATACGATTTTAACTAATTGCATTATTGGTTGAGCTACTTTTATATTTTTATAGGCACTTTAGTAGAAATTCTTATACCCATTTTAGGTGTGGGATAAAGCTAAATAAATATACTTATTTTAAAAAGTCACCATGTCTTTTATAGAAAGTTTGGTAACAATTCTTTTCCACATTTTGGATGTGGGATAAAAGCCATAATATTAAAAAAGATATACTTGTTAAGAAAAACCACCATGTGTTTTATAAACAGTTTGGTAGCAACTCTTTTTTTAACTTTAGATGTGGGATAAGATACATTTTTTAAAGAAGCAACCCTTCATATTTGTGGCCAACTTTGTTAGTAATTTGTTTTATTTTTTACAACGTGGGATAGCTAAAAATAATACTTAAATAAAAAAAATTATATATATATATATTTATAAAATTTCAGATATCGGATATTTCGAATACGGATATAAATATATCCATATCCGATATTTTCGGATACGTATATTATATGTTTTCTTTTGAATACAGATATTATCTGTTTTATTCCGATTCGATATCGAATATTTTGGTCGGATAACAGATTTTTCGGATTTTTTTGACAGTCCTACTTTTGATCAAGCTTGCACTATAAGTACTTTCTTCAAATTTAAGGGCAATGTTATTCTCAAACTTCAAGTACTTTGGCACAAACTTGAGGGGGAGTGATAACGGAAATAATAAGAAGATATTATTGACTAAATATTTTATTCTATATTTAGTTAATAGTCAATAGTATATTTTATTATATATCATTATTAGGGTAAACTAAAATATTATTAAGATATATCCAATGTCTATATATATGGTTTTACATTTTACAGTATTAAGAGGTCAATAATAAATTTATTTTCACTTTAAAAAAAACAAAATAGAAACTAGACGTGGAAACCAAGTGTAAGTTGAGTGATTAAATACGTTGAAGTTTTTTGTGAAATAAGTCTTTTATATTGAAAAACCTAGAGAAAGAAACAAAAAACTAGATCTCTTAAACTTACTGCATTTGGTTGCGTAAATACGTAGAACTCGGTTGTGAAAAAAGAAAAAAAAACTATTAATGACCTTTAAACATGTAAATAAGTAGTTCTTAGGTTACTAATTGTACTTTTGTTGTGTGAAAATATTTGCAAATCATCAAAACCAAATACGAATATTTTTTTCATACAATTAAAAAAAAATTAAAGACGAGAAAAAGTAATTTCATCATGAAAGCTGATTTAGCAGTTGTTTTGTGTTGAAATGCTTTGGAATCCACCAAATTTGTTGCAAAAATCTATATTTGAGAGATTTTAGTGTTTCCATCTTGGAAAGATAAAAAGACGCGTTTATTAGCTAGTTGAAAAAAAATGTTTTGATATTTTTATTTATACATTTGAAAAAATATTGTTGGAAAATTTTATATAATATTTAGTTATTGGTAAATTTGAAAATCTGAATTATTATTGATAATTTTATATTTAAACGAATTATTATTTAAAAAAATCTCTATATGATATGTGAGTTTGTTTAAATAAATAAATATTTAAAGAAGGCTAAGAGTATATACACATTGCCAACGTATCATTTTCAAATTATATTAATTTAAAATAATTATTATTGAAATAAAAATCAACTATAATTATGGGCGTCGCCGCCGAATATGCATGTCAATAAATTTATAGTAACATATTACATGGTAAACCATAACCTACGAAATTGGTCTATAATGTAAGACCAAAAATAAAATTGGGTTTAAATCCTGAATTTTGGGTTAGTTAATTGTTGAGTTTCGGTGCAATGGTTTTGACTACAACTTCAACTTGTGAGTATGATCAAGCTTAAATTGGTATATAGTCTTTCGATTATCAAGTCTTTCGATTAAAAAATTATGGGTGAGGGGTTTTTTATATTGAAAATTTATAAATTTAGTCACTGTTCGTGATATCTTCTCTGGTTCTATCGCGTGTCACAATAATTAAATGGTTCTTGTCTCATAGTCTCTTGACTTTGATTCCAATTATATCCTTTGACTAAAATGATACCCTCACATTTTCTATGTCCTAGTTGGTATTTTTTGCTTATATGGACGAGTTAGAAAGTTAGACCGGTCAAGTGGATAAAAGATTATTTTTAAACCGTTCTCTCTTCTTCTACCATCAGCCTCAACCCTTTTCATTTCCTTCACTGAATCCACTAATCATTCTGTTTCTCTCACGCCTTCTTTCCTCTTTCTTCACCTTTCATTACTCTTCAATTTCCATTACATTATTTTTTATTCTTATTATCAAAAGTAAATGTCAACCACTAACTCAGTTTATACCCAAAAAGAAAATCAATATGATTCAAGATGTTACGGTAGCAAACAAGTTATTGTTAGGACTCTTGGACTGATTTGAACCCACTTAGGCGATTCGTTGGATGTAGGAACTACCAGGTAAGTTATATTGAACCCTAATTTCGATTTTCTATTTCATTTTGTAAACTCTAAACCGAAACAGAACTCTATTTTAACCCAATTTGTTTCCTTTATATCAGACGATCAAAGGTTCTTGTGGATTTTTTAATGGACTGATACACCATTGATAGATCGATCAAAAGATTTAATTATTGGATTGAAAAAAATGCAGAAAATTGAAGCTATAAACACTGTCTTGAGGGTTCAAGTCTATCGTTTAAAGATTTTAAGTTGTAGTTTATGTTTCTTTATGTTTTTGTTCTTTGTTGTTACCATTTGAATTAAAATTATTTTAGGTTTTTTTTATTGTTGTTTAGTTTGTATTAAGTTTGTAATTTTTCTTTGTATCTTCATCACATTATGAGTATGAATGAAAAAATAACTTTCTAGTAATTTGTTCTATATTATGAAGCATCTTACAAATTAGCAAATACGGTGGCAGTAAAGATTATTAAGTTAATTAAGCTTGATTAACATAAGCAGAAACATGATTACAAGGATAACAAGCATTTGATAAATAATCATTCATATTAAAAATAACCACAATTTACCGGTTACAATGTCTGAGATAACTAAAAAATACAATCTCTGAAATACATATTAAGACATCAACAAAAAATTAGGTTCCATGACCGGTTTTCATGACCAATTTACAAATGTCTACAATTTAACACACATATAAATAGGGTATTTAACCCAACATATACTTTACAAAAAACATAATTAGATATCAACAAAAAACAGCTTCAATGACAACACTCCTTGCCTCAGGAATTGCTTCTTCGTGTTAACATTCCAAATGGTCTATTCCTCTTTTTCGTCGTGGTTCTTGACACAGTTGCAACTACTTTAAACTGCTGCATATCTCTTACATGATTCCATGTTCCTCTGACTTGCTAAAACATACCAACACAATAAAAGTAACTTAGTTATACCAACAACAAAAACCTATTTATGCAATAACCTACAACATGCCAACACTATTTACTTAACTAAGATCTACTGCATACCGCGTGCTGCTTAAATACCAAACATACCAATAAACTAATATTGAATCTCACTAATACCAGACATGCCAATAAACCAATAATGACTCATACCTAACCATTACTATATTTTATCTACCATCATAACCAATCAACCTATAAATACCCATACCATTTAAGCAATCAACCAATAAAGCAAATATTTTATAAAAAGAAGGTAATAGGAACAACTTTAAACCTTATGACAAAGAGGAATCTTATATGTCCATGTGTTGGCCTTGGTCCCCCACTATGAGTTGGCCTTGTTCCACCAACCTACCTTGGTTCAACGCAATAATCCATCGATCCCCGCAAAAATAAGAAAATATTATAAAGAGAATATTTACAGCCCAAAAATAATATTTATAAAACAAATCGAGCTTACATTTGGCATCGTGTTGGTTGCACCACCTCTCATTTCCTATCATTTCAGGCATAAATAAACATTACTTAAACCAATAACATATAAAAAAAAGATGAAAAAACAAACTTACCAGGATTTTAGAAATCCTCAAAGTCAATCTTCTAGTTCTGTTCAATGTTGCGTTTAACCTGAAAGTTGCAGCATGAGGGGTTTCTATTTCCGTAAACTCACCGGCAGCGTTAATGTTTGTGTTTGGTGGATTTATAGAAGTTCTAGAAGTAGCACGAGTACTATGAGGCTCTATTGTAGTATCAACAACAAGAGGATTAGTTCGAGGGTCTATTGTAGAAGAAGTAGTGGGAGGCTGACTTCTTTGACGATTCACTGAAGAAGAAATAGTAGAAGGCTGACTGCTACGAGGATCCATTGAAAAAGTAGCATTGAGGATTCATTGAAGAAGCAGCAGTAGGAGGCTGACTGTTTTGAGGATCCATTGAAGAAGCAGCAGCTAGGGGTGAGATTTGGTCGGTTCGGTCGGTTTTTTGATAAATTTTTAAACCGAACCGAAATAATTCGGTTTGTATATTATTAAACCGATTTAGTAATTAAAAAAATCGGTTTTTTTCGGTTTCGGTTTTTTTTGGTTTCGGTCGGTTTCGGTCGGTTTTTCGGTTTTAATAGAGGTGCGGTTCGGTCCGTTTGGTCGGTGCGTTCGGTGCGGTTCGGTGCAGTTTTTTTCGAATAATTTTTTTAGTTGAAGAATTGAAAAAAAATTATAATGGAAACTAATTATTAATTTTTTATATTTATAATAATAAATTTATAGTTATAATTTTAATATAATAAATATTATAATATTATTACTATTTAAGTGTAACAAATAAAAAAATATATGGTATAAAGAAATACATAAAAAAATTAAACAGTAGGTGCAAATATATAAAACGGAAACGGATTAAACTGATACGACTTTCGAGTTAAATAATGACTTTCGAATTAAACAGTAGGTGAAAATGATAACTACTCATCATCGTCATCTTCTTCTTCCTTCCAAAACCTTTGAAAACAAAACAATAACAATGTCGTATGTGCCTCCACACCTGAGGAACTCCAGCTCAAGCGTTACCTGTCTCGACTCCGCCGCCAAATTCAGCTCTTGTTCAACTAATAATGTTGCTACACCCCACCGCACTTTCTCTACTGATTATCGCCGGAACTCTGGCATGCCTTTGCCGGAACCTGTTTTTGCCACCTGGAAACCGTCTGAACGGGTTCTCCGTTTAACTCCCCAGCAGGCAGGTTTTTCATTTTCGGTTGCATTTGATACGTAGTAATAGTTGTATACGACGGGTACTGATATGTCATATTATAGAGTTAAATAATGAAAGTCAAACTTACAGTTTAAATTTACGATTTAAAAAGACCCCAAAAAATTTACGATTTAAAAAGACACTTGTGGGGTTCGAATCTATGCCTCCAATGTAGTTTAAATATTAATATAGGACCAGTAGGAAAAAGGTTGGATTAGTTATAGAAGTGGTATAAAACTATATATAACTTCGGTCGGTTTCGGTTATATTCGGTTCCTCTTTCCAAAAAACCGAAAACCGACCGAATTTATTTCCGTTTGAAATTTTAAAACCGAAACCGAATATTCTTATTTTTAGACCGACCAAACCGACAAATTTCGGTTTGATTTGGTCGGTCGGTTCGGTTTTTTTTTGTTTTTGCTCACCCCTAGCAGCATCAGTGGTGTATACCTGCTCCAAGGAAGCAGCATCAGTACGCGTACTTTGGGGGTCACCTGATCTACACTTTATTTTGTTGTGTCCTGTTTGTTTATATGGAACATGTTATTTTAACATATTTCATGTTGATTCGTTTTCCTCCAACTGCAGGTAGTTCTAGCTCGATCTTGTCTCTATTTCTCTTCTGCACTTTTGCGCCGCGCTTCGCTTCCATTGGCAGAGATTCTACATCCGGAAAGTTCTACTACTCCCTAAGCAATTGAACATTGATTGGATTCAATGTATGGGCATATATTGCTCTGTTTGAAGCCACCATGTAACACGACAAAACGTAATCTGATAGTTATTTTTGGTTTCATCATATTACAGCAACCTCATGTTCACATGATATGCCACTAAGTTGTCATTTCCTACAAGCACAGCTTATGTCCTCCAAGTCTACTACAAACTGCCCCGTACCAAATTTGACTTCATACTGCGGCCCTCCAAAAGACTCGAAAAAATAGTTATTAGCAACAAGGCCATTGGCATACAACTTCTTAAGGATTGCAGGGCATATTTCTCCAATCCAGGTATCAAAAACCTTCTTCTTGTTGGCTATTCTTTTCATTGTTTGCTGCCTGATACCATCCAAGTGTTATGATACCTTTCTCTCGAAGATGTAAGATAACCATGTTGAAAGTCTCTACATGGTTACTTGTTTGGATGTTTAATTGTGTTGAAACATCATAGTGTGACCTTGACCACTGCCCTGGTGGTTTTTCTAATCACCAGTTATATGCCTCCATATTAACCAGCTACATCTGCTCCATCTCAGCAACAAACTTTTGCTTGTAAGTTGCTCTAGCAGCTTCCATAATATACGTTTCTCTAACCGACCGACAAAGCTCTTCTTAAAATTGGCGTACAAATGTCTACAATAGAATCTGTGTTCTGAATTGGGGTAGATGTCCAGTAGAGCCTGCACTAACACTTTTTGTTTGTCACTAATACACAACCATGCACTCTGATTCTGGACTTCTAAATCCTCACCCAACAAATTGAGAAACCATCTCCAATTATCCGGATTCCTATTTTCAACAACTCACCAAGCTATTGGATACATTTGGTCATTGGCATCAACACCAACAACCACTAACTATTGGCTCTCAAACGACCCCTTCAGGAAGCAACCATCCAAAATAACCACGAGCCTGCAACCTCCCTTGAACCCTCTTATGATAGCCCCCAAACAGATGTACATTTTCTCAAATATACCGTCATCTTGCTTGATGATGCATGTAGACCCAGGATTCGTTCTCGATATCTCACCGCAATAATCCAAGAGCCTACTAAACTGCTGTTTGTCGTTACTTAGAATCAACTCGAGCGATGTGGCTCTTGCCCTATAAACCTTACTCTTTTTAATATTCACACAAAATTCCCTACTAAGAGAAGCAATCAACGATGACACCGACCATTTTATGTCTGTCTCCCATTGTGGCTTGTAGTACATTGCAATCTAAATATCAGTTATATTTGAATTCTCATTTGTTGGTACCCAACTGTGTTTGTCCACTAGTGTCTTCACCATCCACCTACCACTGCTTCCCATAGAGCTATAATAACACCTTCGCATGCAACTTTTTGATGAACATACGAAGACTATTATGTTCTTATCGTTGTTCTTCATTACAACATATCGTCGTTGTTTTATCCCATAGTTTTAAATTTTATCTTTGCAATATGTTGTCGTAACGAACTCATGACCCACCTGGAGTTCAACATAAGCCAGTGGCACAACAAGGTTGAACTCCTCAAAACGATGCCACCATTTCTCATCTCCAACCTTCACATCAGAGTCTCGGGATGTGAAGATAATATCGCTATTACCATAGTCTGTCTCCACATAATCCCCCTCTTATTGTCTAAAATATGGTGGCACCTTAGCCTCCTCTTCAACACCACTACCTTGCACATTAACACCCCTAGAGTTCTCTTCAACAATCAATGCTTCCTCTTCAACACCCACTCCCTCATCCTGAATACCAACTGCTTCTTCCTTAACAACCACTGCCTTCTCCTCAACACCCTTAGTTGTCCCATATCATGATCTTGACCTGAAGCATCTGGTCTACCTGATTGGACAACATGTGGTCCAGCTGATTGGACATCATTCCAATTAACATCAGGACCTAACTCTCTTATAAATTCGTTTAAGCCCGATATATCATCATCAACATTCTCACTAACATCCCTCTCTCCACCAGCATCCCTCTCTCCACCAGAACATGTCCCTCCACCAACAGCCCCCTCTTCATTAACAGGTCGTTATCCACCATCAGTTGCCTCTCCACTTGCAACTCCCTCTCCACCAACAGTTTCCTCTCCACCAACATGTATCTCTCTACCATCATTTGCTTATCCACCAGCAAACTCCTCTTCAACAACATTTGCCTCTCCACTAACATCCCCATCTTTACCATCATTTGCCTCTCCACTAGCAGCTCCATATCCACCAACAACCCTCTATCCACCAACATCTTCTCAATTAGCATATTCATCATTCCCTTCTCCACCATAATTTTCCTTTATACCAACAGTTGTACAATTAATAACTTTATCTCGACCATGACCATTTGTTCTTGAACATGTACCAGCCTCTATCCTAGTACCAGTTTATGTCCCAAAACCAGCCTCTGTCCTAATACCAGCCTCTGTCTCCTCCCTAACACAACTGCCCAACCCGTCATCCCCATCACTTTGGGATCCATAATCTTTCGACAACTCTACTACAGGAACTTCAGTTGGTATATCTCGCCTAGGAGACATAATCACTTCTAGCGGGCAGACAACCTCAATGTATATCTTCAAGTACCTAAGCTTATAAACTAAGTGGCACATGTGTAGGGCATCTACATCGTTGGTGATATGGGTGAGATTGTAATCATCTTGACAACCAGGTTGTTGATATGCTAGATTCAACACGCCAAATTTTTCGGTTGGCTCGCATGACATATATATTTTCTCCATCAAATATAGCAGTGAAATCTTATTTGGATTCGCATTATCAACAACACTTTCAGTGCCCCCACAGTAGCATAAAGAGCCACATTTGTCCCTGAATTTACCAGCATGTCTAACAATGAAGGTAAACATGTGTGAATTTATGTTTGCACAATAAATAATGAACACATCAACAACATTCCAAAAACCATAAACTGACAAAAATATACATTCAAATTAACTGTCTAAAACAATAACAAATCAGTAATAGTATCTACAATCTTCATGGTGAATAAATTAATTAGTAGAAAAAATCGATTAAAAAAAGGTTAATTAGAAAAGATGTGTTAGAAAAGTGAATGGCGTAAGTTTCTCAATGTTTAAGAAAATTTGTTTATATATATATATATATATATATATATATATATATATATATATATATATATATATATATATATATATATATATATATATATATTGATTATCAATTATCCGTCTTCTTCTCACTTTGTCTTCCCATTCACTCTCACTAGTCAGTAGTCACTATGGTTTTCAAACTATAAATTTTTATTGATTTGTCTTTGGACTGTTGCAGAGGCCGTCTCCTATGGACCAACACCGGAGCTGGTGCCGAAATCTCCAACACCATGCGCCGAGCAAATTTTGGGAGACGCTGGAGACCTGCACATCTGTACTCGTTCGTGCCTCGCCAGACATAGGTCGAACTTGACCACGACACTGTGCAATATCGAAAAAAATAGGTGTGCATGCATAGAGGAGCATATTTAGAGGGTAGCCATGTATGCCAAAGACAACCCTAAAATATATAAAGAAAGCTATTATAATAATAAAATCTTATTTTAAATAAAAAACATACAAAGTTCGAATCCTTTAAATGAAATAAATTTATTTGTTTGGTTTTGAAATTTATTCGTTTGATTATGTTTGATTGATTTGTTTAATTTTATTGATTTTATTTGATTGTTTTCAATTGATTTGTTTAATTGTTTAAGTTGGTATGTTTGAATTTGTTTAATTAAATTATAAGTTTAATATATTTCAATATAATATGTAATTATTTAATTGATTTTGAATAATTTTGTTGGAAGTTATGTATCCAATTCACAGTGGACTAATTACGCCATTATAAAAAAAATGAGATACATTTAATATTTTATTTAATTAATGTAATATTAATATATTATATATGATATAAAGCTATTAGTATATTAAGCTATTAAACTCTAACAGTTATTATAAGTTATGTTTTTAAAATTATATATATAATACAATTAAAAAAATTGAAGGATTTTTATTGGTTTCAAGTAAAATAGTAACATACAAGTTCAACTTTGTGATCATAGTTGGGATCATTGAAGATCTATATAAACAAATTACATGATGAACATGATAGGGTGATGCAAGATATATCACAATTATTCTTCTTGACGTGTATTCATCTTATAATTTAAATAAAAAATAAACATGGTGTCGCATGGGTGGATTAAGAATGTAGTCATATATGTTATGATCTATCCTACAACATATAAAAATTATATCTAGTTTAATAATGTAGTTAATGTTTTACTAATTATTTAAATGGTGGTTGCTACTTAAACCATGTAGTTAGGTATAAATTGATCATAAAATTAAATATTTCACGTGCTTTAAGTATGATTTGATGTTTAAACTACATAGAAAAGATGATTAGAAAAGAGCGATGAGAAAAGTGAGTGGCGTAAGTTTCTTAATGTTGAAGAAAATTTATTTTTATATATTGATTAGCGATTATCTTTCTTCTTCTCACTCACTCTCACTAGTCACTATGGATTTCAATTTTTTTTTAATGATGTGTGTTTCAACTGCTGTTGGGGCCGTCTTCTATAGACTAGCACCAGAGCCGGTGCCGGCATCTCCAGCACCATGCACCAAGCGAATTCTGGGGGACTCTGGAGACTTGCACTTCTATACCATCTCATGCCTCACCGGGCATAGGTCGAATTTGACCTCGGTGTTGTGCTATAGCGAGGGAAATGGGTGTGTGTACGTGTGTTTATTTAGGTGCGAGAAGTATAAGAACGTTGGTAGTCAACTCTATATTTCCAGTGTTACTGCTACAATTGTAGAATGAATAGGACCAGTATCACTGTTACATAACAAATTTTACATCACACATATCCTTTATTTATACACAATTGTAAAATTTGTTATGTAACAATAATTTGTTACACTTGCAGTTACACTTATTGTTACATTTTATTAGAATGACTTTAATATTGTGAGACTTGGGCCTCGTATATGAACCAATCTAACACATATAGAACTTGTGAGAGAGCATGGGCTGAGACCCGTCTTTCATATCGGCCTGACCCAATACGCGACCCGATATATATATAGCCTACACTTCTCTCTCACACCCTTTCAGACACACTCATGGGCATTCAAGACCATTATCGCATCTCTAGCATCATACTTCGAATAGTTATCACCATTTCTTCTATCTGTTTAGTGTTTACTGATATAACCTTTCTTATTGCACATCCAACATTTCATTTTAGAACAACTCACAAATATCATTGATTTTAGACCAATATATTATTATTTTCTTAACTGAATCTCTCTTTCATGGCTTATCCTTCACGCTCAATCTGAGACTATTAGAGTCACTCTTCAACATTATTTTCTTTTGAATATACTATAAGTTCAAAATAAATTTTACATCGGCCATCATATAAAGAATCTTCACCATAGAGCATGGTGTCAACAAAGTGCTCATACAATTTCGAAGAAGAACTAAAAAGGAATGTTGCTCGATCATTATCTTCTACCTTGACTCCAACTTTATTCAAGTCAATAATGATTTTATTTAAATCATCCAAGTGCCTTCGGATTTACAAGTGATATCCAAATCTCCAACCTCAAGATCTGAGACGATCATCCACTTTCTACCTTGTGTGTATCACCAACTGAAACAACACTGTTATAGATCTTCCACATTCACCACACCACTTATTGTGTGCATATGGAGAATTTGACAAGGTTAGTATTGGCCAAATCTTTGGTGATGCAAGCAGAATCTTTGCCACTGCTGTCGAACCTTGTAAGTTGATGAGCACGTGATCGTTAGATAACAAAGAATAACAGAGCTTCGGTTCTTTACCTTTTTAAACAACAAAGTTAACAAGAAAGACTAGAAACATAAACCAAACATACAATATATATTTAATGTTTTTCAAATTGTGAAGAAATTCTACATCAATGGGAAACAAAAACATATTATATATATTACAAGTTTACAAAAAAACTCTCTCAAACACACCCACTATTCTTTTGTTACAAAAGAAAATATGGATCTTCGTGTCTATTTCCTACCTTATTTATCCGTCTAAAGACAAAAGAAAAACAAAAAAATCTCTTACATTTTTTCTTTAGCTCTTGTTTCTCACAATAGCAATAATCACGCATGACATGCTACATTCGTCACTTCCACTATTTATAAAATCAATGATGGATGATATTTCCTCATAGTTTCGCATTAGGACCTTACATTTTGTTTTCCAATATTAGCAAAAAAACAGCTCAACAGGTATGGTATTTGTACGTAGTAATAGATGACGGCACCACCAACTTCTGACATTTGACAGTACATTGTGCTATTTTGTCCAAATTCTCAACCAAACTCTGATTAATGACTACATGTTCAATGATTGTGATTAAAACATCAATTTTAAACTCTTCATTATAGATAGTAAATATAACTTCTTATATGAGCATTGCGTATTTTGAGAAAATATTTGACATTTAAACATTCGGTCAAACAAATATTCGTCCTAAAAAATTATACACCATCAGTTCAACCGATAATGATCATACAGCTTCGGTTACTATTCTCTTATAGCAAAATTCGACACAACTTTGTTTTTTAAATTCCACTAGACGTCTATATATCTAATTCTTTGATTGAATTGTAATTTTTTTAAAAACCGACAATTCTGACTCTTTCAAATTCGGCGTTTAAAATCTAATTGGGCTCAAATAACTGGCGTTTAACATATACCTAACTACGTCAAATTGAATGATACTAGCTTGAGTCAAACTCATAAAAAATTAGTGAATTAAAAAAAACAAATGGACATAAATGTGAAGAAACGAATCATCCCTCAAAATTAAGATGCCACATAATTACGCTGAAAACATATAATGATAAGTAATTGTTTAAATAGCTCGTTGGAGTTGTTTCTTCACCATTAGTTAAAGAAATCCGTGGGCTTCGAGCATCTCTTAGTTTTAACCAAAATTCAAACAATAAAAGTATGATTGTTCTGAATGACAACTAATAAAAATATTTAACTATTATTTTGAACTCTAACCCTAAATTTCAAGTAGACGATGTAATGCCCCCAAGGGGTAGCCGAGTTGGTTGAGTATGGCATTCTTATGACCAAAAGGTCATGAGTTCGAATCCCTCTACATACGCTTTTTCGGCTGAGCCTGTCACCTTGTGTGGTTTACCTTCTGGCGTTGGTTTGCAGGCTATCGCGTCAGACTGAGGATTTAGCCTGTGCGCGCTCATTGCACTCTGAATAGCGGCTGCGGGTTCCCTCCGAAAGAAAAAAAAAGTAGACGATGTAACGTTTATCGATGAAATGGTAGTAGACTAGTAGTTAACTATTTTACCAACAACTCTTTTTTTCTTCCTTTACAGGCCCAAATAAGATTAAAGTATCGCTTGGTGAATTTATGTATCATAACGTAAGTGGAGCATAATTATTTCATAACAAATTTCAAAAGTTTTTCAAAATTTCTCCTCAAATGATTTTTTCAATACTCTCAATTATTCAACCATTGGGCAAACCCATGCTGCCAAATTAAAAATCAGCGCTTGGTCTTTCTAAGTAAAAATGACAAAATCAAAAAAGAAAAACGCAACCTAATATGTTAGTATTAGCCGTAAAGTTTGACTTGTAAGCTGGCTTGTGTTGCTAATAATGGATACTCCTATGAGAGTTATTGAATTTATTTGTGATTTTAATTTAGGAAAAAATTGTTTTTGAAAATTTAATTGGTAGAAAAATAAAAATTTCAACTGATTTTTTAAAATGTTTAATTAAAAAAGAAGAAGCTGCTTTAAAAAATGAATTATAAAAAATTATTTTAAAACTATTTTTTATTAAAGTTGAAACATATATAACCTTTAAAATATAAATTCGGTATTAATTATTTTAACTAAAAATAATAATATAATACTTTTCATTTTATTAAATAACTAACATAGTAATTTATAAATTATTAATTACCAGATTTCTAAAATTTAAAAACTGAAAATAAAATAAAAGAAAAATCTTATCTTTAAAATTTTCTAATCGCTATAAATATTACTATTGTATAAAAAAGATTAAGGAGCGAAAATTGAATGCTTGCAACCTTTTATACAATAGTAATATTGTTTATAAATTCAAAGTAAAATAGAAGGATAATTTCGTCTTTAAAAGTTTATAATGTATGTAATATTAAAATTGTATGAAAACAATCGGTAATTAAATGCTGGACACCGGTTAGCATAACCCTACTAAAAAGTTTGTATTGTGTTTTTGTTGACAGGCTAAAAGAATAGTAAAAACCCGATGCTGAGAACAAAGCCTACAAATTAGGAGGAGAAGATAAGTATAGTGAGTAATGTCATGCAAAAAACTAATGTACGCCACTTTTTGGTTCACAATTTACCACATTAAATACAGGACATAATTTGTCATTTATACTTCTGTATAGTGTCTTTTAAAAGTCGGTTTTTTTTTGCTTTAGGTTTACCATGAGAAATAAAAAGATGGATTGGGTGAGAATATTGAAACTGAAATATTTATTTATAATTACTTTGTTAACCATCGTAAAATAGTTTTGCCTTACTCACAGAGATCTGCTTTGCATTAATGTTGGCAAACCAAAATGTCTAGTTTATGTTCCCCTTGAGGTAGATTATTCACTAAGGTTAATTTGAGTTGAATATCTATCTATTAATTTTGATTTAGCTATTTTTCAAATGTTGTTATGAATATCTGCAGCTCTGCAACTTGGTTCCCTTACAACGGTATACAAAAGCACTCACGAATT